>NC_051174.1:130692093-131292093 GCF_013339725.1 Rhipicephalus microplus
TAAACAGTTTTCATAGTTCCTCTCGTTCTTGTGTTGCTTGGTCCGTGTCTTGCTTGCTGTCCGCAAGTAGGTTTGCACTTGCTACAAAGATGCCTCACGGCCAACTAGCCCGATGTACTTGTTTATTAAGATATCCTTCCTGGATTGTCTGCAGAGTTTCGAAAAATGATCTGCGAGGCTTCTGGCCCTCGACTCATTCTCTACATACATACATACATACATACATACATACATACATACATACATACATACATACATACATACATACATACATACATACATACATACATACAATACATACATACATACATACATACATACATACACACACACACACACATACATACATACGTACATACATACATACATACATACATACATACATACATACATACATACATACATACATACATACATACATACATAAAGTGAAAGTGACAAAAATTAAAACCAAGGACGCGGACGTGATTGATGCCAGCTGCATAGCGACAGCATTTAACGACTACTTCTCTTCTGTTTTTTTGCGAACGGGTGACACCCCTCCTGATTTCCACGCAAACAATCTCGAACTGCCAGACTTGATTATAACAGATGAAGGCATCTTGTCAGCTCTACTTCATCTTGACACAAAAAAAATCGGCTGGGCCGGATGAAATACCTAATGCCTTTCTTTAACGGTACGCCAAGTGGTGTTCCAAATACTTAGGCTTAATATTTAGGGAAAGCCTGTTACAAGGCGAAGTTTCAGTAGATTGGAAGAAGGGTAAATTGGTACCCATTCATAAATCAGGTGATAAATATGACGTGAAAAACTACCGCCCTATTTCGTTGTTATGTACAGCCGGCAAGGTTATGGAACACTTACTTTTCAAACACTTAAGTTCATTTCTGGAGAGTAACCATTTTTTCCCCCAAATCAACACGGTTTCCGGCAAGGCTTTTCAACCACCACACAGTTAATTCACACTACTGATGACTTTCTAAAAACACTTGACAAAGGCGGACAAATTGATGCGATTTTTTTAAACTTCGAAAAAGCTTTCGACAGAGTTTGCCATTCCCATTTGATGTTTAAAATTCGCCGAATACTGACCAATGAAAGAATTCTTCGATGGCTTGATTGTTATCTATCCCACCGACACCAACACGTTCGGATAGCAGATAAAAATTCTCCTTCCGCTCCCGTGCATTCTGGGGTACCGCAGGGCTCTGTCCTAGGACCACTTTTATTTTCAGTTTATCTAAATGACATGTCCTCCGAATCTACTGTGCAGTGCCGTTTTTTCGCGGATGACTGCGTTGCGTACCTGCCCATTCAATCAAGAACAGATCACGCCACCCTAAATGAATACTTATCGGTTATTACAGCATGGTGTAACTCCTGGAAAATGAGCCTCAACATAGCAAAGTGCGTCAAGATGACCATAACACGTAAAAAAAAAAACTCCTCGGAATTCACTTGCATGGTAAACAACACCGCTATAACAACCGTTAACCAGTACAAATACCTTGGTCTGACAATCACTTCTAATTTGAGCTGGAAAACTCATATTGAAGGTATAACATCAGCAGCACTGCGGCGATTGTGGTTCTTAAAGCATCGCATGAGGCACTGCACCAGCAAAACAAAACTAGTCGCTTACACTACATTGGTACGCCCATTGTTGGAATATGCTGACGTTGTATGGGATCCTCACACACAAATAGAAATATACTTACTAGAACGAGTCCAAAATAAATCCCTTCGGTTTATTTACCACGCGTACAGTAGACACTGTTCAGTCACTGAACTCCGTAATAGATCCGCTCTTCCCACATTGGAGTCCCGTAGAAAGCTACATCGCTTAAAATTCCTTTATAACATAGTCAACGGACACTCAGGACTCGCCTTTAACACTTACATGCAGTGCAATACATCGCGAAAAACTCGGAACAAGCATGATAACACCATAGGGGTGCCGCTTACAAAAACAAATTCTCGGCGATATTCATTCTTTCCACGAACAATTTCCGACTGGAATGAACTACCTTATGACGTCACCAGCATCGCAGCGCCCGACGCATTCTTATCAGCTGCCACTGCCTGTTTGTAGTAAAAGCTGTCCGGTCGTATGTGCAGATTTCAATTTTTCTAATGATGTTTTTACACTTCGTGTTAGGAACAAAATTTGGATTGTATTTTGGATACCGCTCTTCTGTTGCTCCTGTAACCCGAGTATTCATGTTCTACGCAAACCTGTTATGTGGTGATTTTATTTCTGCGCCGTGAAGTGTAGTGTTATATGTGGCTGCAAGTATGAAAGTTTGTATCACTCCTGCCTTGGCCACCAAGAGGTGGCTGGCAGTATGCAATAAATAAATAAATAAAAATACATACATACATACATACATACATACATACATACATAGAAAGAACTCTTTATTAATGAGTTGAAATGACTAACAAAAGAATTACTTTTCCAGCATAGTTAGTTCCTAGATTTTCAATGGCCTCACCGAGATGTTTTCAAGACTGCTAACCCATCTGCCAGAGGGGAAGCATTTGACGCAGCGGTCATTCTGTAATTCGAGTTCACAAGTGACAACGATGCGGCGGCGACCTCACCGGCCGCTCCTTTCGCGTCGTATCTCCGCACCAATCGGAGTGACCCACACACCCAAAGCCTCAGACATACTGCGTCACGTTCAACGCGAAACTCCAGCGGCCCCCGGCCCATCTCCATCATCGAAGCGGGTTAAAAAGCGACAGAGACGGCTGCACGGATGCACATCGAAGGAACCTCATTGCCCTCCCTTAAAAGCTAGCGACATTGGCCGCACGAAAATCGTTACGTAAACGCGGATTATCTCGAATAACGTGCCTCTCCTAATCCGTGCGGATCATCTGGAGCCCGGTTAGCTATAGTTCCGGCCGGGGTGCACACCTGTCGACTCACGTGTGGACCTAATCAATTACCGGCGTGCACTGCACTCTTTAACGTCGTTTGCGATGTAGCAGCGGAGTTAATTAGATGAGTCGACTCGATTCCACTTGCCCAGTACCGCATTAACTCGGTGGCCCGTTGTTTATCTCGCTCGGCAGCGTTTCCTTCTGCGATGCGACCTATACTGATCGCTCGGAAAACGCCGACGACGGACTAATGCGCCGTGGGGGGTTTGGCATGCGCCCGAGCATACCGAAGGCCGTGTTTGAAAAGTACCGCTTTGAGCGTGCGTGAGTAGCGTGTGAGAAAGCTATACCCTCTACGCCCCCCCCCCCCCCACCACAACCCCCGCCCTTTCGTTGGGTCGTCCAAATTCCAAAAAAACTAAAGCGTCATAAAGGCTCCTTCGCGCGTGGCTTTCTGAGCATAACCTTCCAAGGACACGCGGAGACCACCCTGAGTGCAGTACGCGGAGTAAACGGGGATGGTGTTCACCGTGTTATTGATTCGTGAGCGAGGTATTTCGTGCCGGGGTTTCGATAATTTCTTCCGGCTTCGGCTTGACTCAGTCAACACCGTCGTAAAATCCTGTTCGTAATTGCACCCTTCGGGGTCACATTCATAGTGTAGCGCAAATAAAAAAAAACAGGAGCCTCGGGGTGTGCTGGTGTTAAACACAACAGTCACGGAATGAGTCGGCGTAAATTGCTAGAAGCTTGGGGGGTCAGTGCTCGTTCACTGAGAGATATTGCCAACATCCTACAGATTCGGGAAAATCGGTTGCCTGCGATGTAAAGCTATAACCCGAATATCTCCATCAGCTGGAAGTCATTGATGCTATTCTTAAATGGAAGCAAAATAAGTAGCGGTATGGGTATATCAAATTTTCGACTCCGCAATGAATAAGAATAATAAAGGCAGAGTGTAAACCAAACACATTACTTTTGGAATATTTTCGAATACAAATGTACATCAACTGGTTTTTGCAACATTTTTTTCAACAATGACACATCAAAACGTAAGTTTGTTCCACAGCTAAAAATAAAAATAAATGTAATCACTGTACTACACTATGGCTTGGCTGCATAACATAATCAGTTATTTATTGCTCTCATGGAGGGTGAATTTGTTTGGTATATTCGGAAAGCAGCGACATCAAACAGAGACTATGCAACGATTGCAGTGACTTTTGTGCGCCCAGTAACTACCACAGATACGTTCCAGTGAAAGCACAACACCAGCCAAGATGTACAATCCTCCCCACCGTAAGATAAGGGCTCGCGAACGAGCGTCCATCCCTTGCTCTCGCGGGGCAAAGTACGCGTGGGAGATGAGAGTGCGCGCTGTCGCACCGTGAAAAAACACTAGCCCCCCCCCCCCCCCCCCCCCCGAGATGCCCGTCAGCAGCATAAACCAGTGATAGATATAAATAGCTTGCCGTTCGAACGTTCAAGGAGGTGCTCCTTCGTGGCTCAGTGGCTAACGCCTCGCACTCACAATTCAGAGGTCGCACATTCGATTTCACGCGCCGGAGTCATTTTCTGGATTGCTTTTCTTTCTCGCGTTTTCATATATATAGATACGTATACATATACGGTGAGTGACGGCGACGCCGACGCCGGCGGCCAAATCAGGCCTAGAGTGTCCACATCATTGCTATCGCAATATAGGACACTACATCGAGATAAATTTCTGCGTTGTATTGACCCAGAAGTGAGAGTGAAAATTCCCCGAAGACTCTTTTGGCATCTAGAAACGCTGTATCATAATTCGGACTAGACGTGGCGTACACGAGCAGGTATTTGTACCGCTTGGGGCGTACCACCATTCAATACTGGGAGAAATTCGGGATAACAGAGACAGTGGAGCGCATTTTACTTGAATGCCCCTCGTACAGCGACGCGATACAATGCTCTGAGCGACAAACGAGCCTGATTTTCTTTGATCAGTTAACATTGTCCAGCATGTAAACCCCGGCGCCCGGTTTTTCAAAACAGCGGCGGGTTTTAGTCCCTATTCAGTTAGCTATCACATATTGCTCTTGCATTAATTCCCGCTCTGCACCCTTTGAAGCATTTATGAAACTATTAGCCTTCTACGTAAAATCTACAATTGTGGTCCGGGACAGGTATGCATACATACAATGAGCAATGTTCTAAAGGTTTTAAGGAGAAGGGTATTGGTTTGAAGTTTCCATGTGAGGTTCCTGAAAACAATTTCCTTCAGTTTTTTTTGGGGGGGGGGGGGGATTCGGGCTTAACACGCGCTCCGGACAATATGTGCTGGACTGAGTGACACTTGGTGACTGACCCATTTAATTTAGGAGATGCTCAGGCGGAACAATTGCCGGACTTTTTATCATCATCATCATAATCATCATAGTCATCAGCCTGACTACGTCCACTGCAGGACAAAGGCCTCTCCCATGTACCGGCAGTCAACTCGGTCCTGTGCTTGCTGCTGCCAATTTATACCCGCAAACTTCTTAATCTCATCTGCTCACCTAACCTTTTGTCTCCCGCTAACCCGCTTGCCTTCTCTGGGAATCCAGTTAGTTACCCTTAGTGACCAGCGGTTATCCTGTCTACGCGCTGCATGCCCGGCCCATGTCCATTTCCTCTTCTTGATTTCAACTATGATATCCTTAACCCCCTTTGTTCCCTAATCCACTCTGCTTTCTTCTTGTCTCTTAAGGTTACACCTACCATTTTCTTTCCATTGCTCGCTGCGTCGTCCTCAATTTAAGCTGAACCCACTTTGTATATCTCCAGGTCTCTGCTCCGTAGGTAAGTACCGGCAAGATGCAGCTGTTATATACCTTCCCCTTGAGGGATAGAGGCAATCTACCTGTCATGATTTGAGAGTGCTTGCCAAATGTGGTCCACCCCATTCTTATTCCTCTCGTTACTTCAATATCGTGGTTCAGCTCCGCGGTTATTACCTGTCATAAGTAGACACTGTCTTTTACAACTTGAAGTGCCCTATTACCTACCTCGAAGCACTGCTCTCTTCCGAAGTCGTTGTACATTACTTTCGTTTTCTGCAGATTAATTTTAAGACCTACCTTTCTGCACTCCTTGTCTAACTCCGTAGTAATGACTTGCAATTCGCCCCCTGAGTTACTCCACAATGCAATGTTATCGGCGAAGCGCAGGTTACTAAGGTACTCTCCATTAACTTTTATCCCTAACTGTTTCCATTCTAGGTCTCTGAAAACTTCCTGTAAGCACGCGGTAAATAGCATTGGGGAGATTGTATCCCCCTGCCTTACACCCTTCTTGATTGGTGTTATGTTGCTTTTTTCACGAAGAAATGTGGTAGCAGTTGATCCCTGTAGATTTCTTCCAGTATGTTTATATATACTTCATCGACGCCCTGATTCCGCAGTGTCGGCATGACTGCTGATATTTCTACTGAATCAAACACCTTCTCGTAATCTATGAAGGCTATGTATAGCGATATTATGTACCTTAATACATAAGAAAGGAGATGACAAGGACTTGAAGAATTACACGCCGATCAGCTTGCCCTCCGTAGTGTACAAGCTACTTACAAAGGTAATTGCTAACAGAGTGAAGAAAACATTAAAATTCAATCAACCAAACGAACAAGTAGGATTTTGAACAGGCTACTGAACAATCGACCACATTCATGCTATCAATCAGGAAATAGAGAAATGCCGGCCTTTTAGGCCAGGCTAACCCCGCCATTGCAACACCAACACCACCCTCACCACCAGAAAGTCGCTGCTGCAGTTTTCGTCAGCGCACTCGTGTTTACTGAACAGTGGTACAACAGCTAATTGCCTACATGCAGTTGTCACTAAATAATGTGTACACCACGTAGACAGCGGTTTCGTTAGGCAGGTTAATCGGCTACGTGAAGCAAGGTCTCCAGATGATGTTCCCGTGTCAGCGGCTAGCAGAATGGGGCGCAAGATAAAAAATTCGGCGAATCCCACGTACCTGGGAATCGACGTTATGCGAAGCATGCAGAAGGAAGGTGACCGTGTTGCAATTTTTTAGGGGCGAAGCTCCTAAAGGCGTGGGTCTGTCCATCCGTTGTTATGTATACGTAGTAGTACGTAGCCACCAGTGGCACATACCCGCTCTAAAGCTAGAGCGGGTACGGGCCACAGGGGATGCGAGATGGGAGATGGCGCTACTTGGAGTGTTCACTAGATGGACGCACGGACGAACGGACGGATGGATAGACGCACGGACGTACGGATGGATGGACGCACAAAGAGACAGACAGACAGATGGACTCACGGACGGACGCATTGACAGACGGACGGACGCATGGATGGACGCGTGGATGGTCGCACGGATGGACGGAAGCAAGAAAGAACGGACGGACGGAAGCATGGACGGGCTGACGGACGCTTCAACCCACTCACAATCATTCACTCCGTGGATATGCTGTGATTTCCTATTGAGCGACACGCCATAAAATGACGCTAAATATATGTACAAATGTTGCACTCACAGACATATGTTGAAGAGTTGCAGATGTTTATACAACCAGTCTTCGCACTTGAGGAACAGTAGCAACTGGAACCTGCGTACTAGCAACACTAATACGCAGGTTAATAAACGTTATTCAAAGGTCGCAGGTTCGGTTCCTGCCCACGCCAAGCTATCTTTTCACCCACTTTTCTTTCTTCACATTTACATTACAATTTGCTCTAATAACTTTTCCTATACATTCCTTGGCATTCTTGTCTGTTAGATCTCAATAATATCGTGTAAAAACGCGGAAAAACGAGTCCTTAAGTATACACTTCTTTCCCTTATTCATTACGAGGGTCTCGTACTGGCAGCCTTAGTGCCTTTAGGTTGTATACGAGCGACTATTGGTCAGCTGCCTACTGGTAATAAGTTCACGTGCTACGTGACGCCACATATGCTCATAAAGAGTGTGTCACACTCGCCGCCATGGCTACTCTGTGGCGCTTACTGACACTACCACGTATAATTAAAAATATATACTCCATAAAGTGGTTAAAGGGATGACCGCAGTGGTAGCTCAGTTGGTAGAGCATCAAACGCGTTATTCGAAGGTCGCAGGTTCCATTCCTGCCCACGGCAAGTTATCCCTTCACCAATTTTTTCTTTCTTGACATTTACATTACAATTTGCTCTAATAACTTTTCCTATACATTCCTTGGCATTCTTGTCTGTTAGATCTCAATAATATCGTGTAAAAACGCGGAAAAACGAGTCCTTAAGTATACACTTCTTTCCCTTATTCATTACGAGGGTCTCGTACTGGCAGCCTTAGTGCCTTTAGGTTGTATACGAGCGACTATTGGTCAGCTGCCTACTGGTAATAAGTTCACGTGCTACGTGACGCCACATATGCTCATTAAAAATATATACTCCATAAAGTGGTTAAGGGATGACCGCAGTGGTAGCTCAGTTGGTAGAGCATTCAAACGCGTTATTCGAAGGTCGCAGGTTCCATTCCTGCCCACGGCAAGTTATCCCTTCACCAATTTTTTCTTTCTGACCTTTACATTACAATTCGGTCAAATAACTTCCGCTAGACTCTCCTTGGCATTATTGTCTGTTAGATCTCATTCATATGTGTCAAAACATGGAAAAACGAGCCCCTAAATATACTTTTTTTCCTATGTATATATATATATATATATATATTAGGGAGACAAATGTATAATTGAGGGCTCGTTTTTCGTGTTTACACAATATAATGAGATTTAACAGAAAATAATGCCAAGGAAGGTATAGGGGAAGTTATTAGGCCAATTGTAATGTAAATGAGAAGAAAGAAAAGTGGGTGAACTTGAAGATAATTTGCCGTGGGCAGAATCTAAACCTGCGACCTTCGAATAACGCGTTCGATGCTCCACCACTGAGCTACCACGACAGCTATCCCCCCAGCCACTTTATTGGGTATCTATGTCAATTTAAACGTGGGAGTGTCAGTCAGCGCCGTTTGTAGCCATGGCGGCGAGTGTGGCACACTCTTTATGAGCCTGTTTGGTGTCGCGTAGCACGTGAACTTATTACTATCTGGCAGCTGATAAAGAGTGTGCCACACTCATTAAATCTCATTATATATATATATATATATATATATATATATATATATATATATATATATATATATATATATATATATATATATATATATATATATATATATATATATCATACTCTTTATTGTTCAACTTGCCTTGCCGATGCAATAAAATTAAATGAAATGGCTGATTCCTGTATATACGTGACAAACAAAAAACTCTGATAAAATGCTGTAAGTCAGCTGTGTCGTGGATTCTCTTTCTGTTTCCGGGTCGTTGGAGGTGGCAGAAGCACAGAGGACCTCGCGCCTCAAAAACTCATTACCACTAGCACTGGAAGGTACATTTCTCAAAAGCCGAACATCTTGTCAGCTACCAACTGATACTTATCCAAACCCGCAGCCGTATCACAGATTCCACCCGGAGATCTATCAGGACCTCGATTGCACGGTCTTCGGTACAGAAACAACTACATCCGGACACATGCTCTAGAAAGTTTATGCTAATACTGGAGGTATTGTTCCTGAAGTTTTCTCGGTGAATCGGGCCGTTGCGACGCACAGATCAGAGCTCGCTGACCGAATACGGGCCGTCACGCAAACCCGCGAAGCAACGACAAAGCAAGGCCTAAACCTTATGAGGCCGCATAAATGGAAAGGCTGGGCAATTAATCTATGTGTCAGCAGGCCATCGATAGCTCTATCACAACAAGAAATGGATATTCTTCAGAATGTTGGCACACGCGATATTCATGCCGCGTTATCACGATGATTACTCGGTTATTTAGGTGAATTCTGTTTTCCTTGGCTTGCCATTCCACTTATTTGATTGATTGATATGTGGGGTTTAACGTCCCAAAACCACTATATGATCATGAGAGACGCCGTAGTGGAGGGCCCCGGAAATTTAGACCACCTGGGGTTCTTTAACGTGCACCCGAATCTGAGCACACGGGCCTACAACATTTCCGCCCCCATCGGAAATGCAGCCGCCGCAGCCGGGATTCAAACCCGCGACCTGCGGGTCAGCAGCCGAGTACCTTAGCCACTAGACCACCGCGGCGGGGCATTCCACTTATTTGTCAGATACTGCTCAAGTATATATTGCGCGGTTTCAGCAAATGAATCTCGTTGTAAGTCAGTGCCGCAGTCTGTCTCCTTGTTTTCTTGTTTCTTGTTATTGGCGCTGTTTTTACGTGACTAAACGTCCCGACGTGACAGGCTTGAGTCCGAGTCATCAAACTGCGAGACCTTCGATAAGACTTCAGCAACCAGCGAAGGCGAACATTCTGGCTGAGACTACAGAGCGCGTACTAACGTCAAGAAGACTGCGTTTCACTGTTAACTTACCGTTGTCCAGGCTCTTAAACTACGAGACACGATATCGGTATGGAACTCCTATGATCCGCAGATGGTTCTTGCGATGTAAATTTTACCGATCAGGACGAGCGGAAGCGGTCTGCAGCACGAAATAGAAACGGCGCGCCAGTATACACGAAAGCGCCAGATTTCGCAACTCACGTGCACAAAAAAATGCGTCGCTTTCATTCGATAGAGGCAAGACAGTCCACGAATTCGATGAACTGCGAACACTAGAGTGTTATACCCGTGCCACGCGGGCAGAGAAAATGGCATTTACCCCCGAATGCCTTCAGATTTATTGCCATTCACGCGGTGCCACACAACGAACGAAATGGCATTCGTCCGAATGCCATTCGCCACCAAATGCCTTCGCGAGAACTCAGTTGACTGAGAAATGCCTAGTCTCGACGACACAGCTCGCGAAGTGCGATTTACCTTAAAGTAAATAAAACAAATCATATTCAGCTAAAAATAAAACTCCCCGCCTTCTATTTGCACTAAACTTTTAAAAAAGTGCTTTGACCGTTATACGAAGATCAGGTTGAAATGGTTTCAAATTGATTCAAGTTCAATGTACTGAAGCTGACGCATGCTAACTCGTCTTTGCTCCAGAATTATTCGCTCTTGAGCGCGATGCTTTGCACGGAAACACACAAGTGCTGCCGTGAAAAAAATGAACTCTGCGAACATCTTCTGAGAGATGCGACAGGTGCGATGCGACAGGCGCCATTTTCTAATTACGCTGTGGATCTGACTAGTGTTGGCTTAGGTTGCTACGGTCGGCTGCAATGTCGTAAAACAAAGCAAGAAAGTACAACTTAGGGCAGCGTAATATGCTTATTTCTATTTTTAATGATTATATGATGTGTATGAAGCTTGTAAACGCTTGTTCATTTTTCTATTGCTATTCACCCAATGCTCACTTGGAAGGTGCTGCGATCGACATCATCAAGTCAAGTGTCATTCGCTTTGGACTTGTAGCAGCGCCGGCGAAACAAATGTCATTCGGGAACTGAAGGCCTTCGCCACCAAATGTCATTTTTTATGCCCGTGTGGCACGGGTATTAGTCTATAGTGCACGTGGAACAGAAGGATCACGGAACAAAAGGAGGATGCGTTAAATGTCCGGCTGCTAACTTCGTCGCTCGCGAGAGCGTTTCGCCCGTACCGTGTAGCGATGCGGTACGACGTCCGCGCGACAGATAGTGCGGAGAACTTCGTCCGGCGTTCGGGACACAAGATCGTGTCTTTCGCCGGGAACCCCTACGGCGCCAGAAGTCTCGGTCGGGGTCTATCGCCCACACCAGCTGACGGCGACCTCGCTCTTGTTTGTAAAGCGAATTCCCTTCGCGAAAGAAGCTAGCTCTTCGCGGCGCATCGCGAAAGGCGGGAATTCTAAAAGGCGACGACCGCGCGAAGCGATAACAAGAATTAAGCGGGGCGGGCGGGAGGAGGTGGCGATATGTTTGTAGGATAAGTGAGCAGTTTTTTGAGCGAAATTCTTTTTCGAATGCCAACCGAATGCCAGCGAGATTAAGAACAAAAAAGGGGAAGAATGAAGAAAAAAACACGAGGACAGTGAGAAAGAAGTGAGGGACTTCTAGAAGGTGGAATATACCACGTCAAAACCTTGCTTGAGAAGTGAAAAGAAAACATAAAAACGAGTGCCATTTGGCCCGTTATTAAAACGTAATCGTCGCGTTTTCTGTTAAAAAACGGTGCCCGCGCACGCAGACGTGTTTGTGTTTCACTGTGGTACCATATTGTCACGCGCTCATATCATATTCACTGGTGGTGCCGCACACATGCGATGAATGCCAGAAAAAAAGAAGCGTACGCCTCCTCTCCCTTCAAACACTGAAAAGCGACCCATAGTGTGATCTTCGACTAGTATCTATAACCCTCCCCCCCCCCCCCCCCCCCGTTTGGAAAGTGCTTGTAAACAAAGGCTGGCCCCTTCGGCTGCTTCTCCCTCCCGACTCCCTCCTCTTTGTAACACTGAGCAAGAAGCGTTCTGAAAGATATTAGTGCTTTCCGCGAAAGGAGCAATTGAGAGGGGGGGGTGTAGCATTTATTCGATCGTTTGGCGAAGTAATTGGTATCCCTCTTTCCCGCAGCTTTACACCAATTTCTCGCCTCTCTCATTTGAGCACACGTCACCTGAGTGTAAGACATCCTCAGTACTGGAGCGACACACGAGTGGCCGGGAGGCGATGGGGAGGCGGGTGCAGAAAGAAGGCGGGGGAGGCCCATGTTTTCGCCAAGACGACTTCACGACCGGCGTGAGCGTATGGTGCCATCTCCGGGCAAATTGGTGTCGTTGGTGGTGTCATCGGTGTTCACTCGCTCGAAGGTTCTTCCTCCCTTATCGTGCCCATCCATCGCCCTTCGAAGATGGAGACAATGAACGCTTCATGGGGGCGCTTCGAGCGCGACACCTGGCTTCCTTCCCCCCTTTGCGGGCCACATCCTCAGGAGCAGCCAACTGAACGTCGCGGGTAGGCGGTATATAAAGAGCAACGCGGCGACCCAAAGACACGGCTATTGCTCTCTTGGCATCTAGTCGGAAGAGAGAACCAGCATGAACGCTCTGGTAAGTTTGTTGTGCGTCCACCCAAGCGCTCCGAGGAGTCGGCTAGCCCGACGACAACGAAGAGCCCTACGGATACCACCATCTTCGTCGACTTCGTCGTGCTGAGCCCGAGACGTCTTTTACCGGTTATGTGAGCTAGAAGGAGAGACTTATCGAACTGCCGGGTCGGCGAGGACCATGATGCTTAGCAACTCGCTGAAGTCGGATGGAATGATGGCTTCGAGGCGCGAGACAATTGAACATAACTTCCGAATCTCTCAGCTTCTTTCTCGAATAGTGCGCGTTGAGAGGGCTTCTCACATCAAGAGCGAAATGTACAAAATTGCCACAGCCAACTATAAAAATGGGGCATTCTACTAGCTCAGGAAGCTTGTACAAATTCACTCTCGCTATGGCGAGGTGGCGCAGCTGTCAGGCAGGATTACTGGTGCCATAGCATAAGAAAACCATGAATCGCTGAGCCGAAATTCAGAACACCATTTCCACCTCATCATCTCAATAATAAGCTCCGAAGTAAGAGTACATAAGAAGTTGACAACTAGACGTCCACTTAATCAATGTTTTGAAGTGGTGCTTCCCACAGTGCGGTTCTTAGAGGGCCCGTCACTTAATGCTTCATTTTTACGAAAACCGCTTTTTCGGTGTACATAATTGCGCCACGTTACTCTATATACCGTGACATACATAAAACTGATAACTGAAGCATGCGCTACCGCTGTCTTTTGCAGAAGGCTGTCGTGTTCCTCGGCCTATTGGCCACCTCCTTCGCTGGCCAGGTCGGCTATGGATATGGAGGTGTCGGATATGGAGGTCTCGGATATGGTCTCTCTTACGGCACTGGCGTCGGCCACCTGCTCGGTGGAGGTCTCGCCCTCGGCCAAGCCGTCGCCGCACCCGCCGCTGTGACCACCGCGGTCCACCACGCCCCAGCTGTCTCCTACGCAGCTGCCCCAGCCGTGGCCACCACCGTGCACCACGCTGCTCCAGCCGTGTCGTACGCCGCCGCTCCAGCTGTGTCTTACGCTGCTGCTCCAGCCGTGTCTTACGCCGCTGCTCCCGCCGTCGCCGTTGCCCGCCCAGCGGTCACCGTCGCCCGCCAGGCCTACACCGTTGCCGCTGCACCCGCTGTGAGCTACGCCCAGTATTCCGCTCCCGCCGTAGCCACCACCGTGCACCACGCTGCTCCAGCCGTCACCTATGCCGCCGCTCCGGCCGTCTCCTACGCCACTGTTGCCCGCCCAGCGGTCACCGTCGCCCGTCAGGCGTACACCGTTGCCGCCGCTCCGGCTGTGAGCTACGCTCAGTACGCCGCTCCCGCCGTGGCCACCACTGTGCACCACGCCGCCCCAGCCGTCACCTACGCTGCCGCTCCGGCCGTCGCCGTTGCCCGCCCAGCGGTCACCGTCGCCCGCCAGGCCTACACCGTTGCCGCTGCCCCAGCTGTGAGCTACGCCCAGTACTCCGCTCCCGCCGTGTCCACCACCGTACACCATGCCGCCCCGGCCGTCTCCTACGCAGCCGCTCCTGCCGTCTCCTACGCCGCCGCTCCCGCCGTTTCGTACACTGCCGTCGCCCGCCCGACCGTTGCCGTCGCTCGCCCAGCCGTCAGCTACGCTTCCTACGCCGCTCCCGCCGTCACCTACGCCCGTCCCGCTGTGGCCGCCGTCCAAGCTGCCCCCGCTGTGACCACAGTCCACGCTGCCCCAGCTGTCACCGCCGTCCATGCTGCTCCAGCCGTCGCCACCGTCCATGCTGCTCCAGCCGTCGCCACCGTCCAAGCTGCTCCAGCTGTCAGCTATGGCAGCACCTTTGGCCACGTTCTCGGAGGTGGTCTCGCTCTTGGACACGCTGTCGCTGCCCCGGCGGCCGTCTCCACCACCGTCCACCACTCCACCCCTGCTTTCGCTACAGCTCCAGTTGCCACCTACGGCGTTGGCTACGGTCATGGTCTCGGCTACGGCCTCGGATACCATGGTCTCGGCTACGGTCTGAGCAGCGGCTATGCCCTTGGCGGCTACAACTATGGCCTCGGCGGCTACACCTACGCCCTCAACAAGAAGAAGTAAATGATGAGAGAGAGGAGTTAGACGTAAGTAGACGCCTACTGAGTCACTTCACTTTAGATAATCGTCCAGTCATGCCATTTATTTTGTGCTAAAGTCATTCCTGTCTTGTGCTTTCAGGACACCGCTAGGAAGGATCACGTCAGGACCTGCTGGCAAGACCTGCACTTCAGAATATTTATGTTGGTTCTCCGTGTTCCGATAATAAAATCTTGT
This sequence comes from Rhipicephalus microplus, assembly GCF_013339725.1. NCBI lineage: Eukaryota > Metazoa > Arthropoda > Arachnida > Ixodida > Ixodidae > Rhipicephalus > Rhipicephalus microplus. The sequence continues at coordinate 130,707,294 of NC_051174.1, forward strand.
CAGAGTGAAAACAATGCTTACTGTTTCCTGCGTATTTCTGTCGACATGGATTGCTTTCAGGACATAACCATGCAGGTTTTGATATATCTCCGGTACTCTGTCCTACTCGCGCTACGCTACGTGGCGCTACGGCTAAAGACTATAAAACTAACTATACACCGAACCACCATGCGCCGGATAAGTTGCATCTCTCCGAATATGTCTCACGTTTTCAAGCATGCCCGCTTTGCAAAAGGGCTTGCGAGTCGGCCGTTCTTGCCAGTTCAACCATCTACACCTCCATACCTCAGATCAAACGGGAAGAGGTATCTTTTATATCTTTTGCACGATCATCACCACAGATGGTCGCAGACTTATAGCCATAAAACGCCTTTCTTCTCCTCCTTCTCATCATCATCCTGGCTATGCCTATTGCACGGTAAAGGTCTCTATCATGTTCCACAAATTAACGCGGTCCTGTCTTGCCGCGGCCCCATTGTCCCTGCAAGCTTCGCAATCTCATCGGCCATTCTAACCTTCTGCCTGCCCTCCATGCGCTTTCGTTTTCTCGGAATCCACTCTGTTTTTCTCGCGCTACACACCCACGCCACCTGCTCTCACACGGACTGCATACGGAGAGAACCACATCTTACACGATACCAAGTCATCCATTCAACGAGGAACGCCACTCTGAAAGAAATGATCAATTAAGAGTCCAACTTAAGCCTATAGGCCGTGCTGGATGCATGAATGTTCGCTCGCCAGCCTATAACACAAGCTGCTCGTTGTGGCTGTGATGCTGCCGAAGTTATTAGGTGTCACTGGTCTTGATGACAGGGAAACCAACAAGTCAACAAGGGGTTCTGGCAGGGCGATCTTTCCGAATGCTTTGATCACTACAGCACGAGGTCATCGAACTGCGGCGGACCTTACACACTGACACCACTTTGACTAGCCATGCAAAACATCCATCCACTTTTGGGAATGTTGTGTAAGAAAACACTGTGGACCATGGAGGGATGTTCGAAATGTTCCACACTGGACACGTACCGAGACAAAGATTATACTTGAAAATGCGTGTCAGCTAGAGCTGAAGCGATGAACAAATTGAGTGGTTTTGCTTGACGACATAGCAATTTTCAATGTTAACTCTGCCGGAATCTGCGTGGAAACAGGCCTCTGTGGTATTATAAGCCGGTAAACCACTTATAATTAAATCAGCTAGCCAATGAAGCAATCAGACTACCAACTATTGGATCAAATTATTCCATCACGCAGTGAGGACACTGTAGCATTTTGTAAAGATAAAAACAGGGCTAGGATGTTTACAGTTGTCTGCGGCCTCGAATACGGTTAAATAGGGCCAAATAAGATACAACACCAGCTCGCAATAAACTAAAGAGCTTCCATCATTCCTCTGGTCGAATCAGATAACCCGACGACAATCGGAGCTCAGGTGGTGAACTGATTACACTTGTTACGAGCAATGCCAAGCGCTATCCACCATAAGGAGTTTTATAAATATACACTAGAGGAAACTCTGGCGCTAGTGTCTACGAGAGCTTGCAGCGAATAGCGCTCCAGCGAGCATGGCAATTACGGGTATGGCATGAATTTGTCTAGCCTTCGTACTTTACGTTCCCTCTGGCTTCGCGTTTCTTGAAGCTGCTTTGTCACGAAAGAACAACCAGCAAACGTTGGGCAGTTATGCTACACCACCTTTACCTTTTAGGATCACCATTTCAAATCGGTTCACGAAATAATAGAAAAAACAATTCGTTCTTTCTTTCGAAACACAAACCAAGACACAGCAATAAACGAAGCCACATGTGCGTTCGCCACCCGCAAGAACGAATTCTAGACAAGTCCATGACCATGTCATACCCCTCATCCCCAAAGTCGCTGAACGATTTCAGCGCCACTCTACCCTCTGATTAATTTTAGGAAACTCTATGTTATCGACGGCTTTTATTACATCCTGTTTTCGCAAGCCCAGGGATAATAAGTGAGCGAGCAGCGGGGGTGAAAGAAGCGCCGGATATAAATATACAGAGGCCCATATAATAACAAACCAGCAACGGGGAGGATTTGGTAAGCTGATGAAGTTTGCCATTAGAGAAACAGCGATTGATAATTAGGCCCACCACAGGAGAGCTGTGTCGGTGTCGTAGGAAAGGGAGTCGCACCATCTTCATCTTAAATCTACGTTGTACTGGGACAAGGCCGCGAGAATGAATCGAAAGACCATTTGAAAGGAGCGCTGTACATTTACGTTCGCTACACATGATCGAAAACGACCGATAAGGGATTGCGGCCGACGCCGACGGAATCGGAGGCGACTCGAGGGTTGTTGCAGTCAAAAGTTATGCCTATAGGCGCAGCGGGAGGTTCCCTGCCATATAACATCCGTGATGACTTCTTGACGCTTTTTTGAACTAGCTTTAGGTTTTGAAAAGCTCTGGTTTTCGGAAACTGAGCTTACCTAACTTATAATTAACCGTACGTGGGACCCAAATTATTTAGCCCCTCCTATGATGCCACCTATTCAAATGTTACACGCCAAACGCAGAGATTGACTTTATGGACTATTCATTGGTGGTTTGAATAATCTTCCAAGGCTTAGAGATAACCATGAATAACGCTTTGAGAGTCAGCTGGGCACATGCGGCTCCATTTTCATCCTGCTTAAAATTACTTCCCCACCTATTTCGTCGAAATTAACTCAACACGAAGCTGTTGCTACCTTACCTATAATTATACGTAAGGTGCGAGGATAATTCTTTTATGTGCACTGTCGAAAGGTGGCGGCAGCACTGTAATGACGTAAAATGTGGCCACTTTTTTTTTTTCGGGAAAGTCTCCGGATTTTCTTCTGCCTCAGAAAGAAAAAAGACGAAAAAAAGTCACGTAGGGCTTTGTGATTTTGCCTAGCACGACTCGAATATAAAGAGTTTTCTATCGGTACACTAGAGGAAACTCTGGCGCTAGTGTCTATAAGAGCTGCAACGCATGGTGCTTCAGTCCGCATGGGAATCATGGGCGACACACGGATTTGTCCGAACTCCGTTCTTTCTGCCCCGTCTAGCTATACGCGTGGTCTGGCGCCGTTTTGGCGCAAGACGAAAATGAGCAGACGCTCAGCAACATTTGGGCACACCGATTCCAATCGCTTGGTCCACTGCGATTCAATCTTTCATTCAAAACGGACACGAAAACACGACAATAAACGAAGCCACAAGTGTGTCCGCAAACGTAAGCACGAAGACTATAGGCAAGTCCGTGTACTGCCCATCATTCTCGAGATGGCTCAACGATCGCAGCGCCAGAGTTTCCTCTAATTTTGGGACACGAAAAGGACTCGAAAGTGAGTGCCGTATTCGTTTCCTTCTCAGTCGAAATATTCATTATTCCCTGCACCCCTCCGAAAACACTCTGCACAATATCACCTGAGTCTCCAGTGAGCCTTCAGAAGACCCGAGGAACTGCCATTCCTTCATGAATAGATCGCAGGAGCGTGGTCTCCAAGAGCATCAGCGCTGAAAGTCAAGCGAGCCATCCAGCTGTTCTTGAAGGCGACATCACAGAGCGACCGCCTGGGAAATCCTGCACTGTGTGTGTGTGTGTACAATGCGCTTCTCTTTCCCTCTCTCATACTCCCTCATTACCCTTTCCCCACGCGTAAGGTAGCAAACTGGAAGTATTCTGGTCAACCCATCTGCCTTTCCTATATTCTTTCTCTCTCTCTTCTGCATCTCACCCGGTTTCGCACTGCTTTCGCGATAAGCCCGCCTTTCGCCAAGCCACGACGTCCACCACGTGACGGTTTGATAGCGTCACAGCATGATTGTGACGTCACAACGCCACAAATCTTGGCCATATGACACATGATGGCATCAAAAGATCGATTACGTCTTCCCGTGATGATATTTTTCGTCTCTCGTGTGCACGCCGACGCCATGAGATACCGGAAGTCAATTTCGTGTTCGATGGCGCATATAAAATATAGATAGACATAGATGTACTTCATTTAAACATAACACATATATAAGCTATCAGGCTTGCGTTAAAAAAAATCTTGAGATTCAAAATGGTGCATAAGTTGTTTTTTTTCTCTTTCCAGTAGACAAAAAGCACACCTCTCAATAATTTTTGATTTTTTGTAATCCCCGCTAGAATCCACGTGGCGAAGGCTATCTTGGCAGTCCCAAAACTTGGCTTTTTGCATGCTTTCACCTCTGAACAGGAAACGATGCGATGGCCACGCATGAAATATGGCACACTTGGTCATTTGTGTCACACTGCAAGAACCAAATAACGTACAAGAATCACTTATCATGTGCCCTACGATCGAGTCGACCAACGCTCGTAGGCGAATGCAGGAGCCAAGATATAGAGATGCAAAGGCCAGGCAAGTGGTGCATCAACGACCGAAAGGCTAGCGGCGACAGCCCGAGAAAACACTGAAATTCACTAGATTATGCATCGTGTTAAGTGTCACATCTATCAGTATTTCATTCACACAAAATTTGAGTTTTTATATATATTTTATTTGTATACTAATGTAGCCCACATAAACCAACTGGGCATTATTGTTTGTGGGGGGGGGGGGGTCAAAAGAAGAAAAAAAAAACGACAGTCGTACAGTCAAAATAATGAAGCATGTTCGCGCAGCTGTGTCTGCGCATTCACGGAAAGCACACATCTAGTATGAAGAATCAAGTCCTTGTGCGGCAACGTCGAAAACACAAGCACTCAACTTATTTCATTGATTTGATATGTGGGGTTTAACGTCCCAAAACCACCATATGATTATGAGAGACGCCGTAGTGGAGGGCTCCGAAAATTTCGACCACCTGGGGTTCTTTCACGTGCACCAAAATCTCATCTTAATCCATTCATTAAGAGTAGGAGGAGAAAAAAAAAATCACAGCCTATTCACGGAGTGAATGATGATTGGTGGGACGAAGCGCTCGTCAGTGCGTCCGTCTGTCCATTAGTTCTTGCTGGGATTCAGCAAAAAAACACCAGTGCGCCAGCTTATCTTAAGGACTTGTTTCGTACGATAATTCCTATGTGATACGTAGCCATGTGCTCATAAGGCATACGAGTCTTATCACAATAAATTCAAGAAAAAAAACTTTATTGCCAAGAATCTCCTGCTCTGCTCAAGTCTCCAACGCAAGAGTTGAATGCGAGAGCGATCTCCTGCCCCGATAGTGCGTACTTTAATAACTTAGTGCATACTATATTTTTTACGGTGTTACTCGAAAAGTCTAAATTGTGGATTACTACAAAGTGATCGATAAAGTTCGAAGCGGCTTGCGTCACTGAAGCTTTCAGATATGGCTGCGCGCTTTATTGAACTTTATCTGTTCCAACATACCATCGTTTGGGATGCTGAGAGCCGGGGTCAGAAAGCCTCTTCACGGGCTCGACTAGGACCACGACCTCGAACAAATGCAATGAGTAGCCTGCTTTAAACAAGGGGCGATCATAAGCGTGAAATGTTTTCGTATTTGCTATGCACTCGCTACGTGGTCTTAAGGACATACGCGCAGTAACGCGTGTGCCTTTGGTAATGGGTGGCCGGCTTTAAACTACGAAGTCGTCTTGGTAATCACGTGTTATGACACCCGTTGGGAATTAGCACTTGTGCCACGCAACATTACCAGGGGGCCGAAATTCCCTGTACCTCCCATGTATTCGCTCTGGGCAGCGGCAGCACCGATTTTACCACTGGCGGTTGCCGGCCATCCTACTAGACTTAAATCAACGACAGCAAATGTTTTTCCTGACGTCACTCGTGACGTCTAGAAACAGAAAGAAAGGACGAAAAATTGAGAGAAGGAGGGTTGCCACGGAAGCCCTCCTTTCCCACTTCGCAGGCAAGCGGAATGTGCTCGTGCCTTCTTGCAGGTCTGCTGGCTTCTTGGGCGATGCGGCCATTTCGTAAAATATTTGTATTTTTTTAAAGACGGTAGTCTTTCTTGGGGACCTTCAACGGAAAAATTTTGGTCTGTTTGTTTATTTGTCTGTTTGTCCGCCCTAACGATACCTCAAGCGGCACCAAATGACCAACCCCATCCGCAGCGCCCACCAATATTGCTGAAGGTTTAGCGTTCATAGTTGTGCGATTGTCAATTTAAAAAAAAAAGCAAATATTGCGCCTATCTGAGGCGCCATAACGACATATCTATGTTTTGTTTGTCTGCCTTTATACTAGAAGAGGCACACACAAGTAACTCTAAGGACTGTAGCGTTTAACGCGCTGCGCTGACAGTGCAACGCGATGTTCAAGGAGGTGTTTCCAACGCTTTGCTAAGACGACACGGCGGTGGCACCTGTCCGTCGCTTTGCATTCTACACCTTATCACCACCGTGACCGGCGCGCATTTTTCTCCGCGGTCACGCATGCCGTCGTCGTTTTCGAAGATAACTGCCAGATGGCGCTCGTGTTTAACGTGCCTACATAGAGTTTCCCAAAATTCACTAGAGGGCACTCTGGCGCTGCGATCAATCAGCGACCATGGGAATAATGGGTAGTACACACATTTGCCTAGTCTTCGTACTTGCGGGTGGCGAATCATACTTGCGGCTTCGTTTATTGCTGTGTTTCGGTTTTGTTTTGAAAAAAAAAGAAACGAACCCTTTTGAGCTTAGTGACTTGATTCGATATGGTAAGCCTAAAAGAATAAGGTTGTGAAGCGCAAACGGTGAACATTTGCTAATTTATGTTTCGTGAAAAAAAAAAACAGTTCCAAGCCACACGAACACACACGGAGCCAGAAGCAGGCCGGAAGTACGAAAATTAGACAAATGTGTGTACTACCCATCATTCCCATGCTCGCTGAAGCGCTGTGTGTTGCAACTCCCATAGACAGTAGCGCCAGAATTCCCTCTAGTAAGTATTGTGGGAAACTCTATGCGTGCCTAGATGCGCTTGTTCGCCTCCGTTACACGCTCAAGGCACTCTAACGCAGCGCCTTCAGAATACCATTCGCCGATTTTCTTGCGCAGAACATTAAGTAAACGTTCTGTTCACTCTCTCCAGACGCAAGACTATCGTCTTTCGACGACATTTACAGTGTAACATGTAGATTCGGGCCAATTTTTTTAGTTTTGATTTCGTTCGTGTTTTCTGAAGAGGCGAAGGTTAAGCTCACCGATCTCTCAGTAAGACGAAACTCAATCGGCGCAAATAAAATGAACATTTTATCGCACGTTTTGTATAAAATATAGGCATACACGTATTGTGAAAGTGTGAATCTATAACGGCAGCTTTAACTTACAGCTGACATACGGACATAATGCGCAAACGCTGAATCGAAAATATCTGAAGCAGTGCGAAAACTATAAACAATCGCGAGTAGCATGCACACGTTGTATTTGACTTAATCACATTTGTTATGACGATGGGCATAGTTTTCTTAGAGAACTTGAGTACCTCTCGACTGAAGTTCAGAGACACGAAGAGGCTTGAATCGGTCAGAAGTTTTTCGAGAAAGAACATCGCTGGAAGATGACTTCGAGTGCTCACCCGTTGAATTCGAATTCTCACCCGTTGCCTTTAGAAAACGCTGAAATATCTTTGCGGAACAAAAGAGAAATCTCCGGTCTAACACACCACCGAGCCGCGTAAACCATGTGTGGCCCGGTTAAGCAATTTTCGACGAATGCATGGTTGACTTGTCCAGCGCAGCTCACTGCGGCTTCCGTTCTCTGCCCGCTACAACTTGCTGTCTTTTATCTTTCCCGTAGTTGAGATGCAAACCATGCGAGATAACTGAGTGCGATCAGACTTCTAATATCGCTGAGCAAGGGGCGAGAAAGAGCGTATGCAAGTGCTACGAACGCAATCACTTACCGCGCTTTGACTGATTCAAAATTCACTAAATAAGCAATAAGAAAATACATATAGACAAAAGAGATGTTTTTTACAGGGGCATCGAATTTTTTCATTAGCAAAAAGTTGCGAAAGTGAATAAGGGCACGAGAAATCGTCCACTACACTCTCCTCCTTTCCGCTGGCCAAAGTACACGAGTACACGTGAGAGATGAGAGCCGCCGCGCCCTCATTGCACCATCTTGCTGATAATGCTGACAACACGATAGTCCCCCCCCCCCCCCCCCCCCCCGAGTTGCCCGCCAACAGCGGTAAGCGGTAGATATAAATAGCTTGCCGTTTGAACGCTCAAGGAGGTACCACTTGGCGGCTCAGCGGTTAACTCCTCGCATTCACGACGCGGAGGTTCCACGTTCGATTCCTCGCGCCGGAGTCTTTTTTTCCGGACTTTTCATTGATTCCTTGTGTTTTCATATATACAGATACGTATACATATACGGCGCATGACATCGACACCGGCGGCGAAATCCAGCCGAGAGTGTCCACATAATTGCTATCGCAATCAAAATACGAACGTTAACATCAACCTCACTCCGTTCAACCGGATCTTAGGATGCCCGGCAACCGCTACGAGCGTGCATGTGCCTTGAAACCGAAACTATAGAGGTGAGTTTCCGAGGCCGGAAAATACTGCGATATTTCATGTTGTATTATGAAGCCTCTTCACACAGGACGCGTGTGTTTGTAAAGCGTGGACGTTATTTTGACTGAATTTCCAAGCAGAAAGTTACTTCAACTGTGTTTCCACGCAGAGTACTTTGTGCGCTATGTATATTAGTAATCCTCATTTGTAATAAATTCCATGTAAGACAAAAAAAAAAGACACGTGGTAGAACACCTCCTTGCCACAGTCTGGGTTCGATCTTCACTGGGACTATTATATTTTTATTATTTATTTTATTTGCTCCTTTCTCGATGTTTCGGTCACGTACAAGATGATGATCGTTCGCTCACACCTAACGATGCAAACGCCGACAGCGTAATTTCTACGAACGAGCTACTTAACGCTGTCAATAAAAGGAAAAAAAAAATTACGAGCTGCAGAGTAAGTAGCGCATGTAAGAAGCGTGGAGGAAATGAGAAAAAAGCCATGGTCCCGTCTTTAAATCGGAAAAGGGTTTAGGGGCCTTTAAGTGGATAGTGGCTCAAAAATTTTCGGCTGCCGCTTTTTTTTTAGTTAAACAAAAGACCAAGCCATCAAGGGCCCAGAAAATGTAAATGTACTGCTAGGCATGCAGTGCACCCTGAAAAAGTAATTACAGTGTGTTTCTGAAAGCCAGGTTCGGTTCCTAGTGAACCCTGACGTCACAACACGATACGAACTTATCGACAAGGGCTTGTGGAAGATGTCGTCTCCCTTCCATGGTCGCTCGGCAACGTGGTTCCATCGCTGACACACAAGCGGTCATTTTGAACGTTTTGGTGACGCACAAGCGGCCATTTTGGAAGTTTTGGAGCCTGACGCGATCACAACCAGCCAGACTGTTGTGTGAAGCCACCAGAATTAGTACTGTAGCCTGAAGACAAGCTATTGTCGATAGGCAAGCCACGAGAAAATTGGCTTTAATATCCAAATCAAGTGTCTTATCAGGATTTACTGAGTGCCACCCGTGCATACTCACAATTGCTCAGAGCCGCCTTATATGCTTGGTGATTTGTATGGCTGCGTAAACACACATCCTAAAAATGGTGTCAGCATCCCTTGAAGTTCGCAGCGATATATCATTACTACATCGTGACAGGCACGGTATAAAAAAAGGGGAAAAGTTCAACGAAGGCCATCCGGAAGACAATATCCGGTTGGCAACCTGTAACGAAAGGGAGCTTCTTCGCTCTATGCTAATCTCTCGCCCTCGTCGGCTCGCAGCAAGGCACTCGATAGCCTTCTAGACTTCGTTCCATATTGTTGCCGATATTGTTAGTTCTCATTACAGACACGTACTCTGAAGAACATTTCACGCGCAAGGCGCGCGCTTTACTGCCTGCGATGATTCAACGGAGAATTGGTGGTTGTCCGAGATTCGCTTCCTGTTACAGCGACCCCGGAGTCTCGGAGGCGCGGTGGGGTCACGACCACTAATGAATAATGATGTCAAGTTAGGTGCAAGCGGGAACAATTACGAAATAGTGCGAACATGTATTTAGCATACGACTATTCTCCCTGATAAAGAAAAATGGTAGATCCCACACAATGTGGGAACTGTTTTCGTGCAAAACAGACAACGAAGGGCGCCCTACGCTGCATTTTTTTTTCTTTTCGGCATCGAGCCAAGTGTTACGAGGCATACCAATGTGTTTTTTGTAAATGGAGTAGATACTTGAGGGAACGTCGTGGACTAACTAGGCACATCGGCTGGACTATAGCGTTTAATGGGTTACATTTGGTCGCACGCCACGTCAGCTGTGACGTCAGAAAGCAGACGTTGATTTTATCGAAACAAAGTGAACTGTGCGGTGAATGTGAATACCATACGTATCACTCCTTAGCGAACTCCTCCTAGGTCGAGAAACACTATATAATGTAGCTCGCTGAGTCGCAGCAGTGCAAATGTAACATTTATTGAGCTGTCAAAAAAAACTGCAGTCAACAGTTTAGCCCCAACCAACGTTAACCCGACGTGATGATCGTTTCATCGAACGTTCGCAATGTTTGTTACATTGTTTTCAAATGAAATAATAATGATCGATATGTGATAATTAATGTTCACAACCACCATATGATTATGAGAGACGCCGTAGTGAAGAACTCAGGAAAATTTCGGCCACCTCGGGTTCATTAACGTGCACCCAAATCATAGCTGCTGAGCACACAGGCCTACAGCATTTCCGCCTCCATCAGAAATGCACCCGCGTCCGCCGGGATTCGATCCCGCGACCTGCGGGTCAGCAGCAGAGTACCTTAGCTACTTGACCACCGTGGTGGGGCGCTGCATCACTCGAATAATCGTGAATAAATAATCATTGCAAACATAGAAGAGTAAAATTTTATTCACACGATGTTCGAGTTCTGGCACTGTATACTGCTATAAAGTCAGCGCCAGCCCTTTTCGAATCAGTGCTGCATTTGACGTGCCGAAAGGGGGTCGATCCCTTTCTCAAAAACTAGAGTGAAGGCTGCCTACTCTCCCCCCACCCTTTGCCCCATTTAGGCCTGGCTATTACGTTCTGATCGGATGGCACCCGCTGGCCTTTGAGGAAATGTTGGCCGAGGAGCCACTCACGAGAAATCTTTGGAGCACCAGATGTCGTTGGAACCGTTGCTTGGATAAGTGGAAACGTCTTGCTCAAGGCTCCAGAGACACCCCGTGTTCTAAACACTTCACGAAAAGACTTCAAACACATCACTTTGAGGTTCTTTCTTTCGCTGAACTTTCACCTGATCTGGAGGGCCGATGTACTGCGTAGCTAAAAATCTAACATCTAGAAATTGTTGCTTGTATTTCGATTTGTGCTGAGTAGCTGTACATTAACCAGAATTGAGCCTCACTTCCCCAATCGCAAATTTTGCTGTACAGTAACTAAAATGTACTTCATCTATCTGGTCAAATTATCTGCGTAATTATTGCTCATATTAATGCCGCTATAGCCACGTAGCCAACCTGCAACAACGAAAGGTTCATTTATACAACCGTGCGAATTGCTTTAAAGGGGCACTGACATGTACCTTTTTCTTCAGCGGCGTGTTTACTCTTGCATACAAATCTTCGGTATACAGAGACTGCTCTGAAGAAGTGTGACGCTCAGCGAATGCTAATTAGATATTTGGTTTCGATAATAAAGACAATTTCTTCGCGGCGCACCTATACTGACATCGAAAGTAACTTGTCGGCAGCGTACAGTACTAATCCTGGTGACTTCCCGCAGCAGTCTAATTGTGATGACGTCAAACACCAAAACACACACAAAAATGGCAGCTTGCGCGTCACCTTTTCGATCTTCTGCTCGCGCCGTGTGGTCGGGCGGTGACTGTCAGCAGTGCCTGTTAAGCGAGCTAGCATAGTCTGTAATAGTGTTACGTGCACGCGAATAGAAGATATACGCTTACCAGACGGCAAAGGAATCGTTTGATTTCTAAATGGTCGTCAAGGCACCAATATTTCGCTCGGTGAAGTCTTGCGCCACTGAAACGGGGGACAATAGGTGCATGTCGCAGTGATTGCCGTCCTGTCCGGTGACGTGACAAGCGTGGGTCGATTTGGTGCGCCGCGGCCGAGGAGGCCATCCAAGCGGAGTTTTCCCTGTTCGCTGCCCTTCTTTCGGGATGAGTACACTTAGAACATGCAGTTGCTGACCGACTTCAGATTGTCGACATTGTGCCCTCCCTGCCGCGAAAGTTGCCACACGTGCGGCGCGCAGCAGACGATCGAAGAAGCGACGTGCAGACGAGAATACGTCTTGAGAACTTGCGCGCGCACACACTACCGCCTGGTGGCGTTGCTCGTACGATGTCGTGACGTCAGGGTACAGTAGGAACCGAAACTAGATTTGAAAAGTATGCTGTAATCAATTTTTCAGCGCGCTCTAACACTTAACGGTGCATTTCTTATGCTCTCGGGGGCTTGGACTATATCATTTGACGCAATAAAACGATAAGTGAAGCATTCCGTGTCAGTACCACTTTAAGGTGCTTCTCACGGGGAAGTTGCCCAGCATATCCTATCGCACTTATGATGACGTCATGTGCCGGCCCGCACGCCTTCCGAAACCTGCGACGCGGAATGCAAGACGCATATTTTCTCTTTACACGCATGCATGCTTTCAAAAATACCCCACCAATACGACGACGTTTGTTTTCTGATCGCGCAGCTTATGCAAACGAGATGCTCCCTCACAAGGCGACTGGCTATACAGTCCTACTTGTTTGGTCGTTCCGACCCACACTATACGGGATGGGGCTATTTTATAACGACTATGCGCGCACCTACTTGACGTACTTGAAGTACTCCTGGTAAACGTAAACCAGAAAAATCCATTTTTTCGCATCCCTTTGTGCTCGTGAATGTGCTCTATACAATCGCACACTGTCTCGGACGTACCGCGAAACTTCCGTGATTGTCACGCTCATGGAAGTGCAAAATACCAAAAGCAAGCGTGGCATCCCTCCTGCATTTATACTCTTCTCAGACCGCGAGGTGGCGGCACCTTCACGCCGCTTCCCTCCTCCTCTTCTTATTCGTCTGGGTGCACCCGATCGCGCGACCCGCGCCACCTATCCTCTGCTTCCATTTTTTGTCCATACTCTTTGGTATGAACGGTTCCCGGATCTTGCGCATCGTCTGGAGGATTACCTAATGCTGCGGCTTATCCACTACACGTTGTAATCGGCGGCCCCCTTTTTGTGAACTCCGAGACACCGAAACGAAAAAAAACAACGTCAATGCATCTGCACGTCTTCCTGTGAATTTCGCATTCATGCACGACTTGTGCAGCTTCGAACACGTACTTGGTCTCGATAAGGAAAGATGCTGGTGCTTTCTTTCTTTTTGCGCCTCGGTATGTCGAGCGTGCTGCAATGGTGTAGCAGTTACACTCCTGGTTCCGGGCACGTGCAGTATGGGGGAGAGGCGTAACGTATCGGCTGAATTGCGCAAGGATTCCGCAGACCAATGTTGCGCAACAACTGATAAGGATAAAGTAAAAAAAAATAATCTGAGTTTCCGTCGAGGAAGTAAATGGTGTAAAGAGAGAGTACTGTGGGCCTTCGGGGTGCTTGATAAGACAATCACTAGGTGAATCAAGTCACTAATAAAGACCAAGATACTGAGTATAGGCTTATTGCAAACCATCTTACTTTCAGTTCTCACCCTCGAGCTCGTAGCTTACCTAGGTTTCAGCAAAACAGCCAACCTTGTATCGTCTACGCTGTTTTATATAACCACTACAACCCGCGTATAACGAATTTGTTGTTTACGTCCAACAGTTGTGATAATTTATTTGATATATCGAATCACAAATGTATAGAACTCTCATGCCCTGGGACCTCCTTAGTGCCTGCATAACCGGAATCAACTGTATTTCACCGTTAGCGTAAATTCCAAGTTCTGTGGAAGAAAGGGGGGCAAGACGATGATGTCTGTTTTTTTTTTTGCGTCACACGTAATGGTGCCAACGGTAAATTTTCGCGTTTAATGAAACATCAAAAACTTTCACCCTGATAACTTGGTGTGGATGTCATAATGAATGCACTGAACCTGAGTTATACTTGAGGGTACACAACAGTGCCTCAGCAATGTCGGTGGGGCGAAAACACCGTATTAGAAACGGTAATGGGAAGTATCTTCATTTGCATAATGCGATCCCCATGGGCGGTCGGTTTCAAAGTGTGCAACCATCAGACGCCGATCCAGAACAAACGTAATCTGTCCTACTTTCGGCCCTCACCGGTATCTATACCAATGGCAATAAAAGATCGAAAAAGCATTAGGCAGCCAAACTTACTGCCTCTCTCAGTGGCAACATTGGCGAAGAATGTATCACAAGTACCACCTTAAAGCAATTAAACCTAACTGAACGCTCAAGTAACGCTCGACTTACAACTGGTTTCCCCACTTATCACTGGACACCCTTCTCTCCCGGCACGCTTTTGGAAACGGTCGCGATAGTATCAGCCCCTATACCACTTCTCCGTTTGAAGGCCCGCAATGCAAGTATCGCGTCGCTCCTCTTGCGTGTCGCCGACACCAGTCACCCACCTCTTGGAGCGCTCTATCCGCACAACTCAAAGGAGCCCACCCGGTTAAACAAAAGAAGGCGCTTCCAGAAAAAGAACCGAAGTGATCCACCAAAGCTGGAAGTAGCTTCTCATAAGAGAGAGAGAGGGAAGAAAGTGTTACAGAAAAAAAGCACTTGGTGGGAACGTTTAACGGTCTAAAGTCAACTTCCTTCTTCATGAAAGCGACCGAAACAGTCTCCACGCGAAGCATCAGTGAGCGATCGTGAACGGGATCAATATCAGGAACGGAAGAAAAAAATGAAAGGAAAAGAGAAACAGACAGTGAAGGAAAGAAGGACGAAGCTGGTTGACCTTCAACGCTTTCGAAAGGATCGCCGCTATAGAGACCGCACGGAGTACGTGACATAAATTTCACCCCACCTTAAACGGCGTGCTCACAGACACTGCTCGAGGAGGGATGTGAAGTGGTTAGGGACAATGACAAGGCGACACCACAGCGACCATTGCACAAGCAAGTCAACGTCCCACCCCTTTTTAACTGCTGCGGCCACGTAATTAGTTGACCATACACGTGATATTTTTTGATTAACTATAATAATAATTGTTGGGGTTTTACGTAACGTTAGAATGTTGAGAGATGCCATACTGAAAAGGTCCAGCAATTTTGACTGTCTGACGTTCGTGCACCTAAATTCAAAATTCTACATTCATTGCGGCAACCGAGACCGGGATTCGATCCCGCAACCTTCGGTTCAGCCATCAATCACCATAACCCCTAGACGATTAGAAGTATTATCCAGACAGGGGCTGCCCGGATAATACTTAATAGAGGCGTAACCCCTAGGGGTGCTGGCAAGAGGGTGGGCAAAAGGGGCACTTGCTCCCATTGAAGCCGCACAAGCCCTTGCCCCCTACCCAAGTGACACCAGGGCTGTCTCACTACCCCAGTCACGTTCAAGATGGTTTTGCAGCCCCCAAAACGAAACCCTGCCGACGCCCATGATTACACCTACTTATGCAGTTACGTTTCAGCAAGTGCCTATACAGAAAGCATTACTACGGCCGTACACTACACAACTGTGAAACAGTGCGTACGGCACTACGAACACTGGTTGAGGAACCTAACGATTTCGTGCAATGCGTAAGTCACAAAGCACGGCAAGGGCGATCCATGCGAGCGATACAAAATATACTTACTAATGGTCAAACTATAGAATCCGACCAATAATCCCGCTCACAAAGCTAAACTTTCAGAAATGCACTAAAGTATATCTTGTCGAGTGAACGCACACCTTTACTTTACGAACACTGCTTACTGCACTTCATCGGGAAACGTGGCTGATTCAAAAGCTGTTAAAGATTGTCAACGGATTGATGGATGAACTTTATTGAGTCCTTCGGAACGTGATTTAGCACGTTGCGGGCCGCTACCACGTCGGAACAGAAAGACCAAGTCACTCTGCTGCGTCGCAGGTCCGGTGGTACCGAAAAGGCGGGAAGGAAGTTCTTAAGGTGGCACTTATGAGACAGAGGCGGCAAAATCTCGTAATCCCAACAAGCATATTTCCCTTTCCGCCTCAACAAAGAGACAAGGAACTTTGTTGATGTTTCTAGAAGGCTCACCCGCCACCTTTTCCGAAAGGCGTCGAAGTCTTTTTTCATTTTCAACAAATCAGGTGTAGACCTCCGGCTGCGACCATTTCGTCAGCGGGAGGTCTAAATTTGGAGCTCCTGCAACACGAAAAAAATACTAATTGTTAGTCCTTTTGTAACGAACACCGGTAGTGATCGGGAAATAGATGAAAAAAAGATGCTGGAAAAAACCACGTAATTAAACTGCGAACTATTTTCAGTCTGTTCCGGCTTGGGCGAGAAAGTCTGTTGATAACGACGAATGCGTAAGCTTCCTCCATTGTAGACGGAAACGAGTCTGGCACCTGACCGGGGTCGCAAAGTCGCTAATTCGTTCTTCGCACTTAGCTTCTTTCGCCTTTTGCCCGTCGTGTAGGCGGAAAATACTCGGTTTTCCCGGCAATTCGTGCCTTATTGGGCGAAAGCATAATCGTATAAATTTAGAAGCCTCTAAGTTATCCGTACCGTATTCGAGCGAGATTGTAAACGGACAATGAGATCGGCTCCTGCGAAGCCCACATTAGAGTTTCCTTCGCTTCAGAAGACGTGCGGGCGTATATAGAGCACGCCATAAAACTCCAAAGTGCGACGATGTTCACGAAGACGTGCTGTCTGTAGGGCGGCGCAGTGAAGCTCGCCCACTCAACAATCAAAGACACAACAGACTCTGCACAAGCTAACCGCCGGTAGCAGAGGTGTACATTGTTTTCTGGCTTAGTAGCCCGGGCATGATTCGCACTGCGAACGCCCAGACACCGTAGTGGAGGACTCTGGAAATGACCACCTGGGGTTCTTTAACGTGCGCATAAATCTACGTACATGGCCCTCAAACATTTTCGCTTCTGTAAAGGAAAACTACCGATCGGCGAAGAAACCAGACCGAACGCCATTTTTCGTTTTCAACTTCTTCTTCTTTATTGCAGTACTAGCCTGCACACGTTTATTCCTTTTCTTTCCCAACATACTCCCGCCCCCCAGTAGCGTCGCTCAATTCCAGTCTGTACAGTTTCTGCACTGGTTTTCTGAAAAACTTCCCGTCTTGAGCTTTCACTCAACAAGGATAGACTGTAAAGCGAAGAAAGACTTGCAGCAATTCTGGATTGAGGTTCACTCCTTTATCCAAGCAGTCGTTAAGGGATGGTACACCTTGGGTGTGTGACGATGCGTCGAACACACCACGCAGTTTGGTAGTTAACGGTTCCTCTTCTATTACTTCCCGATGTGGCATATAATATATGGTGTGATCTCGATCCCGAGGAGTCTCCTTAGGCACCACTTCCGCGTGACCCAACTCCAGATATTGCCGGATTACTCTGTCATATCGCTGCAACATTCCTTCCTTCGTTGATAGCCTCCGTGTTAATCTTTGTAGACGCGATAGCGCGATTTCCCGGTTGTTCCCTAGAAGCGCTTTCTTATCTTCCTTCCAAGGCAACGCCACAGTGTATCTGTCTCTTTTCTTGCTAATGGTGTCATGGAATCGTGCAACAGACTCGTGGGAGGAAGGTTCCGCTGAATCTGCGATGCCCATTGCTTCTGGTTGCCAAAAAGATTGCAAGATCTGCGAGGTTGATTCGTCATAAACAATTGCTTGCACTTTCAGAATGCAGACCATTAGGCTAGAGCTGCAGTCAAGAAACGCTTTTTGGTGACTGGGTCCTTGCAGCGTCCATCCAAAAGCTGTATCTATTGCTACCAGTCCTGGAACTTCTGCACTTTTGACGATACGTCCCGACATGATTTGCCAGAGGTGGTCAGCGCCGATCAACAAGCTGAGGCTATTTTCCGTTTCCGCACCAAACTTCTTTTCGTCCGCAATGACCTTGCCTTCAAGACGCAGTTTCTGAACGAAATGGCTGTCAGCTTTCGGGGAAGCAATATCGTGGCAGATAACTGGAGCAACGATTGCGCGCACCGTGCAGGTGTCAGAACCGCGTTGGCTACGCAGAGGAACTTCCACCACTTGAAGTCTTTCCACAGTACTTGGTGATGAACAGCCAAACGTATTCAGCGCAATTTGTGTTTCTCCTAGCACCTGTAGGTGTAATGTCTTGGCGAGATCTTCCGTGACGAAGGATCGCTGGCTCCCTCCGTCGAGAATCCCTCGGACATACCTTGTGTTGCCGTTTTTGATGACAAAGGCGCGAAAAGTTTGTAGATATACTTCACTGTGATTTGTTGTGCCCCCGCTCAGTGAATCCTTCTCACACAGCATAACTGATTGTGACGACACCATTCCTACTGTGCTGCCGGAGGAGTCAACCGGACCAGAAGGTGTCGCTGTTTGGTTCAATGTATAGTGCGGGTCGCACATACTTGATGCGTGCCTCCCGTGGCAACTCGAGCAGGTGAGTTTGACGCGGCACGAACTTGCCTGATGTCCTCGTGACGTGCATCGATAGCAGCGGTTGTCTTTTGCAAGCATTCCTTTCTTCGAATCGATGGCAAGGTTCGCGTCACAAGCGCGGGTGCCATGTTTCTTCGACTTGCAGAAAAAACACTCAACCCAGCTGCTCGATGTGCTGTGTAGTACGGAAGCCGTGCTGGTGCTGCCGCTTCGAGTCCTCTGTGCACGGTCATCCAGCAGTCGGTCATTAAAGGGCTTGCACTGCTCCCAAATTTCTAGTTCTATACGTGTATAGGTGAGCAGCTCCTTTAACTCCGCATCAGATGTAGCAGCTGCCACGCTTGGCTCAAAGACATTGGCAGCAGACCCGTTTTCTCTTAGTGCCTGACTGCGCTTTGCACGTGTGTAGGCCAAAATGATGTCGTACGGTAGGGCTTCCTGTAAAATGTCAATCAGCATAGCGGAAAAGCTAAGCGTAGGAACATTTAGTGCAATTAGACAACGGATATTCAGCTGCACAGCATCGTAATGTCGCCTAAGGCCGCAGACGTCGCTTCCCGACTTGATGTGAGGTAGATTGCGAAGCGCTGATAGGTGGTGTTGCTCGATGCGTTTTCGATCTCCGAAGCGTTCCTTCAATAACTCGATGGCGTCTGCATAACAGGCTTCGGAAGTCGGAAAACCACACATCGCAGCTGCCGCTTCACCCGCAAGATAATGACGTAGATAGAAGAACTTCGTCGTTGTTGACAAAGCGTTGTTCAGGTGGACAGTTTACTCAAACTGCTCCCAGAAAGCCGACCATTCATGTATATCACCTCTAAATGTTGGCATTCCAAGGTTCGGCAGCCTTGGGCCAATTGCGGTTGGCACGTCAGATGGTGATTTATTTATTTTTTACATACTGCAACCCGTAAGGGCTATGGCAGGAGTGGGTAACAGGCCGGTACAAAACATGATGTAATACTTTGCGAAGGAAAGCAAAATACAAAGTGGCAATACATGGCATCACATGGTGGCATAATGAAGACATGGTGGCAAGGAAGAGAACACAGTTAACACAGTAAACAGTGAAACGGAAAAAGACAAACTGTCAAAGGGTATTTATGGATAACAAGAATTCATTTAAGGGCAAAGAACGTATGTCACCGGATAAGTTATTCCAAAGTTCAACAGTTCGTGGAAAGAAGCTAAATTTAAACGTGTTAGTACGGGCGTAGAATGGTGTCATATTCAAAGGATGGTATTGGCGTGTTGAAGAAGGTCTGGAACATGTTAAGTAGAGATCTTTTGAAAGTTTGCACGTCGAATAAATTATAGAATGTAATAACTTGAGAGACTCAATGTTCCTTCGCGATGAAAGTAGAGATAGGTTCAAAGATGGTAATGCTGACGTAGGTGAAAAAGCAGAGTCATAACGCCTGAAGATGAATCTAATGGCCTTTTTCTGTACCGATTCTATTTGTTTTACTTCGCACTGGTTGTAGGGGTTCCATACAGGTGACGCGTATTCGAGCACGGGGCGGATAAGGGTCTGTACACAGTTAGTTTTGTATCGCTAGGGGCCGCAGATAGTGTACGATGGAGGTAACAAAGTTTTCTTAGCGCTTTAGAAGTAATGTAATCAATATGGTGAGAGCAGGACAGGTTAGGAGTGAAAAGCACGCCAAGGTATTTATATTGGTAAACTCTCAGCAAAGACAGTCCATTAAATGAGTAGTTGAAATCTGAAAGAACTAATTTATTAGTAAAGGACATGAACACAGTTTTTTTGTAGTTAATGTTCATTTGCCAGGAACGGCACCAGTTGCAGAAAGATGCAAATGAATCGTTGAGAAGGATGTGATCATTGGGCGAGTGGATTACATGATATAAAACACAATCATCAGCGTACAAACGAATCATACAATGAACAATATCAGGCAAGTCATTAACATAAAGCAAAAATAACAAAGGCCCGAGGACTGAGCCCTGCGGAACACCAGAAGTGATTTTGGCCGGGGAAGAAGCAACGGAATCAAAGCACACAAATTGAGAACGGTTCGAAAGAAAGCAAGAAATCCAGTGAACTAATTGTGGGTTATTGAGGATCTTATTTAATTTGTGCAAGAGTTTTGAATGAATAACAGTGTCAAAGGCTTTAGAAAAGTCGATAAAGATGGCATAAATCTGATATCCTGCGTCAAGGTTCATGGAAATGTCATGTGAAAAGGCAATAAGTTGCGTCACCGTGCTGAACCCGCGTCGAAACCCATGTTGAAAATTTGTGTTGTGAATGTGTTTGCGTTCTGAGGAGCAGCCGCTGCTGTACTGTCTCCATGTCGCAAACCGTCTATCTTGCAGCGAATCTCGGCGAGCATGCTTATAGCTTCGTCGTTATACTCTGCTGCCGCGACATACTCAGCTTCGAGCTCCTCGTCCGCTACGTGCTCCTCGAGCGCATCATTGATCTTCGAGAGCTCGTTGTTGCTCGCTGACGAACGGTCATAAATACCTGTGAGTTTGGGCTTGTCCGCGGTAGGGTCACTTAGCAGTGACCTTGCTTCTAGCAGGAGCTTGGTGTTCTGGGCTCGTCGAGCGGAGCGCTTGGTCTTGAGGCGATCCATCGGATCCGGTGTTGGAGGCTAGTCCGGTCTACGCCGATCAGGAACGATTCGTTGCAGTCCTCGCCGGCCGGAAAATGACGCGGTCGAGTAGAAGGTCCCCTCGAGTCGTGCGATGAAGGAGACGTGTCCGCACGAGGGGTTTCGGCACCACGATGTAAAGGAAAACTACCGATCGGCGAAGAAACCAGACCGAACGCCGTTTTGTTTGTTTGTTTGTTTGTATCCTTTAATCCATGGCTCGTACCCACTCTGGGGGATTGGCCAAGAGAACATATAGTCTCATATGAACGATAACTGCATTATTGCTTACAACGAGAAAAAAAAAGGGGGGGGGGGAGTTGTATAGTGAAGACAGTATGTTAAAGAAAAAGAAATAAACCAAAGATTTAGATAGTGAGAAAAAAACAACAACAACAAAGTAGACACTAATAGCTACAACTTGATTTTGGGAGCCGACCAGACAGCTGGTTTTGCCAAACCCGATTAATTTGGTATGTCACGGATTTATCCAGAATAGAAAATTACTTTTCAACCCGTTTTTTTTTTGAGTATCTGTTAACGTGGGCTTTATGTTGAAAAACGTTTAGAGTCTTGAATAAAATTACACACCGCATCGAATGCATCTCTGTGGCAATTTCCCAAAACAGAGGCACCAACACTTAGAACATTTTCTGTGGTTAAATTTAAACCTAGCTTCGCAAATGGAATATCTAAAAGTCGTTTCCTAATTAATGCATAGTTACGACATGAGCCAAAATAATGTTCAATAGTTTCTGATTCTTCGCAGAACGGACAAAGGGGGGAAAGTGTCAGACCAGCTCTGTGTAAATAAAAATTTAATGGGGGGACACGGCACCGGAATCTGGAGATTATAATTTCAAGTTTTTTTGACGGACTCCACTGGGCTTTCCATGGAAATTTGAGGTGCTGATAATCTGTCCATTGTGTGATATTTTCTAAACTATCTGTAAAAATAGCGAATTTCCTATATCTAACCCCTGATAAGTATTCTAACTCGGGAAGTACTGAAATTACTGGTCCATCGAGTGATGCTCGTGCCAAAGCATCTGCCAATTCATTTAATTGTAATCCGCAGTGACCTGGGACCCACACTAATTTGAGGAGTTTTAAATGCGGCGGTGCTAATGTGTGGAACGCTGCTAGGGCACGAGATTGTTCAGAGGTTGTCAGAGCTGCACACACCGAAAGTGAGTCTGTTAGGATGATTGCACTGGTCTCTGTCGTAGGAATTTTACGAAGAGCTAAAATAATAGCTACTAGCTCGGCTTCAAATATAGGAGTAAAATCTGGAAGCCTTACTGAAAAAGACCAGCCGAGGAAATCAGACGCAATTCCTACGCCTGCCTTTTCATTGTTGACAGAAGCATCTGTAGCTATTACATTTTTTGTTTCTGCATGTACCAAGTAATCGTTTAATGTAGTGGTCAAAAATCTAAGAGATTGCAACTTGGCTTGTGGGGGGAAGATTTCATCGTACTCTATTCTAATGTTGATGGTAGAGGAATTAGTTTCAATTACTGTGCTAATGTCTACATTTATGCAATCCAGTTTCTTTTTAGCGAAAATTATCTGAGGGGTATGAAATCGAGGCCAATGTGCAAGAAAGAAAGAGTCAGGGTCGCTGATAAATGCGTACTCTGATCTTCGCGCCGGTAAACTGTAGAACTTTAAGAAGGTTTGAACCGTTAGAATGCGGAATCGACAGAGGAGTGTTGGCAATCGCGCTTCTTGATACAATACATTATTCGCCACGAACCTGGGAAGTCCCAGGCATATTCGCAGGGCTTCTCGCTCTAACATTACTAGCGGTTTAATTTTATAACCAGCGGCCCCCGAGAATAATACACACCCAAATTCCAATATTGGTCGCACATACATTTTATATATCATTAACATCGTGTGTCTGCGTAGTCCGTATTTTCTGTTGCTTAACCTCCGTAATAAACCTAACGCCCGTTGTGCCTTTGCTGTTATATACTCAATGTGTGGGCTCCTATTCAGCTTTTCATTATAAATCATTCCTAAGTACTTGACTGAATCTACTTGTGGGATAGGTTCCCGATTATACAATACAGAAATTGAAACTGTATCTGCTATAGGAAACACCAAGAGCGCACTTTTACTGATGTTCAATGACAATGAAATGGATTGCAACCAAATTTCTAGTGTATTAATATATCTTTGCAGTTTTTGATGTAGTGAGTAAATGTCGCTCTCTGCAGTGAAGAACGCGATATCATCTGCATAAATGTAGACACTGACATCCTGAACAATTGGAATAGAGCTCATCAGTATATTGAATAATGCTGGAGATAGGACGGACCCTTGTGGAACACCACGTTTCTGTTTGAATTTATGCGAACAACAGCCATCCTTCACGCAATACAATTCCCTTGATTTTAGGAATTCTGCTATCCACTCAGTAATATACTGAGGAAACTTTAGACTCTGCAAGGTGGTCAGTAGAATAGAGTGCTCGACACTGTCGTACGCTTTAGCTATGTCGAGAGTTACTAATGCGGCGTACTGTTTCCTTTTACGAGCAAGCTGTATTCGACTCTCTAAATCCGCATGGGCGCACCAAATTGAGCATTCACAACGAAAACCAATTTGATTTGGCTTTAATATGACCTTATTCGTCATCCAGGAGTTTATTCGGCCCTTTAGAACCCTCTCTATGAGTTTCACCATGTTCGAAGTTAGCGAGATGGGTCTGATATTTTCTATGGTAAAACCTAATCCTTGCTTTTTTATTAATGGGATTACCTTAGCTATTTTCCAGTCATACGGTATCCAGGCATTCTTTAAAGAGTAGTTTATAAGATTGAGGACGTCGCCGGGGGATAGCTTGAATAAAATTTTAATCATAGGAACTGTGATTCCATCTGGACCAGGAGCTGACGATGGTAGATCTCGAATGACTTTTGATGCTTCAGACAGCGTTACGTTTTCGAAGTCAGTGCTTATGCTAGACTTTTGCCAGTTGAAAGCCATAATCGAAGAAAATCTAATTTCTAGACCTCTGCCAATTGACTCTAAAGAGTTCTTCGTTTCTTCCAATGATAGTTTTTCATAATCAGTATTTAATGTAGACGGCAGGATTTTGCGAGATCGCATATATTGAAATAAAGCTTTCTTATTTTTGGATTTCGAGAGAAAATCGAAATGTCTTTTATCATAATCTTCTTTAGCTTGGGCCACCGTGTGTTTAAATACAGCGGCAAGAAATTTATAATCTGACCAGTTCTTATGGGACCGATTATGTATTAGCTTCTTCCAAGCTGCCTGTCTTCGTCTGTGATCTCGTGAACAGTTGGAATTCCACCAGGGGCTATAGGGTATTCTCTTCGCCGATTTAACAGTAAATTCAGCGTTTTTGTATGCCTTTTTAATTACTGCGCTAATTTTCATAGCTTTAGTGTCATCTCCATCCTGAGAAGGAGCGTCTAAAGCAGTTTTTAGGTCGTGTTGAAATTTTGCATAATTTATATAGGTTCGGGCATGGAAGCATGATGGTTTGGCGGGGCAAGCGATCTCGAACATTATTGGAAAGTGGTCACTGTAGGAGGCGCAATCAAGGGCCGTCCACGATGTACTAGCAATGGCCGAGCTTACAAAGCTTAAATCTAAGGCGGAGCGTGAATGACCTCGAATAAATGTGGGAGTTCTAGCGTTAAGGCACAATAAGTTGTTGTCTACCGACCAGTCCCACAACCGTTGTCCACACTGATCTGTTCTAAAACCCCAGCAGGTATGGTGAGAGTTGAAGTCACCAACTATAATTTTTTCTTTACAGCCTGAATTAGCAGCCATATCTAACAGTCTCGTGTCTTGAACGCCTACAGGAAAGTAGACGTTTATTAGCGAGAAAGGCAAGTATCCTGGCAAGGTAATATCTAACGCAAAAATTTCGCATTCAGAAGCCATACATGTGTATGAGTTTTTGACTTTTAAACTAATTTTATTGTTTATAAAGGAAGCTAAACCTCCACCTTTGGATGGACGGTCTAGACGAAAGGTTTGGAAGTTGGGTAGGTGAAATACATGATGTGTGGATAGCCAAGTTTCTTGTAATGCAATAATAGCCGGATCGAATTTGGAAGACAGGTATAACAGATCTGTTATGGCTGAGTGAAGAGATCGGCAATTCCAATGTATAATTTTAAGAGACCCTATGATTTCGTTAAAATGGTTTCGGCAATCACCTTATCTAAAATACTTTCTTTTAGAAAATCGGTTTTTGAAAGGTTGTCTTTCTGGTATTTCTTGCTTTTTACATGTTTCGGCGAGCTAGGTTTTTTTCGATGCAGGGGATCTAGAACGCTTTAGGCATTTGAGATCTATGTCCATATCTTGTGTGTCCTGAGAAGTTTCCTGTGCACCCTCGCTTTGCCTCTGAACGCCTTCTCCAGAGGGCTCTGCAGACTGTGCATCTGGTGGAGTTATCTTAGATTCTGCCTCACTTGTCGGGTGTGCAGACTCAGCATTTTTTACAGCCGTACTTATATCTATCTGTGCTCCATATACTTGTGCGATTTGGTTATTCACAATGTGCGACAGCGACTCACATAGGGTGGTAGCAAGGCGTTGCATAGCCTTATCCACAGCCTTCTATATCATGTCCGCTATTGATAGGGAAAAGGATGCTTCCATTGCTATGTTATGGCGGGCAGCTGCTCCGGCATATCCTTGAGTTCGGGCTTGGATTTCAGCAATGGCATCCTTTCGGGAGCATCGCCTTCTGTCTACAATTTCAAGTATTTGGATTTCACGTGCCTTGGCTGAGCAGTTTGGGTTATCAGCGCAGTGTGCTTCATGGCAAAGACAGCACTTTTCTTCATTACTTTTACAGTCGTTTGAATTGTGCGTCTCACCACAAATTCTGCATCTAGGTACTGACCTGCACCCTTTCACTGTGTGCCCATAACGCCAACACTTAATACACTGTAGGGGACGAGGTGATAGTGGCTCCACTCTGTATAATAAAGGCCACGCTTTGATTTCGGTTGGGCGATTCGACCCGGCAAATGTAGCAATCACGGACTCCGTTGGGACCTTGTTCTTGTCCACAACTCGACTACATCTATAGATAGCTATCAGACCTGCTTCTGAAAACATATCTAATATCTGAGTTGGGGTCAAGTTGACATCGACACCCCGAACGAGGCCTTTGACGCAAGCTAGGTGAGGTGGAATGAATGCGCTCACCGGGTTGGTAGCGAATACCGAGCAGTTTAGTAGGTCCCGAACACAGAGCTGGTCAGACGAGAAGCAAAGAATGCCACTCTTGCCGAACTGCCTGACCTCTGTGATGCTTTGGTAGTGAGTTGTAGCAGCTCTCAACTCCGTCTGAATCATTTTTGGATTCTTCATCCGTATGATACCATCGTTGCTTGGGACCATTTTCGCATTTTTCGAAAAACGCCGTTTTTCGTTTTCAACTTCTTCTTCTTCTTTATTGCAGTACTAGCCTGCACACGTTTATTCCTTTTCTTTTCCAACAGCTTCCATCGAAAATGCTAAAGTACTCGGCTGCTGACCTTCGGGTCAGCAGCCGAGTATTTTAGCCACAACACCACCACGGCGGGGCAGTTCAACCAAACTTGCAGTACTGAAAACAAAAAGAGATTGGCCCCGTATCTGCATGTTACACTGCAGATGTTGTCGAAAGACGACAGTCTTGCGTCTGGAGAGAGTGGACAAATCACTAGACCACCACGGCGGGGCAGGTGGAGATATTTCTTGTTCTGGCTTTGATCACGACGAACACGAGTTCTTGATGGCGTACGTGGTTTGGCAGACTGCGTAATGCATATGCCATGTGATCGATATTGAATGCAAACAGTGCGGGGCAGTACGCAACAGACTGCAGACAAAAGAAACCAGAACGCAGACACACCTTTTTTTTTTTCTTTCTCTAGTCCTTGTTCCGTACGACGCCCCACTTTTTGCATTTGCAATGAACCGTTACCAACTCTAAATCAACTTGTCGTACGTTTCGGGCTGGCGCGATTCCAAGGGCGGCTATGAGGATTCCAGGGAAGCATGTACAAAATACGCATACAATACGTTGGTGCCCCGCGTGTACAAAATACGCTTGCAATACGCTGCCTAAAGCATATACAAAATACGCATGCAATACGTTGTCCTCAAGTCCCGCGTGCGCGGGACTTGAGGACAAGGAAATGGCCGCCTGGCTTGCTCACTAAATTAGCATCCGAGCACCGGTCGCAACCCTCGAGGAACCCCCCAACACTGCTCCACGCGACATCAGTGAAAACCAAATAGGAGAACGACAAAAATACAGTGACCCCCACTTGGGTCGTACCGGAGAACAAGCGCGACATTGGCGTCGAGTACGGACCAACAAGTACGATCACTTACAAAGACGCCACCACATAAATCCCACAATACACGCGCACAGCTGTCCGTGGTGTGGCGAACGGCTGACTCTAGCCGGCGTTGCGTGGGAATGCCAGTCACAATCCCAAAAACGTTAAGAACTCAGCCGAAGCTGTGGCAGACCTGGCCTTCTAGCAAGGATCGCGAAAACCAGATGGTTTCGCTCGACCAAGCCCAGTGAGCCACAAAGGCCAGTGGAGCCTTTGGACTGAGGACCCCACCCACTTGCCCAGAAACCTTTAGCGAATAAATATACAGTTTTGTTTCGTCATCAACTGTTCTAAAATGGCTGTTTTGTTACAGATGATTGATGTTCGATCAGTATAAAACAATGCGTGCTGAACATGTGTATGTTTTTGTCGTCGTTTACGTGACGGAAGTACGACACTGAAGTCTTGGTGGACCCCGGTACAAAGACCTTGGATTTAAAACTTAAGGCAAATTCGCACTAGTAGTGTCAAAACTGAAGCAAGCAAGAAGGTGGTCTGCCTTTGTTTCTCTTCAGTCTTCTCATTATTTCTTTCTCTGTTTCTTTCTTTTGTATTTCCCTTTTCTCTTTTCTTCATATATACTTCTAAGAATGTGTATTTTTCTTGCCATCTTCTTCATTATTTTCTTTCTCTTTTTGTCTCTCGCTTGCTTCTTTTTTTTCAATTCTCATAGTTGTTTTTGTTTCATATTAGCTCCAATGTGCACTCAGTGTGCTACAGGTGGCGGTGCTACATATGATTTCGCTTACGTAATATTATCATTAAGGCGTTCGAATACCATGAGGAAGAAGACTTCTGTATGTCGCGAGCGCGCTACAGATGTCTGTGTTATATGTGGCTGTGCATGCCTAGCGCCAAGCGACCACAACAGCATACTAAAGCCCCGCCAGCTAAAGTGTTCCGTGATGAATACTAGGTCAGGAATGTGAACTCTACTTGCCCTATTCGCCCGATAGAGGAAGCGTTCTTAATTTTATAACCAAAACACAATTATGGGGATTGACGTGGCGAAAACTAGGACGAGATAGGGAACCATGATCGTAGAGGCCGACTATAGATTTATTTTGATCACATGTGTTTGGTTATCGTTCACCTAAATCTAATTTCTTCTCGCGTTTTGTGCCCTTCGAATCCAGCCACCGGGGGCGGTGATGAGACACACCTCACTGACTTTAGCAGCACGCGACACTTCCCCTTATAACACCGCCCCTGCAAAGAAATATAAGTACGATGGACGGAGAGATCTGAAACTTCACTGTCCGTGGCGGGGCGGCAGTGTCAAGGGTGAACATTTTCATTGCGAAAATAAAGATGTCGTGGAGCGCGGTAATTAAGACAGGTTTTTTCAAGCCATGACCACAGCATGACTTGCATGTCATACGGGGCATGGTCAGCCAACGTGCATTCAGTGACGTAGATTCAAAGCTGTATTAAGGGCAATGACGAGAGTTGACTCATTGATCTTTCATAGTGTACAGAGTACGAAAATGCGTGCTTTGGATCGTTAAATATGATGCTGCCTATCAACCCCTATCTGGAGGTGACAGTACTGCAGACCATATATGGCATCGTCCGCATTTTATGACGTCCCGGTCCGCAATGTGACTGTGGCACTCTTGCTGTGGACTTTTAGAAGTCTGCTCTTAAGCCATCCTGGCCCCCTTCCAAGCAAAAGGCCTCAGTAGTGGCCTTGATGGCTGGATTCAAGGAGCTTTGCACCACTCACCGTAGGACTTCATACATGACTCGAATCGGTATATGTATTTATGACACCACGTTGCAATGGGCCCAAGCACAGGCTCTCGACTTAGCGAAAAACGCAACTGACAATAGAGATAATCATTGCCAGTTACCCCAGTGTTCTTTCTAGTACAATGGTGTTCGAGCCTGAGAAAAACTACAGTTGCTGCGGATTTGTCAGTATGCATGATGCAAATTTTTATTTGTCACACACCAAAAGCCGTGAAGACAAGACAGGAACAGCGGGGCAGAAAGACACGAGCGTGTATCTTTAAACGAAGCCCTAACACACACTTCTTCTTTCTTCTCTTTTTCCTTTTCGGCTCGCTAGGGCTTGCCGGCTCACAACTCTAGGTGGCATTATATAACTCCACGAAGTAATAGGCCTAATGGCAGGCTTTCGTTAGAAATAACAAAAAAAAGGGGGGGGGAGGGACGGTTGCCCAGTACTCCAGTGCACTTTGCAGTACAATGGTGGTCGAGTCTGAGAAAACTCAGTGCCACCGCCGCCTTGTAATCAGCCTGAGAGGCAACTTAAGCGGTTCCATCGTGAGGGCCTTGCGAGGGCCTTGTGAGGTCTAAGTCCTGCACGATGCTGCACACATTGTGACCGCAGTCGCGGCCATACAAGTCCGGCAACGAGGTCCAGGACGCCTCGTAGTCCTCATATTCACAACGCTCGGCTATGCTACGCCGCTTTCGCACGTGATGTGCGTTGTGATTCGCTCTGTAGCTCGAGTCAGACTGCATAATCAGCGTGCGCACGCTTCTTGCCTACGAAAACATACGGAGAGAGCATGTTGCTGCCACCCCTATCTCGGGCGCTTATTTTTTTCTTTGCTTCACCTTGGCATATGGGTGACACAATAGCACAATTATTTTGAGACGTGGAAGAATGTTTCCCGCATATTTTCACCCATATACCCCAAGTGGTAAGGCAAGATAGCCCGCTTTGTTTCACACCTCAGACGCTTGTCCAAGGCGGTCTGCGCTATCGTGGTTCTTTTACCTTGAAGAAGAGAAATAGTAAAAGTTCAGATCCACCGAGAGTCACCGTAGCCGCAACTTGCGATAAATTGGAAGTTTCCTTGCATTAAGTGCATTAAATGTGGCCGTTCACGTCACTACTGTCGGTAGAACTGCAGATGTGATTTAAATAAGAAGCTTGTATTGACGCGGAAACACAATGGTCAAACTAAGTACGGGGGTAGAGAAATGCCTTCTTATACCCCTTACTAGCACTTACTAGGGTCAACTTACTGGCCAACTTACTAGCACTTTGAGGGAGGGCACTTCGTCTCTAGGGTCATTCACACGGGAACGCTCAGGGACGCTCACTGCAAAGTGCACTCACTGGTGTGTGCGTTCACCGTGGAGGAGTGTCTAGCATGGGTAGCAGAGACGCGAGAATAAGTAAGTTGGTCTTTCTTGGGATACTTGAACGCCGTAATTTATGTCTGTCTGTGAAGACGGGCCTTAAAGACGATAGTCTTTGTTAGGATACTTTAATCGAGAAGTCTTGAACTGTCTGTCTGTCTGTCTGTCTGCCTGTCTGTCTGTCTGTCTGTCTGTCTGTCTGTCTGTCTGTCTGTCTGTCTGTCTGTCTGTCTGTTTGTTTGCTTGTTTGTTTGTCTGTCTGCCACATGACTGAGCCATCCGGCCAATGTTTAAACATTTGCTGAACGTCCAGCCACTTGAACTGAGGGCTGCGTTCATACTTGTGAACATTGTAGATCAAAAAGCAAATATTTCACATACCTAAGTGGCAACATTATATGTAACTACCAGGTGGTGTGTTTGTTTACCAGAAAATACAGACGCGAATCTAAAAGATCTAGTGTTTTTTGCGCTGCGCTGAAAATGTGACGCCATACATAAAAAAGCCCTCTGCCGACGATATGATGCTGCCTACTTCGACAGGCATCTACTTTGGAGTACCAATATTATATGCGCACAGCCATTGATTTTTTCATGCAATAAAGTACATACGTATCTTAGAAATGGTTGATTGATAGGTGGGGTTCAACGTTCCAAAACCACCCTATTATTATGACATACGCCGCAGTGGAGGGCTCCGGAAATTTTGACCACCTCGGGTTCTCTAACGTACACCCAAATCTGAGCACACAGGCCTACAGCATTTCCGCCTCCATCGGAAACGCAGCCGCCACAGCCGGGATTCGACCCCGCGACCTGCGGGTCAGCAGGCGAGTACCTTAGCCATTAGATCACCGCGGCGGGTCTCTTAGAAATGGCTGGAAGCTATTGTGCTACACCGTAACCCACGTGGTCAGACCTTTACTGACATTTACACATAAAATGCCAACAGTGGTAATGCAGTAAAATTAAATCTGTTCAAACAAACCACCAATGCATTAACCATGCCAGGACGAAAATGCTACGAGAACAGCATCCCAGGTGGCCGCGGATAAGACCAGGACTCACGTAGTACGGCCGGCAGAAGACCATCGTTTTTCAACGATATCTGCAGTGAAGTAGACAGCCTGAGACCAATTTTAACGATTGTCGAGCTTACAGCATATTTTAATGTTTGTTTTGATTATTGAAAATGTTGTTATAAAATAAAATATACTATACTACCACATTCTAATGCGCTATCCTTACATTCAGGCTCAGGGACATCACGCAGACTAAGACTCACCGAAATTTTTTTCAACTGGACTAACTTGGACTCAGACTCGGCAAACTTTTTTTATTGCGATAGCAATTACATGTACACTCTCGGCTGGATTTCGCCACCGGCGTCGGCATCGGCGTCGACGTGGGCGTCGATGTCGTCCACCGTATATGTATACGTATCTACATGTATGAAAACGCAAGAAACGAAAAAAAAATCGAGAGAGACTTCAGCGCACGGAATCGAACGTGGGACCTCCGCGTCATAAATGCGAGACTTTATCCACTATAAGCCAGCAAGAGGTACCTCCTTCAACGTTCCAAACGGCAAGCTATTTATATCTACCACTTGCCGCTGTTGGCGGGAATCTCGGGGAGAACTAAGTCTTCAGCATTATGAGCAAGATGGCGCAATGAGCGCGCGCCGGCTCTCATCTCTCACGCGTACTTTGGCTCGCGGAGAAGAAGAGAGTTGACAATCTCTTTCGCGCGCTCTTATCTCCCGATGGGGAGGGCCCATACGTCTTGGCTGGCGTTGGGCTTGCACTTGAACGATTCTGTTGTAGTTATAGGACAGACAAAGGTCACTGCATTCGCTGCAGCCTCCATTTACGAAAAGGGTGCGCTCTTCTAACACAGCGAAGTAACAACTGATACGCTTATTCGCGTTCATCTGTGCCTGTGAGTATGCTGCATGCGCCATTTGTGCGTGAGGAACGCGGGGCACGTTTCGATCTGCTTGCCATTCTGCACGTGACATTCCAATTTGTTGCTATCGCATTCATTGCTTTCCCCTTGTAGCAAAGCCGTGACTTTTTTTTTTCAAGTAGATTCACTTGGATTCAACTACGGCAACATATTGCTGTGCCTAACTCCCTCAATCAGATCCAAGGCTTGACCTGAGACTCAGTGAGCATAAGTGGGTGGATTTATGAGTCTGCTGGCGTAAAATTAGCTTTAAGTTAATGGTTTAATAAGCTCTTGAACGCTAATATTTCATATAATTGGTGCACTACGATAATAAGTTTGATCTTGTGCCTTCAAGTACGGGTTATCCATGATTTCTATTTGGTGAGGACGCTTCTATAAAACATCTAAGTCACATGAGATATCGCAATCAAGAACGTCCCGTGAAAGTATTTGCAGGAGAAGAAATTGAACTCCCCCCCCCCCTTTTCTCTTACTCGCACCTCTCATCATAAACATCAAGGTGCCACGTGAACCCTAGTGCGTTTAGACATGTTTGAATAGATTTGAGCAAAAACGTAAACCTATAAAAGGCTTGCAGTGACTCAGAAGTGTGGCAGTTTGGGCTAGTTGGTATGACATCCCGATAGTTATAGCGCCACAACAGAACGACGACAAAGAAACAAGAAGGACATGAGCGCTAACTTCTTCTCGTCTCTTCGTCGTCGTTCTGTTTTCGCGCTATAACTATTGTGACTTACAGTAACGCTGATAGGTGGGTAGATAGGTGATGGTGCCCCAGCCTACTCGGGAGGTATTGTCTTTCCCGAATGATCTTAACACATACCACAAAGATTACACTGCGCCGAGAAGATCTAACTACGTAACCATACGATCCTGATGTTTTGGCTATAACTATTGAAAACATGGCCAGAGGATTTCTTTGCGTAAGTAGAATAGGTTCATATTATGACCGGATGATCATTTAGGTAACCAGAAGGCCTTATTATTCTGTCCCGAAGACCATCATTACATGTCAAGAAAAGCCTTACGAATATGTCGAGAATAGCTCATTAATTCTAAGTTCCCACCCGTATATCACCTAAGTGCCATATAAACATTGCGAAAACAAAATTTCGCAACCATGCAAGCCAAGATAAACGTTCCGCAACGCGTTCCAACTGCCAGTCGACATGCGCTTTCCAGAGTTGACAGCAGGGATAAACCGCATGCAATGGCACACCAAGCGCCTCTGGTGTGCGTCTCGACACGTTCTCTGCTCGATCAGACTACAGAAAAACGCGGCCCCTGGCATGCACGTGCGGCTGGGGAAGAGGCGACAGTGATATATCGCGACCAGGATCAATCGCTTTTTTTTTCGTAGTCTCTCATCCAAGGAGGCGCATGGTGTAGTCTGGGCTAGCCACCAGCTGGAGGAAAACAAGCCCAGAAGGAACTTGAGATAAGAAGCGCGACTCGCTTCTGCTTCTTCTCAAGCGCACCTGAATAAAAAGAAGAAAAAAAGATAATCTGCGTTCCCAGCCAGAAAAGAAGTCGAAAAGGGGGGCGTACAGTGGAACTCTCGTGTATAAGGGTAAGCAATCGAAGATGGGCATGTCAGAAGACAGAGAGAGAGAGAGAGACAGAGAGAGAGGGGGGGACGATGATATGCTCTCAGCGCGTCGATGTTTCTATTGGAAGTTCCACGAAGAGGGCACACCAGCCCTCGGCTACCGGAAGAAGTGAGGAAGTTTACAGATTCTGGGTGTGTCCGGCGGCTATCGTTTCGTCGGAGGACCCGGGACAACGCGAGGACGATCCTCTTTAGCGATACAGACACTTTGTATTGAATGTATACTGACCTGAAACCTCGCCTAACGCCGCCGGGCCAACGAGGAGAGTCTGTCAGTGGTGTGGTCGTTTTGGAAGTGCCCGTGCACGGGCCATACTGAATCTCCTTTATATTTTTTTTGTGTGTTTCACGGCATCTGGTTTTGTTTCGTATTGGTTACGGGCTGCGTCGATCTCTTGGGCGATCCTCTTTCGTTTGGTTTCAGTCAACGGTGCACGAGACACGTTTGATCTGTACGTGGAGTTTTTGTGCTCCTGCCGCTTTTTCTTTTTCTTTTTGCAGCAGGTGGTAGAGAAAGGATGCGGAAAGGAAGCGGAAGAAAGAGGGGGGACGTTGGGCGTAGCGTGAAACAAGACGGGAGGGGGGGGGGGGCTTGTAGGAGGAGACCAGCGTTTATTTCGTCCTCCATATAAAAGGGGCCCGGCAAGTTTTGCAGAGCACGGACAGTGCGGCTTCGTCAAGTACAACAAGCCACGAAGAACAAAGAGGGACCGTTGAAACACAACTAACCATGCAGAACTTGGTAAGTTGTTAACGTTTTGCTACGCACCCGTAGAAATGTTACGAAAAAAAAAACCGTATGGAGCGGTCGGTACAGAAGGTATAGTGATGAATAGGACCTTGGACCATGACTGTGAAAGCAAAAATTCTATTGAGGGTTTGAGTATATTGCGAAGAGTGTAGACAATCGTCAATGAAGGCTCTAATCAGTTGTCTCGTATTTGGAAAAGCCAAAGTTTTTAAAAGGAAAACCGTTATTTTGTATAGGCTAGTACAGTAGTTTATAAAGGCTATATATATAGGTTATATGTATTATATAGTAATCTTGTAGTTAAGCTAATATAGGTTAATATAGTCATCCGGACTTCAAGGGCATCAAATTAGCCACGGAAGGTGCTCTTCTTGACGCATTTGCTCGTGCAGTGCGCAAGACACCATTGGCCATGCGAAGTAGAAGGATTAATTGATTGATATTTATTTATTTATTTATTTACTTATTTATTTATTTATTTATTTATTTATTTATTTATTTATTTATTTATTTATTTATTTATTTTATTTACAATACTGCCAGTCTCTTACGAGACCAAAGCAGGAGGGCATGAGTTACAGAATACAATGAATGCTAAGTACTTTCTTACAGGCGGCATACAGAACTGTAATTATTTTAAAATTGGTAATAATAATCCTAGTTACATAGAAACATTAGACATAGGTATTTATGCACTCCAAATATTCACACTTCGGAAGCAGGGAACTGAATCTTTGCTGCATAAAAGAATCAATACAGTTTTATACAGAGAAGGCATTGTGTACACTTATACATCCAAATAAATACTACTGGAAAACAGTAATGGAGGTCATGGTTGAAGAAAGGCTTTGTCACAAAGTATACTCTCAATTTTTGAAGTGAATTCTGCCACACTTCGGAAGCAGGGAACTGAATTTTCGCTGCATAAAAGAATCAATACAGTTTTATACAGAGAAGGCATTGTGTACACTTATACATCCAAATAAATACTACTGGAAAACAGTAATGGAGGTCATGGTTGAAGAAAGGCTTTGTCACAAAGTATAGTCTCAATTTTTGAAGTGAATTCTGCCAGTGATGGTGCGTTAGTAATGGAGGGATCTAACCTGTTCCATTCGCTGATTGACAGGGGGAAAAAGGATTGCTTGAAACAGTCGTTGTTGGAAGCGTATTCTTTGATAGTGTATGCATGTTTATGTCGTAGTGTTCGTGATTCTGCCAAAGATATGTACCTGGATTCATCGATTCGGCTGTGGTTATGCAGAATGTGGTGTAGAAATTTGAGACGTGCGATTTTTGCTCTTGTTGCAAGCGTGGGTAGACCGGAGGTTTCTAAAAGGTTTGTGGGCGAGTCGGTGCGTTTGTACTTATTATGTATAAACCTAATGGCCTTCCTTTGAACCCGTTCAACTTTTGCTATATTAGTAACACCTTGCGGGAACCACACAGTGTTAGCGTACACGAAGATTGGTCGCACGAATGTGGTGGAAGTTAGGAGCCTATTATAGTTCGGTGCGAAGGGTAAACGCCTTCGTAGGAAAAACAGTTTACGCAAAGCCGATGCTGTAACATTGTTAATGTGCGCATCCCATCTTAATTCGGAAGTCAAGGTGACACCAAGATACTTCTGCTGCGTAACTCTTTGTAAAGGTACGCCGTTAGTTGTATAGGTAAAGTCGGAGGGTTCTTTTTTCCTGGTTACCGTCATGCAAACTGTTTTTGTTAGGTTAATTAACATTTACCACTGCTCACACCAGTGAGCAATCTTACTCAATGAATTATTTAAAGATAAATGGTCATCCGAACTGTTAATTGCTCTAAAAATAATGCCGTCGTCTGCGAAAAGTTTAATTTTGCAGTCTATGTTATCAGTGATGTCATTTATGTGTGGTTTAACGTCCCAAAACCACCATATGATTATGAGAGACGCCGTAGTGGAGGGCTCCGGAAATTTCGACCACCTGGGGTTCTTTAACGTGCTGCGAAGGAGAAGGAAGCCGTTAGTGTTCCCTTTTGGTTAAGCTGACAAAAGCCAGTGCATTTCAGCCCAGGCCTGTAAGTAGCGTCCATCCCAACACTGCTTACGCATCCGTGGTTAAATTTCGTCAGTATCTACCAGCGCATGCCTAACCACACCATAAAGTGGTGAGGAAGGAGTTCGGAAATACGGCAGGCCTTATCATCAGACAATGTATTACAAGCGCCCCTCTGACGTTTGCAAGAACTCAACGAAAATGTCAAAACCCGAGTTTTATTTTATTTATTTATTTATGAATACTGCAACCCTAACATAGGGTTTTGGCAGGGTGGATATACATTTGATAAGTTTACAAATCGGCAAACAAATAAATATAAAACAGGTAAGGCATTTACACACTTTCATAACGAAAAAAAAAGAACAGTGGTTTGTAATAAACCGGCATAAGAACATATAGAGAAATGAACGCTGAATTCAAGATGATCACAAGTGGAGAATGGTTACAGTGATTGAAATAAACAACAGGAGCACATGCCACGTAGTTTATTGATGCATTTCACGATTCTGATTTACAACAGAAGCTGACCATCCTCCTTGCCCTCGCGGCCACATCCATGGCCGGGTACCTGAACGGCGGCGGGCTCGGCGTCACCTATTCTGGCGGTGGCCTTGGCTACGGAGGCCTCGGCTACGGCGGTCTCGCCCTGGGCTACGGTGGTGCGGGATACGGTGGTCTCGGTTACGGTGGACTAGGCTACGGTGGAGGACTCGACTACGGCGGAGGACTTGGCTACGGTGGTCTCACTTACGGCCTAGGAGGACTGGGCGGCGGACTCGGCTATGGCCTTGGAGGACTGGGATACGGCGGTGGCGTTGTGGCCGCTGCTCCAGTCGCGGTCGCTGTGGCGCGCCCAGTGGCCGTCGCGAGACCCGTAGCGGTCGCTCAACAATTCGTCGTGCAGAGGCCAGTGGCCGTTGTTCGGCCGGTTGCGTATCAGAGGACTGTGGCCGTTTCTCAACCTGTCGTCCAGAAGGTCGTGGCTCAGCCAGCCGTAGTCGCTGTTCAACGTCCCGTAGCAGTTGCAGTCGCTCGTCCCGTCGCCGTCGCTCAACAAGTAGCTGTCGCTCAACCAGTAGCAGTCGCTCAACCAGTAGCAGTCGCACAACCAGTAGCAGTCGCCCGGCCGGCGGTCGCCGTCACCCCTGTGGCCGTCGCTGCTGCTCCAGCTGCCGTCGGTGTCGTCGGATACGGCGGCGGACTGGGATACGGTGCTGGACTGGGCTATGGCGCCGGACTTGGCTACGGACTGGGATATGGTTACGGAGGTCTTGGCTACGCAGGAGGGCTCGTCGGAGTCGGCTACGGAAGCGGCCTAAGCTACGGCCTCGGATACGCAGGGTACGGAGGTGGACTGACACCAGGCTACAGCCTCGGAGGCTACGGCTACGGCTACGGCGGTTACGACTACCTTCGCAAGAAGAAGTGAGCTGCTGGAACGGTGGTGCGCAGTGCGGTTTGAATGTGACGTCATCAAAGGACTTGTCATCGACAGTGTGGCTTTTGTGGACTGAGTGGGACCAGGTCGAGGGCACCCAGAACCAAAGTGTACAGAAAAATAAAACGGTCGCATGTACAAATGCGGTGTGCATGTTTTCTTGTAATAGAACATAGATGTGATCCTGATAAGCCTTGCCGAATCTCTTACATAACTTAAAACGTAAATCAGCATTTCTTTTCTAAATGAGACGGCTGCAGTGCGTGCGCACAATACGCACACACGCCAAACACAGCGGGATATCTATGATTCGAAGAAACAAGCTTACATTAACCTACCAAGCGCGTTACATCAGGATTTCGCCTAAGGATGTTCACTTCCAACGACATGTGAATATGTTCTGTTCCTTACACAGAAACAAGGAATGCACCAGACAATAGGCCTTGGGCACTAATAAACGAAATCATACTCTCCCTTAGGGAGGAGATTTGTCGAGGTGTCCATGACGTGAGAGGTTTCGAAAGCATCTATTTGGACATACGTAGTCAGCATACGTGAAGCGGGAGTTGAACGCAGGCGTGTATGATCCGGCTTCGACAAGACCGCGAGTTAAATTAAACGTGTTGAAAATTCCATAGAAGGGAATTTACAGCTAAGCTTTTTTTTGTCACACTTTGAAGTTAATTAGGATCCTTGTGTCTCATATTCATGATATCAAATCGGAAAAACTAACGCAGTGTGTAACTAATGATATCGTCGTTGTTCCTTCCCAATAGTGACATCACATAGAAAAGAAACGCCCACCCAAAAGCGCCAGGCCTGCACGGAA
This sequence comes from Rhipicephalus microplus, assembly GCF_013339725.1. Taxonomy (NCBI): domain Eukaryota; kingdom Metazoa; phylum Arthropoda; class Arachnida; order Ixodida; family Ixodidae; genus Rhipicephalus; species Rhipicephalus microplus. Next base: position 130,746,598 of record NC_051174.1, read on the forward strand.
CGCGCAGCACAGTCAAAACGAAAAAGCTGGAAGAGCTCCATTTCAGAGCATTTTCTAAATGAATCACGCTTGGACACTCGTGTTTGAAAAAAATCATTTTTGTTGCTCTTTCTTTGGCACGTTGACAGGAAGTGGGCGTGTACCGACCCGTAACTTCTTCGCTTGCTAAAAGCAACTGTTTTGGAGTTGGCGCACTTTTTTTTCCTGGGAAATATCAGGCCTACCTAGACCAAAATCCTTCAATGTGTCAATCAGCGATATTTACACAACTGGATCTCAAATCAACAGCACAGATGCATTTATACTTGTTGGTATAAAAATAGGGCATTCATAAGAGTCAACATTCATACATAACAAACGGTAAAAAACACACAAAAAATCTAGTTTTTATTTTGCGCTCATATATCTAGTTCCACGTCTGCGAAACCTTCGTCGCTACCTTCACTACTATGGTCTGCAAATAGCAGATCTTACAAAAAAAAAGTATATGTGACAAAAAACTAAAAATAGCAAAAACAAATAAACAATAGAAGCAATTTGAAACTAATCTTGAGTTCGACTGTAACCTGCATGTGCATTTATATACCTGGTAATACGTATAGCCATAAGCCTAGTTACTACTGCTGTACAGCGATACTTTGAAACTGCAGATGATCGTAGCCAAGAGGCGAGAAGCAGTAGATACATACACAAATACAGAGATGACTGAAATATTCTAACTTCTTCAAGATCAGGATTTATTATACCACAGTTCAACGTTAAGGAATCATTTAAATAATCTCGAACGATGTCATCTACCACAGCTGAGCTATTCGCTACTCTGTATGCTATAAAGTTTACAAAATCGGCAACAGATGCGGGAAAATGGGTGCTTTTCAGCTATTCACAGGCCGCATAAACATCAATCTCCAGCAGAACCACGACAGTAATCAACGATAGTATAACTTACGAATCACTCAAAGAGCTCACAAGAGCAAGCCAGGCACAACATAAGATTACATTCCAGTGGATACCTGGAGATGGTAACATTCCTGGTAACACAACTACCCATGAATCTGCATGACAAGCGCGTCGTAACGATGGCGCACTGATTCTTCACCAATCCCGAAAAATGGATTGTGCAGTGTTATAAAAGCAACAACTTTCCGAATAAGTAAAAACACTTGGTTTGACCAAAGTACAATGAGCTGTGGTTCATATCATATTGATCCGTTCATTGAATTCAAAATTCTGCTAGCATAAGATAGAAGTACGAAAACACTTCTTCACTGATTAAGGCTAGGCACCGCATACACACAGAATCTTACATTTCTTACACATTTCTTACACAGAATCCATAGCTGAAACTCTCGAATGCGAATGTGGATTTGTAGATGAAGGTGTAAGTCACCTTGTCATAGACTGCCCAAATATGACCCGCCGAAACGCTGTTATGAAATTAGAACTGTTGGTATTTGACCACTTACCATTCAGTATCAAGAAACTCCTGGGCCCGTGGCCAACCGGAGCATTGCAGATGTACGCTATAGATGTGTTGGAACGTTTTTTTTTTAGAAGACAGTGGGACTGATGGCCATCCCTAAGAAACAAAGGAAGTTTCATTCATATAACACTACTTGTTATACGCAGTATTATGACAACCATAATATGTGTGTGCTGAAGTGCAAGACGTGTCGACTGTTATCTACACACTAGCCGATTCATCCCCATAAAGATCAGACGTGTTGACTGCTATTTTGTGCTGGTTGAATTTCATGGTAACTAGAGGCCCTATCACATACATTGTTAATTGACTTTCGAATATTTCCTTATAAGTTGTGATGGTTTTGCTTGATACGGGCAAGTGAGTGCATTTTTACATATGTGTGCTCATGTGTTCTATTTTCCATGTACTGCAGTTTTTTTTTACGTCAAGATACATGTACAATATTTATTCAACTGCTAAGGAGTAGCCGGTGCCTTATTTGTGTGCCAAGATCTCCTCGTATATATCATACCAATAAAAAAAAGAAAGAAATAACTTAGAAACTAAATTTTGAAGTCACCCCACCTTAGAGGTAGCGACTTCGAAACCAAACAAGAAAAGGAAAAGAACACCGCGAGGAACTCGATTAAGGAGGGCTGACCCCGTTTGAGAAAACGAGAGTGAGTGACGACACGAGCGCCCGTACGGATGCAATCGGAAACAAGAACGTACACTTGCGAGGCCTCCCGCAAGATGGGGCTACATTGTCACAAACGCTCACCTCACGAAAAGAATTGATCTTGGTTTGAACAAGGAGTTGAATCCCGAGGTTCACATGCCTCCATAGATAGGCGATATGGTTTTAAGTCTCGTCGTAGTGGGTAACTCCCCATCATTATTGTAATTCCCAAAAAAGAAAATAGCGGACGTGTATTCGGGTCGAACTGGAACGCTCAATAATTATTGCTTAGCGTAATACGTGAAATTTCTGCGCTGATTGTGATTATGTTTGATTTCATACTTTCGTAGATAAAATTGTTGGTCCTGTGCTGCTGTACCTTGTTGCTTTATTCAAGCCTGTATATATTGCAGTATGTTTCTTCACTGCTACAAACTTTTAAGATAAATATCGCAGTAACGAGATATAGATGAATAAAATAAATTTCCCCACCTGTGATCGCTGAATTTACCCTTAAATCTAAACGTTCGGGTTGTACGCTTTTAGCCGTCACAGTAATTCCTTTATTTTGTCCGAAAATCGAGCATAGCAATACAACGTCTCAGCAGGTAAGCAACGTAGCATGTGAAATGGCTAGTAAGCGCGCAGGTCGACCTGTAGCTTATGTCCCGCAGGTAAGAACAGTGATGGGAACAAACAGATAATGATGCCAAAGAAAGTACAGTAGATGGTATTACAAGTAATTGTAAGGTAAATGTGAATAAAGGAAACTGGGCGAAAATGTAACCGCAACTTGCCGCCGGCAAGTGTGGCCTGAGCAAACGGTAGCAACGTCGTCGACAGCCATGGGCTGAGCTGTCGAACTAACTGCAATATGCATAGGCGACACCTAAAGGTAAAATTCAGTCGACTTTTTCGTACGGTTTCCTTAAAGAATCGAACACGAGCTCTTGCATGTGGATGTAGATGGTGCAGGCCTATAGAAAATTATAGAATCCACTGAACTACGAAACCAACCGGTATCTTAATGATTCAAGGAACTTAATCCCGGATGTTGATTTCAAGCGATGGTCACGAACATATCGACTTCTTACTTATTGAGCGTACGATTCGGCGGCCGTTTCAATGAAGCATGAAAAATGAAGGAGAGTAAAACGCTGCCGGCCGTGTGCAATCGGCCTTTTATGGGCCACATGATAACGACTGGGTACGTTTAAAAAATTGTACCGAAAAAAAAAAATGAACGCAGTCTTTCAGGCATTTGCATAAGGTGAAAGTCACCATTTTCTTTTCTTCTTCGTCGACTGCGTTTGCACATTTGTACTGAAGCTGCTGACCCGCAGGTCGCGGGTTCGATTCCCGGCTGCGGCGGCTGCATTTCCGATGGAGGCGGAAATGTTGTAGGCCCGTGTACTCAGATTTGGGTGCACGTTAAAGAACCCCAGGTGGTCAAAATTTCCGGAGCCCTCCACTACGGCGTCTCTCATAATCAAATGGTGGTTTTGGGACGTTAAGCCCCGCAAATCAATCAATCATCTATTTGTGCTGAACGTAGCACAGCTACTTCAACAGCGTTCAATACTCAACAAGACTTCGTATTTGAGAATTAAGAAACGCGCTGAAGGGAACCGGGCTTGGCAAAAGTTACAGTTATTCAATATTCTCAAAGCAGAAGCAGGCACACACAAAACGGTAATATTTTGTGGTGTAAAAGAAAAAAAAAACTATGTCACGGGGCGAGATGGGTGAACATCGAGTGATTTTCAAATCGCTAGTTGACCTGCTGTCACGGAGGTGCCGTGCTCTGTCCTCCTTTCCAGTCGCGCCCATCCTGTGGGGTCGATAACAAAAAGTGAGTTGGCGCTTCTCTTCTTTTGTCCCTATGCAGATCACTGACAGAAAGGTGACAGAAAGGAAACGGGCGCTCTTCAAAGGGCACGAACAAAGTGTGCCGATGCGGGCTTAATTTGACAATAGATCGACAGAACGAACTTACAGCAAGAAGAGGACGCTATCAGAGAGTTACAACGACCCGCTTTAAATGAAAGGGTTTCACATGGCGGGTAGCTGGTTTGACGAGGGCAGCGAAGGGTCACCTGTTTCCAACGAATAAAACAAAATTACCGCGATGGAAAACTTTGCAAGTCAGCGGGATTCCGAAGGCGTTGTCTCAGGCCATTGTTGAGTTTTTCAGAGACACGACAACCTGTCACTTTCATAGCTGACGCGGTAGCATACCTTCGTACCTGCGGTGGCATCCACTTGACGTTTTACTTCTCCATGGCCGATTCTCTGTCCTGTCTCTCTCGTCATTATATCTTCAGGCATGCTCACTGCTCTCATTTGGGAACGGCACCCAAACGCTGGGTTACGGTAGCAATGATTTAATGGACGCTAAGCTGCATGGCTTCTGGCTCGACATTCGAAGTGCTTTGCCAGTACGTTTAGTTTATGCCTGCGTTCTTCGGTAGTGCGCCGCAGAGTTTCTCGCGGTGTTCACCAGAGGAAACTGTGGCGCTTCTATGGTTAAGCTACTGTGGGAATGATTGTAGAATATGGATTTGCGTTGTTCTAAAGGTCGGAAGCAGGAAGATTTTTGTTGCTTCTTTGTTGTGTTTTGGCTTTTGTTGCGGATTAAATAATGCCTTGTGAACCTCATGAGTTGAGTTTAATCAAAGAGAGAGTGAAAGATAAACGAGAGACAGGGACGTTAACCAGAAAAAAAGACCCCGGTTTGCTACCATGTGCTCGGGAAGGGGAAATTGGTGCAAAAGAATGAAACAAGAAGAGTGTGTGACAGTAAGGGTAAAAAATGTAGTGACTGGAGCGCTCTTCGATAACTCTAAGAAGAAACATTGTCCGCGAAGAGTCACAATTTGTGTCTCAGTCCAGTTGCTTGCAGGAACCGCAACAACGCCCTCAGAGCAGCTCGTGACGCAGACCGGGTTGGCCAGGGCCCCATGGTTTTGTCCTCTGTCAAGGGGCCGTTGTTGAGCTGGCCTAGTGCAGTTCAGAGGGTTTGTTTCGTAGTTGAAGCGGGTGCAGTCACAGAAAAGGTGCGCGACTGCTTCGCTGCCCCCGCATTCTTCACATGACAGGATGTCAGCCGTTCCAATGAGAAATGAATAGGTATTTGAGAACGCCACTCACTCCAAACCACAAATGGGCACGCAAGGTAGAATGGGAGACGTAACCTGACGTCAGTGTCCGAAGCATGGAGCCGCGCACTAGTGAAATGAGTGGTCCTAAATTGGACAAAGTTGTGAAGTGGGACGGCTGAACTCTTTTGCTGAACTTCGCCTTGCGACAAAGTCGTTGCTGGCCGCCCAAGCCGGAAGAACGACGTTTACGCAAGTTTATGTACTAGTCATGATTCTCATGATGGCTGAAGCTGCATGGCTCGTGGCTTGCATAAAAAGTAGCACCAGATTTTAGTGTATTGTACTAGTAAAAGACTGATTGAAACTGCTTTAACGAGGGTGATTGATTCTGCTAGATAACAGTGCACTGTTGAAACCAGATTTTTTTTCTATTGCAGGTTGCTTATTGCTAAGGACGGATAGCAAATAATTAGGAGTGTAAAGCAGAGGCGAAGCCAGAAACTTTGTTCGGGGGGGTGGGGGGGGGGCTCTATTACTTCGGGGAAGGCATCCCCTTTACAATGGTTATTTTGCATTCTGTGTGCCCTGGCGGAAAATTTTCGGCGGGATGGGCACGGGCCTGGTGTGCGACCCCCTGGCTACACTCCTGTCTGAAATTGAATAAGCCTTCATAGAGCAGAATTCATTGATTGGCTACTGTGTAGCTCTGCAATGGAGGTTTACCTAAAACCATCAGGTGATGAGGAATTGATCACCTGAGAGGTCTGCTGGTGTACACGTCAACGCTTCGATTTTTTTTGTGAGTTTCTAGTCTTTGTTTGTGTCGCTTGCGCATTGTTAACTCTTGGAATGTTCCTTACACATTATACAAGTGCTGTAACACCTACATCTTGTGTAACATCGAGCTGCGCATCGTCGAACATGCATTCAAGTACTGAACAATCATAAGTGGTTTCAGAGGCCTCACAGACCTACAGTATATTGTGAGGCCTCATAGACTACACAGTATATACGTGAGGTCTATGACCTCACGTATATACTGTGAGGTTATAGATCCCATCTTTCTGTTTCGTAGGCCTGACCAAGACCGTAAAGAGCAGTGCCAGTCTAAAATGACCAATGAAGTTGGGTAAGCTAAGTTGTTTCCTAATACGTTCATCGCACGTTCAGCAGATGAACAATACCACGTTCAGGCCCATTTCGCCCCGTCCAGTGCTGACTGCCTATCAGTCCACCGGCTAGTGTTACACTCAAAAGTGGAATGGTGACCCACAAGAGAGATAATACGGAGGCAAGTGGGCCACCTAATGCGGTGCTCAAAACGCCGCTGTTGGGCAGTGCTGTTTCTTCAAATTAAGAATGACCTAATGAAAAGCAGCCACACATTCCAGAAGTGTACCCTGAAGCACTATCAAGCCGAATAAGTTGTTGGTAAATAAATTTGCATCGTGGCACTGGTACCTTATGATACGCACAAGTGGAAAGGTATACCAACAACGCCCGATAGTGTCTTTCTGATTGTCCGTACACTTATTCGTCCCTGTTATGCTATATAGCTAAAACCAAAACCAACCAGCCCAGCCATGTACGCTAAGCGGAGTGATGAATTACTTGGTTTGCGTGACTGACAGTGGCAAACGCCTTCTAAGACAAGAGTATAGCTTGGAGTTCTACGCAATCCCTCGTGCACCGCTACCCTTAACTGTCATCGTGTTTAACGCTTCCGTTCCGACAACGCCCATCAATGAATTATGCATGACGGAGCCCGAGCCGTAAGCTCAGCCACCGGTAGGTCAACTTCACAGCTAACTCTGCACTAATTTTATGCGCGACGTGACATCCTAACTGCATAAAGGGTCACAAAGTTTTATCCTACCCGCAGCCTTTGTTTGTGGCGATGCCTTGGGTAATCAAGGCACCCCCTCCTCTAGAGATTACTTAATGCTGCGTAAAACACAGACCATGACTTACTTTCTGTGGGACGGTTTTAAAAGAACACAAGAAACGGTGCGCCACATTCTCGCGGTAATACGCCCGGATTTATCTCACGCATTCCTGTAGTTGACAATGCCTTGGTGGGCAGCGTAAAATCTGTGCAACAAGGGACACGATGGTCAACCTGGTCTACAAGATATGCTCGTTGCCTGCGAGACCTCGACGCTTTAAACTGCGGTGTTAAACTTGGTCGAACTGCTGTCGGCACTTGAACGTTGATTTGTTCTGCATTGAGGTTCAAGTTCGCAAGTAAGAGAGAACTGTTCACCTGACCTATAGTGTGGGCTTGCTGAGGGACTTTTTTTTTTGCTGCAATAAAAGCGTGCGCATGCACACTAACACACACACATGCGCACGCGAACGATATGGGCGTTCACGCTCACAGACGTGCACTGCACTCTAAATTAACAATACTGAGTATGCACATAGAAACCTCGAAACAGCGGGATAAAGAGAGGGAGAGAGGGAGGGACAAACAACGCGCAAGAGGAAACACAAACGGTCACAACCACCGTTATAACGACCTCGGCTGCTGCTTTCTGTTAATGTTGAAAAATGGAATTGAAGACAGAAAAAAAAAACGTAGACGGAAGAAAAATAAGTGCGATCCGGATACATTATGTATGTCGGAAGTCAACGAAAGCCGACAGCGTGTGTGTGAGAGTCGAAGTATATAAGCACCGTCGCAGACTGATTTGCATTGGATCGCCTTTGAGGAGTTTGCCGCGTCTCCTCGGAAACTAAAATGCGGCGCGCAGTATCGAGGTCACATCAGCGGATCGGCGCCCCTTTGAGGAGGCGACTCTGCGAGGTATCGGTTGCTCGCCTGCCTCGTGCTGGTTCCCACAGCGTCAGGGACTGACGACGGAGCAGCGGTTGATGGTTTCGACGATTACGCATATGGGAACCATACGGACACACACTTTATACGCATATATACTCGCAGTGATACGAGACCGAGCAGAAAGGTCGTTCGCGCCGCAGTTTGAAATCGTAAAGATCGCCGCTCCACGCATCTTTTTGCCCTGTAATTCGACGTCCCCTTGTGATCGCTTATGCGACTTCCGACGAGGACAGTTACACGTTTAGTGCTGCGGTTGGATGCTTGAGATCCTGAGCGCTGTCGAAATCGAAGTCGCTGACGCGAGAGGTTTTTCACGGTTTACAGCCTGGTTTTGTATGCAGCTATAGACATTTATAAAGAGAGAAACGGTGATGTGGTCGTGATTATGTACAGTGTTGCGAATTGCTGTAAAAAAAAAAAACCATCAGTAGCTAAGAAAGACACCCGAGTTAGAGACTTTTCTATCAAGGAACTTGCTATAAATTGTACTGAAGTCGCAACAACAAAAGCTAGGATATCGTCAGTGCTTTCGGGATGTCCGCATGTTTATGATTCAGTGGCCCTATTGATTAAAGACAGGCAATCTTCCTAAGATGTGATTATTCGTTGTAGGAATATGAAGAGAAAAAGGCTCTACAGTTGCTGTAAATGAATCAAACTTACTCATTCGGTCGAATCGCTATGAAGGCGGAAATGTTGTAAGCCCGTGTGCTCAAATTTGGGTGCACGTTAAAGAACTCCAGGTGGTCGAAATTTCCAGAGCCCTCCACTACAGCGTCTCTCATAATCATATGGTGGTTTTGGGACGTTAAACCGCACAAATCAATCGGTTGAATCGCTCATTGATGAAAGAGAAGCAAGGAGTCTTAAACATGGAGGTCACTTTAGTGAACCCAATTGTTATGCTCTTGTTGAGCGTTTGAACAAAACAACACAAATTATGCAAACATGAATTCCATGTAATCAGAGTTGTATATAGGGCTGTCTGCTATAACAAAGTAAGCCGAAACAAATTGCGACGGGAATGTATTGACTGTGAGTGGCATAAGCGGTCACGGCGGGTTTTCGCCCGTTACGATGGATCAGCAATACGGCGTATATCCTATCTGATACCGCATGACACACTACGTTCGGTCTAGGCTGGTTTACCCAGAACAACTGCAGCGATGAATGCGACCTCTTAATTAACGAATCCGCCTTTAACAAAACCTGCTGCGACGAAGCACTTCACTCTTGGTATCTCTGGCATTTCGGGATAGTCTTAAGCTAAGGCTATTTGCTTGAAGGTGATGTTTTAGATGCCTCATAAATTGCGATAAAAAGACCGTCGGTGTCCGCGGCGTCCACACGAGTGATGTGATAACCATGATATGGTGACGACAGCCTATGACGTCGTCGGGATGTCACAAATAGAAAAAAAATGTTTGGTGTCATCATGAAGCAATTGTGACGCCATACGATGACGTCATAACATAACATAGCCACTTGGTAAAATGTAGGCCAATCACGAAAGCGCCGGAGAGGCCACGTGTGGCGCACGAAGGTTCCGATTAGACGAATCGCAGAGCCGGTGGTATCCGCAATAGGCAGTGCTATCTGTAGGCTGTCCGCAACCACGTTGGTGGCGGATAGCTTTCGAGAGGGATCAACGCGACGAATCGAAGAGACACAGAAGATGGCCTTCGCCTTCCCGTCGTCCTAGGTAAATGCACGTGAGACGGTGAGACCTTTTTTCCGCCACAAAACAAGAAAAGATGATGGAGTATAGTTGATTACCTTGTCCGAAACCTTCAGCATTCGAGGATAGCGCGAGCATGATTTGGTGAAAAGAAGCTTCCCGTTTGGTGACACGCTGTGAATGCAGCAGGAAAGCAGAGTCGGTGGGGAAATAACGTTTAAAGAAAACGCCGATTGTTTTTTGTTGTTTGTAAACATTGTTTGCAAGTCACGACGAGAGCAAGAACCGAAAGCGACTAAAAGACAGAAAGACGAGCTAAAAATGGCGACCTTTACAATTGTCCCCTGTCGAGCGACAAGCTTACTAGACCAAGTTTACTCCCTCACAATTGGAATCTCTGTTATCAGCTTATTTCATCGTCCACTGTTCTACGAAGGCCTCGCCCAATGATCTCCCCAACAACCAATATCTTCCAATGACCAGTAACAACTTTTTTTCTTGTTCTGCCCTCTATAGGAACCACTGTGAGCCGTCCAGTGGGCCGAGGCAGCCGCCAAAACTCAAGAGCTCGTGGCGGGCACCTAAAGGTGGCGATGTTGGCCCAAATTTCCGAATAACTCACCGGACTTTTTTTTCCATTTAATAAAGTTGCTTCGCTCTCTATGATAACGCATATACTTTCGCTATTTTGCTCTTGCTGATAATCAATTTATGTCAGGGGTGAAGTATACCTCAGAGTCCAGGCTTGTCGACGTGTCATCTAGTGACGGTACGTCCTGTCGTTACGGAACGTCATAAATTCGCCTTACAAACAATGAACCCGCCTTAAACAATGACGAGTTCGGCCTTAATCCGTTCGTCACGCAATAACCGTACAATCGATCCCACTCCTTGAAGCATGCACGGCTGACCACCTGAGAAGGAAGGAAGGAAAATAGAGGGAAAAGAAAGGCAAGGAGGTTAACCAGCCTATAGGCAGCCGGTTTGCTACCCTGCGCATGGGGGAGGGATGGGGGAGATGAAAGAGAGCAGAGAGGGAAGATAGAAACAGCACATTCGGCAGCACATGCGCGCACACTCAGTCATAGTCCATTGCGAAGAGACGCTACACCACATCCTGTGTGACTGTCCATTGTATGAAATCCAGAGACAGTCACTGGCGTCTGCTTTTGCGCGCATCGACAACAGCAAAATGTCTGTGGACACTATTCTGACCACCTGAGAAGCAACACTTAACGGCTATAGGCCTGCAAGAGGGCAGCGGTAAATCATGCTGCGTTATGGTGTCAGCCGCGCGACGAAGCCTTGTCGACCTTCGATCGACCTTGGAGGCGAAAAAGTAAACAAATATGAAAAAAAAAACGAACTACTATTCCACCCCGCAAAGCGAGGGTGATCTCAAGTGCGGTATATATCGAGTCGCCGACGCAGTGCCAGCCACGCACCAGCAAAATAACCCTTTCCCTTTCATGATCCCGAGGAAAAAAAAAAGTCCCGGATGCGAATCGTACGGCAACGACCAGTTTAATTCAGGCGCGACCTTAAGTTGGCCTGGCCGCGCGTGTTTTGCAGCCGGGCCGACCGGCGAACGGTGATATATGAGATTTGTCTCGAAGAACAACCGACGCAGCTGTAGCGTATAACAAACAGCGCGCGATGTACTCGCTGTAGAGAATCTGCGCTGAAACGTGACCAGGTGTGCGCTTGGATAAGAGCGTTCCCGCGGTTATCGTGTGTGTAGGTAGAGTTCGCGTTCCTCTCTGAAGTCATATCGATGGTTTAAAAAGCGAAGCCGCATTTGTATCGCCCTTTCCACGAGGGGAGTTATGCAAATCGGTTAAACGAGCGGGGGTCAAAGGGCGTAACAAGAGTCATAGCATGTACAGGAAGTGTGATGTGGGTGCGTAAGAGGACGGCGAGATTTTTCAGAAGCCTTTGTTTCTTTTGACGGGAGAATCTTCTTATAAACGAGAGATTTCGGTGAAGCCGCCGAACAAGTTCTCAAGACCTCTCAGTGAACCCCTTGACTTGCTGACCTACGGGGTTTAAACCCATCCTCGGTGAGCGTACCGAAAACCCGTCTGTTGTGGAACGGCTGTTGTGGAACAGCTGTTGTGCAACGCGCCCACGTTCTGTCTTCCTCGGTCTCCCGGTTAAGCGAGACAGTCGCGCTACGTTCCGTCTGCGGCGGTTTATGTTAAATGAACTGCACGAAACTGTCCGCGCCAGTCACGCTAGTCAAGGCGTAGTATGCAACGGTGCATACACACACGTGTCTCTCAAATTGTTCGCCTCAACTTATCGCGAAATCAAAATACCTACGCAGCGGCGCTGAGAATCGGTATTAATCTGTCTATTATAGTCATTATATTTTTTTTTTGCATCCATAGAGAAGCTTGTTTATTTTGGGACTCAGCCAATATGAAAAGAGGGGGCTCAGGTATTCTTGATTGTGGTGCAAAACGCATTGTGTGAAGGGCATAGAAAAAAAGACAGACATGCGCAACGATTGCTTTTTAATTGACAATCGCACAAGTATGAACGCTCGAATCTTCATCAACATTGGTGGGGGCTGCGGATGAGTTGGGCCGTTTGGGATATCCGCTGGTGCCGTTTAGAGTATCCGGTATCGTTAAGGGTGGACAAACAGTCAAATGAACAGACAGACAAAACTTTTTGCGTTGAATGTCCTTAAGAAAGACTATCGTCTTTAATGGGTGAATCACCGACTACCAACTGCTTAACGACACTCGCAAAAAAAAAATGTGCAGAAAAAAAAAACACAGGCACTCCCCGTACTTTCCAGTGCCTTCACCTATGACGTCACGCGTAGCCTATGCGTCAACCGATGACGTCAAAGCGTCAACCAATGACGTGAAATGACACGCTCGAGATAACGCGAAGACAAGAAAACGACGTGCTCAAGGAGGGTGCTGGCCCGCTACTTCGTTCTATTCACGAAGGGCTGCAGCTTTCGGCATGGCTCCGCTGAGAGATTGAACGACTGCTTAGCGGATGCGTTCACCGTGCGTCACGAACCGTATCCCCCTCACCGTCACCGTAAAGGCCAACAGCCACGCACTTCTCCGAGAGTCGTGAACGAATTTACGGAGCGACAGAACACGAGATGGGGAACAAGCTGGGGTTCGAGGTAGTCGGTACTCCAAAATAAACTGCTTCTTACGCGAAATTCCTCGTGCGAAGAACGAAACGGACACGGACAGGCTTGTATATTGATTGATTAGTGGCGTTTAACGTCCCAAAACCACCCTATGATTATGAGAGACGCCGTAGTGGAAGGCTGCGGAAATTTCGACCACCTGGGGTTCTTTGACGTGCACCCAAATCTAAGCACACGGGCCTACAACATTTCCGTCTCCATCGGAAATTCAGCCACCACAGCCGGGATTTGATCCCGCGACCTGCGGGTCAGCAGCCGAGTATACCTTAGCTACTAGACCGCCGTGGCGGGGCCAGGCTTGTATATTATATATAACTACCACGACACTGCTTTTTTATATAAAAGTACTAAAATATAAAGGCGCAGAACAAAGAGGAATGACAGACAACATCGGTTTATTAGTACCCACCTCAATGTAATATTTTACGGAATCATTTCGATGCTCCCAGCTACACGTTTCCATCACCCGTCACTGCCGCAGTGGCCTCTCGGAAACTACAATGTGCACGGTGTTGTAATCGACACATGACCACTTTGCTATACCGTTTGCTCTTAGGTTGCCCGAATATTTAGGTGCTGTGCAGTATAGTATTTGAGAAGGGCATCCACATCCTGCGGAGACGACGTATATCGCAAGGTATTTGGCGTAAATAGCGCATGAAAGGAGCTTTTGTGTTCTTTCTGATGAAGATTTATGCTCCATTTATGCGGGTAATGTAACAAAGACGACTAACGCGACAATATTTCTTGAACGTGGCGGAGAACTAAAAAAAAAAAATGAGATGTTTCTAGACGCTGGAAATATGTCTCCGTACTCGAAAGCGGACTTCGAGAGTTGTGGTGCCTGTGCAAGAATTTCGAAGGCCGAACATTTTGAACACTGCATAGCAAGCAAGGATGATGCATGTGAGCATCGCAAATCAGTGTCTAGTCTTTGAAAGGTGGAGGTTTCAGTTGCGACATTGTATATGCTATTCTCGCAGTAAACGGGTTCGGACGTGTACAAACTGCTTAGTATGATTCCTCGCAAGCCGCGAAGTTAGTAAGGAAGAATGAAAAATTAAACATCGAGAATTGTGGCGCCTCTGCAAGCATTTCGAAGGCCAGACATTCCCAATATTTTATAGCGGGCCAGGACGATGCATGCGAGCATCACAAATCAGTGTCTAGTCTTTGGACGGTGAAGGTTTCGGTTGCGACATTGTGCATGCTGTTCTCACAGTAAACGTGTTCGGACATGTAGAAATTGCTTAGTAGGATTCCTTACAAGACATGAAGGTGATAAGGAAGAATGCAATAAAACATTTAGCATGCAATGAAGGCGACAACTTAGCGGTCTGTGCCACCCTGCGTTGACGTAAAAACGCCGCTTTCACAGTATGCTACAGAAAGACCTTGCTAGGCATTGGTAAAAGTTCTCCAGGTGCAGCCTTGAATCATACATATCGTTCGGTCTCTACGAGGAAAAAACAACCAACGGTGCCTTGAAAAAATACGCTTGCGCGAGACAAAACACGAAAACACCGGCATGAAGGTATACTAAATTAATCGGCATTGGAAAATCGGAGCTCTGGAAGACGAACGATTACCGTCTTGTTCCAACGATCGCTTTGGCGATCCAGGAAAAAAATGTACAACTGAGGTGGAATATTGTACCGAGGCCTTACTTGTCTTGCACGCAAGCAGTGCACCAGCAGTGCACCTGCGGGTGCAGTGCAGATTTTTCGAGAACGAGTGTTCTTTTCTGCCACCGCGACCAGCTGACAAGGAAAGTATTTGAAGCGCACAGAAATCAAAAGGCAGGGCAAAACTGCGTCAGTGAGCCATCAGTTGCTCTCCATGATAACGAATTATTTATTTTTTATTACTATCGCAAAGTTCATTTGACGTAACTGTTAACGATTTTAGGAAATAATTGAGTTAAGATCAATTCGGAGCTTAGTGAGCGTTCACCACCGTGCGATCTGATATTCTGCTGGTGAATCGATTTCAAATTCAGGGGTCATTGCAGCTAATAGCATAAAGCGATAAATCTAAATTGATTCTGTGTCCTGAAGTTCTTAACATGAGCCAAAACACAAGTGCACAGGTATTAATCGATGCCATCGTCGCCAGTCTGACTATACCTACTCCTAGTGTAGAAATATATGAACCCACTAGGTAGAAGGAAGGTACGCATTTCACAGGAAAGACCTCTCCTGCCAAGAACACGCCTCGAAAGTGTCTTTCCTGTCAAGTGCTTTCGTTCATACTACCTTGTGCGCTCATATATTTCCACGTTGTGTTGCGCCAACTGGCCCTGCATTCCACCATTTTAGCCTACCCCTATGTTGCTCCAATTAACCGGGTCTTGAGCTTGCGCGGCCTTGTTATACCCGAAAACTTCTTTACCTCGTCTGTTCACCGTATACTTTCTGCGACATAATCTGTCTTCGCACAGAAAATCAGTGAAGGCCTTATGGAACTTTTTGCGTGGTAGTGGCCTATTGAATAGGCTATAGCACCCAGATCACTTTTTTTTTTCGGTTCTCTTTCGTGCGTCTATTTCGCTCTTCGCTTCCGTTCCCATCTTTATTCCCCATTCTCCCTTCCCATATACAGGGTAGCAAACCAGATGCTGCAATTTCTGGTTAACCTCCCTGCCTTTCCCTAATTTTATTCTCTCTCTCTCTCTCTCTCTCTATTCTGCCTACCCTTCACACGCTTGATTTCTCTTGGTATCCAGTGTGTATTGTATGGTATAGAAAAACTTTATATTTAGGTCCGTCGGGGCGTGAACTAGCACGTAGCGGGCCGATCCCACGTCGGGACAGATAGGCCTAACCTCTCCGCCACGTCATGCACTCCCGTTGGACTGCCCACGGCTGCGTCCTTGAATCCGTACTGCGTAGCGCAGCCTCGCACTGCAGCCTCGCACTTTGACCACGTAACGTTTTCGACCCGTGACGCAGGGCACCGCCAGAGCACGTGACCTCAGCTGGAAAAGTCAGAGCAAAGGGCGCATGTGTTTAACACCTGAATTCCGGGATAAATTTTGTGCAAGAGTGCGGGACTGGGACATGCCCCGACCTGCAGGAGTCTCAGCGTCAATGCCCGAGGGCTGGTCAGTTTACTGTGCGGTGGCGGATACTTTCGCCTCCTGATATGAAAGTTTTTAGTAAGTTGATTCTACGTCGTTGAGGGATCTTCGTTGTCCAGAACCTCATCGCCACGCCGTTTAGTAAAGCTACGCGGTCGACGACTCCTCGTGCAGCTCTGTGGGCCGTCTCGTGGAGGTTGGACGGAGCGCCGTCGATCTGTCACGTGTGAGCTGAGAGCCAGACGATTGTGTGTCGCTGTACTTCCTTATTTCGCAGGATCCGCAAGGATGGTTTCGAGATGATGGTCCTACCGAATGCTCGGGCTGCTGATCTCGAGTCACTGTATATTGTTGTTCACCGGTCGTCTAGCAGGGCCAAGGCTATTGAGGCCTGTTCGGCAACCTCGGCTCTTGTGGTCCGGACCACAACTCTCAGTGACCAGCAGTTATTTCATTTTATCACCTAATACCCAGTTCATGATTTGCCCAATCCCATATCTCTTTCTTGATTTTGACTAAGCTGTCCTCAGCACCCGTTTGCTTAACGACCCACTCTGTTCTCTTCGTGTCCCTTATGGTGGCACCTGCCGCTTCTCTTTCCACAGTACACCACGTCGTCCCCTGTTTAAATCCTACCGTAAACATCCCTTCTTTTGCCCCGTACTTCGTGCCGGTAAGTTGCAGCTGCTGTGTGCCTTTCTCTTGCGGGATACTGGTAAACAACCATTCTCCATCTAAGAGTGCCTGCGAATCGCCCTTCGCCTACATCGAAACAGAGTCGCTTGGGCGGGTGTCAAAACCGCGACCCGGACCTTAGCAGCTGAAGATCTCTCTACACCACGGCGTGTAAGCATGGGCTGTAAACATGATTAACACTAAAGTGAAAAACAAAAACAAAACAAGTTAGTTTAGACGTATACAGTGGACGTTGTAGTATACGTAGTTTCACCCACTAAAATAATTAATACAAAAAAAAACTAACATACAAGTGTCACTTGAAATATTCGCGCCCCAACCTCCAACGATGACGTCACAGACTGCAACGTGCTTACTTTCCCGCATTTTCGCCACATTGCCTGTACGAAATAATCTGAAACTTCGTATGTCAAGTTTCTATCTCACTTCGATAATAATGCAGCTCATTTTTACTGATTAGGAGCTGCGTAGGCGCTAACAGACATCGTACAGATCCATGACGTCGTGACGACGGTTGTCAGAAATCTACAAAGTGGCATCGTCCCCGGGTTTTAATTTTGTACGTGTTTTTGTTGTTTGCTCGCTTTCCAGTCACCTTCTCGATGCAAGCCTGGTGTCTTTGGCATCGCGAAAGAGTGCGTTACTAATCAGACAAAGATGTTTTTAAACTACATACTCACCTCTCTATCTCACCATTGTCATCCATTAATCTTTCTTTTCCCCTTTCCCTTCCCCCAGTGTAGAGTAGCAGGCTAGAGCAAGCTATCGCTCAGGCCGACCTCTCTGCCTTTCTGTAAATAAACTTATCTCTTCCTCCTTAAACACAGAGCATTTCTCAGCTGCACGATGTCGTGCTTCGGCGTCGAGGGTGGCGCCGTAATCTCTGGTGCCGCATGCTGGCGTCTCGTGCCGGGCTGTCGCTCCCCTCCTCTCTTGCCTGGTAAGGCCGACGCAGGAGGCAGTGTGTGATAGTACCTAAGAAATAAACAGTACTAGTAAACAACTTTACTAAGGCATCCGACGGTTTCCTAAGTGGCGACGGCTGTCAGGCCATGCCATGGTCGCCACCTCGTCAGCGCGTTTGATGACCCGGACCTGGGTGTCCAGGCTTGTAGTCGTGAGGATTCTCTCCCCGGCCTCACTTGAAGATGACTGTCCGAGGTGAAGGTGACTGTCCGAGGATTCTTTCATGCGGTAAACACTACATAGGACAAACTGGCAGGTGTAATAATGACCGGTTCCGCGAACACGCTTGCAACGTAAAAACGGTCGAGATGGTTTTTTGGCACTACATTGCAGCACGTGTGGCTGCAAACCACTTTTTCATGGTACGGTAATCATAGGAAAAAAACAGAAATAAAGTGACAAGGAAGATTATTCAAGCAGAAAGGATTAGTAAATTAGGGCTGAACTGCGTCAGCAATCCTTCTCTCGGTCTTTGTGAAAAAGAATTGTCGTTTTTGAGATCATAAGTTTTTAGCGCATGGCAATAGAGGGTTTTTCATCTGGTTGTCTGTTGTAATCGAATTTCGTGAGCATATATATGTACGCTCCTCGAAATAAAATTTTGTTGGAAGTAAGCGCTCCCTTCTGTCTCTTTCCTTGTCCTATGATTCTAAACGCGCTTCGTTGATTAATTATGTCCGAGGAGGTTCGGTGGGGGAGGGTCCTTGCTGCATCCCCAGATGATGTGGTCCAAGGTTGCGGTCTTCGTCTTGAAAAGCGTGCGCGTAGATGCGAACAAGGCTGGGTATATGTGTTTGCATAGGTACGGGGAAAAGAATGAGTTCGATTGAAGCCGTCGCCAAGTGATTTGTTGAGCCTTGTTTAGTTGCGGGAGCGGGGGTGGTCTGATTTGCCTTCATAGCTTGTAGTACTGCGTGATGTCGTGAAAAGTGATGAGTGGTTCGCTTGCTTCGCTGTCGCGGTCCGAAGCCTGGCCCACCGCTCGGCGTACGAGTCCTCGAGCTTGCCTGTGGGCGGTTTCGTTATCCGGGCTTTTAGCGTGCGCTGGGACCCAGATGAGTATATGTAGGCAATGGATCGCGTGTTAAAAATTCAGTCAAGCGCGTCTTTACTTTGCTTTCACTTGACGTTGAAGGCAACGTTTCTACTTCATTCAATAAACATTAATATTAAGGACGAAATAACAATCGACAATTCCCAAACCATCTGACAGAGCTTGGCTTCCATAATACGTCGTTCGGTCTGGTATGCTGGGCAATGACATAGAATGTGCTCAAGCGTTTCCTCGCAGGCGCAGATGTTGCATGCCGAAGTGCTCGCCATTCCAAGGAGACGAGAGTACGAATTCGTAAATGCCACGCCCAACCTCATGCGACACAGTAAAGTTTCAGCGCATCGTGGGAACCCGGATGGTAAACGAAGTTGCAAGTTAGGGTCGATCGAATACGGGTGCGTGTTGGAGAAACCCTGCGTATTCCATTGTAGGAGAGATATACGGCGAGCAAGTGATTGTAGTAGCCTTGCAGCGTCCGTTCTCAAGAGTGGTATGGGCGTGCGCTGGTCTTGGTCATGAGCCGATCGAGCAGCTTCATCTGCGCGGTCATTGCCAACGATTCCGCAATGACTCGGCAACCACTGAAATACAATATCGTGACCTTCCGCGATCGCTTCGTGGTAGTCGTGCCTTATCTGATATACTGATTGTTCATGTAGCCCATGCTGCAGAACAAACCGTAGTGACTGTAAGGCTGACCTGGAGTCGCAAAAGATGGCCCATTGGTTAGGTTCCTGGTGAAGAATGTACTTTACTGCACCTCGAAGTGCTGCGAGCTCTGCTGCTGTCGACGTCGTGGATTCACGGCCGCTTACAGAAGAGAAGATCCTGGGACCTTGGCCGACGGCTTCCCATACGCGCAAAGCCACGAAAGCCCTCTTGTACTTTTTAAGGGACACCAAACTTCACGACCGCTTGTGAAATAACTGTGCGAGGCCGTGCTGTGTAGTTTCGAGCTGACTATTTATGCTTCTCTTTCTTACTCCTCTTCTTTTCTGTCTCTTTTCGTTCTATTATTCCCCTTTTGCCCCACCCCAAGTGTAGGGTAGCCAACCGAGCCAAGCTTGGTTAACCTCCCTGCCTTTCCTCTCTATTCATCTCTCTCTCTCTCTCTCTCCCAAACCATAATTACTCAACATTCACGCGATACCCCTACTCCTCTGCGAAGCACTTACTTGAGTTCCTCCCCGTGGGAAAATGAGGGTGGCATTTTTCGTCTCTTTAAGTGTCTCTTGAATGCGCCTTAATTTTCTACGTGCCAAGCGAATGAGACCTCGGTAACCTTGAAGAAGGAATATGGGGGCGCACGCCAACATTCACCTTTCAATCTACTCAATGTATTATTCCATGTAATCGTCGATACCGGAATCACTGTGGCGTTCGAAGTCGTGACTGGAATTAGAAATCCCGAGCTTTTTATCGACTATGCTGCCCACGTTTAGCATTGCACGATGGTGGAAAAGCAGGAGAGTTCCAAAGATTAGCGAGAACACGGATGCAAAAGAATGCGCTCGGAGAAGGTGATAAAGTATGCTACACGAAGACACCATTTAAAACGATCTTCTTTAAGTTTGATTATGTCCGGCTGCCCTTCCCCGCATGAATTACCCCTTCCACACTGGGAAAGAGGTGAGTTTTCTCAGCGTGGAAATTCCCAGATAAAATTCTTTCTTTTAGACTGATTGATTTGATTGATTTGTGTGGTATAACGTCCCAAAACCACCATATGATTATGAGAGACGCCGTAGTGGAGGGCTCCCGAAATTTAGACCACCCGGGGTTCTTTAACGTGCACCGAAATCTGAGTACACGGGCCTACAACATTTCCGCCTCCACCGGAAATGCAGCCGCCACAGCCGGGATTTGATCCCGCGACCTGCGGGTCAGCAGCCGAGTACCTTAGCCACTAGACCACCGCGGTTTTTTTTTCTTTTAGACTGAGGAGAACAATTGTTACAAAAGGAAATGTTTCAGTTAGGGCAAATGTAGTGATTAAAAGGGGGTGGTATAACCACTTTATTCGTTTAAGCCTCCTGCCAAAGCCTGGTCGTGACCATACATATGCGAAAGTATTCGCGACAATCGCTGCACTATTACTCCCATTAAGCACCTTTACGTTACCCGCGCGCTGTACAAGAGCTGCAGCAAATCACTGTTTTAATTTACCGGTAGCCAGAAATGCTTACGGTCGAAGGCTGATAGAATTTCACGGCACTCTCATATGGAATGCGATACCGACTGATGTGAAAGAGGCTAGAAATTTTTCATTGGCCATGAAGCATGCACTTCATGCGAACTTTCTAAGTATTACGTCTGCATAGTCATTTAGTATTATTATTACTATTATGATTAGTAATATTCTAGTGCTATTATTATTCAGTGCTATAAGTAACTATGTTCTGCGCTATGTTTTTTGTATAGTTCAATCATGTGTTTTTTTGCTTTTTTTTCTATTTTGAAATTGTATCCAGTTTGATGTCCTTTGTCGCTGTGTAACCGCTTGAGCAAGTATGTAGGTATGTCACACAATCGGTCCCTCTATTAGCCAGTTAGGCTATGAGACCAAACAAGTGTTGTCGAAGTTTTTTGTTACATGGATGTGAAAGTTACAATAAAAAAAAAGGCTTAGCCTGGTGCCCATCAGGACCCTTTTTGGGGGAAACATAACACCATCTCCCGCAAAAGGGAACAATGTGTAGATTCGAAGAACGGGGTGCTAACAGATACACTGGCGGCCACGTGGACGCTGGCGCTCGTCGCGGCGTCGCACAGGAGAGAAACATGAGGAGGCTCAAAGCACGCTGTGATTGGACTGATGTTTTACACCAGAACATGCCAATCGCTGCTGATGGGCAAAGGGAGACAGACGACTCCGATCGAACACAGAGACCCGCCGTCCACTAGCTTCGACCTGCGACGTCCAAATTTCTGGAGCCTTCAACTACGGCATTTGTCGTAATCACATCGTTTTTATACGGAGCATCCAAGAGTCTGCGTTCATCTTCGAGCGTTGATTTTGGTAGAGGGGATTAAAATATGTCGCCGCAACTACGTAATCACTGCGACGTGAACGTCTAACTTGTTATTTTTACAAAAAAAAAAAAAGAAACAGAGAAGGAAAAGTGATACCTGTATGCACGTCTGAGATATTACGTTACTGTCGAGACACCACCGCCAGGACAAGTTCAGGAAACCTCGCTCGCATTATCTTCTCAGCTTGTCACTCAGGCGTGTCAAATTGGGTGTCCTGTCAGCGCAGCGATTAAGGCGTGACCGTCGAGAAGTTACACGCAGCAACACCTCGTCCAGCACTATATACTGTACACCTGACGTTCCACTGGACAAGCGACGTGTTAAGTGGCTGCCGATTGCGCATGTCGAACTGGGTCACTCGCAGCGAGATGAGAACGTCGGTAAATCGGTGCGTCTCTGTTTTATAAGCCATTAACTTTTTTTTTTTGACTCGTCATATCGCAAAGTTATGACGGTTCGTTGCACCTAGGCAGAAGGCGATGCTCAATCTTCTATTGTTTGAACGATTTCGGTGTAGTGATCCAATCTCTGATGGGATGAGTTCAATCTACAGTAAAAAAAAATGTGAATGAACAGATAGCTTCATTCTTATTACTTGATTTTACAGCGCAAAACGTTAAAAAAAAGTGTCGGCCGAATGACAGCTTCTCGTGAATTACCCGTTCGGTGCATATAGACGATAGGCCCAACCCTCTGTGATTCCAGCGTTCAGCGTATAGTGATCAACTCAGTGGACTGGACGGACGAAGATGTGAGATGAATAGGTAGCTACATTGTTTCCAAGTATTCACACAACCCGCGACTCTAGAAAGAAGATTGATGAGTGCCAGAGAGTTCGGTCAACGGCAACTCTTGCCCTCGCAAAGGCGGAAATACGCTGCACCGAGCAACAGGGAAGACTCGCGGTGATTTTAAAGATACGTACACTAGACAGGACAATGTTCGTTCGTTTCTAGAGTTTAACTTCTCAAAGCTACTCTGGTTAGGAGAGACACCGTAGTGAAGGTCTCCAGATTATTTAGATCACCCGAGATTCTTTAACGTGAACCTAAATCACATTACACAGGCATCTAGCATTGATCGTCATTGACTGAGCCCTGCGAGAGAGGTCTTTCACTTGGGGATATGAACCATGTGGCGGTTTTCTGCGTAGTGGCAGTCTAGTATATCATAGTGGGTTATTACTGAAAGTCTTTAACGCTGCCTTAAGCACTAATAGTTCGTTGAACAGCTTTTTATTCTGTCAATGAACAGTCACACGGTTTCAATCACTTATCAATGAAATCGTATTCGTGAGTGCAAGCGATGCATTGTCTCAAAGAAAGACGGTGAAAGGTCAGAAGTGGCTTGAAACCGCTAGTCTGAATTTAAAGGCGAAGACGGCTGTTCAAAACGCTCGATTCGTCTCCCGTCGTGACGAAGAGAGTCACGTTTTGTGAAACATTCGTTGCAGCATGACGCGCTCGCTTTTGAACCATCGCTCTTCAGTCGTATATATTGCACAACAGGGCACTTGATTTTTCCTGTCGTAAATGTATGTGCTGCACATGTGTGTTGCTATGTGGGCGTGTGCATAATGCATTCCCATAGCAACCAAAATTTGGCAGGGTTTGTTGGCGGGGGTGTTGACGTTATTACCCGGTTACCTCCCCTCTGACCACTCCTGATTGCAAAATCTTATCCTAGCGGTGACGCGCAGTCTGCTCATCACCGCTAGGAGAAGGTAAAACTAACTGCGTGTCAGATGAGAGAGATGCTCGAGTTGGACAATGGCCACCGACTTACGTAACAGCTTTCACAAAAGGGGGCCAGTGCGATTCATCACGAACGCGACAGCAACACACAGGTTGGGTCCTGGACGGTGCCCCACAACAAGAAGTGGTTTCGGGGCTCACGTTTTGGAACTCAGCGCCGTGCATGAAGTCAGAGGTACCAATCTGACTGGACGTGAATCAAGGAAGAGAGGGACGGCTCGCGTTGAGCGTTCACCCGGAGATGACAAGCAAGATTGTAAAGGGCGATATTGTACGGACAAGTTTCGAAGAGAGAAAGGCTCAGGGTAAAATGAAGTTCGGAAAGGGGCTAAGCGATAGGAACGACGACACATTGGCAGAGAAAGCGTTCCTGTATTTGTATAGGAAGAACAATGACTTCCAGTGGAAAAAGAAAACTAGGAGACTCAATAAAAATACACAAGTAACAGTGTAAGCTATACGACAACAAAGCTCGCCAAGTGAAAAGTCGAAGAGGGGGAGGAAACATCCTGTAGGCAGGAAGCGGAAATAATTCGGCTCTGAATAACCACCGAAAAGGCAACGAAATGTTCATAGAAGAATTTTGTGATAAAAGGAACGATAGTCACCTTTAATGTAGGCTAAGTTGATTTAGAAAGCGTAGTTATAACGAAACAACCAGTAAATACGAAGAAAATGTTCATATTTGTGGGTAAGTTATGCGGAAACAACGGAGGCTGTTTGAAATGAATTGAAGATGTACACCAGCGTGTACGTTCCGTGACACCTTAAGGTTTCAGGACAATATCAAGCTAAATAGGTGCATGATAAAAAATAGAGGTGGTGAAAAAGCCGGGAAGATGGACATTATTAAAGCAAAAGCTAAGGTAATTCTGCCGTATGAGCCTTAAAGTTGGACGATGAAGTTATGTTTTTCTCTTTTTTTTGTTCTGGAGGATGTGAACGAGCTAATTGAAGCAGACCACGCATCATGCGAAATCCAAATAAAGTACAAAAAAGTATTTTTTCCCTTTCGAGCTTCGGGGTGGGCGCTTCTGCACCCCGTTATAAAGGGGACGCTCATAGCATCCCTTCCTCCATCCCGCCCCCACAAATCATTAGAAGGGCAGGACGCGATTGACCTCCGCCGAATTCAAACGGGAGTCTTTCCCAATCTTCAAAGGTTACACAAAATTTTTCCAACGCTGTATGGGCGTGCTTGTCCGTGGTGTGGCGCCTCGCCATCGCACTACCACATTTCGTGGGGATGCCTAAAGCGACGACAAAATTTAGATACACTTTTAGGTCAGTACAAGCTTTCTAATAATTTCGAGCAATGGGAGGCACAGCTCGCCAGCTCTGACCCAGAGATGCAGCTTGCACTTCTGCGTCACGTCAGACAGACGGCGGCAGCTAGTGGAGCCCTGGACTTGGGGCCCCACCCATCAAGCTCATGACCCCTGTCCCAAACCCTTGCAAATAAAGTTTTTCCATCCTTCCTTCCTTCCCGTTAAATCTCGGACATCGTGGCCATCACCCTCCCATCGCCTTCTCCTTTCAACCGTTAACCTTTCATCCTTTCTTCTTCGGAGAACTCCAAATGACAGCGTATCACGGCAAACGCCAAGAATCGTCGCCCTTCACGCGGACGTTCGTAATTGCGGGCAGTCGCCTAATTAACGGGTCGCTGCGAGCCAAGCGGATTGCCCCGGCCGCGGGGCACGGCCGCTTGGTCGGCACGATCACGCGGTCGGCTTCGCAGGCAACGAACGAAACACGCGTTGTAAACGTAGCACATGGTCGTGAAAAAAGCCATTGGACGCGCATTCACGCGTGTAGAGTCAAGCTGCGAGTGAGGGCACCAAAAAGGGAGCCGAGAGTACCGGGGCGGTGTTCGGTTAGTCAAGGCCGAGTGAGAAGAAGGTGTTGCCTCAGAGACGTCCGGCCGAGGAGAAAGTGTTAGCCGGAAAGATAACGGAGAAGAGGTAAGGTAATGAACGTCTGGCGAAAAAGATCGCCAGCGAAACGGCAGAGCAAAAAAAAAAAAAATGGGATAGAGGAAGGACGGGTTAGAAGTCAACAGCCCGGTGAGGAAAAGCAACTCAAGGTGTAAGTGAATGAAGACAAAAGCGGTGAACAACAAAAATGTAACAAGGCCCTTTATTCATTTGCTTTAGACGACGCGAAGGCGAAATTCATTATTTCTCTTTTCTATCAGCCAATCGTTCATAAACTCGAAAGCTTTCAGCACCCCAAAGTGGTCAGTGCTTACAGTAAAATGATATTGGTTTAGCGCAGCTCAGTTTGAGCGTGAATGAAAGATACTATGCAGTCAAGAAGGGGGAAAAAAAGACAGACAACTCACAATGTCGTCTGTTTTTTCCCCCTTCTTGACTGCATAGTATCTTTCCTTCACGCTCAAGCTGAGCTGCGCTAAAGCAATATCATCTTACCATGCACCGACTCGCCCAGTCAGCAGTATTTGTCGAGTGCTTACAGGATCGAAAGCATTGGAAGCATTCTGAACATGACGTCATATTCCGGTGCCTTTAGGATCAGCGCCCCTCTAACCAAGCGGTGGTGTCATGCAATGTCATGATCATGTGACGTCGCGTTATGCGACGTTATGGGGGCATTACAATTCCGGAGACTTCTTAAAGTATGATGACGCCATAGGATGACGTTATCACGTGATCCTTTTTTTTTTTAGTCACGCCGAAGCCCCCGATGGATATCTTTCGCAGTTCGTGAGACATCTACATTGCCTAAAAAATATTGAAGAAAGTACATCCAAAATACGTAGCAAGCACGCCAGGACGCACCACTCGATACGTAATGCAGGCATCTACTGCAACCTTACAATACAAGTCGCGCGTGAGAGAACGATAGTCTCGGCGTTGATAAGACACTAATCGAAAGTTTTAAGTCTTAGTCAGACAAAGATATTCGCCCTTCGCCTATTGGAACGCCACCGTGGCAGAGACACCTAACGAAGAACCCCGTGCATAAATTGATATTCGGAGGGGTACCAATATATATAGATACTGCCTTGCTTTGCAAACGTGCCACATGAAGAAAGAGGGAACTCATTGTATCAGGGGTAGCTCTACCTCTTTATACTACTAGGAATCTGAAATATTGCTTGCGCATTTTTGTTATACATTTCTCTGTTTACGTACGCAATACGTTTTATGCGCGCGCATGCAGGGTAATTCATTTTATATTATTTTTCTACGAGAATAATAAAGCAGTTCTTAGTCAGCGCCAGTGCTTGTCTCACTTTTTTTTATTGAAATAGAAAATAAACGAAGGAGTTTTTGTCACCGTTACTTGGCGACGGCTACCCCTTTCCGCTTGATTGATATGAATAGAGAAAATAAAAAAAACAATATCATATATCCCGTCCTACATGGGTGAGAGCGAAAATTCTCCTATGCGCATAACGAACACGTA
This sequence comes from Rhipicephalus microplus, assembly GCF_013339725.1. Classification (NCBI taxonomy): domain Eukaryota; kingdom Metazoa; phylum Arthropoda; class Arachnida; order Ixodida; family Ixodidae; genus Rhipicephalus; species Rhipicephalus microplus. The sequence goes on from NC_051174.1 coordinate 130,773,555, forward strand.
GACGCCACGCTCGCTTTTAACTTTTGTCCGCTCAGTAGTCGTCACATATCTTCGTTTCTTCGAAGAAGTGTTCCAGCACCTTCATTGTTTTGCCATTTCTTTTGTCCTTGCGGTCTGTCCTGGTTCACTCTGAAGTGTTCACCTTAAGATGACCTAACTGTGCCCATGGAGACGGAAACGAAACCAATACGATCAGTCACTTTCGTTACCGAAATTTCGTTGTTTGTTCACAAATGGCTCTGACCCAACAATACACTAAACGCGTCAAACGAAATTCTTCGAAATAATTCAAACTGTTTGCTGTGTGAAGTACACATACAGTCGGCAGATATAGTCCGCTTCGTTGCCACTAACTAAAGCTCATGCCTCTCCTCACCTTTCTACTGAGAATCCATAAAACTTGTTAACGCGCTTAGCTGGATCGACTGGCACCGGCTTGATGGGTCCGTGATATTAACGGACACACATACACCACAGAATTGTTGTTCTGCATAGTACGACTGTGTTCGGTAGCATAATTGATTCATCCTCCCAAAGGTAAACGGCACACAGAACGGGCCATACATTGTTCTCGTGCCCTTCTGTATTAACAGGCCGTTGGTGACCTCCGGTTGAAATATATAGTCTTATGCATAGATGAATGTTTACCACAATAGCCGGGTTGACGGACGAAACAACCAATCAAGGAACAGCACGCACCATTTCCGTTAGAATGGCCATACACGCTCTGAACATTAAGGAAAAGAGGGCAGCTATATGTGTATCCAAGCAACCATTCTTTATCTCTTCTTGTCCTGACAAAGAACATGTCGGCACGCTCCTAATCTAAATGAAAATTACGCGTAAGGGCGTTTTGCAAATGTGAAGACATGAGTATCAATGTGTTAATTTTTCTTTTACAAGCGCGTGACTAGGCACGTCCCGAAAGCAAGCGAATGGGAAGTTTGAATAGAGAGAGAAAAAAAGAAAGAAAGAACGAAATAAAAGACAGTAGCAAAGCAAGCGAGTGCGAAGTTTGAATAGAGAGAGAAAATGAAAGAAAGAAAGAACGAAATAAAGGACAGTAGCAAAGCAAGCGAGTGCGAAGTTTGAATAGAGAGAGAAAATGAAAGAAAGAAAGAACGAAATAAAGGACAGTAGCAAAGCAAGCGAATGCGAAGTTTGAATAGAGAGAGAAAATGAAAGAAAGAAAGAACGAAATAAAGGACAGTAGCAAAGCAAGCGAATGGGAAGTTTGAATAGAGAGAGAAAAAAAGAAAGAAAGAACGAAATAAGGACAGTAGCAAAGCAAGCGAGTGCGAAGTTGAATAGAGAGAGAAAATGAAAGAAAGAAAGAAAGAACGAATAAAGGACAGTAGCAAAGCAAGCGAGTGCGAAGTTGAATAGAGAGAGAGAAAATGAAGAAAGAAAGAACGAAAAAAGGACAGTAGCAAAGCAAGCGATGCGAAGTTTGAATAGAGAGAAAAAAAGAAAGAAAGAAAGAACGAATAAAGGACAGTAGCAAAGCAAGCGATGCGAAGTTTGAATAGAGAGAAAATGAAAGAAAGAAAGAACGAAATAAGGACAGTAGCAAAGCAAGCGAATGCGAAGTTTGAATAGAGAGAAAAAGAAAAAAAGAAAGAAAGAACGAAATAAAAGACAGTAGCAAAGCAAGCGAATGCGAAGTTTGAATAGGGAGAAAAAGAAAGAAAGAAAGAAAGAAAGAAAGAACGAAATAAGGACAGTAGCAAAGCAAGCGAATGCGAAGTTTGAATAGAGAGAGAAAATGAAGAAAGAAAGAACGAAATAAGGACAGTAGCAAAGCAAGCGAATGCGAAGTTTGAATAGAGAGAGAAAATGAAAGAAAGAAAGAACGAAAAAAGGACAGTAGCAAAGCAAGCGAGTGCGAAGTTTGAATAGAGAGAGAAAATGAAAGAAAGAAAGAACGAAATAAAAGACAGTAGCAAAGCAAGCGAGTGCGAAGTTTGAATAGAGAGAGAAAATGAAAGAAAGAAAGAACGAAATAAAGGACAGTAGCAAAGCAAGCGAGTGCGAAGTTTGAATAGAGAGAGAAAATGAAAGAAAGAAAGAACGAAATAAGGACAGTAGCAAAGCAAGCGAGTGCGAAGTTTGAATAGAGAGAGAAAATGAAAGAAAGAAAGAACGAAATAAAGGACAGTAGCAAAGCAAGTGAATGGGAAGTTTGAATAGAGAGAGAAAAAAAGAAAGAAAGAACGAAATAAAAGACAGTAGCAAAGCAAGCGAGTGCGAAGTTTGAATAGAGAGAGAAAATGAAAGAAAGAAAGAACGAAATAAAGGACAGTAGCAAAGCAAGTGAATGGGAAGTTTGAATAGAGAGAGAAAAAAAGAAAGAAAGAACGAAATAAAAGACAGTAGCAAAGCAAGCGAGTGCGAAGTTTGAATAGAGAGAGAAAATGATAGAAAGAAAGAACGAAATAAAGGACAGTAGCAAAGCAAGTGAATGGGAAGTTTGAATAGAGAGAGAAAAAAGAAAGAAGAGAACGAAATAAAGACAGTAGCAAAGCAAGCGATGTGCGAAGTTTGAACTAGAGAGAAAATGAAAGAAAGAAGAACGAAATAAAAGGACAGTAGCAAAGCCAGCGAGTGCGAAGTTTGAATAGAGAGAGAAAAGAAAGAAAGAAAGAACGAAACTAAAGGACAGTAGCAAAGCAAGCTGAATGGGAGTTTGCATAGAGAGAGAAAAAAGAAAGAAAGAACGAAATAAAAGACAGCAGCAAAGCAAGTGCGTGCGAAGTTTGAACAGAGAGAGAAATGAAAGAAAGAAAGAACGAAATAAAAGACAGCAGCAAAGCAAGCGAATGCGAAGTTTGAATAGAGAGAGAAAAAAGAAAGAATGAAGAACGAAATAAGGACAGTAGCCAAAGCAAAGCGAGTGCGAAGAGTTGAATAGAGAGAGAAAATGAAAGAAAGAAAGAACGAAATAAAGGACAGTAGCAAAGCAAGCGAATGCGAAGTTTGAACAGAGAGAGAAAATGAAAGAAAGAAAGAACGAAATAAAGGACAGTAGCAAAGCAAGCGAATGCGAAGTTTGAACAGAGAGAAAATGAAAGAAAGAAAGAACGAAATAAAGGACAGTAGCAAAGCAAGCGAATGCGAAGTTTGAATAGAGAGAGAAAATGAAAGAAAGAAAGAACGAAAAAAGGACAGTAGCAAAGCAAGCGAGTGCGAAGTTTGAACAGAGAGAGAAAATGAAAGAAAGAAAGAACGAAATAAAAGACAGCAGCAAAGCAAGCGAATGCGAAGTTTGAATAGAGAGAGAAAATGAAAGAAAGAAAGAACGAAATAAAGGACAGTAGCAAAGCAAGCGAGTGCGAAGTTTGAACAGAGAGAGAAAATGAAAGAAAGAAAGAACGAAATAAAGGACAGTAGCAAAGCAAGCGAATGCGAAGTTTGAATAGAGAGAGAAAATGAAAGAAAGAAAGAACGAAATAAAGGACAGTAGCAAAGCAAGTGAATGGGAAGTTTGAATAGAGAGAGAAAAAAAGAAAGAAAGAACGAAATAAAAGACAGTAGCAAAGCAAGCGAGTGCGAAGTTTGAATAGAGAGAGAAAATGAAAGAAAGAAAGAACGAAATAAAGGACAGTAGCAAAGCAAGCGAGTGCGAAGTTTGAATAGAGAGAGAAAATGAAAGAAAGAAAGAACGAAATAAAGGACAGTAGCAAAGCAAGCGAGTGCGAAGTTTGAATAGAGAGAGAAAATGAAAGAAAGAAAGAACGAAATAAAGGACAGTAGCAAAGCAAGCGAATGCGAAGTTTGAATAGAGAGAGAAAATGAAAGAAAGAAAGAAAGAAAGAACGAAATAAAGGACAGTAGCAAAGCAAGCGAGTGCGAAGTTTGAATAGAGAGAGAAACGAAGTTTGAATAGAGAGAGAAAATGAAAGAAAGAAAGAACGAAATAAAGGACAGTAGCAAAGCAAGCGAATGCGAAGTTTGAATAGAGAGAGAAAAAGAAAGAAAGAAAGAAAGAAAGAAAGAAAGAAAGAAAGAAAGAACGAAAAAAGGACAGTAGCAAAGCAAGCGAATGGGAAGTTTGAATAGAGAGAGAAAAAGAAAGAAAGAAAGAAAGAAAGAACGAAAAAAGGACAGTAGCAAAGCAAGCGAATGCGAAGTTTGAATAGAGAGAGAAAAAGAAAGAAAGAACGAAAAAAGGACAGTAGCAAGCAAGCGAATGCGAAGTTTGAATAGAGAGAGAAAATGAAAGAAAGAAAGAAAGAAAGAAAGAAAGAAAGAAAGAAAGAAAGAAAGAAAGAACGAAATAAAAGACAGTAGCAAAGCAAGCGAATGCGAAGTTTGAATAGAGAGAAAATGAAAGAAAGGAAGAAAGAACGAAATAAAAGACAGTAGCAAAGAAAGCGAATGGGAAGTTTGAATAGAGAGAGAAAAAAAAGAAAGAAAGAAAGAAAGAAAGAAAGAAAGAAAGAAAGAAAGAAAGAAAGAACGAAAAAAGGACAGTAGCAAGCAAGCGAGTGCGAAGTTGAATAGAGAGAGAAAAAAGAAAGAAAGAAAGAAAGAAAGAAAGAAAGAAAGAACGAAAAAAGGACAGTAGCAAAGCAAGCGAATGGGAAGTTTGAATAGAGAGAGAAAAAAAAGAAAGAAAGAAAGAAAGAAAGAAAGAAAGAACGAAATAAAAGACAGTAGCAAAGCAGCGAGTGCGAAGTTGAATAGAGAGAGAAAAAGAAAGAAAGAAAGAACGAAAAAAGGACAGTAGCAAAGCAAGCGAGTGCGAAGTTGAATAGAGAGAGAAAAAAAGAAAGAAAGAAGGAAAGAAAGAAAGAAAGAAAGAAAGAAAGAAAGAAAGAAAGAAAGAAAGAAAGAACGAAATAAAAGACAGTAGCAAAGCAAGCGAGTGCGAAGTTTGAATAGAGAGAGAAAATGAAAGAAAGAAAGAACGAAATAAAGGACAGTAGCAAAGCAAGCGAATGGGAAGTTTGAATAGAGAGAGAAAATGAAAGAAAGAAAGAAACGAATAAAGGACAGTAGCAAAGCAAGCGAGTGCGAAGTTTGAATAGAGAGAGAAAATGAAAGAAAGAAAGAACGAAAAGAGACAGTAGCAAAGCAAGGTGAATGGGAAGTTTGAATAGAGAGAGAAAATGAAAGAAAGAAAGAACGAAATAAAGGACAGTAGCAAGCAAGCGTATGTGCGAAGTTTGAATAGAGAGAGAAAAGAAAGAAAGAAAGAACGAAATAAAGGACAGTAGCAAAGCAACGCGGATGTGCGAAGTTTGAATAGAGAGCGAAAATGAACGCAAGAAAGAACGAAATAAAGGACAGTAGCAAAGCAAGTGAATGGGAAGTTTGAATAGAGAGAGAAAAAAAGAAAGAAAGAACGAAATAAAAGACAGTAGCAAAGCAAGCGAGTGCGGAAAGTTTTGAATAAGAGAGGAAAATGAAAGAAAGAAAGAACGAATAAAGGACAGTAGCAAAGCAAGCGAGTGCGAAGTTGAATAGAGAGAGAAAATGAAAGAAAGAAAGAACGAAATAAAGGACAGTAGCAAAGCAAGTGAATGGGAAGTTTGAATAGAGAGAAAAAAAAGAAGAAAGAACGAAATAAAGGACAGTAGCAAAGCAAGCGAGTGCGAAGTTTGAATAGAGAGAGAAAATGAAAGAAAGAAAGAACGAAATAAGGACAGTAGCAAAGCAAGCGAGTGCGAAGTTTGAATAGAGAGAGAAAATGAAAGAAAGAAAGAACGAAATAAGAGACAGTAGCAAAGCAAGTGAATGGGAAGTTTGAATAGAGAGAGAAAAAAAGAAAGAAAGAACGAAATAAAAGACAGTAGCAAAGCAAGCGAGTGCGAAGTTTGAATAGAGAGAGAAAATGAAAGAAAGAAAGAACGAAATAAAGGACAGTAGCAAAGCAAGCGAGTGCGAAGTTTGAATAGAGAGAGAAAAAAAGAAAGAAAGAACGAAATAAGAGACAGTAGCAAAGCAGCGAATGCGAAGTTTGAATAGAGAGAAAATGAAAGAAGAAAGAACGAAATAAAAGACAGTAGCAAAGCAAGCGAATGCGAAGTTTGAATAGAGAGAGAAAATGAAAGAAAGAAAGAACGAAATAAAAGACAGTAGCAAAGCAAGCGAATGCGAAGTTTGAATAGAGAGAGAAAAAGAAAGAAAGGAGACAGTAGCAAAGCAAGCGAGTGCGAAGTTTGAATAGAGAGAGAAAATGAAAGAAGAAAGAACGAAATAAAGGACAGTAGCAAAGCAAGCGAATGCAAAGTTTGAATAGAGAGAGAAAATGAAAGAAAGAAAGAACGAAATAAAGGACAGTAGCAAAGCAAGCGAGTGCGAAGTTTGAATAGAGAGAGAAAATGAAAGAAAGAAAGAACGAAATAAGAGACAGTAGCAAAGCAAGCGAGTGCGAAGTTTGAATAGAGAGAGAAAATGAAAGAAAGAAAGAACGAAATAAAGGACAGTAGCAAAGCAAGCGAGTGCGAAGTTTGAATAGAGAGAGAAAATGAAAGAAAGAAAGAACGAAATAAGAGACAGTAGCAAAGCAGCGAGTGCGAAGTTTGAATAGAGAGAGAAAATGAAAGAAAGAAGAACGAAATAAAGGACAGTAGCAAAGCAAGCGAGTGCGAAGTTTGAATAGAGAGAGAAAATGCAAGAAAGAAAGAACGAAATAAAGGACAGTAGCCAAGCAAGCGAAGTGCGAAGTTTGAATAGAGAGAGAAAAGAAAGAAAGAAAGAACGAAATAAAGACAGTAGCAAAGCAAGCGAGTGCGAAGTTTGAATAGAGAGAGAAATGAACGAAAGAAAGAACGAAATAAAGGACAGTAGCAAAGCAAGTGACTGTGGAAGTTTGAATAGAGAGAGAAAAAAAGAAAGAAAGAACGAAATAAAGAGCAGTAGCAAAGCAAGCGATGGCGAAGTTTGAATGAGAGAGAGAAAATGAAAGAAAGAAAGAACGAAATAAAGGACAGTAGCAAAGCAACGGAGTGGGAAGTTGAAATAGAGAGAGAAAATGAAAGAAAGAAAGAACGAAATAAAGGACAGTAGCAAAGCAAGTGAATGGGAAGTTTGAATAGAGAGAGAAAATGAAGAAAGAAAGAACGAAATAAAAGACAGTAGCAAAGCAAGCGAGTGCGAAGTTTGAATAGAGAGAGAAAATGAAAGAAAGAAAGAACGAAATAAGAGACAGTAGCAAAGCAAGCGAGTGCGAAGTTTGAATAGAGAGAGAAAATGAAAGAAAGAAGAACGAAATAAAGGACAGTAGCAAAGCAAGCGAGTGCGAAGTTGAATAGAGAGAGAAAATGAAAGAAAGAAAGAACGAATAAAGGACAGTAGCAAAGCAAGCGAGTGCGAAGTTGAATAGAGAGAGAAAATGAAGAAAGAAAGAACGAATAAAGGACAGTAGCAAAGCAAGCGAGTGCGAAGTTGAATAGAGAGAGAAAATGAAAGAAAGAAAGAACGAATAAAGGACAGTAGCAAAGCAAGTGAATGGGAAGTTTGAATAGAGAGAGAAAATGAAAGAAAGAAAGAACGAATAAAGGACAGTAGCACTTCCATCATCGGCGCTGTTTCCGGAGCATCATCTTCATCGTATTTATTGACGGCTTCATCTACTTACGTGACCTGCGAGACTACTGCTACTACTACTACTACTACTACTACTACACTACTACTACTACTACTACTACTACTACTACTACTACTACCTGTCTGTCTGTCTGTCTGTCTATGCTCAAACATACGGTCAAAGATACGGTCAAACTCGCCGAAGTATGCTAATAAATGCTTCGCATGTAAAAGAAATGTCGATAGGTTGAAAGCTTGACCCCTGCTGCGGCGGTTTCAACTAGGTGCAGTTCGAAATGCCAGAGACTCATGCAATATACGGTGTTACGATGCCAGAGCAAAACAAACTTTGTCGTCCTCCTTAGCAGGTCTGTATTGTCCGTAAGGTGGTACTACGGCGTCTCTCATATCCTTAGTTTCTTTAGTACACTAAATGTTTCAAACGAACCAAGCGACTGGAAGAAAAAGAAAAGGAGAGAAAGGAAGAAAGAAAGAGAGAAAAAAGGAAGAAATGCTGCAAAAGGAAGTACAACAAAAAAAAAAGAGAGAAAGGAAACAGACGATGTAATGGCTACCGGCCATGGAGCTAGCGCATCTAGCGGCTACAGCAGCACCCCCTATCGACTTGTGCGCGAAAAACGGCTGTGACGCAGAAAACTGCCACAAATTCTACACGACGCCGAGCTCCCGCTGAGCTTTTGACTGACGCGGCGGAGGCGATTTCGCGAACGCATTTGCATCCGGCACGATCGAAACACAATACTCCGGCGCTCGTTGACACAAAGCACGTACAACCATCATACGACCTGACTTTCGCTTACGAACTAAAGACGTCGTGTACACGTGCTCGGAAACATTTAGGCGACCCTTTCAGCGCGATTTATTGATTGATATGTGAGGCTTAGCGTCCCAAAATCACCACATGATTATGAGAGACGCGGTAGTTGAGGGCCCCGGAGATTTTGATCATCTGGGGTTCTTTAACGTGCACCCAAATCAAAGCACACGGACCTACAACATTTCTGCCTCCATCGGAAATGCAGTCGCCGCAGCCGGGATTCGATCCCGCAACCTGCCGGTCAGCAGCCGAGTACCTTAGCCACTAGACCACCGCGACGGGGCGCCTTTCAGCGCGAGACATAACATTAGGTCTTTTGTTTTTTATGTTCTATTCCTTGAGAATTTCGTAGTGAAGTGTCCTACAATTGCTACGCAGCGGTCTTCACTGATTAAGGAATATAAATTCCTATAGGACTAAAGTGCGCGACTCTACACGACAACCTCTTTCCGAGCGGTTGAGTCTCCCGACGCGACCAAAGCCCACCGAGCTTTCCTCGCATTTTTGAACCAAACGGACCTGGCCACCCGTTAATATACGTTTTTTTAAATTATTTTATTTTATATTTTTTAACTCATACTCGTCTAAGTTTTCGTCATTTTTTTTCCTTCCTCATCTTCTTTCCTCTTTCTCCACTCTAATCTTTCTTTCTTCTGTTTCTTCCCTCCTCCCGAAAGAGTGGGCAGGCGTTGTGCCCCTCCAGGTGGCAGTTGCCAGCTTGCTCTCTCCCCCTTTCCTCTATGTCCAAATAATAATAATAATAATAATAATAATAATAATAATAATAATAATAATAATAATAATAATAAATAATAATAATAATAATAATAATAATAATAATAACAATAATATAACAATCCTTATTCCTTGAAGAGAAACGAGATCGGGGAAATTTACTCTTTATATTCACTACTTCAGACAGTAAGCTTGTTGGCCTTTTTTTTTAGTTTTTGTAGCCTTTTTTTTGTTTCTGTAGTCGCAGTCACTATTACGCACTCGTCTGACATGCCGGCCGGGAATCTCGCTTGCCGCTTCGTCTATGGACAGGTAAAACCCACCAGATTTGTACGTGGGAAAAAATGAAAACGCCGAGATGAGGGGGATGGAAACGGGTAGGGGAAGTTGGAGCCGAAGGGCCGTGAAACATTTAGGTCACAGAATTGATATCCCGTTGCGAGAGCGTTCATGGGCGTGCAGCGGCTGTACTCTGAAAACAATAAACGTGGTATTTTCGAGAAGGAAACTGGTGGATTTGGACATTGCACTATATGGTAATAATAATTGGGTTTTAACGTCTTAAAACGACCAGATATAAGGTAATGATGACAGGAGCACGAGTGTGGTAAGAACTGGAGCCGCTCTGTAGACGGTACGTTATCAAAACGAGCAAGCAAGCAAAAATGCCAAACTTAACTATTTGTAAGCGTACGCATGCGGCGAAGTGGGTCTATACGGTAAAAATTGTTGTTCACGGTAAATACCCAACTATTACTCCGGCACAGATAACAACATAAGATACACAAGAAGACGTCCCGGCTGACATTTTTACAGTTGGCCTCACGCATAATAGCACTGCCAATTTTCCTAACTTCTTTTTATTGTTTGCCGGTGTTTACTTGCCTTGTGATTCGATAGTAAATACTATGAACAAAAAATTACAAGCAAACAAATCTTACTAAATTTCAAGAATTGATTCATCTTTTTAAAATGTCAGGCCTGTGCGGAGGGCGCAGCACAGTCACTGCGACATCTAGAAGAGCGTCCTTTCAGAGCATTTTCAAAATACTGATTGGGTAACTACTGCAAGCACTACTACTGCAAGCTTGGTACCCGCTAGGGCATTAATAATAAGCTTTTTGGTAGCAGGCTGGCATTCGCTATGCTATTTTTCATCATTCTTCTGAGAAGCGTGGTATCCGCTAAACACTTGCTAGAAATTGAGTCGTGCCAATTGTTCATGCAGTGGCTAACGACGTTGAAGAATTATGGCTGAAGTGGGTATGCGCCGCAGTTATTTAGGGAAAAAGAACAAGCTTCTGTAATGAGTTGTAGCATTGGACGGCCCACTCGTTACGCTATTCGCATTGTGCGACGACTTGTTGTTCTTTCGCAGTTTTAAAACACTTTATAAGTCGTAATAACACTATTGCTTTCCCGACAACAAGCCTGCCTAAGGCAAGTTTGCCAACAAGTCACAAGCACCAGCGTACCTCAGTGGCAGAATACTGGCCTTGAACCCACCAGACCCAGGTTTCGAGCCCCACTGTGTCTTTCGTGCTAGTTTTTTTTAATAAGAAGCATTTCATAGCGAACTTCGCCGACTGTGAGCGTATCTATCTATCTATCTATCTATCTATCTATCTATCTATCTATCTATCTATCTATCTATCTATCTATCTATCTATCTATCTATCTATCTATCTATCTATCTATCTATCCGTCTATCTGTCTGTCCGTCTATCTGCCTGTCTGTCTATCTGTCCGTCCGTCTATCCGTCCGTCTGTCCGTCCGTCCGTCCGTCCGTCCGTTCGTCCGTCCGTCCGTCCGTCTGTCTGTCTAAGAAGAAAATTTTCTTAGAGAAACTGATCACTTCCTGACACTAGAGCTGAAATGCGCGTTGGCACGTACTTCATGTATTTGGTTACAGAGTTATCCCAGTTGTTGAAATCGTGATGCGCCTAAAAATTCACCGCAGTAATGGCACTGCTCAGAGACCATTTACTCGAGAAAGAAAAATAGGGCAATATAGTAAGGCAAAGAACAAAAAAAACGTTACAAACTTCCTCGTTCTGTGCTAACTCGACTTACCAATCTTTATGCCTGAAAATGGTTACAATAAACTGTCAAAATGCAGGCATAAATTTCAACAGCTTAAGTTAAGTCGCAGCAAGCGTTTGGAAAGGAAGCAGCAAGAAACTACAAGCAATCTGCGACCAGGAACACGGCCCTTTGCATGCCGAGGCGAGGTGATTCACGCGATGAACTCGCAAGGCATTATAATAACTGCGCATATTCTTGCTCCGCGGCTGAGAGTCGAGCCATTTAAAAGACTTACGCGTTCTCTGTTTCCCACGGCCTTGACTTTTTTTTATCTCTCCTATACAAGGACAGCTGAATAAAGTAGAAAATAGGAAGAGGAAGGCGAGGTTATGCCGCGTGTTCTAAAGCAAAACTGCATCACATAGAAATGTAACAAATGGTTGAGCGATGTTGGTTGGTGTGGCAGATAAGAAATGGCATACAGTGGCACCACATCTCCTAGCCGAGAGATTAAAGTACTTTATCGAGCCCGTTTATAAAATCGTAAAGTGCATTTTGCTGTTCGAATATGCTCTCAGTAAGAACCAACATTCTTTAAAGAAAAAAAAAAGTGGCCTTCCTTCTTCAAGCCTTTCCGCCGTTTTGACGTACCGGTTGTCTTAAATATCGTGCAGTACGATTAAAAAAAGGAGCATGATGTTACGCGAAGCACACCTAGTGTATATTGTTCGCCATATACTGTAGTATTCACTACAAATTTTTTGTTAAGATGAGTTTGTTAATTAGTCCTAATTATGTTTCTAAGTCATTTCTAATCGCCAAACTTCCAACGAGCCATATTGTAGGCATGTTGAAACGACACCTAACTGCGCTAATTTTCACAACCAACGAATTTGCCGCACCTTTTTTTGTGTGGCTAACTAAAAAAGAAAAAAAAAAGCCCACAAAATTTGAAAAATGGCACTTCACAAGAATGCACCGTGCGTCAGAAAGCAGCGCCTTCAAACGGTATCACTGTGACGTAGCAATTGGAGAATACTTTCCCATTTTTTGAGGGTGGGAGCCAGTCACATATTAAAAAAAAACATTTTTCATATTTCGCGTTGTTTATTTTGTCGGTCCGAAAAAAATATGAATATAATTAGCACAATGCCGGAAATAGCACAGGTAGATGCCATTAAAGCACGCATACTTATGGATCAATGACATTTATCATTAGTCGCGTACTTCACCAGATTAAGTCGTGGAACGCATAATATTCCTGCACAGCGACCACACAGTGGTTATCTGCCATTACTCTGATGTAACAACCAAACATACTCCCCCCCTCCAAATCATCGCATCAACATGTGTGGTTTGATACATGTTCGTTGAACACTCGCAAGGCGAGGTATCAAGACCTAATTAGGCAATTAGTCCATGCCTAATTAGGACAATAGACAAGGACTAATTTTTAGTAAGAAACAACTTCGCCGTTGTTAGGTGACGTCGCGTCGCTCGGGACTTCCAATGATGTAATTTGTACTTTAAACCTAGCCAAACATACTTAATGTAAGTTCTTTAACCTCACGTTTATGTGTATTTATGACTTTCAAAGTACTATATAAACATCTTGCACACCTTTTTCTATCAAACTATCGTGCCCACCTTGCACACGGGTGCCTTTCTAACACACAAGTGATAATAAAATGGTACATATTTGCTGAATCGAAATGTTTCAAGTGATTATCCCACGCTTTTTATTTGCTCTCATCGTACAGGCTTGATTATGCGATAAAGACTGCTTGCTATTACTACTAAGTGCACGGGAACACTTCTATTAACAACTCTTTCTGCATTTCAGCTCTCTACAGGATACACGAGTAACACGCGTGTTCTACAAAATGCCTGCCCAGCTGTCCAACATTTCTGCTCTTCGCTTTAAATGTGGGTTTGGACGCGGTGCTGGCTGACGCAGAGAAATTAAAACGACGTGTTATCTGTGACGTTTTCCTTAGCACCGTTGTTGGCAGCCCGCGCGTTGTTTCCTGGCAAGTACTTGCGTTTGTCCTTGCTAATTCAGAGTTCTGGCAGAATAATCGCAGCCATAGCCAGTTCTCTTAACAATGGCTTTCGGGCACATACAACTCAGAAAACACGATCGCAGTTGCAAGCAGGATACCACCTGAATTAAGTACTTGCGATCTGTGCTCACATATAAGAAAATTATCCTAAACACACAAACACACACAAACACACACACACACACACACACACACACACACACACACACACACACACACACACACACACACACACACACACACTTGCCCTAGGGTGGAATTCTAGAAGCAACAGCGGAGCTTGTGATAAACCTAAATTTTTTTGAAGCTCTTGCTATAGTGATGCCAAGCTTTTGGTAGAGATGCGGTGATTTTAGCCCCGTGACAAGCCGTTACGAGGTTCTCGGGGGGAACACCTTGCTTGACGAGCTGTTAAGAGATTTTAGTCTCGCAACTAGCAGTTGTGCAATTTCGGTGTTTTTAATCACGTCACTAGCCGTTATGTGGGTACTGTTGGAAACACGCCCCATGATGAGCTGTTTCGAGATTTCGGTCGTGTAACAAGCTGCTACGAGACGTCATCTGATGCTACGCTGCTATAGTTACTTGACTAGTTGTTACGTGGTGTTACGTGCATGGTCACGAAATTCATTCGTGCACAAATAACGTAGACTTCATTTAAAGTATATACATTACAACTGCAGAGATCTTTTGGCAACTTGCCGTGCTTGAGGTTTGACACTCACTCCGATTTGTCACTTTGCTTCTCTTCTTCGTTCAATTTTTCCCGCCATAAGGGAAGCGTACGTTCTATAGATTGGTAAACAGATTATGCAGTGTAATGAAATAGCGCTGTTGAAATTGCTGTCCTGACCTACATTATATAATTATCGATCTGCGAGAGCAAATAAATAGAGTACAGCTGTCACAATGCGTCGAAGAATAGCGCTGCAGGAGAATGGCGAAGTCATTCCCTTTGCTGTACGTAATCGTGCGCTTTCAGGTACACCTCAATTTATTTGCGCTAAAAACTACAGTACGTAAAATATATGTATGCCCGCTCTATTCAGTTTCGCCTACGACGTGGAAAAATAAATGCAAGCTGAGAAGCGGCAGCACCTTCGCGGCCACAAAAGACTCGTTCACACCGAAGGCGGCCCGACAAAACAAGCAAGCGGGATTTTCGACGCATTCAGGCGGCGGGTGCATGCGCCCATTCAGACCGCGCGCCTCCTCTGGCTCTCCGCGCGGGAGAGGTGTTGGGCATCTCGCGCTTTTGCACACGTGTCGCTATCACATGGCAATGCTTGTCCAATAGTAGACGTGTGCCACCGTCACACCTCCACTGCAATGCGTTCCTGATTGGCTACGCAAAGCGGCGAGCCTCAACAGGCGGGAAAAATTGCTCCGGGAGCGATCGGACTTGCCACCTTGCTGCTTTGGCCGCACGCCGACGGTGTGAACGGGTCGTAAACATGTCGAGCCGAAGCGCACGCACAAACATCACATCACCATGCGCTAACATGTGTGGCTGTCGCGTTTAGTTCCCACTGTTTAGCACCGTGTTTTGTGCGTACACAGTGTCACAGTCAGCGCAGATTGTTATTTTTCATTACAGACGTTTGACGTTTTTACGCGGGCTACCATTCCGTGATTAGGCATTCCGACAGGCAAGCTTTCAACGGCGATAATAAGAAAGAAAAAAACAGGTGCCATAAAAACTGGTTTTTAGGTCCCTTTAGACACACTGTGAGCAATGTTAGTGCTCAATTTGCGAGCGACGGTTTCAAGAGAAACACAGCTTGTTAATTTGCCACACGTATCGTGGCAGCGACCGCGGCAGACCAATATAAGCGTACCTCTACACGAACGTTTGCCTGGAAAGATGGGTGACGACAAAAATGGTCGCTCGCTACTGACGAAGCATAAATCTAGAGACAAAAAAAAGAAGTATCTCTATCGCCAGCTACTCATGCACGTCACGGAACGCGAGCAAGTCGTATTTGCGGGAATTTTCTTTTGTTACGTCACAACGCTCCGTCGCTATTACAGTACTTGAGCTGTAATCGTGGCACAGCCTGAAACGGAATCCCTTTCAATATTTCTTTTTTTGGGGGGGAGGGGGGCGGGCAGTAGTATCGCGTTCGATCAGGATAGACATCACAATACAGAAACCCATACCATGACGTAGACGTCAAGTGATGCGATTGCGTCATCCACATCATACCCTCCGCAGTAGATCAGTGGCTAAGGATGTTGGAGTGCTTGGCACGATATTCACGTGGGAAAGGGATAAGATCATTCCGAAACATCCATGTACTTTGTGATAAGCGCAAGTCAAGGCATTATATGTCGTGAACATTAAGTTGTTTTTTTTTTCGACCACTACGAATTGCCACATTATGATTTCACGGTTTTTACGATATGAACGCGAGGCGCGCGATATGATTATGAGTTTTGTGATCATTGGAAGAAGCAGTTTTCGTCATGCCGTCGATTTTGAAGTAAACTTCCGTTATGATGATGGCGTAGTTGAATTTTATTGTGATGTTTGTGGCAGGCTAAATAGCACATACCTAACAATTACACAAGAAAAACACACGACAAACAATTGCATCATGTCGTAGTGCTATTGTGTGTCTTTTGGCACAGCGCCCAGCCGCGATGGTCTAGTGACTATAAGGCACTCGGCTGCTAACCCACAGGTCACGGGATTGAATCCGGACTGCGGCGGCTGCATTTCCGATGGATGCGAAAATGCTGTAGGCCCGTGTGCTCAGATTTGGGTACACGTTAAAGAAACCCAGCTGGTAGAAATTTCCGGAGCCCTCCACTCCGGCGTCTATCATAATCATATACGGTGGTTTTGCGACGTTAAATCTCACATATCAATCAATCAACAATCAATCAATCAATCAATCAATCAATCGATCGATCCATTGGCACAGCACTATTGTCAACGAACAGTCATTGGGATTGCTGCCTAATATCGCCACCAGTGGTTGAAGACGGGAGGTTGGAAGTCCGCCTCAGTAGAACGGTGCTTACAGTGCTCCGTTGCTGACCGATAGGTCGTGGGTTCGATTCCGGCCACGGTGGTCACGTTTCGGTGGAGGCGGGATGGTAGGAGGCACGCGTTCTGTGCGATGTCAGTGAACTTTAAAAAAAAAAACACCAGATAGTCAAAATGTGCGGAGCCCTCCACTACGGCCTCTCTCATAATCACATGGTGGCTTCGGGACATAAACTCCAGACAGCATTAAGCGAGGCTGGAAGATATGCCGGAGGTATTGGTACACGCGAAAACGACTAGGCTCCGAGTTTGTCCTTTCCGGAAGTCTGAGACTAACTGATTCAAAATTATGGCTTACGAAAGGTTGAGTTACACGGATGACAGAACGAAAGGGGGAGGGGCGGTAAGAGATTGCTCGGACCCGTATCTGCATGTTGAGACCGCAGACACAAAATCAAATTTCTAGGTGTAGTGAGCGGTACTACAAAGTTCACAACGACAACAGGCAAAAACGCCGCGGGCGAGGCAGATTGAACAACCGATTTAAAGAAAGGGAAAGGATGAAAAGGGTGGACCATGCAAGTAGATGCGCTTCACCTCTGTCGTTCTGGTCTGCCGTCATTGGCAACACGGCAGCACTGTTTATTTCACCCATTATGCTCTAAACAAACTCTTCGGATGCTAAGCTTGAACAGCGTGACTAAACGTGGGCAGAGAGGAAGACGCACACACAATCAAACAGAAAGGTATGGCCGTCACCAAGTAATAGGGACGACAACTCATTCGTTTATTTTTTATTCCAATAAAGGAAAAAAACAATGCTTTGTGTGTGTTTCTGTCTGAGTTCTTTCTGTCACTCTGTTCAAACTTATAGCATGCTAAGCCAACCAACCTGCCAACACCTTTTGGTCTTCTTATGTGTTACGTGCCAAGAACCGCAATATCAATACCAAGTGCGCCGCAGTGGGTAACTTCGGATTAACTTTTAAAAGCCCAGATTCTTCGACGCCCGCTTAAATCTACGCACATGGTTAGCTTTTGCGTTTCACTGCCATGCATGGCGAAGCAGTCACGGATTCAAACCCGCACCCTTGGCGGTGTACTACGCCGAAAAAGGAGACCACGTGTGGGTCTGCTTTTCGTGAGGAGTTCCAGTACGAACTGCATCACCTATAGATTGATTTGATTGATTTGTGGGGTTTAACGTCCCAAAACCACCATATGATTATGAGAGACGCCATAGTGGAGGGCTCCGGAAATTTCGACCACCTGGGGTTCTTTAGCGTGCACCCAAATCTGAGCACACGGGCCTACAACATTTCCGCCTCCATCGGAAATGCAGCCGCCGAAGCCGGGATTCGAGCCCGCGACCTGCGGGTCAGCAGCCGAGTGCCTCAGCCACTAGACCACCGCGGCGGGGCCTGCATCACCTATTACTACCGCGTAGCACCAGAGGCTATAGCAAATCATTCGGCCACTTATAACGAGCGCTTGTTTCCTCTCCTCACCCGTACCCACGTTCTTCTTACCTGCAATACGTGCGTAGCGGCGGCGCGGCCTCGAACGAAACGGTATTCGAGTTTTCAAACGAGGGGCATGAAGCAGCCGCGGCAGATTCGTTTCGAGCTTCTTGTTCATTTTTTTTACCTTCCTTGCCCAACGCGTCCCTTCTAGTCTTGTTTTACTTCAAGACCGTGAGCGCACGCCGAGGCACCCGTTGGACGAAGGTCGCGGAAACGGTTCCAGTTGGCTCGGGTGCCGCAAGGTTTCGTCTTCGCAACGCTTAGCCAAAAAAACCAGCCAACGGAAGGCTAACGCTCACACGTCCGGCGGGGTGTGGGGAAATGCATCCGACTACACGCTATACGCAGACCTGTTGACGCCGTGCGAAGCCAAGAACGGTTGCCGCGTTTATTCAAATATAGGCGGTCGGCGGCGGCGTATACGGGGCACACCGTATAGCAGGCGCATACGTTGGCGTTATTTGTAGGAACCACAAGTTGTTAGAATATAACGTGCCGACACTTCACGTTGTCGACAGCGAAAGGGCTGGAGGCAACGTGTACAACGATTTGCTAACTAAATTGAGTCCGCTGATGTGACTTTATGAAGAAGAAATCATGGGTCTAGATGGATCGACCTGGTTCAGAGAAAAGGACCTGGTTCAGAGAAAAGACACCTTGTCGCTCATGCCAAATTAGTATTATAGTTGTTGTTAGTCACGGTCGTTACGTCATGTGGTGTCACTGCGACGACATCGACGAGTGACCATTTCAATGCTAAGGAATCACAAATTAATAAACGCCTTTGACGAAGGCGTGCCCAGTGCTTACTGGTTTAGTTAACATTAATCTCACATAACAAGGGTCGCATGGACCACGGCCTAAAAAAAGGATCTTCGGGAAAATGCAACCATATTCTTAAAAGACTTCTTAGTCGACGCTGGACTAGATAAGCGCTTGCGATGGAGAGCTATGAGTTGTTATACATGAAAACATTTGTCAGCCCTTGTACTATGGGTAAAATGTGGACAGATATTTTTGCGGGTGAACGTCCTATTGCGAAGGGACCTCCTTCCGTCCACATGTCTGCCACATATTTTTCTGTAATTGTTTCTGTGTATTATAAGGTTCACTTTCTCGTTTTAGTTTTTTAGGGGATGAGTCTTCTCGCTGCGAAATTTTGAGAAGTGGAGTAGCCGACGGAACATAAACCTCCAACTCTCCCCAGCAAGCAAGTTATAAAAGAACAGAATAGAACAGAACGGAACGCAACGGAAGGCAATATAATCGTCATACCACGACTTACGAAACCATCACACCTGGCCCGACCGTTGCACAGGAACTGTCGAAGCAAAGTGATTGATTGATTGATTGATTGATTGATTGATTGATTGATTGATTGATTGATTGATTGATATTTGGGGTTTAACGTCCCAAAACCACCATATTACTATGAGATACACCGTAGTGGAGGGCCCCGGAAATATCGACCACCTGGGGTTCTTTAGCGTGCCCCCAAATCTGAGCACACGGGCCTACAACATTTCCGCCTCCATCGGAAATGAAGCCACCGCAGCCGGGATTCGATCCCGCGACCTGCGGGTCAGTAGCCGAGTAGAATGAAGGAAAGTGGGAATGACATTGTTATGTACATTCGAACGAAGCGTTGAAACGATACGAGAGAGAACATCCGAGAAAGACTGAGAAATACAAGAGACATTAAATTATGCGCATTCGAAGAAATTTACTGCTTCCGCCAACTTTCACACGCGTCTCGCTTTGTTGTACATTCAAACAACCGACGAAATTGCCTGCGCGTTTAACCCTGTTCGAAGGATAAAACAATCACTGCGCTGCAGCAGACGTCGATGGAGTGAGGCATAAACAGCGAGTGATATACTCGAACAAATGCGGTATGCGAGGTGTTCCGATCTTCGCCACACAGTAAGCGCGTATATCGAATTTCGCCTCTTTCTCCGCTTCCAAACAAGACTGGTTACGTAAAGAGCCAAGAGTTGTTACAAATAGACATAACCCTTTCGCTCTGAAAGCCAGAACGTTTTCGCTTTCGTAGGTATGCGGATGCTACATACCCGCACCCTTTTCACGATTCTCTTTCGCTACGTTCTTACGTTAAAGTCACGTTCTTCGGCAACGTCAAGGGCGTCGCCTTAAAGGTTTGTTTTTAACAAAATACGGAAATTAAGGACACGGCCTTGGAAAATCATTGGTTCAGTTCTTGGTTTTTTTTATGCCAGTATACTGAACGTGGTGACCTCAAAACGCTTCGAAGTGCATACAGGAAAAGCGAAGGGCAAACGCCCGATTCCGAGACGCGCGATCGGGAATTCCGGAAAGTCCCGAGTAATTTCTGAAAAAGAACGTCGTTGTTCATTGCCACTTGTCGGGAATTTTTCGGGCTATTGTAAATAACGATTGTAAGACATTGCTTTCGGAGACGATTCCAAAACGCACATTGCGTGACGATCGACAGCAGAGAACTTTGACGTCAGTCGGGAAAGCTGATAGAGAATTACTAACTGGCGTACGAATAGCATGCGTCCTTCACACCATTGTAAATTCTTTTAATGGTAGTACTCAGCACTGTAAGCGTATGCTAAGCAAACTCTGACTGCAGTGTACGCGAGTGCGTCTGGATTGCGAATTTAGGCCAACGAACTAATTATTCTGCCAACAACTCGTGTCGAGCACAGTTTCCTACAATGTTCACCAGACAGAACCGTGGTGCTGAGATAATTCAGCCAACATGAGAATGATACGCATTAAGTGGATTTTCTAGTCTTCATGCACACGGCTTAGAACGCACTAGTGGGGTTGTTTATCGTCGTGCTTTGGTTGTTGTATCGGAACGGCTCACTGCGAAGCACTTGAGCCAATTTGAATCGATCAACAAAAATGGCTCAAGGAGGTGAAGTGGAGCTGGTGACATTTTCGCTGGACTTCGCATTGCCAAAAAGCCTATGCAGGTCGACGTACCTGGAGGGGCAAAAAGCTTGGGCAAATCCATGTGGTTGATTTGATTGATGTGTGGGTGTTTAACGTCCCCAAACAAAATCCATGTGACACCCAGCGTTCCGATGGTGGCTGAACCATCCGGCATAGTAGCTTTCATAGACACTAGTGCCAGAATTCGCTCTAGTGTAGTAGTTTTGAAAATCTATGGTTTCAAGTAACAATAGTCGGGCTTAACCTAAGCCCGACGTTGTTATGTACTGACCTGACACAGAGAGCGTGTCGGCACACATCTTCAGATATGAAGTTCACCTTGGTAAGAGAGAGAGAGAGAAAGATGCAAGGAAAGGCAGGCAGGTTAACCAGACGCACGTCCGGTTTGCTACCCTGTCTGGGGGAAGGGATAAAGGAGAGAAAGAGATAGGAAAGAGGGAGGAAATATATACACATTCACGAGTACACTCGGGGGAGCACACGCAGTTTACAAGGGGTCGTTCCGATTTTTCGTGCTTAGGTATTGCAGTAGCGCTGTAGTCGCTTTCTGCGCTATTGACGCCACGCCCGAGGCACCAGAACTTTCCGCATAGAAAATGGTCTGGAGTCCAGCTGGTTCAAAACCATCCGGCGCTGGCATCATTGGGTGTCGTGGCGAGCGCATCTGTACAGGACGTGTTCGACGGTCTCTTCAGATCCGCAGGAGTCGCACGTAGAGGTGTCTGCCGTACCGATGCGAAACGAGCACACCTTTGTGAATGCAGCACCCTGTCAAAGGCGACATAACAGTGTCGCATCGGAGCGGGAAAGATGCGATGGTAGCTGTAGCTCAAGCGAAGGATCTAGTTCATATTAGTGACACTTTCGGAAATGAGTAGACGGCGAAAACGTGCGTGTAAGGCCTCAAGCCAGCAAATAATAAAGTTGTTTTGCCACATCAGTTCTTAGTAGAGGAATCGAAATATATCATTTTTTCCTGGGCGGAGCGGGAGAAAGAGAGAAATCTTTATTGAAAAAACTGGGAATTTCGCCGCCATACGTAAATCACTGACTTGCTACTCTACGTGGGCAAGGGGATTGAAGATTAAAAGTAGAAATAGAGAGAGAAAAAGAAAGACAAGATGTAAACATAGAAGACAAAATAAAAAAGAAAGAAAAATGCCATCTCTTTGACCAATGAATGAGGACGCGCGATAATAGCTTTTCAGTGGTGTCAAGCTGCATGATCCGCTAATTTTTTTCTAGTAATATCAATATGTCCGGGAAGCCACTGATATGCAATATCATGTCCTTTTGCTATAGCTTGACGGTGGCAATGACTTATTTTGTGCACCGATTTCTCATGCTCCCTAGGCAGTTTGCCATGCGCAAGAAGCTCAACTTAAGTAGGCGGTAAAATGTAGGACACTGAAACTAAGATTGCTTCCACACATGCACTGCTCTAATTTTGGTGTTTACAAAAACAATCTCGGCGAGTTCGCTTTTCTTTGCGCGACCAGATTTGAACATGCCACAAGATGGCCAGCAAGGGTCTCTTTATTTTACGAGCGTCTTTCGTTTTTTTCCCAGCCCCTGACACGCCACGAGAAAACCGACGCAAACTGGCCTTGCTCACGGGCATTGGCCACGCTCTCTCACTTAACCTAATTCGTCCTGCTAGTTTTCCAATCTAACCGCATTTGCTAAGTCGGCCAACTCAACGACGTGCTGTGGTGTAACACTGAGTATACAGTGGCTCTGACGCCTCGTACCGGCAATTGGTCGATACGCCACCTCGCCAAAAACAATGAGCTCGTGTCGAAGCTCCTCTCGCCACTATCGCACTCATTTCGCCGCCTTGAACGAGCCGAATGTTGCGCCCCGCCTCGCCTGCGTGATTCACGATCCCCGCCACCCCTTCTCATCAGGCCGAGGTCGTCGCAACAGTCATTCTAAATAATCGCCCATCGACCGTGAGCTAAAGCACCGATTAATGCAAATCCGTGACGAATCGGACTGGCCTCCGAGACACCCGAGGATATATTTACTGTATCGTCGCCCATACAAAAGACCCCTAGCAATTCCTGATGCCACCGGGGAGTGCGTTCCAAACCAACAAGAGCTTCTGCGTAGTGGCTACAACGCCCTTATTAGAGAGACCTCGGCCGGAGAACTTCCCGGTAACTTCGGGTATAGTGTCATTTGGCAGAGTCTAAATGAAAACCTCGACAACTAATACGCACCTGTAACGACGTCTTCAATGAATATGGCCATCCGTGAAACCAGGTGTCGAGTTCGGGAAAACCGCGCTTTTCTTCATCTGAAGCTCATAACGCTCCAGCCAACGATGATACGCGATATTGAACGGTCTAATGTAGGGGCGTAGCATTCCGGCCTTCAAGCGTTCTGGCACGCATAAAACTTTGCCTATAAAATTTTAAGAAATATGCCCATGAGTTATACAGGCATGGTAGCTCTAGAGCGTGATATTGGGAGGTATACCTCATGCGCTCGCCAGGTGTTAATACATAACCGTGGAACCTACACTTTGAATTTATAAATCCGCACTTCAGTCATGCCGCAGGTCACTGTCGGTATGTTTCTCGGAGCATGACGTCAAATCGCCTTCAGAAGTGATCGATAAAGGGGATATGGGAAAGACGTCAGTTTAAATGGCAACGCTATATAATCGGCATAATTCTAAACAAACCTCTCCCCTCCCCAAATTTTGGCTGATGTAGGAAAGTGATTTCGGTGTTGTGGCCTGTTAATTGAGATGATTTTGCGACTGCTTATTTACGCGGTCTCAGTGCGAGTTCTAATTAGGGACGTGTTGCTTGACCCCAGGCCGGAAATCTGTTTCTTGACACACAGCCTGATGTAGAGTTTGTGTCAATGGTCATCCACAGAACCAATATATATATTTTTTCATCCTTGATTATTGCACTTTGCGTGCATGAGGTATCCACGACGCTGACTTTAACATGAGATAATAATCGGTAGTGATCACATTGCGTACAGCGACTCAGAATGAGCAGAAAAGCAAGCGACACATCCACAATTATGGATATCTGTGAATTAGCTAAAAACCAAAAAAACGTTGTGATGATCTTTTGTTTTTGGTTAGTTTCGAGTGCTCATCGTAATCACAACTGAAGCGTCCCGACTCGCCGAGCTGACAACGTTAGAGCAACCCAGAGTAAAATGTGACATTGATACGGTGTTGGTGGACAAAAAAAAAAAAGGCTCTGGTTCTCATTCACCGCGGGCAAGCTATGTGAGGTACATAATGCTAAATGACATTACCAAATTGTACCTTCATTGTACGCTCTATAAATCCAAGTGCTCTTATGTTTCATGAGCACGTCCATGAGGGCAAGCAACAATTGTACGGGAGAACGCAAATTTGTGGAAAAGGTGAGACGGGTCTATACCTCGGCTATGTCAAGTGTGAAATATATCAGAACCATGAGGTAAGCTAGCCGATAAAGGTTAGTTATAGTAGAACGTTTACGGTGTCTCAACGCACATATGATTTAAAAAAAAACGAGTTATAGCAAATTTGCAGTCACGTACCGGCCGTGACGGTTTGAATGACACAAAGGTAAGGCTCCAAGCTTTTGTACTACTTTCCCTCATAAATGGTGCGCTATGGCAATAGTACAAAAACGTTAACGATTTGTAAGCATACTGTATGATTTTAAACGCAGTTTGTGCCCGGGTATAACGTGTATTTTACGGGTAAATATACGCACGTCGAAAACTCTTGTGCCGCAAGCTCCAGCAGCGGTGGCGACGGAGACCAAGTGTACAAAATGTCACTGCTGTCAAAATCCTTCGAAAGCTTCGTTTAACGGAGTTGTTGCATGCAGGTGGACGAACTGCCATATGTACAGTTTCCGCTGTTTTGTAAGCTTTCCTTCGGTTCGTTATACGTTCTCGCGGAAATGGATTCGAGAGCGCAAAAAGACGAATTCGGGGCACGTTGCATGCACCGTCCTGGACGTACGGCACAAAAGAGATCCATCACAAGAGTGCACAAAGAAATATACCACCGGTCAGTCGCGTTATGTATTCCGAGACGGTGACACGAAACCACGATTGTGACACAAGGCACCGCGGGGGCAGATTACGCGCTGCGGTGCGTATGCAAGAGTGAAAGCGAAGAAGACGAGGAAGAAGAAAAGGTTGCAGAGGAGGAGGAAAAAGAAAACGAGAAGGGGATCGCGAGAAGTGTGAATACCAGAAGCCCACACGACGAACGGAAGGGCGGCCGCGTTCGTTTGCAAAACAAAATGCGCTTTGCCTTCGTTATCGCAGAACGTACGACGGATTGCGTTGCATAGCAGTGTGCCCTCCATTGCTTCGAGCAGAGAAGCTGAGAGGAAGTTTTTATGTTGAGGAGTTTGGAAGGATTGAGAGCGTACGAATGCATCGCTTGGTCGAAGAAGAAGCGGAGAGAAAGTGAGAGCGCATGGGAATGATGCTCGAACTGTTCCGAAGTACCAGTTTTGGGCACAAAAGAGCTGGTTCACTGAACGTTTTCCGAGAGAAAGTGCAACCCAAGTAATGTAATGGCGGAAGACAACAACGCGTGAAAGACGGAGAAAGCTCGACACCATTGGATTTCAGCTTTTCTCTATCGGATTTCAGAACTCTCCATGTGGATTACAGAGAGCTGAAAACTGCATAGAGGAATACATGTTCTTATGTGGTTAAACATGTTCGCTGCTTTTTACGAAGATCACTCGAAGAACTCAACGCAGTCTTGCCATGGTGCACGCTGGCAAACCGCTACCCTTGTTACCGTGAACCACATCGTATCATTACTTGATTCCAATGTAAATAGTTGAAAATTTATACACTCGTCATTATTTCATCGGTAACTATTCATTGTACATAACAACGTTACCCCCAAATAACAAAAAATGACGAACTTGTTTGTTTATTGATACTGCCCATTCCTAAAGAGTACCTTCATAGAAGCGGAAATAGTTATAAACCTATGAGCAAATGCAGAGTGGCATGCTACAAGCCAGCCTGATTATGTTTATCTACTGAAACTGAATGGTAGCTTCAAGTGGTTTTGGCTGTAATCATTTCTCTTCATTTAGTCACAAAAAGAATGATGCCAACTTTGTTAGCTGCATACAGCTAAACGGCCTACAGCTGAATCTACACTAAGCAGTTCGTTGATGTCCCACGACATCGAAGAACGCGATACTGTTTTTTTTTTCTTTCTTCACTATGCCTTATGGCATAGTGAAGAGAGAGAGAAAAAAAAGATAATTATAAACAATATAGCAACAGCAGCGTGCAGGAAGTCCAGCAACGCTCTGTAATTACAGTAATCTGAATTCTACTTTCTGAGGTCACCACGCAGTGGTCGCCGCCAGTGGCAGTCCTTCTGAGTAACCGCTCCCAATTGCGGTGCGCCTCTGCATCATACTGTTCGTGCAGTGTCTATTGTACTGTAAATCCCCAACTCGAAACACTCGCCACCTTGATGAAGGTTTCTAGACACGTCGGCACTTGGTGAAGGACTCGCTAAACAAGACGCGTTGGCGCCCGGTGCATTGCAAACTGACGCTATCAGTTTGAAAGGCAGCTCAGGTAGACTACTTAAGAGCTTTGCGCCGCAAAGCGCACGTTTCATGTAGCTCACTGCGAAAAGTGCACCGCAAGCCAATGACGATATGAATGAAAGTTTCGAGGCACGTAAGGGCTTCAAGGACTGCGTAAACCAACGAAGACGTGGTCTATAGAGCACCCACAAACTCGCTTTTTTTTCCCAAAGGCTTTCTCGGGCATAACTACGAACATGCCACAAAGAGCGCGCGATAGGAAGCTCATACTCGTATGCAAACACCGACGTATTTGTATACAAAAGTCGCACACAAGCAGAGTCAAAGCCAAAACGCGAGTATAGAGAAAGAAGCCGAGTGAAACAGTCAAGCAATGTCGACACGCAATCTTACGCCTGACCAGAATGATCGAGTCTGGCTAGCCAGCGTGGGTAAGTAAGTAGTGTTGTCCTGGAGCGTTCCGGGGCAATGCCAAAAGGCGGTTGCACAGGACAGAGACGTTTTGTTTGACAATGCATGATCACGCTTTGGGGCAGTGAGGGGGGTAGGGGGGGAGTGACGAACAATGAAGGGTCAGCGATGAAGAAAAAGACGGTCACGCGAGCGGTCTAGAAGTCACGTGGTCGAGGTTTCCGAGCCAGTCGGGGAAACGTTTTCTTCACATTGGGCTCTTGCGGAACGGCGACAAAACCTCATCGTAGACAATGCATTGATATAAAAGTAAATATAACAGACTCCCTATACTGCCTTCGCGGTCGCGACGACGCATCTGTTTTGTTGGTTTGCTATCGCTTTCAATGACGTAGTTCTACTTGGAGGCACTGGACAGTTTCCGCGGAGCACTAGAGCAATAGGAATGATCGGCGAAAAACCGAAGACGAACACTGAAAGTCCGTTGTGTGGCAGGAATTTATGTAGGTATCGTGTAGATTGGCAGCACTTTTATTGCAAACCACGTTTCCCTGCTGATTGTTCCTGCAGAATTCCTGCATATTGTCCGAATCCAGAGTATTCGAAGGCGGTCATCCACGCAGAGTCTACAGAGATGGTGCTGGGGAGCATTGACATAGCCAGCTGGTGGGTGGGCGGTGTAACCACCCCTGATGCCACTAAAATTTCAGTTTTACATAGAAACGCACACACGAACATATTGAAACAGCGGTTGAGCTTCACATCTCGCCCTCAAAAAAAGTTTTAAGTACCTCCCTGCTGGCAAGTGTTTGAATGGCACGAATCGAGAAGTCCACAAGCTCTCCGAGTACATACTGCAGGCTTCATAAAAAAAGCCCTGCATAATTTCTACAGAGCGCTATAAGCAAAAAGCATCACATCTTGAAATGATTGTTCCGATATCTGAGCGGCTACAATTATCTGCTCACGAGCTCGATGTGAGGGTATTGCATCTGGACCAAGGTGGCCATCTTTCAAAACGTAGGCTGAGAGGGCCGAGTTAGGGCACGTCCTTCATAATCTCGTGGGGACCCATATGCGTTTGCCTGGGATGACCCGAAGGTGTGAGCTGTGTTCTTGTTTTTCTTGGAAGTCGATTGCATTCAACGCCGACCTCACCCCGAAAGCTTCCTACACTGATCGTGAATTCGCTCTGCCTTCGTGATTGGATACATTGTAAACTTTATGCACGCCACGTGGTGCTGCAGTGCCTCCGGGATCGGCAATTTTTTTTTTTTTTTTTTGAGCAAGCGATGTGATGTGGTGACGTCAACATGCAAAGTCCCATGACGTGGCGCCACAGTGAGTCAGTGATAATATCGCAAATTTCGGCGACCTGTTACGCCACGATGACGTCATATGGCAACGTCATCACGTGGGGGTTATTTTTTTGTATTAACCGAATTCGACGGTTACGCTTGGAGATTGACGAGTAATCAAATAATTTTTGTTGTAATAATTGTTGAACGACCCAACACTTATTTCCGACTTTTCCACTACACAACACATCATAGTCCAAATATCCATCAACAACACGAAATTCAATAGAGCACCGTTAATCATCGTCAGTCACAGTGAATCATCATTAAGCCACCCTTCATATCACTGGACACGCATGTACACTCTCCTCTTAAGGTAATTTGCAGCAGCCAAATAGCAATCGCGTTAAGTCCGGTGCAAAGTGTGGATGTGCCCTTCGCGCACACTCTCGAAGGCGCGTACACATACGCGCTTTAGTAGTGACGCTCACGTTTAAGGACAAATACCAGTCACTACGCACCACGAGCCCAACGATACTACCGGAGGCGACTCAGCCGTTCTTCGACGGGGTTGAACCGAACACCTCGCTTCGAGAGTTGGGACAGTTAGCCTACATAGCGGCCCCGTGCGCGTGATACGAAGCGGTGAACAGCCGCATACGCCAGCAGCAGCGAGAGACCCCCCCCCCCCCCCCCCCCCCCACCACCACAACGATCGAGTCGAGCACCGCTAATGGCAAACACGAAAAAGAGCGCAACCTACACGAGGCAGGCGTGTGCACGCTGTACGATCGTGAATCCAATACCGCATCAAGAAGCCATAAATTCCTGCCGATTTACTCTCGGCGTCGACGCTATCTGGCCCACAATGGCGCTTCCGGCACGCACGCTTCGGCTCGGGAAATTGCGTGCAGTGCTGCGGAAGCTGCGAACGGGAACTTAAGCAGGGCTTATTTTTTTGTTCTTATTCTTACATTCTTCAAGACCATTAGAGAAGTCACGCAGACTCACATTGCCGCTGCCCACCACCATCTCATGTAATATGCGAATTGAAGTACGGAATATTTAAGGCCTTAGAATCTAAATAAAAGCGACGCGGGATATGTGGTGTGTGCTGTATGTGCAGGTCACTAATGACAGTAATCCGGGGTATGGGACACTCATGAGATCGTAATATCTTTACAATGTGTCTTAAAAACGATCAGCTCTGGTGCTGCTGTACTGCTATACGAATCGGTGCGGCCACAGTAAACCAAGGTCAGCGATACTGATCCAGTGGTGCAAAAAAAAAAAAAACAAAGTGTCAAGTCGCACACGTTATATCACAATATCAACAACAACGCGGCACGACATTCACGAGAGAGAGAGAAAGAGATGAAGAGGAATGCCGGGAGGTTAACCATTATATAATACAAACGGTAGTAGGCATAGAACCAATCGAAACCAGGAGGCTCTAATTGTCTTAGTAGCAAGAACTGAAGTTGCGGTAGCGAAAAAAAAAAAAGTCGGCTCGATGACTGCAATTTGCGGGCTCATTTATTCAAGCGGTATAAAATATCGTAGCAGAGAATGCAATACACTTCAGCAGTAAGACACATCGTAACAAGCACTAAGCTTTAACCAGATGAACTTGCGAGAACCTAATTGTGTAAAGCCCTTATACAAAGCGGAACGCGAAGTAATCACTTCTCAGGATCCCACATCGCACGTAAGCCGCAGATGTGGGAAGCATTACGTAAGATGTTAAGTATAGCATGAATAATGGACAGTGGCTCTTAATAAAGACCTACGGAGTTGTACAGGGCGTTCTTTATATTCAACAAACAGGTCAGGCCCCAAAGGTTTGCGCAGATACTGCACGGACATAACGAAATGCAACGCACAGTCACGGGCGGTCTTCCTATAATTGAGTTTTGACCGCCGGTGCCAACAGTACGACCTTATGATCCACCGCCTTCCGGATGCCAGAAAAATGATGCGGAGTCGCCATCAAGCGAAAACAAAGAAGAATGGGAAGTATAGGGGCCAAAGGGCGGCATTGTACTGTAAAAAGCAATCCGCAAACACCGCTTGCCCTATACACGCTACCGTCTTCTAGGCCTTCGCCTCCCCCGGCCACGTCCGGCCACGTCCGGCCAGGTCCGGCACGAAACAATCAGTGAGAGTGTCCTTGTCCATCCGTGTGCCTCGCAACAAAAAAAGAAAAAAAAAGGCACCGTTTGTTTCATTATCACCGTCCCGACATTTGTTATGCGAAGGTTACGGAGCAGGGTTGGTGGCAAGCTTTGAATACAATGGCCACTGGCCACTGGGTACTGTGCCGTACGATACCGTGGTCCACCCGGTGGTCCAGCAGGGAGTCGCCGTAGCTCCTCCGTTTCAGCTTTGCGACGACTATAGCGTCCACAGTATGAGGGTCAGACGTTTTTACCGTCTTACACAGACGCTCTCTCTCTCTCTCTCTCTATTCTTTCTTAGGCAAACTGGGTAACAACGCAAGGACGACACAGCTTGTGTCACAAGCGATAATTCTTCAGCACAGCAAACAAAAAATTGCACGAAGTTCCTTGCAAGTGTGCAGCAGGTATACCACGCTTCCCCGAAGACTGATGAAGGATGGCTTAGTGAATGCATGCCTACTACACAATGACTAATGGCGTAGTGGGTACCCTGCAAGAGTGCTTGCAGCAGATACCCAAAGAGTGTTAAAAAAAGGCTCCTAAAGGCCGCTCTTCTAGTCTTTGCTATTACAATGCGGCGCGTTCTGCGCAGGCGTGGCGGTTTTTTTAGGGAAAAATACGTATTCAATTTAGTCTTTATATGAAACAATACACATAGTTGATAGTCAGCGCTTCCGCTATAGCCTGTGGATCTCTGGACGAAGAGTCCCACCCACTTTAGTTGCTAACAGAAATTATCAATAAACGTTAAATCTCTCTCTCTCTCTCTTTTTCTCTGTCGATTGTCACAGTCTGGCTGTATTGTCCTTGCGTGGTTACCCCTTAGAGTACGCACTATTCAGCCTAAGTTAACACCTTACTGCTATCTGCCGATATCAGGTGGATTATCGTTTTATACCGAGAAGATTATTTGTAACACCCGCGCGATGCTGCTTGATCAGGTGCTCGGCGCGTTAAGAAGCCTTGAAGGCGCCAAGAACTGGACTTGAAGAGGGAGGGATGAAATCTCGGACAGCACAGAGCGGGGGGATAGAGACAGTAGCGTAGAAAATGAGCGGTTACTTTTTACGAGGAGGGGCCCGGCTGCCCGAAGTTTGTTCCAAGCGGGTACTGCGGTGGTCCCCTAATACGGGCCTCGCGTGGCTTTCTACACAGTGGCGGCTATACAAGCAGTCATTCACAGGGCTGCATGGACCTGTTTGCCGTAAGGGGCCGTCGCAGCGAGAGGAGAAAAAAACAGCGAGAGCACACCGCACCAGCGCTGGCAGGGTGGTGCACGTAGCCGAGCTACCACCTCTAATTCCAGCTAATTAGCAAACTCCAGTCCTTGAAAACACGTCCGAGGGGACTGTTTAAGCAAGGGCGGGTCTTTACAAAGGTGCGCCGGCCTATGAAAGAGTTCGTGTGTGAACGTGAGTGAGCGAGTGTGTATTTGTGTTGCATATAGAAAAACAGACTCGCTACTCATACAAATGTGTTTTCGGACTTCCTTGCGGCCCCTTTGAGAGCGATATTCATCACTCTCTCTCTGTCTCTTCTATGTCCATTGTTTCTTCTTTTCCTTTGCTTCATTTTTGGAGTGTCTCGTCTCATTCGACTTCCGATAACAACACCCCTTTGAATATGGGCGTCTCGCTTGTCCTCCGCTGCTCAGTCACGTGGTCTGCCGATGGCGCGAGCTCGCTGTAGGGAATTGTCTAACCCCACGCTAACCTCCTCCCGTCTCTCGCTTTTGATTACACCGGCAAGCGAGGAATACACACAGACGCTAGCGGATCGTAGCCGATTGCGAACCGAAGCCAAGCCCTTCCCTCTCCTACGCAGCAGCCTCCGGTCAAGGTGTGACCGCGCTAAGATGGTCGGCGTGGTGTGGGAAGTGAGCGGTTTTTTTTATTCTTCGCTATGGAGCCACGCCCAGAACGTTGTCTTCATTAATTTTTGTTTTATTCGTGATCGCGAATGCTTATGAAAAGTAAAGGTGGCTCACAGAGGGGAGAGGCACACTTCGCTTTTGTTTTTCTGCACCGACGCTGCTGCTGCGAGGGTCTTTGGCTTGGGGCCGTCGCATTCCAGTCAGAGTGATCCTCGTTTAAAAACGATGAGTCACCTTCTTGCATCTGAGGGGAGGGTGTGTGGTCACGGCGGAAGAAGGCAAAGGTGTGCTGTGGGCAAAACAAGCAACAAACAACGCGCGAAGTGAACGCTACTGACCGCGTATACAAAACAGAAAGCAAAAACGACACAAAAAAAGGCAGGAAGCCAGTGGCTGCAAGGGATCACGCTCCCTTTCCGCAGCACCGATGTGTGCGGCTCTCTCTAACGGCTTGTCCGTCCGTTAGGGCCGTCAAAAAAAAGAGAACCCTCCTCCTCACCCATTGTCTCCGTGGCCCCAAGTGGATCAGAGGGAACGCATATATAAAGCTCGGCGCCGGTTGTCCCAGCACGAAGCGAGAAAAAAGTTGTTCAACAGCCCGAGTCGAAGAACTTTGTCCAGTTACGTGAGGTTGTCCCAACCAAGAAAACAATGCAAGCCTTCGTAAGTACATGCGCCTGCTTCAAACGTGGTTTTCGACTCCTTCCGAGATCCCTTGGATTTACTTGACGTCTGGTTAAATCTAAACGGTGCTGGGTATGGGAGCGACATTGGAGGTAATCCCTTCAAGCTGACTGTAACATCACGATATTCCCCACTGAATTGATTGATTTGTGGGGTTTAACGTCCCAAAACCAGCATATGATTATGAGAGACGCCGTAGTGGAGGGCTCCGGAAATTTCGACCACCTGGGGTTCTTTAGCGTGCGCCCAAATTTGAGCACACGGGCCTACAACATTTCCGCCTCCATCGGAAATGCAGCCGCCGCAGCCGGGAATCGAACCCGCGACCTGCGGGTCAGCAGCCGAGTACCTTAGCCACTAGACCATCGCGGCGGGGCTTCCCCACTGCGTAGAAAAGCTCCTTACTACAATGAACTTGTTCGCAACGCGAATAGTTCCGACTGTAGGCTTTATAAAACATGTCCTGTGAAAGCGGCTCAATGTTTGATCTGCCTTACGGTAACATGCCATCGGGCAATGAAGTTGCTGAGGCAATTAGATTGGGTGCTACAAGTTACGTTGGGTGACGAAAATTGCAAATAAAGTTAAGACGCAATGCAGAGCTCGAGCATGCGATTTCATGAATGAAACTAAAGCGATGCCCCACTGTTTTTCTGCGTACAACTGGAGAAAAGAACAGAAAAATAGACAAATAATGAAGAAATGGGAGAATTGTTTTCAGGGCTGCCGTTTTCGGTGAGAGCACACGGAGTGTTGTATAGTTCCTAAAGAAACGAACGATTCTAAGGCGCATTGAACGCCCAAGTTTAGCCCCGAGTAAACTTAATCCAATGACAAAATTTCGCACGTAATGAATTGCATGTCTGCGAATCTCAGAACTATGGACCAACTATTAAATACAGTGCGCTGCTGATTGTTCTTCCCAGATCGCAACAATCCTTCTCAGCTTCACCGCCTCGGCTCTGGCCGGCGGCTACGGCGGAGGCTATGGTGGAGGCTACGCCACCTATGCCGCTCCTGCGGTGGGCTACGGTTACGGCGTAGCCGCTCCTGTCGCCGCCAAAGGCCTGGCCTACGGCGCCACCTACGCCGCTCCAGTGGCCGCCTACGCCGCTCCGGCTGTCACCAAGACCGTGTCGTACGCCGCCCCCGTCGTTGCCTACGGCGGAAACGGAGGCTACGGCGGCTACGGCGGCTACGGCGGATACGGTAGCTACGGATACGCCGCGCCTGCTGCGGTCGCAACCTACGCTGCTCCCGCTGTGGCCAAGACCGTCGCTACATACGCAGCTCCCGCTGCTGTCGGCTATGGCTACGGAGGATACGGTCTCGGCGGCTACGGAGGATATGGCCTCGGCAGCTACGGCGGATACGGCCACGGAGGATACGGAGGATACGGTGCCGGATACGTGGCCCCCGCCGTCACCACTTACGCTGCTCCCGCGGTGGCCCGCTACGCCGTCCCGGCCGTAGCCAAGACCGTATCCGTGGCCCCGGCCGTCGCCACCTACGCCGTGCCGGCCGTAGCCAAGACTGCCGTGACGTACGCCGCCCCCGCCTACGGAGCCGCTGTCGCCGTGCCGGCCGTGGCAACCAAGGCTGTCGGCTACGGTCTGGGCTACGGTGCCTACGGAGCCGGCTACGGCTCTGGATATGGCATCGGATACGGCGCCGGCTACGGCCTCGGTTATGCGGCGCCCGTGTACGGCCACTACACCTCCAAGTACTACAAGAAATAAGCGTGAGTGTTGGAACTATAGATGCGGCGAGTCCTTTTTTTGCAAAGTTCATTGGGTGAATGCTCAAGACAGCCAGTCAGTCTATCTCGTCTTTTTTTCTCTTTGTCAACCTTGCTCCACGTATTTCAGCCTAGTATGTACCAACTAGCCCAACATAACGTACAGCCAACGTAGTCGAAAAAAAAAAGAAATGTCTGAACACCCAATGCTGATTCAAACATTCGTTGTTGTTTCGAGTTGATCGCGGCATTTCCCTGTAATAAGTTTTGAGTTGATTAGGTTCTTGCTTTGCCCTTGCTAAAGACTGTGATGCACGCGATATTTCAATGTGGGATATGAATAGTAGGCCGGCGCGATGAAAAAAATTTTGTATCTTTGCTGAGCCTTTTCTCATTGCCCATAGCTGAGGGCAACGGACGAAAAACCGAGAGAAAGGATCGAATTACGACGGAATCCTGACATTTTACGAGCCCTAAATTGGAAAAAACGCCGGTTAGTCGATTGTCCAGCGTTATTGGAATGAGCCTAAATGCTTAGGTCTTTTACCAAAGAATGTAGTATGAAGACCAGGTAAAAGGCTTATTCTAAACATGAAAGAGCAAACCCAACTCATTTCACATTGTACAGCAATATAACAATAAAGGGTAACGCACTTGTAAAATCACTCAATTAATTCAGTTTTTTTTTTTTAAGGCGGTGATACACGTACCACTGTAGGTTCAGTTTGACACAGTACCTTCCACTCTGTAATGCTTTGTGGCCACTACCCACGAAGCGGCATCTTTAAACACCTGGAAGAGTAGGAAATAATTGAAATTTATGAGAACATGCTGGTTGCAAACGTTTCTAGGTGGGAAGCATTTTCATAGCTTGCGAACGCATGGCATAGTACACGAAGTATGATCAATTATCACGGTACAGGATATTTCGACAGACCGTCATTTTGACGACTGCCTTAACGGCACATGCATTCGAAGGAATCGCTTGGCACTATTATTTATAAAAACCTACAATAATAATAACCTTAAGGTTCAGATAGAGCCTTGCATCACGACGAATGTCAGCATAATGCCAAGTTACAGCGGGAAAGGCTTTCAATCACCCGAAATCATTAGGAGGAAGTTTCCTATACTGGGCCACACCACAACGGGCAACAGCAAAATACCTCGAAACAATATTGTATTGATGCCTCATTTTGTTGAACACCCTAAAGCTTGCAACTGTCCACTCAACTCAGGTGGTGATTCTTGCTACTCTGTACCTCATGGTTAGACGTGAAATAACGCTAACTAGAAATATGAGTGCTGTGACTTCATGTTTGCACTTGCGTTCACCACTAATTATCATTAAAGTTAAGTAATTCAAAAGTTGTGGCTTCGGGTACCAACAGGAGCAAATTTTTTTTTATCGTGCACTTTACACTACTAAGAATTATGCGATAATTGCTATACCACAGTTAAAAAAAAACAATAATGTCCCTTAAGCTATTCTTGGCTTAATTATTTGTCGGACTCATTAAGCTGCGTCGCGCAAAAAGAAAAAGCTTTTTGAACAATTCTTCTTCTTTACTTATTCTAACACTTGGATATGTATATACATTAACTTGACGCTAAGAAATCATCATGAAAAGTATTTCTATGCATCACAACTACGTTTAACCTACGATATTTTTTTCATTCGCAGTGTAAAAAGATCAACAAGGCAAGAGCCGCACGTCACAGCAGCTCGCAAGTTTCTCGGGCTTCCACCAGGCATCAGGGCATCGAACGAGATTCACCATCGAGACAAGCTTCCGCACTTTTTTTCTTCGTATTTATTTTCCTGCTCGGTCGACTCCGAACTGCCGACGCTTCTCTCGTCGAAAATAATAAAAAAAAAGTTCGCGAAAACATCGACTGAGTATGTGCTTCTTCTTATCCGAAATCTGGCTATTTCTGTGGCTTCACCAACCCAGTTTTCAAGAGCCGAATCCGTATACTCTCCACAAGACAACAAGAGCTCCAGCCAGCGTTAGTTGTGATACCCGTAACGGTCTGACAGCGAGGACAACGACATCATCATTTTCTTTCCTATTGCGATAAGTTTCCAAACTGCTTTGAAAACTACAGGAAGCGAATTTCGTATTCACAAACGCCTAAGAACTGTGGCAGTGGTGCTCAACTGTGAACCCACAGTCCAGACTATGCCGTGAATAGCAGAGGCGTGCGCAATGTTTTTCGGGCGCGAAGACTCGTCGCTGGGCCCTCTCTTTATTATGTCCGTGTATGGGGCTGATTTTGCCCCCCACCCCCCCACACCCCTCAGAGTTGCAACGTCCCCTCCCTATTATGTCCGTGTATGGGGCTAACTTTGCCCCCCCCCCACCCCTCCAAGTTGCAACGTCGCCTCCCTATTATGTCCGTGTATGGGGCTCACTTTGCCCCCCATGACTTTGCCCCCCCCCCCCAATCCGAGCTGCAACGCCCCCTCCCTATGAATTCAATGAGTGCAACCGACTTTGCGCCCCCTCTTAGATCACTACGGAGGGGTGCCCCCCCCCCCCGTCCCCTTCGTACGCATACCTATGGTGATCACATACTCTTATAATCTCTGTCTTAAAACAGGGAAGCGCAAAATCAAGGAGGACAGGAAGGAATACAGATAATCATTACACAGCGCAATATCTATGTGCCTTCCTGTTCTCGTAGATTTTGCGCTTCTAACTTCTAAGACAGAGATTATAAGAGTGATTACAAGAAGAAATTCTAAGAATATGTAATTTAGCGCAGCAACATATTGTAGCGCAGCAACACATACTTTTATGATCTATAATTGGGCTATCGAAGGTGACTGTGTGTAGCCTGCGTTAGAGGAAATAAAAATTAAATTAAAAGTGAGCACAGTGAAACCACTGGCTGAAAGTTTCTTGATTGGCCAGTCTCGTTGGCTGCAAACAGCTCACCATCGGGGTGCTAGGAAAGTAATTCGACTCATGTGTAAAGCAACACAGTTACATAAATCATGATATATCGCACCGCGTTCATGCACTTGGAATAGGGTGAAATCGGTGCCCCGCCACGGTGGTCTAGTGGCTAAGGTACTCGGCTGCTGACCCGCAGGTCGCGGGTACGAATCCCGGCTGCGGCGGCTGCATTTCCGATGGAGGCGGAAATCTTGTAGGCCCGTGTGCTCAGATTTGGGTGCACGTTAAAGAACCCCAGGTGGTCGCAATTTCCGGAGCCCTTCACTACGGCGTCTCTCATAATCATATGGTGGTTTTGGGACGTTAAACCCCACACATCAATCAATCATTAGGGTGAAATCGGTAATTCCGTCACATTCTGAACCCATTTCCTGCTGCAAAACCGCCTCAGTGCCTTTTGCAATGTTGTACCATGCGAGGCAATGGCAGAGCCACTGTTGTATTACACTTCCTAAAAAAAAAAAAGAACTTGCGCCATAAAATAGGCAGTTAAGAAACAGATACAGCTTCTTTTCAACATCTATAGTCCGCAAGTGAAATTTTAATTGATACTTTGTCGCGCATGTTTGCCCCAGTATTTGCTGATAGTTCTGCTGCACAGACATTTTATTTCCAATGGGGCAAGCCCATTCAGGGAAATAGGCACACGAGAAATAAAAAAAAAACCTATTGTTCGAATTACACTGTTTGCCAGACGGTCACTGTGCCAATAAACGAACTTCACCCATGCTCGTTGGTGACTGCAAAGTTTCTGGTTCGACCCTGTAAGAGTAAGTAAACTCTTGCCATTATGAATTGGCTTCACGATCAGTTTGTGATCATATTACAATCAAGCTTTGAGTTAAAGTTGCAGCTTATCGATGATGACGCAACATTCAACAACCAAACCAGGATGATCTTGGGTTCATCAAAGAATTGGAGTTATCCGACGTAACAATCATGATATAGGAAACCATGGCATAACAGTCAACCTCGCAAGAAATTTCAGTTGCGATGGGTTCTATAGTCGTTGACAACCTAACAATAAATAGGAGCTCCGCCACTATGCTGTGGTGCACGTGTTTTTGATCTGAGCAAAGAAGTGGCGCTAAATAGTTCTAACCGTTAACTACTTGTTCGTTAATAATGAATCCCACTAGTCTAGAAGGGTAGAGCGTCGAACTGTGAACGCTGTTGTCATCCACAACTACTACTTTAGGTTAGCTACGAGCTTCCGTTCACCTTTTAATTATAGTAAAAGGACCTAGCATTCAGTGTGACTACGTTAGAGATCATTAGAGTGTCGGAATTTGCACATTTCTGCAGGAGACAGCAGCTCAGGTGACCCGCTGGGAGTTGTAGACAATTGTGATTCCGTCTGTAGTATCCCTATGAAAGGGAACACACGGGCGCACGGCGAGATAGCGTCGAACCCGATTTCTGTCATCCTTCCAATGACACTGCTAAAAGTGAGGTAGAAAGGGCACCGCTTTTCCGCGTACTGTTGTCAGTCACCCTGTGCGTCTACGTTTACGACACGTATAGAGCGTATACACGACACAGATACGGCTTGAAAGCATAGTGGCTCCCGTGTTGTGTTGTGATACGCGCGGACGCACGCACACGCGTGCGTGTGAACATACGCACAAACTGGCGGATGAACTGAAAGGCAGCGATCGCATCCTTCTGCTTTCTTCTCCCGCGTCATCACGGTAGGCCTTGGTCCGCGTGATTGGCGTAACCGATAGAGGGAACGAAGACGTGAGAGAGTGAACGCGGAGTCTATCGGTGTATCACGGGCCACCGGTGTGTAACCTCGCTTTCTCCCTCCGTCACGAACGCTGCTGCAGCCCCCATCGGAGCTCGTCCGCATTCAGGGCTGACAGGAGCTCTGCGGCTGGCTTCGCTTGTCTTAATTTGGCTTGGTTCGCGACGTCTGCAATGCGAAGCGCGGTGTGCGTAGCACTCGTGCGCCGGTAGTTTATGTGGCAGCATCTAGGAAATGCTACCTTGCTACAACTGCGGATAAGCAAAACTTCAAACACATTCGGCGTTACCCAAACATGAAACGTGCATACGTTAATTTAAAGCGCACCTCTCTTTATGCGCTTGTTTCAGCGTTGAGCGACATCAGCGTCGCCTTCACTGGCGGAGTGAACGAGGACGAAAGAGAGCAAACGCGGAGCGTGATAAACGGTGATAGCTATAGGAGTGTGCGAGGAAGATAAAATAACAGTTTGTGTGAAAAAAATTGCCCGCAGCTTCCCTCGGGGGAACACTGAGGAGGATGCGGAGCATGTAATTGGTTAACGGGGTGTTAAAGTGCGACTTACTTGGGTCGATGGCTAAATTGGTTAACGTGGTTGTGAAATGGGGTGTTAAATTGCGACTTACTTGGGTCGATGGCTAAATTGGTTAACGTGGTTGTAGGAGGGGGTGTTAAATGAGTGAACACGTACACACGTATGCGAAAGGGCGGCGCTGGTCGAAGGGACGTCGATCATTGTGTTTGTGGATTCGTTGGAATTCATTTCACCGCGACCTTGGACGTCGACGCGCCGTACAAACCAACCGACGAGCGGCAACTGAGCGAGCGAGCGCCAACCTTCAGTATATATACCGCGCGACGGCGCATGCACTGTCAGCTGTTGAATGTTCTCGAAGCGCGACGCCACATGCGCGTCCACTGGAGAATCAGGAGAATTGTAGATGTCGAACGCGGTGTGTAGAGGAGGAAGGGTGCACAGATGGTGGAATAAGGGCCCCTACAAAGGGGGAGTCCTTATTTTGGAACCCCGCTGGACAAGGCCACTACCCGCGCCCGTTAGACTAGAGCTCTTTGAGCCATAGAGTTTCTTAATACACACTAGAGGGAACTCTGGCGCTAGTGTCTATGGGAGCTGCAACACACGGCGATTCAGTGAGCATGGGAATGATGGGTAGTACACACATTTGTCTAATTTTCGTACTCGTGGCCTGCTTCTGGCTCCGTGTGCGTTCGTGTGGCTTGGAGCTGTTTTTTTTCACGAAAACATAATTTAGCGAATGTTCACCGTTTGCGCTTCATAACCTTATTCTTTTAGGCTTACCATTTCGAATCAAGTCACTAAGTTCAAAAGGGTTTGTTCTTTATTTCAAAACAAAACCGTAACCAGCAATAAACGAAGCCGCAAGTACGAAGACGAGGCAAATGTGTGTACTACCCATCGTTCCCATGGTCACTGAACGATCGCAGCGCCAGAGTTCCCTCTAGTTAGTTTTGGGAAACTCTATGCTTTGAGCCTCCAGCCCTGGCAAGGCGACAGCTTCCGCAGCGGCCCCACGCAGCGCACCACAGTGTAGTGCGCGCCATTGTGCGGTCGTCTATGACGTCATCGCTAAAGTATGCGGCGAGGGCGCTCAGCGATATCGTATACGGAAATAAAGCGCTGCATGTGCGGAACTCTGTATGCGGCGGTGGCTGTTGCATAACCCGACCTTGCGCGGTTTTCCGGTTGGCGAGGCAGTATAGAGGAATACGCTCTGTCTGAGACAGGTGATATGTGAAATGCTCAGAACGAAATAGTCCGCGGTGCGACTCTCGCTGGTCACGGCGTGGTATGCTACTGAACACACACACACGGATCTCTCAAACTGCTTTCCGTAAGTCATCAAAATATCAGAACAAATAGGTACTGCGCTCAACATTGGCATTATGGAATATCGTAATCATCCATAAATTGGAACATTGAAGCTGTTTAGCAAATCGTTCTTCACCATGAACCAATAAAAAAAAATTCGGCAGATCCCACGTACCTGGGAATGGACATCATGAGAAACATGCTGAGGGAAGGTTACCGTGTTGTAATTTTTTAAATACGATAGTCTTTCTTGAGGACCTTCAATGCAAAAATTTTGGTCTGCCTGCCTGTACATTTGTCTGTTTGTCCACCCTTAAAGAACGGCACCAAAATGGCCAAACGATACTCCAAACAGCCGACCCCATCCGCAGCGCCCACCGATATTGCTCAAGATTCAGCATTCATACTTGTGCGATTGTCAATTGAAAAGCAATTATTGCGCATATCTGAGGCACCATAACAACACGTCAATATTCTGTATGTGTGTCTCTTACAAGAAAAGGCATACATAAGTAATCATAAGGATGATT
Source organism: Rhipicephalus microplus (assembly GCF_013339725.1). NCBI lineage: Eukaryota > Metazoa > Arthropoda > Arachnida > Ixodida > Ixodidae > Rhipicephalus > Rhipicephalus microplus. The sequence continues at coordinate 130,815,051 of NC_051174.1, forward strand.
GATTGATTTGATACGTGGGGTTTAACGTCCCAAAAGCACCATATGATTATAAGCGACGCCGTAGTGGAAGGCTCCGCAAATTTCGACCACCTGGGGTGCTTTAACGTGCGCCCGAATCAGAGCACACGGGCCTACAGCATTTCCGCCTCCATCGGAAATGCAGCCGCCGCAGCCGGGATTCGATCCCGCGACCTGCGGGTCAGCAGCTGAGTACCTTACCCACTAGACCACCGCGGCGGGGCTAACTATGAGGACCATAGCGTTGATTACGTTGCGCTGACCAGGCAATGCTTGCACGAAAAGGCAAGTGTTTCCAACGCTTTGCTAAGACGATACGATACGGTGGTGGCACCTACCCGTCGCATTGCGTTTTACACCTTATCGCTTCCGAGACGGGCGCGCAGGGTGCGCCCGCTTCGTTTTTCAAGATAAGTGCCAGATAGCGCTCATGTCCCAGGTGTGACGTTACTTTATGTGCTCGTTCGCCTCCACTGCACGCTCGAGGTACTATAACGCAGCGCCTCCAGAATAACACTCACCGATTTTCTTACGCAGAACATCAAGTAAACGTTTTGTTCAATCTCTCGAGACGCAAGACTATCGTCTTTCGACGACATTTGTAGCGTAACATGCCGATTCGGGCCCAATTTTTTTATTAAGTGACACGTCATGAAATGACGCTAAATATATGTACAAATGTTGCACGCACAGACATATGTTGAAGTGTTGCAGATGCTTATATAACCAGTTGTTTGCACTTGCACACCAATGCCAACTGGAACATGCGTATTAGCAACACAGAAGCTGATATGAAGCGCTGATGTCCGCGAAGATGCTGGCTCTGGAAACTGCTACAGAAACTGCTACGGAAACTAACCACAATTGACGTTAACGCGACGTGAGGGATGTACCGAAACAGGGCACATGTAATGTTTATAAAATTGGATAGGTCGCACTGCAACCACTATTGACGTTTCTTGAAAGTTAGCGTCTATTTGAAAAGAAGATCCGAGACCTGGCGTAGCTCTGGGGTAAAATTCTCCACTCCCACGAAGAATGCTTGGGTTCGATTCTAGCTGAGATCCTGGCCTTTATATTTTGCATTCGTCGGCTAGACACTACCAATGTCTGGCATTTTTTAAGGCTAGTGCGTTAATATTGCCAACGTGTTCTCGTCGTTCCTAGGTAGATAGTATACGTGTCAATCACCTGTGGCCCATACTCGCCCGTGGGTATGTGCCGCTGTCTGGCGGGAAGTGTTTGACGACGTGCGCGACGTGGTTGTGACATCATTTATGTCTTGACCAGCGCGCCATATTCGTCGAATCATCTTACCCTCTCATGCTAGTTTTGGTTCACACCAAGGGGGTGGCCACAAAAGCACTCAAACGTAAGCAAATTTTTTTTAAATGCTTCGCATTAAAAAAAAAAAACTATAGTGATTACAAATGTGTATATGCCATAGAAATTGTTTATATCCCACTACGGAACACTGGCTCATCAAAAATGAACAATGCTATCGCCGTCAAACGAATCAGTGCCCCTGTGCGGCTTTCTAGAAAGCTATTATAATAAACGGTGTGGCGCACGCACGCACGCACGCACACACACACACACATACACACATGCCTAGTCTTATGAAGCCTGACATCGATACAGTAAAATTGAGCCTAGGTACTACCAAGGTCAACCGGACATAGCCAAGTTCAGCCTAGCAACACTAAGCTTTATCTAGAGATAGCCCACTTCTACTGGGTTAAACTTAGGTATACACATGTTCTACCTAGCTACCACTATAAGCGGCCAGCAGCTCGAAAAGAGGTACGAACGCTTTCCGAGCGCGAGGTTCAGTTTCCAGAGTTTCGATATCCGCGTTGTTTGTGTGACCCGCTGAGGTTTACCTGAAACTTCTATGCGCGGTGAATGAACGTAGAAACGGCCTAGAATGAAGTAGTTGAAACCTAGCAATGGCTTATAAGCATTCAATAAACAACCTGCAACAATTACGTTTCGCCTCGATTCAACCTAGACGCAACCGGATTAGCTTTCAAATTTCGTCCAGCTTCGCTGTTTGCATAGTCTTGCCAGCATTAGTGTAAGCTTCACCAGACTTTTCATTCTTTTGCCTGGTCATCTTTACTGCTCTGTTGCAGAATTAAGTCAGTTCATTTTGGTATGAAAACCACATTTTATTTGAAACCAAAGCTTGAGGATGGTGATGTTGATTATGAGAGAAGCAGGAGCTTACAGCTCATGGTGATGGAAAGACACTGATAGCTTTTTCACATCGATCCGCTTACATCTCACAGCACGGGCTGTGCTGCTCTATATGAAATTTGTCTCGCAGCATCAACTGCGCGTTCGGTCAGTGGGTAACTTGGCCTACATATCGTTGCGTGCGAGTAAACAAACACGCCTTGGTTCTCGCCAATGGAGCCAGCACGACATGCGTGCCGCGTGGAAAAAAAAAAAAAAAGCTTTCTCGACAAACAGGCGCCACCGTGTGGCGGATCCGTGCGGCGAAACAGCTGCTGCTCGTTGTGGGACGTGCATTCGAAACCGCCAGGTTGGCGTGCGGGTGTGTTTGTATGGAGCGTGTGAACGGTGTTGCTTGCCGTCTCGGCACAGCCAGCAGTTTCCACGTCGTCGAAGGCCGGCCGAGCATTAGGCGCATTGTGTTGCGGCGCCGAGCATTATAACGTCGCGTCACGTGACAGAGTGAATGATCGACCGAAGCTCACGCACAGCGTTCGCGTGCGTCATTTGGACCGCAGTTGTAATTGACTTGTAATGCCAGGAAGTTCGTGCGCGCAAGCTTATCGTGTACGTAAAAGTGTTGCCTGCACCCTGCGTTCACTACATCTGTTGTAATTCTTTGAAAATGGATTCTAAGTGGCGTTGAAGTGAACGGTGAGCGAATAAAAAAATGTGAAGGCAAGAAGTAATGATATCACTTTGAATATACTTTATGAAGGAGGGTGTGATTCGTGCACATCTCACGTACACCTTTGTTCATACGACGCGTATTCAGTGAAACCAAATATTTGCTAAGATAGCATATTCTCGAGTTATTGCAGGCTATAACTCTTTTCTTACAGGACAGCAGGAGATCGGAACCACTTACATGCCTTCGTGACGGAAACAACTGCATTTAAACATGTCCCATGAAGCCTACTGTGGCATTACACGTTTGTTTCTTTCGCATTGCATGTAACTACTTTCTTCTTCTTGTGTGATTCTTAAAGAGAAAAGAAGATAAAAGTGAGCCCCGTAACTGTCTGCATCAGAGTGCGACACCTCGACAGTAGCTCACGAAGGGATGGGGGTAAGGAGGGATTAAAAACATAGGCTTAAAGGTATAGAGATAGAGAGGGGAAGAAGAGAGCGAGGCGCAGGTACAGCGAGCGACGGAAAACGACTCAACTAAAGAGGAGATGGTAAAGATGGACACAGTCACAGGAGTCCGAGGACGGGGCACCACTCAGCGAGAGCTATTGTCGTCAGCAGGAGATGCATGGCGTAAGGCGAGCCAGTCGGCCAGAGCTGCGCTGTCATCGGAGATCGCGGGGGTGCAACCGGTCGGCACGAAATCCAGAGACGGAGTCATAACTACTTTGCTAGACGTTCTGTAATGTGCTTCACAAAATGTTTGTTATTCTGTGTAATGCTTGCTCTTTACTGTTATTGTTAACCTTTTTTCTTTCTCTTTTTTTTTGCTACGTACACCCAACCCCCGCTGAAATGTATCTATACTTTGGTGGTACTGAAAATGAATAAATAAGTAAATATTCAGTTAAAATTATCGCAGCCTGCACTATTTACGTTCCAAGCGGAGCTGGTGGGCACGTTTCGGCTTCTCTTATTAATCATCTCTCCAGACGATGTGGGCAGTCAGTGAGGGGGCACTTGTTCATGATGATGATAATGATCTATCTATGACACTTGGCAAGCCTCGACAGCTCTGTTGTGAAATAAACATGGATTATTGCAAATTAAGGCCAACCAAGTGCGGACAAGCAAATAAGGGGTTTATCAGTAGTGCATTCAGTGAGCCACGTGTTAATTAGGTGTGTGAATTAAGGGTGATACGAAGATTTTAAGCGTTAACTAATTAGGAACTTATCTATGAATCAAGTGTACAGAAGCAACGGAAGAGAGAATAATGTCAAGTGTCATAATAATGGTAGAGTGTCAATGTTTTTTTTAAAATAGTGTTAGATGTTTTTTAAATAAAAGTATATCAGAGATTTGCTTTCACCACGTCTTGGGGACGGCTCATTCTTTAAATATATTTTTAGGGTAGACGAAAAAATATCGATAAGAATATACCTACTTAAATACAGCCCCGCATTTGGTAAGCTTTAAATTTGTGGTTTAACCAGAGCATACATGGAGTCGCGGTAAACATTTTCAATGCAGTACACTCAACATTCATCCCCAACAATGGTGTCTTCGAGGAAATGTTGAATAGCCTTTAATTAAGAAGGTGTTTAAAGAGTGAATCAAGACTGAATTAAGGAAGACTGGTGTCAATCGAAAATGTGAATACACAGTGAATCAAGGAGGACTTGACTGCTTTTGAATAAAGTTCGAATGAAGAGTGCATGAAGTAAAATAGGTGTTAAACCCGAAAATGAATGAAGCGTAATCAAGAGTGGCTTAAGTGGTTTTCAATAAAGGGCGAATCAAGAGTGACTTTAGCTATTTTGAATAACGGACGATTCAAGAGTGAATCAAACGAAATGGGCGTTGATCAAAAGCGTGAATTAAGTGCGAATAAAGGGTGACTCGAGTAATCTAGGTAGAACGAAGGGGATGAATCGAGAGCTACTTTCTTCGTTGTACCGGTGTCACACGGACACTTTTAATCGCGATAAGAGTGATCCAGATAGGTTTTTCTTGATCGCAATTAACTTTATAACCGCTGCTACGCGGCCCAAGCTAAACTGGTTCGAGCTTGGGTCAGATCAATTGCACTAGGAGATACTTAAGTGCTGTAAAACATGTTATTGACAAAACTCATCATGCGATATTTCAATAGAGCTATTCATTAGCAATGTGTTAATCGTGCAAGAACCGCTCTAACGCCAAAACTTTTGCGTGCCGCTACAAAAGTATTTTTGATAAATTCATCTTTCGGTAAAGTTTTCTTTTTTCACTTACCTGCATTGCTGCGCGAGAATCCTAATCTTTACTTTTATTTCTGATGGCGCGTCCAGTCGCAAGGAAACGGCAATCTTGTTGAGCCCGCGAGAGTTTCACTTCTGGCGCCTCAAGTTCTCCCAGTTGCTCCTGCCAGCGGTCAATTAGTTCTCTTCATTCTTCATTCTCTTCATTCTTCATTATCTTCATTCTTCATTCTCTTCATTCGACCACGAAATGCGCGTATGCCGCGACGTAGTCGAAAAGATGGCGACGCTCATAATCAATTCGCCTCGAGGTGCTCAATCTGCTCCAACGGTGCAAGAGTTGAACTTGTCGTCTGCTTATCGTTTGCTTCTGCCATAAAGTATACATGCGATGAATACGAATAATAAAATATGCATTATTACACATATTTTTCCATTTGAAATAGTCAAAATTTCTTTTATAACTAAATATCTAGCTTATTAAATCTCTTTTCAGAAAACTATGGTTGATTGTGTTGTTTCTTTTCCGTTCAACAAGCTCGACCAACAAGTGGCAGACGACAAGAAACCACGATCTTTCAGCCAGATTACGATGCGTGGATCACGATATTCTTGATCCCCATCGGGCCTGATCGCGATTAAAAGTGACCGTGTAGCAACACCTAACCCGGATCGTCTTTAATCCGGATCGGCACTCATCGCGATCAAAAATGCCCGCATGACACCGGTATTAGACAGAACCTAATTAAACCAGCAGGCAATGGAGACAAGGGAAGCATATTTTAAGGAAACCTATTGTAGATATTGTAGCAAACTATAGGACAGCTACCTTCATTTGCCCCTTCGCAGTCTATTTTATTCGCAGTCTATTGTAGCCTAACGTGTTTTTGCACCGTCCCCCGGGATCGAATACGCTGCAATCTTTCAACTCACGTGGTTTTCGCATTGCCTACGGGATTAGCAACGATGCCATGCGGTGACGCCAACACGAGACGACACGCTTTGTAACGTCACGCTGACGCTCTAAAATATCGCGATTGCTCGCATGGTCATGACGTCATCACAAGTTATTATTTTTTTTTTGCATCAAGTTCATGTCGACACCGACGGCCATTTTTTGGCGCTTCATGGGACGTTCAAGGCTTTCTCCATCATACAAAATGAAATAAGCAGGCGCTAAAAATTCAACTGCTGCACGAAAAGTGCACGTGGAAGTCCGGATCTACAGTGCGTATAGGAAAATGCGTGCGCGGTATTTCCACCTGGTATTCTGCGAGATGTCACGGCTCCAGATTAATTCTGCGAGATGTCACGGCTCGAGATTAATTCTGCGAGATGTCATGGCTCGAGATTAATAAACGATTTGGACACTTTCGTAAGGGCCGCAGCCGATACAGGTAATACATCGCCCCTATTACACCACTGCTGATTACCATAAACACTTTTCTGCCAGTTTTCTAGTCACGTCTTGGTGCACAGAAATCTAGGTTGCCCATATAAACGGCCTTCAGCTTGGGAAAAAATATCTGTGGTCTTCGAAGTTCACCCGAGAGCCAGGAAGATAAATGTGGCTCAAACATGAAACCTCGTGAGCCAGTTTTAGCAGAATAACGAGAGAGAACAATATGGCTCTTTGTGTACGAAAACTCCTAATCAATGTTGGTAAACGTTTCATTTATTACTTCATCAGGTTTGCGTTACCACTCCAGGCACATGTGAGTCAATATCCCTGTTGGGAAATTGAATCACAAAATGCACTTACTTAACTGCTACAGAATTCTTAACGATCACACGCTGCGCCGAATTTCTGACTCCAAATTAAGCAGACACTCGTTGTAACAATAAGAAGGTCACAGCTATTTCATTATTACGTAGTCCATGTATGCCCTGCGAATGAAAAATTGTTGATCAAAGGCAGCCAACGTCAAAAATTTAGCGATCACGGGACTGAAAGATAAGAAGCTTAATAACCTTGCTGCTTCGGAAGGTAGCTCCAAAGTTTGATTAGGAGCGTGTTTAAGAACGCGCCAACAACACCTGTTGGTTACTTCGACTTGATGCACTTAGGATTCCTTCAAAAATTTAAAGTATTTTCAGGTGTAAAGGCTTCTAAACTTGTCTAGCCGGCTGCGAATGATTAGTGAATTGCTACACATATAAATATCGTGAAACTACCTGTCAGACATGTTGCTAGCCCTCAAGTTCACACACTACAATAAGAAAAATAAACTGCGCGACTAGAGAAAGAACTCATACGGTTGGCTACACACGAGCATGGTGCACGATAACAGTATTGGACGCTCCATAGCGAGCTGCTGAAACTCAGCATAACAGAGGGATTTACGCAGTAAAGCAGTTATCGCAACGAACGTCTTCGGCAGTTGCATGCTGGTAGGCGAGCAAGGCAGGTATGAATCCACATATCGCATGATGAATGGCCTTTGGCAATCCGAAGCGAAGCGTGCAAGGTCAGACGAATGTAAGAAAGAGGATCGCTAAAGTCCCGTTTGCGCAACCTTCACAGCAACGATACCTCAGACGCTGTTTCAAGACCTTCACAGAGGCCACTGTGACTTTCGCAAACAGTTTCTTTCTGCCCAAAAAATGCGAAGTCTCTCCGTTGAACGTAATAGTTCTAACTAACTACACCTGTTATGAAACGCCAACAAAGTAGTCCGTCTGGCTCGTTTCGCCGTACTCTCTGCGACCAGGTACTGAAAGCAAATGAAGACGTCGTTGTAGACGTGTCAAACTGCATCGAGTTAAAGTGGTTTTTTTGAATAACGTGGGGTGATTCGAGACGAAAGTACTTACCTCACTATAAGAGTTTGAGCAATCTGCCTCTGCTATGAACCAGATTAGCTGTGCCTGATATCATTTTAATGCGGCAACGTTAAAAAAAAACTTCTTCCGGAGAGATTCTTGCATCAGCCTAAATGTCATCGGTGGGGAGTAAGAAATTGGCTCTTTTAGTCAGCGAAAATTCGAAAAACATGTAGATTAAAAAATAATAAAATATATTTGGTTGGAGTGAGAACAAAACCCGGACTTTCTGCTTGGCAAGCAGGAGTTCTCTGATAGAACCACGCCCGTACTCAGCGTGTTGGGGGAAGGGGGTGCGAAATTGTGATTGGGGGAAATGTTTTACTGAAAGTAAATAAGTAAATGAGCTTTTTTATTATATGGTCTTCAACAAGGGCCCTCTAACTGCCCGAAATAAAAATTATCGTTACGGGTTTGCATACACAGAGCCAAGGCCAATTTTGAAATTTTTTTCGTGAACCAGAAAAAAAAAAGAAGGCAAACGATATATGAAAGTCATCCAGTGGCAAGAGTGCGCCTGCTTAAAGCACGCAATATTGGGGGCAGAATCGTACCAGGATTCGTACCATCGCTACAGGCTCAATATATGTGGATTGCGAAACAAATGGTTTGGTTTCAGCTGCCCACCCAATAAAAAGTGTGCAGCTGCGCACTTTGCAGCTCCACGTGGGGATGCATTGTGGGTAACTCAGGAGCTCCTTATCGAACTGTAGTTGGCACTTCGTGAGTTCTCAGAGGAAAGTATTATGCGGTCACTACATGTGCATAAGGGTACCCTAAGGTACCCGCTACGCGTGCGCAGGGGCAGCTGCGAAGTGTGCAGCTGCATACTTTGCAGCTACACTTGGGCTTCTTATCGAACTGTAGTTGGCACTTCGTAAGTTCTCAGAGGGAAGTATTATGCGGGCACTACATGTGCATAAGGGTACCCTAAGGTACCCGCTACGCGTGCGCAGGGGCAGCTGCGAAGTGTGCAGCTGCACACTTTGCAGCTACACTTGGGCTCCTTATCGAACTGTAGTTCGTGAGTTCTCAGAGGGAAGTATTATGTGGTCACTACATGTGCATAAGGGTACCCTAAGGTACCCGCTACGCGTGCGCAGGGGGCAGCTGCGTAGTGTGCAGCTGCCCAGTTTGCTGCTACAATTGGGCTCCTTATGGAACTGCAGTGGGCACTCCGCTGATTCTCAAAAGGAAGTATCGTATGACAGGGGTCACTTCACAACTGTACTTGCTATACGCATTTTAGGGTAGATCCAGACGGCAAGATGTTACGCACACAGATGTTGCTTTCCACACGGCACGGCTGAAGGCGAGGCGCGCGGGGCCTAATTACGCTTTTTACTCGTAAAGGCGAAACTCAAGTGTCTTCCATGTTTTGCTTAGCTACCGCACACCTACGACTGATGTTGCGTTAGGTCAAAGACAACCTCTGAATAGGTGCCCACCCAATAAAAAGTATGCAGCTGCGCACTTTGCAGCTCCACGTGGGGATGCATTGTGGGTAGCTCAGGAGCTCCTTATCGAACTGTAGTTGGCACTTGGTGAGTTCTCAGAGGGAAGTATTTTGTGGTCACTACATGTGCATAAGGGTACCCTAAGGTACCCGCTACGCGTGCGCAGGGGGCAGCTGCGTAGTGTGCAGCTGCCCAGTTTGCTGCTACAATTGGGCTCCTTATGGAGCTGTAGTGGGCACTCCACTGATTCTCAAAAGAAAGTATCGTATATCAGGGGTCACTTCACAACTGTACTTGCTATGCGCATTTTAGGGTAGATCGAGATGGCAAGATGTTACGCACACAAATGTTGCTTTCCACGGCTGAAGGCGATGCGCGCGCGGACTAATTACGCTTGTTACTCGTAAAAGCGAAAACTCAAGTGTCTTCCACGTTTCGCTTAGCTGCCAAACACATACGACTGCTGTCGCGTTAGGTCAAAGACGACCTCTGAATAGGTCTACGATTCATCGCTATTCAATTATGTATGTAGTCAACAAAAGAAAGAGCAAGCTGAATTGGCCGCGAAATGAAACTGACGGGACCGAGAAGGTTAAGGTGCAACAAAAAGGTACCAATTTTGACAACTGAAGGCTTTTCACGACAACTGCTGAATAAAGAAAGCCCCTTTCTCTTACGATGGTAACATAACAGACACTACAGCCAGAACTACGCGCAATACTGACAAACACCCTTGAATACATTTTTTGCCAAAACAGAGGCATTTAAACAGAGTTTTTTTTTTCCCTGCAGTGCTTTGAATTCGAATAGCCTCTGCCCGAGTTTGTTTGCGAGGCAGGCAATTTTGAAAAAGCCCTTGAACAACATCTGTCAATCAATCGCTGAGACTGTTACATAACCTATTGTGAGAATGTTGTATTGTATTGATGCTGTCTTTTATTTTTTTTTGTTTAAACAACAATTTATAGAAAAACTGATGTATTGCATGTCGTGCTAGTAATGTTAATAATTGATTTCTGTACTGTTCTCCTTTGTTTTGTAAACCCACTCCTGCCTGGGCCATGCTGGTCTGCAGTATCGTGAATTAAGTAAATAAATAAATAAATAAATAAATAAATAAATAAATAAATAAATAAATAAATAAATAAATAAATAAATAAATAAATAAATACCACCAAAGCATGAGCACCACATCAAGCCTGTCCAGAGGTAGGTCTGCGTTGAATAAAATATACGCATTGTGTAATTTAAGATGATATTTTTCCCTCGCCAAAGGCACTCGACCACTGGACAGGCATGGGGTGTGCTGGTCTACTGGCGAGGGAATCCCCCAGGTCATGTGGAACGTCGATCAGGGATTTAAAGAGATCGGAACTCAACGCATATGCGTTATCTAAACATGCGACTGGATCTTTCCAGGCCAAGATGTGGGCCTTCTGTCCCACCAAACGCGAAATTTGACCGTCGGTTGGGTGTCCGTGGCAACCAAAGTATAAAAAAATCCCCACGTTATTACGTCACAAAATTTCCGACGTAAGCAGGACGTCAAGGTGGCGTCACATGACGTCACATTACATCATCGCTCGGAGGAAGCTGGGCAGATTCCAGAGGCCCTGCATAACCTTGTGAGGTGCACAGTTTCTAAAGATCTCGGAAGCAGAGAAAAACGACGTAAGGTACAGGGAGATTTCGGAGTGGCGTGGTAAATTATCAAAGAAGAAAAGGATGGCCTTTGCGATCACGTGTTAGAGAGATGCATAAAAAATGGCAGCATATCCACGGAGTGAATGATGGAGAGTGGGGCGAAGCATCCGTCCGTCCATTCGTTCTTGCTTCCGTCTGTCCATGCGTCCGTCTGTGTGACCGTCCATGCGTCCATTCTCCCGTCCGTGCGTGCGTCTGTTCGTGCGTCCGCACGTCCATCTGTGCGTCCGTCCCGGCGTTCGTCCATGCATCCGCCCCTGCGTCCGTCCGTGCGTCCATCCGTCGGTGCAGCCATCCGTGAGTCCGTCCATGCATCTGTCTGTGTGTCCTTTCTTCCATCTATTCAACACTCCAAGTACCACTATCTCGCATCTTTTCATCATTTATTCCGCATATTCACCGCCATCCAGCGGACATTCAAAGGACTAAACGAGAGGTGGCACACGCACACTTTCTTAAGGCTTGCGCTTCGTGTCTACTTCCCACCTTTAACCACCTCGAGTTCACGGTATATACTAGTTCACTGTATTCATGGCACTGCGGCCCAACGCTCGCTAAACCTTTCTAAAAGCAAGGAGGTTATGCCCAGCGAGTATAACGTAGCAACCCTTTCTTGTCAGATAGTGCTGAATGTACATGCCAATGGCTGCTAAGGGAGAATGAGAGACAGGAGAATTCGGCTTTTAGTTAACGCGCACGCTGTGAATTTTTTATTGTTCAACAACGAACAGAAGAAATCTCTTACCGGCACCACCTTGGAGGTCAAAATGTAAGACTGGTTACACACTACGACTACTACTACGACTACGAGGGACGAACGGGTGCCGCTATAAGGAGCTTCACCCCAAAAACCATGTGACATTGAGTTATAGGGCTTTTACAAAGGACAGCATAGTCACCAACGCCATCCACGATAAGACCGCATCAATGTCAAACTTGCGTAGCTTCCGAGCGAACTTGGTCCGGTACTTGGGCAGCCAGAAACTGGCCACCATTGTTTACCCCACGTCACCAAGTTGCGCAAAACATACGAGACGCAGCCGCAAGAATGAAGACACCGTCGTCGCTCCGATTTCGGCGCGTCGTTCGCGATCCCCGGGAGATGGTCAAGGCTAATCCGAAATCGTCCGGCCCTCGAGAATAACGCACCGTTCTAGCCCACATCGAACGTGAGTTATAGCCGCGAACCAAATGTACAAATGCACAATGATACTCCTTTGAAATGCGAAGACGCACTGGGAGAGGTGACACCGGACGCCCTTGACAAGCGAGAGACGGGGAAGGCTATAAAAAAGCGACACTTGGCGTCCTTGACACGATGAAGATTTAAGCCGAGAGGCTCAGCCGAGAGGAGCTTGCGGAACCGGGTTAATTGCGAAGCTTTTTAATCCAGACCGTATACCGACCGTGAGACACAATGCGAACGACAAATGGTGCGCAGCGAGTCTATAAGGAAAGGCTTGGAGTTACTTCTGCCTTATTTTAACGAAGCAAGAGTTTATAAACATCCGCTGCGGCAAACAAACCTCGCGCAAGAAGAGCCTTAAAAGCAAGGATTCTTTGGAACATGTCCCACGTTAGCAATGGACATAATGGCCCTACAATGAGCACGTGCACCACCGCGGTGGTCTAGTGGCTAAGGTTACTCGGCTGCTGACCCGCAGGTCGCGGGATTGAATCCCGGCTGCGGTGGCTGCGTTTTCGATGGAGGCGAAAATGATGCAGGCCCGTGTGCTCAGATTTGCTTCCAAGTTAAAGAATCCCTGGTGCTTGAAATTTCCGGTGCCCTACACTATGGCGTCTCTCATAATCATATGGTGGCTTTGGAACGTTAAAGCCCGCATATCGATCAATCAATCAATCAATCAATCAATCGATCGATCGATCAGTTAATGAGCAGTAATTCACGCCATACCACGTAATCAGAGATGGACCGCGAGAGAACAAGAGCATGGAGGAGCAAAAGGCAGGGAACATGGTCCCCATACGGGAGCCATAACGTCCATTATTTTTAAAGTGCTTTTTGGTCGGCATCTTCCTCTTATATTTGACCACGATTATCCCGGAGTAGACGGGCTTTCTCCGAGTTCTTGGTTTCAAAGGGCAGGGAAAGTAGCCCGAGAATATACCTGGTTTGTTTTCTTTCACAGGGGGAGGGAGAAAACAAGGTGGATCATAATGTACAAATACAGTGGACTTGCGAACAACAGAGACGTAACCTTACCTATATGATGCGTAGTAAGCTGACGACAGCATACACTATGAAGAAGCTGATTGTATCCAGACCATATTCGAGCATAGGGTTCTCTATTTCTGACGGGGGTGGGAGAGGGGCCAGTTCTTTACGAGTGACAAGTTTCCATTCGGGGAGTCAAAATGTGACAGGCCAAGTTTCAAGGGAGGGTGGCTGCAGCCATACGCCCCATGCTATCCGCTACCCAGCTCCAGTGCAAGAGATAAAAAAACAAGCAGAGATAGACCGGGAGAGAAGAATGATTACGTCCACAGTTGGGGAAGCACATAAAGTCTACAGACGGTGGCAGACGCTTGTAGCATTTATGCGCGACAGCAAAGCCTTCGTTGCCTTGTCCATGGCCCAAGGAAATATGTCTCCTTAAAATGGTGCCCGGTAGGTGGATATCGCTGTGCGTTGTAATAAGCGATACTGCACACTGTCGATAGTTATCTCGGGTCCGTTCTCTGGTTCTGGAGGTGTTCGGCTAGCAAAAAATAAGGAACGGCACCCAAGCTCTCCACACGAATAGTTAACCAGTGAAGAAACGCGCATTCCTTATTAATATCGCTGGGTTAATCAAAATGCTTCATTAAAGCATCTCACAGTTCCTGGATCAGTCTGTCCAGAAATGTTAATTGGTGCTCGTCACCCTTGTGTTTCTTCTTTTGTTTTTATTGGGCCAGTGGTCAGCAGTGAGGCTTGCCCAATTTCTGCGGTGGAGGTAATGTTGCGCGCGGACAGCGTAATATTTAGAGGACCAGCGCTGAGCTGGGCACTTTGGCTTCCCTCATTTCTGCGTTACATGTATGCTCGACAAGACCTGGGCGCAGAAGTTCGAAAAAATTTGGCTTTGCCTACATGCATGTGGAGCTTCTCTGTAAATATGTTCTGTTTTTCTTGTTCCTGTTCCTTCTTTCCTTCGTATGACACTATAAAGGGAACGGGAAGCATACCACAACTTGACTTTCGCGTAAGCAGTATAGGTGTTCATCAATAAAAGGACGAACACATTCTGTGTAACGCAGTCTGGCCGTGTTCCAAGCTAGCGCCGCCTGTGTCCTCCCCGGGAATCCTCACACGTGCATGGTGTGGGCAAATGCTTTCGCTTTCTGCGAATTCCGGGGGTGTGCAAACTTCGGTCAAACGATCGGTTAACACGCTGCGAGGTACTACATAGCCACGTACGAGGAAAAGAAAAAAAACGCACATAAAAACCGAGTACACGGATATTACTGCCAGCTTAACTGGAATGATGTGTGAGAATGCTCTACACATTGGATATATATATATATATATATATATATATATATATATATATATATATATATATATATATATATATATATATATATATATATATATATATATATATTGCACAAGTCTCTTACAAACATAGCAAAGGCAAAAAGAAGCGAGAAGAAAGAAACACACTCGAGCACTTGGATGTGAGACGGCGTCGCGGATGTTCATATATCACGAAAGCGACACCCCAAATTCATTCGATGCACGCACGTTGGCACGATTTTTGTTGAGCGATTCTCGCACGGTCAGTTACTTGAGTCGTTTCAGGTTACGCTACATCGAGACTCGTATACTCGGTCTTGTTTTCGAAACAGTTACGATTTGAAAGAAAAAAAAAGGAGGGGCGGAGGAGGAGAAGCAACAGCCGATCACGCGATGGAATCCAGAAAGGAAACTATCCAAAGCGCACACTGACGGCCACCGTCATAGCTTTCACCGTGCACCTGCTCCATTATGCGCAAGTTCATTCGACAACTACGCGGCTAGACATAGTGGGCCGTGACTTTTTTTTCGCTTCAACCATTGCGTGAATTGCGAAGAGGAGGAAGTGTTTGTAGTTGTTTGGGCGCGAGAAATTCGGCTTTTTATTCACGCGAACGATGCAGAACTTAGCGCTCGCAGATAACAAGAGAAAAACTGAGCGAAAACATGGCGTCGCATAGGGCAGTTATGTTTGAATGGCGGCAAGCACCATGTCACTTGTGTGACCACACATTATTAACTGTTGTGTAAAACGTGCATGTTTTGCGGTTGCGAACACTTTTAACATGCGGGCATCGCAATTGGTTCCTCAGTGATATTGTTGTGCCATGATTACAAATGTGAACGTTCAATCAAGGGCAAATTTTGTACTGCGTTGTGGTTATTGAAACGTTCACAATGCAAACTATTATGAACGAGGAGTGATGAACTAACCAGACATCGGGCACAAATTAAAAAAAAAACTAACAACACGGTGCTCCTGCAGCGTTCTTAAGCGTGTTCTTGGACACCATCGTTTTGTGTTGCTTTTCTACATAGAATTATCATTAATGCGTTGTTAACACTTAGGCAAGACTCTAATGTCACGTCAGCAGTTTTATATCGTATCAAATGGCAGCTGTCGTTTCAGGGAAGCACAGAGTGTATACTCTACGGATGTTGAATATTCATTTTGCCGACACGAATTGCCAAGACTTTCATGGCGCACTATCTACTCTTCGTAAGCAATTCGCGCGAAAAAAAATATGGACGAAGACAGGAGTATGAAAAAAACGAATGGAATCTAACAACTGGATTATTTTCCAATATACATCTGCTCAAGAGGCCAACATGAACTGCTCAATCTCGTCGAAGAAAAAGAACAAACACACATCACTAGCGCATAAAACGAACATGTTTGATTATGATGCCTTTGATTGTCGCGTTAACAGCAACAGACTACGTTAAAATCACATGTGGCAAACAACTAGAAAAGTTCTCCTTAAAAGTTTGATTAAAAATTGAAATTTCCTTCTCTAACAAAGCAAAGGAACGATGGCTGATGCGATTTTCAGCTAATTTCTTAAACCCGCGACTTCCACAATTTATCTAGTTGTTTGATGCCAGTGTTTGAAGAAAATTCTAGCGCTGCTAGTTCTAAATATACCACTTCTTAGGCTGCGCTGGTTTGTTCATGCTCCCTTTCTTCGTCTGGCGCAAAGTTGCTAAAATAGGAATTCGTTTCATACAGGCTGGCTAGCAGTTTCGCTTCGAGTCATGCCTACGCTTGTTCTGCAACAAAAATGTCCACGTCCTGGTTGTCGACATACGATCTATCCACTAACTTGGGAGGATTGACCAATTGCACGGCCTCGGTGCGAATACCAGTGTAACGCGAGGGATAACGAAGTCTCATATAGACAGTGGATTCATTCGGACATGCTGATAATGCAACTCCGTTCTTACGTGCGACGACTCCGTTACAGCTTGAACATTGGAGACCTTATCGCATAATCGTTGCGAAATGGACCGCTGATGACGTGTGTGTTCGTTGGATCACAACGCAGGAACAAGCTATTGCTGTGCAGGATCTTTCTATACGGGCAAGAGCTATTCTTGCGCAACGTCGCCTAATTACACGCTTCCGGGGACATTTCAGGTCCACTCAACACGATACTTCTTCCCCTAATACGTTTGATACTATGCCAAGAATGCTTTCTAGGTTGTTGAACATGAGCATTTGGAGCCACGAAAGCGAACACGTTGCCTCGTAGTCGGAGGAGCTTCGCTCGAGTGATAAGACGTCACAGTTATCGCTATTTCGTTTTATTATCCCCTTTTTTACGTGGTAGAATGCGAAGGACATATCATAAATTACAATTTTTTCCCAGAAGTACTTTCCTGATTTCGTTATACTTTGGCACAGAGGAAAGAAACTTAAGACAATCAATATTGGTATGACATACTACTTATGTGATATTTCAAGTGTTACATTATGACTATTTGCGGAGCTGCACCTTTCAATTTCTATTCTGTATGTTGCGTGCACGATTTTCGCTAAGGAATTAAAGTTATATGTATTATCTACAAACAGAAGTTGTATGCCAATTTATTTATTGTATTATGTCTTATAAAACAGCTATACGACTTTTTTGCCGGCCAATTAGTTCTTATATAAAACAGGTGGCGTACTGCGCAAGCATCATGAAAATAAGTAGAAAATGAGAAGGTGAATTTTTTGTCTTTGCTCTGTCTCTCCCGAGTTTTTCTTCATTCTTCCTTCACTCTTGCACAGTGAGGTACGTCCGTTAAAGGAGAAGGTGCACCGTATTTATTGTGTTATGTCTCTTGTGCTATTCCATACTTTTCCAACTGGCTATAAGACGTCTCTAAACGGCGTCGCGGATGTTCATATATCACGAAAGCGACACCCCAAATTCATTCGATGCACGCACGTTGGCACGATTTTTGTTGAGCGATTCTCGCACGGTCAGTTACTTGAGTCGTTTCAGGTTACGCTACATCGAGACTCGTATACTCGGTCTTGTTTTCGAAACAGTTACGATTTGAAAGAAAAAAAAAGGAGGGGCGGAGGAGGAGAAGCAACAGCCGATCACGCGATGGAATCCAGAAAGGAAACTATCCAAAGCGCACACTGACGGCCACCGTCATAGCTTTCACCGTGCACCTGCTCCATTATGCGCAAGTTCATTCGACAACTACGCGGCTAGACATAGTGGGCCGTGACTTTTTTTTCGCTTCAACCATTGCGTGAATTGCGAAGAGGAGGAAGTGTTTGTAGTTGTTTGGGGCGCGAGAATTCGGCTTTTTATTCACGCGAACGATGCAGAACTTAGCGCTCGCAGATAACAAGAGAAAAACTGAGCGAAAACATGGCGTCGCATAGGGCAGTTATGTTGAATGGCGGCAAGCACCATGTCACTTGTGTGACCACACATTATTAACTGTTGTGTAAAACGTGCATGTTTTGCGGTTGCGAACACTTTTAACATGCGGGCATCGCAATTGGTTCCTCAGTGATATTGTTGTGCCATGATTACAAATGTGAACGTTCAATCAAGGGCAAATTTTGTACTGCGTTGTGGTTATTGAAACGTTCACAATGCAAACTATTATGAACGAGGAGTGATGAACTAACCAGACATCGGGCACAAATTAAAAAAAAAACTAACAACACGGTGCTCCTGCAGCGTTCTTAAGCGTGTTCTTGGACACCATCGTTTTGTGTTGCTTTTCTACATAGAATTATCATTAATGCGTTGTTAACACTTAGGCAAGACTCTAATGTCACGTCAGCAGTTTTATATCGTATCAAATGGCAGCTGTCGTTTCAGGGAAGCACAGAGTGTATACTCTACGGATGTTGAATATTCATTTTGCCGACACGAATTGCCAAGACTTTCATGGCGCACTATCTACTCTTCGTAAGCAATTCGCGCGAAAAAAAAATATGGACGAAGACAGGAGTATGAAAAAAAACGAATGGAATCTAACAACTGGATTATTTTCCAATATACATCTGCTCAAGAGGCCAACATGAACTGCTCAATCTCGTCGAAGAAAAAGAACAAACACACATCACTAGCGCATAAAACGAACATGTTTGATTATGATGCCTTTGATTGTCGCGTTAACAGCAACAGACTACGTTAAAATCACATGTGGCAAACAACTAGAAAAGTTCTCCTTAAAAGTTTGATTAAAAATTGAAATTTCCTTCTCTAACAAAGCAAGGAACGATGGCTGATGCGATTTTCAGCTAATTTCTTAAACCCGCGACTTCCACAATTTATCTAGTTGTTTGATGCCAGTGTTTGAAGAAAATTCTAGCGCTGCTAGTTCTAAATATACCACTTCTTAGGCTGCGCTGGTTTGTTCATGCTCCCTTTCTTCGTCTGGCGCAAAGTTGCTAAAATAGGAATTCGTTTCATACAGGCTGGCTAGCAGTTTCGCTTCGAGTCATGCCTACGCTTGTTCTGCAACAAAAATGTCCACGTCCTGGTTGTCGACATACGATCTATCCACTAACTTGGGAGGATTGACCAATTGCACGGCCTCGGTGCGAATACCAGTGTAACGCGAGGGATAACGAAGTCTCATATAGACAGTGGATTCATTCGGACATGCTGATAATGCAACTCCGTTCTTACGTGCGACGACTCCGTTACAGCTTGAACATTGGAGACCTTATCGCATAATCGTTGCGAAATGGACCGCTGATGACGTGTGTGTTCGTTGGATCACAACGCAGGAACAAGCTATTGCTGTGCAGGATCTTTCTATACGGGCAAGAGCTATTCTTGCGCAACGTCGCCTAATTACACGCTTCCGGGGACATTTCAGGTCCACTCAACACGATACTTCTTCCCCTAATACGTTTGATACTATGCCAAGAATGCTTTCTAGGTTGTTGAACATGAGCATTTGGAGCCACGAAAGCGAACACGTTGCCTCGTAGTCGGAGGAGCTTCGCTCGAGTGATAAGACGTCACAGTTATCGCTATTTCGTTTTATTATCCCCTTTTTTACGTGGTAGAATGCGAAGGACATATCATAAATTACAATTTTTTTCCCAGAAGTACTTTCCTGATTTCGTTATACTTTGGCACAGAGGAAAGAAACTTAAGACAATCAATATTGGTATGACATACTACTTATGTGATATTTCAAGTGTTGCATTATGACTATTTGCGGAGCTGCACCTTTCATTTTCTATTCTGTATGTTGCGTGCATGATTTTTGCTAAGGAATTAAAGTTATATGTATTATCTACAAACAGAAGTTGCATATCAATTTTTTTGATGTATTAAGTCTTATAAAACAGCTATACGACTTTTTTGCCGGCTAATTAGTTCTTATATAAAACAGGAGGCGTACTGCGCAAGCATCATGAAAATAAGTAGAAAATGAGGTGAATTTTTTTTTCTTTGCTCTGTCTTTCCCGAGTTTTTCTTCATTATTCCTTCACTCTTGCACAGTGAGGTACGTTCGTTAAAGGAGAAGGTGCACCGTATTTATTGTTTTATGTCTCTTGTGCTATTCCATACTTTTCCAACTGGCTATAAGACGTCTCTAAATACTAGCGAAAAATCCATGGCCACCGCTAGATAATGAACCCCTCCTAAATCTGTTGATTTCTCGGAAATCAAGATGACCTGATTTGGTTTCTCCCCGGCCAACATATTTCAGATATCGTGAGCTGCTACGAACACAACGGTGGTCAAGGTTTCTAGCCATGTAAGTTTGGAAAATAACTTCACAACGTTTCCCTTAAAGTTAGCAGGCAATAAACATCTGAAAATTTCAGCCAAAACATTATATGAATATTACAAGTGAAATCCAGGGTTTGACGGAAACCCATCTGGTCGGGAGGAGGCATTGGAAAATAAGAAACGCCAAGCTCGATGAAAATATTTAAAACGAAACGATTGAAGTAAAACGATTTTGAGATTGCACAATACCATCTCATCTCCAGCAAAAAAGCCATGAAACTCTGTAAATCCTACCTTACATATCTGCAGGTTTACTTAGAAAATGATCAACCCGAGGGAAATAATTTCTTGGGCAAAGAAATCGCCATGCTTAATCTCTCATTAAAAAAAAAAACCTCAATCTACCGCAATGAGCAGTGCGATGATCGATAGGGCAAGATGTTTTTTTGATATTGAAATGAACGTGCGTGGTATAGGATTCTTGATGATTCTTGGCGATCTGCCTATTCACAATGAATGGAGCCACCTCTAGCTTACACGGCTAACTCCTGAACCTCTTAGCAACATCCATCAAAGCGTTAGCTAACATTAACAAACGCTGGCAAGGCTAACCGGCAAACTTCACATGCAAACTACACGTCAAAGGTGAAACGCAATGGCAGAGGAGATGGCAGCACCAAGCTAATTATGCATTTGTATGCCTAAAGGGTTACGTCAAGGACTATGTCCCATGAAAACTAAATACAGAAAAGTGGAAGCTCGTTCATAAATCTGTACCCTTGAAATTCAATTAGAGAATATCCAGAGCGTGAAGGAAACGGTCAATGCAGAAATATATATATATATATATATATATATATATATATATATATATATATATATATATATATATATATATATATATATATATATATATATATATATATAGAAAGAGAGAGAGAGAGAGCAAACAGTATACTATCGCAGTTCTGCAATCCACAAACGAAAAAAAAAAACTCTTGTCATGCGGGAAGGTGTACATCGGCCAAACTGGCCGGTGGATAAATACAAGGTAGACGGAGCACAACAGAGCATTAGTTAATAATGCTTACTCACACATAAGGCGGCATCGTTCAGAGTGAAGCTGCTCCCCGCTGTTCTCTGAGACTGAAATACTTTCCAGTCACAGAGATCAAGTGGGTAGAGATCACGTGATCGAGGCGTTCCACATCACAAAAAGAAAAGATTACTGCATTAGCCAAGCATCGATAAGTTTGAGAGATTGCGAAGTGTGCTTTTTTAGAAGATATTCTGTAGCCTGAACGTCATTGTAGCACGTGGCACACCGTTTTGTTGCATAATAACCATGTTTTTCTGCGAAATAAACTGTAGTTGAGAGTGCATCGGTGTCCCTATCGTTCCTTTTGTGCCTGTCGTCATGCGCTGCTTCATATGTAATCATGAACTATTACCAACTCGGCCAATGTTCGACATTACAGAACATACACATTGAACAGTACCTTGGTTTGGGCTCGTTAGTCCATACTGCAAGAAAATTAGAGGACGCAAACTACCAGACAAGATTACGCGAAAGAGAAAATCATGAACTTACAACTGACGTTTAGTTAAAACGAGGAACATCATATATCCTCGCATCGATATTTTGCATACGCACACACCATCTAACAAGAGAGTACAGTGGTTAACCATACAGCGTGAAAAAAGAAGAAAATCAATCAAGGCACCGAGCATCCAAATGCGTAGCTAAAGAAACCACTTCATCTTGCAACGCCAAGGATGGACTGTTGACACACTTATCTCTTGCTTTGCTGATTAAATACGGCTCGGCTATTTTGCGTTCTGTTTTCGTTCCTCTTTTCGAAAGAGCGAGTCTGAAATAAAGACGTGTAACGACATTGCTTGGAATGGTCTGCTGAGTAGCTAGCGAGTTAGCTAGCCGTATGCTAGCGAATTAGCTAGCCGTATGCACCTGCCAATAGAGAACGTTGTGTAACTACCTCAGATTTAAAATAATACGTCCGAAAATTCAGGCCATTTTTGGGCTTGCTGAACCGTCCAGGGGCCACGTCAGAATTATTTGCAAGCTGTTAAAAAGCGAAAACTGGCGCCGAATACGACTCCACCTTGATTGGCTAAAGGTGTTATTTTTTATTTGTTTGTTTATTTATAACAAATACTTTCAGAGCACGGGGGCATTACATAAAGGAGTGGCCAATATACATTTAGAAATGTGCACTTATACAAATTAAGAATACAAATAATATGTAAACAAATTAACAAAATATCGCGTCATGAACGGTACTTTTGAAATTAGTGTCAGTAATTGCTGCGATGGATACGGGAAAGCTGCTCCAATCTCTGCTGGTTTGAGGGATAAAAGAGTCGCTGTATAGGTCAGTTCGCCAAAGGGGGACACCAACCTTAAAGTTGTGGTCCACGCTCGATGAAATGTATCCACAATGAAATGTTAGTTCAACATGGCATCGACCCTAAGAACGACGTCGAAAAGCTGACCCGGCGCTAGCAGGCCAGACTACGGAATTATCGTGGCAACGCACCAGGTTCACGCTACAGAAAATTTCACGACAAAGCAGCGACGATGACGTGGTCACGATTCTGGGAGGTGCTGTTCTTCCCTGCCCCGTGAACGAGATCCTTCAGAATGAAACAAAATTTAGTTTCGAACCTGAGCTCAGCGGACAGCAGCAGCTTTTAGCCTGCGCGAAAACTGTAGGCAACCAAGAAGTATAATGTGAGCGTGAGCGTGCTACAAGGCAGGCAGTGTAATGTGCGCTTATGAAAACTGATCGCGGAACGTCAACCCATCCTCCGCTAACGAAGATAGTGAAATGCTTTAAAAAAAAAAAAATCTGGCCATCCTTCAAGCAGACAAGAAAGGAGTATTCGTAGTACTTCCCGACAGCCTTATGAAAGTCAAAGCCGACGAAGCTATTAAGAAGAATTTCAATGAAGCCAACTTTTATCCAGTGCAAAAGAAAGAAAGCCTCGCAAAAACTGACGAAACACTTGCAGCTAGATTCTCGATGCCAACGACTGAAGTCCGCTGGGCACGATCACCTGTAAGTCTTCTTCACGTGCAAGACGCACACGTCTGGCTATCATCTTCGTATGATCGTCTCAGAAAAGGACTCGTGGCAGCTCCAGTTGGGGAAGTTCCTGCAAGGACACTTACAGCCGCTTCCACTCGGAGACCTCTTTTTAGTGAGGTGTTCCGATGACGTTGTCCCAGAGCTAAATGGTGGCCTGGGAGCTGCTGCAACTGTTTTATCTCTCTAGATGTTGATGATTTGTACTAATTCGTGACGTGCGAAGATATTCCACGAGCAGGTAGAGAGAAAAAATGGATGAAATAGGTGAAATTGCTTCCCCAAATTCGGTTTGCATAAACTGTCACAATTTTTTAACGCTTTTAGAATTCCATCTCATTCGACAGATATTATTCATAATGGTTCTTTCTTCCTTCAACACACGGGCATTTGTATCAGTTATTAAACTGCCACCATTTTATGTGATATTTTCTTAGCAACCTTTGACAATCGTGTGAATGCGCAACAAACGGGAATGTCCGTAATTCGTACTTTTAGGTATGTAGATGAATATTTATTAGTCCTTAAACTATCACGTGGTCTTTGCCTTGACTATGCAGTAGCAAACTATCTTACAGTGCAAACCAACATTTCTGAATGCCTCAGGTTTCCTCATAAATTGCCGAATGAAAATGTTATCCAGTTTCTAGACATTCAAATTATTTTTTCATCATCTAGTAATGCTTGCTGGTATTATCACCCTAGAAAAGTATTTCACCCTACGACAGCGCCCATTCTAAGCTTATAAAAAGAGTCATGGCCTCTACTTGTATTATGAATGCTTTGAACAAATCGTGTGTGCACCAGACAGAACCAAGTCTGTCATAGCAAGTGCACAAATTAAGCAAGGCAGTCTTTCCGGCATATGTTGTCACTTCTGTTTCGTGACATCGCTATAAGAAATGAAAATTGCCAAATTAGCGGTGAACCAACGTGCCTGACAAAAAGACCAGAGCTTGAAATTTCATACCTTCATAAAGTATCTCACGACATGAAGATCATAGCTAATTGACATCACATCAATTTAGTTTTTTTCAGCAGCTTGCAGAACTATCAGCCATCAGCAACGTTAAAAAAAACAAAAAAACAACACTCGTGCAATGTCAAACCAATCGCAGGGCTGTTTGCACTGAGTGTACCTCAAATGTGGTTTGCCGAATCCCCCTGACTTGTGGTCATGTTTACATGGGACAGTCTAGTCAGTGCTTTAATGGTAATGCTAGACAGCACAATATTGATGTTAATAAGGTAACCACTTAGAGGATCTTTCCAAGGAATGTAGTTGCACGCCTTTATTTCAGAACACCACTCTTTTGAGAAAAAAAAAAGGAACACAAACACAACGCGAAATAGACATGGCGTATTTGTTCAAGAAGGCAGGAGATCAGTGCGTCGTCTGTCCATCTTTGGCGTTGCAAGGTAATGAGGTTGTTTGGCTCGCTACGGATTTGGATGCCTGATGATTTAATTTCTTTTTTTCATGCCGGAAGATTCATCCCTGTAATTTCTCGTTGGATGACGTGTGCACATGCACGAGATTGATGCGAGGATGTATAATGTCTTTCGTTTCAAATAAAGGTCATGTCAACTTTGACAGTCTTCCTTTTCGCTTATTCTTCTCCGGCGGTTTGCGTCCTCCAACTTTCTTACAATATACATTTACTTTCTCACCTGATGACGAGCACACCTGGTTAGGCTCGTGCGAAACATTGGCAGTGAGGAAATGGCGACGAGTTGACTCATGTACGCGGAGTTCTTGCTGTCACGTCGTTTTCGCGAAAAATGCGTAAAATTGATCGGCGACCGTATTAAGGCGCACGTAGACCGCAGAGACTCCTAATTTCGCAAATGCTTCCTTCTAAGACAAACCGCAAGGTCAGTAAGAAGACGATGACGCCGACCAGACCGGTGTCGGGCGACCACGAAGGAGTTACGAAGGAGAAAACTTGGCTATAAAGGCGGCCTTCTTCAGAGCGAGTAGCCAATACGAATCGCCGTGGTACAGAAAGAAAGCGCATACGTTGGATATAGCGCGCAAGCAAGATGTTCTGGTGGGCACCCGCTCGCTTAGTGCTGCTTAAGCAAGCGCAATACGTGCTTTAGCTGCAGATGCGGTGGATCTGATACAGCGTTCGAATACACGGTATACGGTGACCCTGCTGCCAAACGGTTCATTGCCGAATGGAGGAAAATTGTATTTCCTTTTTTTTTATTATTGTCCTCTAAGGCACTGTGACTGCTGGGATGACGATTGTTTTGGCTAATTGAAACGGGCGAAAAGGAAAGCAAAGCAAGCAAGTCGTTGCCATCAAGCTGTATCACTAAAATGTTTGTTTTTAAGCCCTCGTGTCTTTCCACCTCGTAACACGACATGCGTGAGAGGAAACCTAACTTAATGAATACACAGAAGAAAAAAAAACCACTTGCGAAGACAGACACGCATTGGCCTTTCTTTTGTTATTGCATGTTTTCTTTATCGTGGCTCCCCTTTCACTCTTCGGAGCTTGTGACCATAGTTTGTAAAACGTCTCCCTCAGTTTATTTTTATTTTATTTATTGAATACTTCAGACCAAGAACTGGTCCAAGCAGGAGAGGTACAAGAGGCAGGATATAAATACAAAAACACATGTGATAACATAAGAATGTATCACGGGAAATAGTATCAAAACTCGTACTAACAGAACGCATAAAAGTTAACAAGGCAAAACATTACATGAAATAGCAACCGAACACAAATTCATAATGGCTATTTTAGCTCTGAACAATCGAAGGTTGGCTGGGATCAGTCAGGCAGTTCTACTCGGGTACAGTACACGATAAAAGGAAAATTTAAATGCGTTGGTGTCGGCAAAATACGGGGTTAAAGAATCGGCGTGATGATAACGTGTATTCCTAGAGGAGATACATATGCCCTCGGGTCAAGGGCTAACTTGTACAAAAAGTTAAGGCCGTTTCTTTTTTGTGGTACCGAAAGTGTTCCAATGTCGTTAGCATTCACGAGTTCGGTCGGCGAGTCCGTAAGTTTGAACTTAGAATAAGCGACCCTAACAGCCTTTCTTTGTACCGCTTCGAGTTTCTTAATGTTGGATTTAGTAAAAGGGTCGCACACAACACAAGAGTATTCTAGTTTCGGTCTTATGTACGTAAAATAACTAAGTAGTTTTACGTTAGTAGAATTTCTAAGTTAATATTTTAGAAAAAAAAGCTTACGGAACGCAGAAGAACATACGTTGTCTATGTGAGTGTTCAATGACAGGTCATTAGTTATTGTCCCGCATAGATATTGTTGTGGATATTTTACCTGTTGTAGTGAGGATGAGCCGAGGTTATAAGTAAAATGAAAGGTTGTTTTGAAACGAGTCATGCAAAAATAAACAGTTTTTTGTGCGTTCAGTGCCATACCATTGTCATTACACCAGAATAGTATCTTGTTAAGACATATCTTCAAGTTCCCTTGATCATTAGAACAAGTAATTTCACGAAAGAGCACACTTTCATCCGCGAATAACCTAATTTGAGTTCCTGGTAGTACTGTTGGTACAATATCGTTCACATAAATTAAAAATAACAGCGGCCCCAAAACACTACCCTGCGGCACGCCTGAAGAAACAGGAAGAGAGCTCGAATTGCCGACCATCTATTGAAACAAACTGTGAGCGTTCTGATAAGTAGTGTTGCATCCAGGTAATGAATATGTCAGGTAGAATAATTTCCTTAAGTTTTGTAAGTAGTTGGGGATGAACAACTCTGCCGAATGCCTTGATGAAGTCAAGGAATATGACGTCCATTTGACCAATTTTTATCCAGAGTTTCTGCAAATAAATAGACCACTGAGACTAACTGAGTTACCGTTGAATAACCTTTTTCTAAAGCCATGCTGAAATTTAGTCAGCACAGTGTTTTGCTCGAGAAATTTTACAATGCACTTAGATATTACATGTTCGAGCATTTTACAGATTGGTGAAGTTAATGAGATGGGACAATATTTTCTACAAGTGAATGTTTGTTTGTCTTATATAAGGAAACAACACGAGCCCTCTTCCAATCACTGGGTAATTTTGCACTCAACAGTGAACACAGAAAGAGCACAACGACGAAGGTAGTAATACTTTCGGCATAACGGCGAAGAAAAACATTCGGAATATTGCCTGGACCACAAGATGATTTAGTATTCAACTTAAAAATCGCTTCGAAAACACCCAAATAGGTTCACTTCATTAGACTGAAACACTTTTTGCTGAGGCGTATCAAGACTCGCATCAGAAAACATGCTATGAAAAAATTTGTTAAAATGTCCCGCGATAAGCTCCAAATGTGTAATTGTTTTTCCATTGACTAATTATTATATGTGATAACTGTCCCTTACTATCACTCAGGAAGTTTCATAACTTCGTAGGATCGTTTTTTTTTTTGAAAAGTTTGGCAGTGTTGTTTAAAAGTGAAAATCTTTTGAACTACGCAAAGCACTCGTGAATTTATTTTAGGTTTTTGAATAATTGCTGATTGGGGATTCCTCTTTTTGAGCCGCTTTAATATGCGTTTTAGATTAATGATTTTACGCGTAATCCATGGGGCACTTTTTGCAATCTCTTTATATTTGGTTGGTACAAATGATCTTATGCAGTGATGGCACATCCTAGTAAATTGGTTCCATAGCTCATCAACATCGCCCTCATTTTTAATAAACTATGTAACAACTGCCTTTGTACTGCACCATAGACGCATCATCAGATTTTGCATAATCTTTAGAGGTTCGCGTAGTTGTGGGTTAGCGAACGGCTGAGTTGAATAAACGATTAGTAACATACAAGAATGTGATCCGACAGACCACTTTCAATTAAAACAGTATGTTAATTAAAATAGCGGCTTAGGAACGCTAAGTCTAATATTGCACTACACGAACCTTGTTCTCGAGTAGGCTGTCTAACCACTTAACTAGGTCGTGAGTAAGCATGTTGTCCAAAATTATGTTCGCATTTTTGTTCGATTTGCGGCTTGCCTCAAGGAGTTCCCAATGAACATTTGGTAAGTTGAAATCCCCGATAACAAAAACTTTTTTACTCTGGAATTGTGTCATATGCTCTTGTAATTTCAGCACACATTCAGGAGCGGCGTCTGGTGATCTGTCACACGCGTATAGTCCAAAGCATTGATCCCAACATTTTATTTTGATACACAAACACTCGAGATCCGTGACATCCGCTAAAACAATCACTTGTATAGAAGGCTTGACAAGAACAGCAACACCTCCTCCCTCATTTGACTGGTCCTTACGAAAAACACTGTAACTCGGGGGAAAAACTACATCATCACCTATTTCATTTCGTATCCACGCTTTGGTGAGTACAGCAGTGTGCGAGTCGTATTCGAGTAGTGTGGCCTCAATAGAATATTTTTTGTTCACAGTGCTTCGTGCACTTATGTTTAGGATTCGCACGTTTTTTTCTATCTATCTATCTATCTATCTATCTATCTATCTATCTATCTATCTATCTATCTATCTATCTATCTATCTATCTATCTATCTATCTATCTATCTATCTATCTATCTGTCTATCTATCTATCTATCTATCTATCTATCTATCTATCAATATATCAATCAATCAATATATCAATCAATCAATATATCAATCAATCTATCTATCTATCTATCTATCTATCTATCTATCTATCTATCTATCTATCTATCTATCTATCTATCTATCCATCTATCTATCTATCCATCTATCTATCTATCCATCTGTCTATATTTCTGTATGTATGTATGTATGTATGTATGTATGTATGTATGTATGTATGTATGTATGTATGCATGTATGTATGTATGTATGTATGTATGTATGTATGTATGTATGTATGTATGTATGTATGTATGTATGTATGTATGTATGTATGTATGTATGTATGTATGTATGTATGTATGTATGTATGTATGTATGTATGCAGCCAGAACATAAAGGACAACACACGGCGCGTAAACCATAGCGGAAGATCAACGTATACACGTCCAAAACACAAATGTCGTTTAAGAACGTTGCGGTGAACCGGCCTTGATTGTGCGCACCCACGCGTTTGTGTGTGTTTGTGCGTGTGCGTGAGTGAGTGAGTGAGTGAGTTATCGAAAGAACGTTCAAGGCTTCTAAAGATATCAACGAGAAGTCACAGGGAAAAATATAATTATTTTGAGGTTTGGAACATGCGGGCTTGCTTGGAGTAGGTTCCAGATACCCATGCGCGAACATACGCCAATCAGGAAAAGAAGGGGGGGGGGGTGCACAATGACGACATAGTTATTGGAACCTGTAGGGTCACTTTGAACAACAAAGAGGAGCTCTTATAGATGAATTTACCACATCCTCGCAATGACGTGAGGAGAGAGCAGTCTGTTGCCTGGATGCAGCTGCACACTAATACACATCGAAATCTAAGACAACATAGCAAGATCTATCCTGTAGCCCGTGGCAGCAAATACTCGTTATGGTGAGAACGTCCACTGCCACACCGCGTCACACAGGCCCGCCAGCAGTCTAAGTGGGTGCCAGAAAAACAACACGCCGACAACGAAGCATTGGGAGGCTGCGCTGTCCTGCTCGTAGCATGACGAACAGCTCCAGCGGACCGACGGAGCTCGCAAGATGGCAAAGCCCACAGGGCACCTGAAAGCAGGGCTCCAGCCTCCTGGGACAATTTGTTTGCAGAGATAATTCACTTTATTATATTTTAGTAATGGTCTTGTCTTCTCCTAGGGAGCAACTTCTGCTTTGGAGAAAACAAGTCCACTTGTTTAAACGTTGACTCCAGTGACACTTATCTAATCAAGTATAATCCTCTGATCGCAAGATATATGTAAAAAGTAGTACTGCTGATGTAGTACCACTATCAAGACATTTGCGGTGTCGATAATAATACAAGCAATAATAATTAAAATACTAATAATTTTGAGTGCTTAGCGTCCCAAAACCACCATATGATCATGAGAGGCGCCTTAAAGGAGGGCTCCGGAAATTTCGACCACCAGGGGTTCTTTAACGTGCACCTAAATCTAAGCATACGGGCCTACAACATTTCCGCCTCCATCGGAAATGCAGCCGCCGCAGCCGCCGTAACAGGCATGATGGTGGTAATATGTATAGTAATACAAAATTAATAGCAATCTTCCTACTTCGTCACTTCCCTTTATCAATACGGCCGTGGTGGTGGTTGTGGTAACAGAACACAACATATGATGGAAGGTCGCCTCAACTGAAACTGGCAGTATGTAGATTGAAGATACACTAGATACAATGGATGTGTGTACCAGTGCTGCTGGCTTCTTTTTTTTTTTCAAAAGGCAACGATACTCTAGATTTCCGTGGAACTAATACCATTAGTATGTTGCTCCGATGTCTTCATTCGATAATGGACGCTTGCCTTCATGACGTAAAACCTAAAGTAAATGTCCTTCCGAAGAATTCTTCGTGACATGAGTCCGCGCATCAATTACGATGCGGTGTAAACAGAAATCTCGTCGGTGGCGGTCCCGTTCATCTTTACCCGTGATTCATGATCCCGGGAGATCGATGTCCCCAGGTAGGCTCGCCAAGGACCACACGAACGGTACAGGCTACGATGGATGCGATTCATGCGTCGGGCTTGCCAATTTTTTATATCTCCTGTCGGCGTCGATTAAAAGAAGACAAAGTAGCGTAAAGTCTGTTTGTTATTTCCGATAAATGACGAGGCAATCCTTTCTCTCTCGAGCGGCTCAAACTGTCTAGACACTTTTTTTTTCCAGAAGACAGCATTAACGCTTGAACAGTGCATTAGTTGAAGTCAGCTCTAGAAGTGAGTGAATTCAAAATGTTTGCCGTTCCTGGCGCCCCTATTCTGCTCTTAAAATTACCGAGGCATTTGATAAGAGCGCACTTCTGGAAATTTCCACTACAACGGTATACAGCGAAACTGCCAACAAATGCACAAAGTAAAAACGTGATATCATTGAAAAATGGATCGTTGTGAGATATTTTTTGCAGTGCGAAATGCCAATGGTTTCAGTGATGGCCGTTGTACATCACATTAAATGTAAAGAATGGTTCGTTCAGTTCAATGCTCCTTGTCTTAGAGAGTCAATAATTTAGGCGTCTACCCACGCATGTTTGGTTATACTTTCTTCAGAATTGAGTGTGTTATGAAGAGGAGAGAGGGAATGACAGCTTTATAGGGTCTAGCGGTTAAGGAAAAGGTACCCGCCTAATTGACGGCCAGAAGCCCATGGGCCTCGGTGGCGTTTTGAGGCTGCTTGACGGCCCAGGGTAGGTCATCGGGTCCGAGCTAAGCAGCACGGCCACCCACGATTTCTCACTAACTATTCTGAAGCCTTTCGGGAAACCAGAGCACAAGCACAGAAGATGTTTCTCAGATTCGCCCTTCTTCCGCATAACTGGACTTCGCCATCGTATTCGCCTGGGTGATAACGACTGTAGGCAACCAGATTCGGAGAGCTGTCGGTCCAGAGGAGGTACCAGGCGACTGTCTGCGGTTGAGTGTTTGGTATGCAGAGAGATATTCAGCCCTCGACTTTACTTGGGGCGAAGCTCGTAAAGCCGAGGGTCTGGCCTTCCTCTGTGACCGCTTCATAACCACCTTTGCAAACTGCCCACTACTTCGCCCTTGCAAACATCCCACTACGCACCATCACCGATCCACCAGCTTACCGACCATGAAGCACCTTAACAAACAGGAACGAGAACAAAATAAATGTTGATTTGTATATTACACGCACAGCCTTACGTATTTCTAATGATGTAATGGACCAAGTTTGACGGGATAGTTATGGTTCACCGGTGATCTCCCCTTCTCAAGCTTCGCCCACTTGGCATCACTCATTCTGTGAATATGGCGTTAATAGTTATTAGCTGGTGATTTAATACTAACTAACCACGCGCTTCTCTCTTTTCTCTGCCTTAAGCTACTAGCTGGCTCATCAAGGGAAAGTTCTCTTATCTTATGCCCACTGCTCCTCGTCTGTTAGTCTGTCTGGTCCTGTCAGTTCGTTCGTTTTTTTTTCAGATCATCTGCCAGTCTTTCTGTCTTACAGCACAATAGGCATACATCTTGTGTAATGTAACTAATAATGTTGCACTATAGTGCATGCAATGTCCATCTTGCGGCATTTTCTAAAGGAAAGTTTCAATCACAATTTTCAATCCTTAAAGACTGCGAATGCTTTAACGCTGCACCCGTCGCCTGGCTGCCCGTGGTGCGCGCACGAACGGGCCAATGTGGCACATATACTTTGGCAATGCGAAAGAGATGAAGATGGGCCACGAGAAAGGATGACGTTAACTGAGGGGACCCACCGAAATGGGGCGCCTTGCTGAGCGATGGCAAGCCGCCCTTCTTAGCGAGGCCCTCGAAGACCAGGTGTGGGCCGTCCAGCGGGCCAGGGCCGTCGTCGAGGAGCTCAGAAGATGTTCCCCGAACGATGTGTCCCTGGCAGCCTAGCCCCGGGCACAGCAACAACCGTTGGGCAAATAAAGTTCATTCTACTCAACTTTAATTCTGCAAACATTTCGAGCATTCCCAGGAAAAGCACCCGTTGCTCTATTTCGCTTGTCATGTCGAGAGGAATAGAGCTTTAGGTGCATGCAAACACGTTAACAGCAAAAAAACTTGTCTAGAATTAATCCACTTTTACATCCCCATTTTGCAGGTGCTACGCTCTGCTTGAGCGTAATGGAGAGTTTCGGGTGGCTTACCTTTTCAAGACACACGTTGAAAGTGTATTTCATGTATCAAATCTTGGTAACGTGGGTGGGCCAGCCAGATGACGAGACGCAGGGAGTAGAGAGAAAACATGTTGTAGAAATAACAGAGAGGTTCTGCCTGGCAGGCACGCTGTGCTTGCGAAGGGGAAAATATGAACAGGTAGAATAAATTTGTCTTTAGTAACTACGATCCCGTTCAAAGTGTCACTGAATTAAAAAACATTACTGGGCTGGGAAACTTTAGCAGCTATAAAAAAAGAAAAACTCGAGGCTCAAATTGTTCTACCATAATTTTTATAATCCAACAGGCATTGATAGTCACCGCTCCCTGTCAGAACCATCCTATGTTTCGGCTAGGAACTACCACTCACTCCTAGAAAATACACGCGTTTAGTTGCAACACAAATTGTTTTTCCGGATATTTTTTTCACACTGACTGTACCAGATTGAAACGTGTAACCGGATAACTATGTTTCTGTATATGACAATCATAATTTTAATTCCCGATTGTGTTTACAATGAGGTATAATTGTCTTAGTTTTTTCTTCGAGCTTTCTGTTAGTTTTCAACACTCTAAACCTATTGTTTACCGTGATGTTAACCTTGTTTCATATATTTATGTTGTTCGTCAACGCAAAACATGCAGAATGTGATACTAAACACGCCTGTGATACTCCCCTGCCATAATGCCTTCGAGGCGACGCAGGGACCCTGTAAATAAATAAATAAATAAATAAATAAATAAATAAATAAATAAATAAATAAATAAATAAAAACAGACGAAATTGAACGCAGGAGAGATAACGAGAAAGGAACCAAAGGAAATTAACAAAAAAGTTTCATAACGTTAAGCGCTAAAAGAACATATTTCACGGCTCGTCGTGTATACGTTTGACGCTTTGACACGCTACGGGATGTTTATATGTGACGAATTCTTTGTAGGACATTTATTGCGCTGAATCAGCTAAAATGTTACACTACTTGTTGCCTGAGTGTTGTGAAGTTTTGGTGCTCTTTCTTTTCTTTATTTTGTTAAAAATCTTCTTAGTGAACCTGACGTAGTGCGCATGTGGTGCCGGTATTATGAATTATTTCTACGCCTTTCTCCTTTACTGTAATTCCTATCTTGCGTGGGCTATGAAGACTAGCAGTATTGCGCAATAAATAAATAAATTTAGGGGTTAGAGAGCTAGAAATAAACAAACATTTATTAACCATGTGTCGACGTCTTAGCTGATGTCACGCCCATTAAGTCCCAGCTTTTAGTCTCTTCGTCTTTCGCAGACACGAAGCACACTGTCCACTACAAAATAAATAAATAAAAATAAATAAATAAAATAAATAAATAAATAATTAAGTGTTCTATGATAAAATTTGCGATAAGCCAACCCAGAAGGTGTGGGTGTCGGAGGGTGCGGTGGAACACGATGAGCACAAGGTGAAAATTCTATTATAGGCCAATGAAACCAGATATTACTTTTGTTATTGCCATAAAGATTTGCCCCTAAGGTACCATACATTCGGCGTACGTGTGTACCACATCTGCATGGTAAGTCATGTACTGTTATGAAATGAAGCAGTATTTTATGGAATTTCCCATCACCTTTTCAATCGTCTTCATATTATCACACATCAATGTTATTTGAAAGCCTACTAGCGTGATATCTTAGCTGTCAAGAGCAACTTCGGAAGATTCAAAATGTTTCCCAGTTGAGGACAATTTCGAAGGGAATTAATGTTTGCACGAAGAAACGTGATGACGTCGGACAACAGAAAAAGATCGCGCAGGTCAGGGAGTTTCGCTGGAGTGAAGCAGCGTATATGTTGTCGCAAATAAACAAAATTAAGGTCGAAGTAATGTGACAGCACGACAGAGAGCTTCCTAGAAGTACGTTCTCGTCGCCTTCTTTCTCGGTTCGATGTATTTTTCATTAGGAACCTTGATTGATAGTTTTATAAGCGATCTTGGTGTTACATTGTATCTTAGTTGGCTTTGCTGTTCTAGACATCCTTTAGAAAATAGACCGAAACCCAATACTGTTTTCGCAGGTTTCAGGATACCAGCCAGATGAAATGTATGTCATGAAAGTGAATGTCTTGAAAGTAGGACACTCGTTACTCACACCATCTAAAGAAACACAAGCGTCATGGCGTTGCTAACGATCCGAAACAAATGAAATTCCTTTGTAAGGTTACAAAAAAAAAAACAAATATTCGATTCATAGATGTTGCGCTTGTATGCCTTCGAAGGTCTAGACACAGCGCAAAGATCTACGCGTGGTGCAACTCGAATCGGGCAACATGAAATGTGTAGAGTTAACACCCTTCACAACTTGTTGGTCGGTTTTCGCAGCGTGCAGACGTCCAACAATAAGCAGAAAATAAAAATAAAAACCAAGAAAAAAAAGTGGGGAAAAAAAGTTGGGAGGAGAAAATGGTGGCGTCAACAAGACCGGACGGTCCGGCAAGGGCGGTAAAGGATATACCGCACAACGTTAGCCCCCGCCACATCCTCGGAAAGCTTGCGTGAGCATCGATACTCAGGGACATCCGCGAGCGATTCCACCAGGAGTGCGAGTCTTGCATATCAAGCCGCTCAATGCATCAAGACGGCAGCCGTTTGCGAAAGAAGGTATAGACGAGGGGGAGAAGGAGAGGCAAAGGTCTTGAAGCATGCAGCGCACAGCTATCTCGTGGCCGGCAAGCGGGCTTGCCTTCTTGCATGGAGTGTGAGAGAGCGGTCGCATCTTGCCATAGTATCGGTCGGGCCGGGTGGTCCGACTGACCTTATTCCGATTGCATACTGACTCTTTCAGAAAAAGAACATAAAGAAAAAAAAACTCGCCACGCTCGGGGAGTCTTCTCTTATCTACCAGTTTCATACAGTTTTTCGTGTCCACCTATACTGGTGAAGAGGAATAGAATACGCCGGACTTCTTGATGCCTCAAAGTCGTCGTTGCACCTTCAACTGACTGCCGCTTCTCTTTCCACGCTGCACATAGCCGCGGCTGGTTCCTGTTGCTCCACACAGTGCGGCATGTCTAGGACGTTGGTGTCGTCATATTGCGTTGCCTTAGTGCATTAAATTTAAAAATTTTTCCACGGCGCTGGCGGGAAGCCCAGTTAGCCACAGCGGGCGAGGGCGACTTCGAAGCGGAGATGAGTTGGGGTTGTAAAGTAAGTACACTGGGACCGAGCCAGTAAAAACGTCAAGAACGCGAAAAAGAAAAAAAAAATAACGCGTAACTCGACTCTTTCCCTCGATCGTTGTCGACTTCTGCCGCAAGCGGATATGCCGCGTTGACCTTCTGTAACGAAGAACGTCTTCTTACGGCTCGCAAGTCAAGACTGACCAGGGAACTGATCCGAGGGCAACGAAGAGAAGGAAAGGAATTAATCGAAAGAGACAGTAAGCGAGAGAGGGTACAGCCCTGCCAATTTCTTATATTACTTTTTGAGCTCTTCACGGGCGCCGAGAATCGGTCTTCCATAGAATCGCACTCCACAAAGAGATTTAGAATTGAAGAGCAGGGAGGAGTAGCTGGGAGGATGATGTGTTCGTGCTGACGACGACACATTCTTCGAAGTGACTGGGCGAGGAGTTGGACCAAGGGTGGGAGGAGAAATCTAACGCTTCTTCTGTCACGTATCCAACGGTTCCCTTTCACAACCGTTGTTCCGGAGAGGAGGTTGGAGAGGGTGATGGACCTGCGCAGTTCTGTTCACCAGGCCACCAGCGGGACGAGCACTGGTTTGCTGGCGACTTTAGGCAGTGGCCGACGCGGTTGACGCTCGAGGCGGCACTTCTTATATAAGTTCGGACTGGTCAACTCCTTTCTCGCGTGCCCCTCTCACCTCGAAGCCTGGTAGGGCGACGCGATTGGCGAGGAGGATGCTCGCAAGTCATCCTCGGTATAAAAAGATGGTTCGCCCCTGACGGCACGGCCGTCTCGCTGCATCCAAACGGGGGCGCAACCATGAGAATCCTTGTGAGTACACCAAAATACAAACTGTGTGTGTTTCGAGCGCGAGGCTTAGGATTTGGTGCCGGTGATATTCGGTCGTACATGTATTGCGTCCTTTGTATTACATCTTATTTTTCGGCGATGACCCAGCGCTACTCATTGTGGATACCCGTCATCTAGAGGAGTGTTAAGCTAACAAGGACGAGTCGCAAACATCCTTTCGGTATTAGTGCCCACCGAGCCAGTGGCTTTTTTGTTTCCAATGTCTGACACGTTCACTGTGACCGCGAGTGGTGATGGATACCAGGCGTGCATGCTTCAGTCTACCATATGTGACGATACCACGTTGCCGTGGGGCACTTTCCTCGTCTTCCGACTGTGGTCGCGAATACTCTGTAGTGATTCTACATTGAATACGGCAACGGATCAACCGAGTTTTCCTTTCAATTACGAAGGACCTGGCCGGACAAGGCATTTGATTGCTCATGCAATGGCTACTGTTGTACCATGCGCCTAAGACAGGGCGACCCGTGAGAACCGGTTTGAGCGACCCGCACACTTTGTTCAGAGCTCATTTAATACTTTGAAAGCTGACGGAATAGCCCTCCCTCAAGATGTGTAGCTCATGCGAGCTTGGGCAATCGGAAATCAAACTGTTGCAAAATTTATACGCGCCCTAGGAGGGGGAGAGCTTACAACAACATATGTTTCGCAGAAATATTTGCAGGCATTTGACTGCTACCTTGAACGCGCTTGCTTAAACTTAAGCTTATACTAACTCATCCCGTTTTGTGCCCCTTGTACTGACTTAGCCTTTAATCTGTATTTCGGTGCTGGTATATCTTAGTGCAGTCTTTTCTTATCGCGTGCTCGAAAGGAGAATGCGTAGTTATGACTGTTGGTAAGGCTCTTATAATATTAATATCCTTACATTGCCAGTGATATTAGTGATACAACGCAAAAGGCTCCGCGTGTTCCTTTGGAATGCCAGGGTTTATTTAGTAGGCTCCACAACCGCGCACTTACTAATCCCGAGTTCCATCTACGAGCTCTTTCGTGACTACGGCTGATTATTTCATTTGAAACGATAACATCATAAAAAGCGCTTAGTATAAGCTGACTTTCTTTAACGTTTGCGGTGGAGAGACTTGGTATTCGGTGCGAGCTCTCAGCTGTTGAGTTTAAATTGGGCAGTCGGCTGCACTCACTCCTTTAGCAAAACTTATCTCCAAGAGACGTGGTGTTGTCCTGTGCATCTTGTGTTTACAGAAGCAAGTAACAGTTTTCGGAAGTGGCATGTTGCAATCACAGATGAACTGTGCCTCCTGGGTAGGTTAGCCGTACGACTAATCTCCAACGATGTCCACATCGGCACTGGTTGGCGTTTGCACGCCAGTGGTAGTCTTGCTATGGTAGATGTGAAGAACACGGCTGGCAATGACGGATGTGCGGTGGTGGGTCCTTTGTTCTTATGCAACACTAATTGAGTTTTGCCTATACTTGAGGAATGAATGACTACGCAAGAAAAATGCTGTGTACACGAGACAGCTGAACTCAAATGACGCTGCATTTATGCCTGGTTGGCTGTGTTGAAAAACACTTCAGCACAGCAGATAGGTCACTATGCAAGCACTGCAAAAGTTATTGGCTGAGATGTAAGTGCTGATGAAATTCGCCGCCTTTATATATCAATGTCACACAAACAATGTATGTAGGATCTAACGCCACGTGCTTATATATTGAAGCTACCAAATCGTCAAGTAAAACAGGAGATCAGGCAGAAATTACAGCCCTGGAGAAGTCAATATCACTCGTCAAAGCGTTTGCATCAGCAACACCTTGCGTTCTCGAACTCTGGAATAGAACTCTCGAATGAAGTTGTAGCGTCAAAAGATATTTAGCTACTTTTAGGGGGTCTGAATTCGGCTTCCTGGGCCATGACCTGCTATTCTAGATGAATTCCGAAGCAGGAAAGTGGCCAGGTGCATATGTTGACGAGAATTAAGGCCACATCCTTACAGGTGCCTTATCATACCCGAAAATTGAATGACAGCGTCGGCGTCCTCCACTGGCGGCGTCAAAACGAATGATGCAAAATATCATCATCGCATGATGACCTGAGCATATGACATCATCGTAGAGCCAGCCACACGGTACCGTAATTCATGACATCATCATGACGCCATCGTGAAGTCACATAACTTGACGCGTCGTGAGCATCGCATGACATGATTGCTTAGTCAAAGGCGGGGGGGGGGGGGGGGAGCAATCCCGGAGGCACGCAATACGGGTTGAGGTGGAGATAAATTGCAATGCCTTCAATCCCGGCGGCATTGCAAAACGACGTGAATTGCAGTTCAATACATCGACGTAAAAGAGAAAAGAGAAAATGACTTCGGCCTACAGCTCGTATAAGGCGCATGCTTAAGGGTCTTTGTTGGTTTTGGGACGGACATTTAGCATGGAAAGTATTTAAGTACTGCGTTTCGCGTAGAGCGCAAAGCACTCGCGGTATTTTAGGTCATTGAAATTTTCGTCATACTTAAAGGGGTCGTGAAACGCTGGTTCTAAAAGGACAATGCGAAACCATCGTCGTCCACACGCACTAACTAGGTGACGTCACCATAAGTAATGCTTTGCCTATCGGGGAACTCGGAACTCTTCGGTACTTGCGAGTGCGTGCGATTGGGACCCCATCAGCGTCTTTGCCATACGTAATCGGCGCTAACTAGAACTCTTTAGGTGACGTCATCATAAGCAACGTTCTTGTGGGACGCAGATTGCGTATGGCAGACGCTGATGAGCGGCTCTTGCGCGCGCTCGATATGCTGTAGAGTTCCGTGTTTCTCGATTGGCAAAGTATCTATGTAGGTCCACTTGGGCTGATGATGCAGTTAGCGCGTGTGGCTGCCGATGGTGCCGCATTGTCGTTGTAAAGCGGCCGTTTCGCGACCCCTTCAAGAAAGTTCTGTGGACACCCGAATAAAGCACACAGAAAGTCAAAGACAATGAAGCTCCTTGCTGCCTGGACGACGCACGAGGCCGTTTTTCACAATCGGACTTTCTCAGGCTCTCTCTTGTCGCCGGCATAAAGAAAGAGAAAGGAGGACAGCTTGGCGTCCGACCGTTCAATAACGGGATTTTATGGCGCTGAATAAATGTTCGATGAAGAAAGCGCGATAGAAGGAAATCGGTGCTCGCCCATAGAAAACGGTATACGCACAGACCGGGCCGAGATAAGGAATATGAATCATCGTCGCTAAGTGGCGCTATGAAACGCGAAACGCCCCACTAGCCACCACGCGAGGTTCGTTTTTTCCCTCCGGGTGTGCACAGGATACGAGAGAACTGGTGCGGCCCGATGACCCCGTGGGATAAAAGGTCACGCCGTCGCGGCTGTAGAAAGCATTTCGCTTCGACTGAAACACATCGGCGCGTAAGAACGACACAGTGATCGCTAAGGTCGCTCTATCGTAGATCTGTCTTTGACGATTTCATTTCCACCGGCTCCAAATGTCGTGTATTCACAGTCGTACCCGTTGGCTTTTGATCAAATTGCACTGTTTATCACCTAGCCTTAGTGCCACTAATTCATTAGTGTAGTGCCACAATTACAGCTATCTTATGGAAGGTGGGAAATTCGAGCAGTGAACTTATTGGTCTGTATACGTCTTAATTATACTAACTCATTGATTGATAATGGTTATACTGAATTAGGAATGCCTGAAAGAGATCAGAGGAACTGCGAACAATGTGAAGAGAACGCCGAGGCAAAACGTTATCATTCTCGGAAACATGGGCGCAAGCCTTCGGTTACGTCATGAACGTGCTTCAAAATGGCTTTGTACGAAGCGAAGTTTTACGCTAGGCATTTACAGTATGAAGATGAGAAATTCACGAGAACGCGTCATGCTAAGCTTCAATTTCGCGGAAGGGCTGACCCAATTTGTGCTGGTGAACTAAAAAAAAACTGCGTAAAAACTAGTGCAGATGTTTTTTTTTTATATTTGAGGAACGAATAAAAGAAATGTTCAAAACACCGATTCCCCTCGTTAACAGTTACATTGAAAATCGTGTTGAAACGAGGAACTCGAAAGTTGTCAGCATGTATAAGATGTTGCACGATTAGTAAAATAGTTTGTCAAGTTGTGGCAAAGATTGTTCATAGTCGGAGGAATAGTATTCTGGTGGTAAGGTTTCTCACCCAAGACTCGAAAAAAAAACTTGTCTCACCAATGTGCTCTGACCCTGATTGTGGGATCGACCCTTCTCAGCTAGTGAGTGATTTCAAATGAAAAGAAGAGAAAAGTGAGCGCCGTCCCTATTGGAAAAAAACGAATGGTGGGCATGGTGGAAACCACCACCCACCATTATAGTGGATTAATGTAGTGGGTGAATGGTGGGAAACGCCCACCATGGCGCATGGTGGGTATGGTGGGTGCTGCAGTGCCGGCAACACTTGAGCGCGAAATGACGTCAGAATCACCGTGACGAGCTGACAGAAAAAAATAAAAAAGAATTCTATAAAAACGGTATAAAAAACACCTGTCCCGTAAAAAAAAAAAAAAAACACGGCGCCACGGATGATCGAACTTGCAACCTGCGGATTCCCATTCGAAGACGCTAACCACTGCGCCGCACCAACATGACGTTGATTGCGTGTTAAAGACTTAGTTGCCATACAAACTTAAGGTTCAACTTAGTTATGTTTGTCGTGTACACAACATAGACAAGATATACACCTGCTACTAAATATTGCACATTTATTAAACACAAGCAACTGCGGTCTGTAACGATCGCCACTATGTTAATGGCACTAGTGCTATTTTTTCTTTTACAATTCACAACTTCAAGAAAAAAAAACCAAGTGGACTGGGGAGCAGCAACAGTTTACCGGCGGGGTCTGCCAAGTTTAATATCCGTTTCGCGCTCGTTCTAAAGGGCGACATCTGCTCACGCTTTATGACGCTTCTAGGCTCATTCCATAGATACGCCCGCCTAATTTATTTGATTGAGTATTTGGATGCTTTTCGCGCAATGTAGAGGGCGGTCGCGCCAGCGCAATGCTGTAGCTCTTTCGCTAAAGCAACAATTATATAACGGCTTGGCCAAAACGAATGCAGTGTGCCGGAAACATTACGTTATCATATTGGTTCACCAAGCACACGAATTGCACGTCTGAGTTCTCGTACAAAGGCTAGAGAAGTGCCGGCGATAGTGACTGGCGGCTGTCGGTGAGAAGACACTTAATTACGTTCTCTGGGAGTGCTTTAATTGCATCGTATCGATGTTTGTTGCTTCTTGAGCGGACACCATACACAATGAAAAATGCTTCATTTAGGTTAATTGATGCCATATGGCTGCGCTTTATTGTCATACTTAATCGTCGTAATCATGTATTCTGAAACCCG
Source organism: Rhipicephalus microplus (assembly GCF_013339725.1). Classification (NCBI taxonomy): domain Eukaryota; kingdom Metazoa; phylum Arthropoda; class Arachnida; order Ixodida; family Ixodidae; genus Rhipicephalus; species Rhipicephalus microplus. The sequence goes on from NC_051174.1 coordinate 130,857,627, forward strand.
GAAGCACGGATAACACAATTGTACGGGCTCGGTCAGTAGGCCTAACCTTTGGTGGAAAACATGGTGGTAGAACATGTAGTGTACAGATCCCAGCTTTGTACACTACATAAATTGCACGCCATTATAAGCCCACCCATCATCTGCTTACTGCTTCCCAGCATTATCGCGATGGTGGGCAGAGCTTCTCAGCTTGGTACACCATGTGGCCCACCATCACAAGCAGCACCCATCATCTGCTTAGTGCTTCCCAGCATTATCGCAATGGTGGGAAGAGTTTCTCAACTTGGTACACCATGTAACCCACCATAATAAGCACCACCCACCATATACTTAGGGCTTCCCAGCATTATCGCAATGGTGGGCAGAGTGTCCCATTATTGCCCACTATCTAGCCTCTGCTTTCCACCATCATTTGCACTTTACCCATCATCTGTACACCATATCACCCAGTATGTCCCAGCATAACCACCATATTTTCCACTACGTCCCACCATAGCCATCATAATTTCCACCATGCCCACTATTATTTCCACTACTCCCACCATGTTTTCCAGTATCCACCATGGCAATTTTTCCGATAGGGGTAACTGTCTCGCAGGGGGAGGACACCTCAACAGTAGCTCACGAACAGTTTGGGTAAAGGAGGGATTAAAAGGATAGGATTAAATGGTAAAGAGATAGAGAGGAAGGAGAGAGCGAGGCGCAGGGACAGCGAATGACGGAAAACGACGGAAGTGAAGAGGGAATAGGAAAGATAGACACAGTCGCAGGAGTTCGAGGACGGGGCGCCACTCGGCGAGAGCTCTTGTCGGCGTCAGGAGATGGCGTAGGGCCAGCCCAGTCGGCCAGAGCTGCGCTGTCGTCGGATATCGCGGGGGCACCACCGGTCGGCACGAAATCCAGCGTGCGAGAAGGATACATAATCGCATGTTTTCCCCAGCTTAGCAAGAACTCTTAGCATGAACGTACTTACTGAACACCAGCAACGCATAAGCTATAGCAATCTGTAAAGAGGCTAAACTCACTGAGCACCTGGCCGTCCATATGGTTAAACGGTAATTTTGTCGTGGTACGAAACATACGTTGCCCAGAGGTCCTGACAAATAACCCTCCGGAAGACCTGAGAGAGTACCATTCTATTGCCCAGTTCATTCGAGTAACTAAGCATATATGTTGTCCACAACAATAATCTGTCGGTGTAATTATGCAATGAAATAGCTGTGTTCATGCCGGTTGGTCCCAGAGGCGTAAGAATACACATTACACAGGTGGCAAAATATTCGAGGGTTGTTGAGCAGGCAGTACATTAGGAATTCGAGAAGAGAGAATTCGAAAATAAAGAGAACTAACTGTTAGCAGATTCCAAGTTCAGAAAAGAAGTAGTAGTCGGCGGTGTTTAAATGACAAATTTGGATTCCCGCCGTCTCATTATGCTTGCCACAGTTTAGTAACAATTCGCATAAGACGAAATGATCCACCTGTGCGCGTGATTCGTTGTCCATGTTAATCCACTCAACGTCTCCGTCCATTCCTATGCGCGACCTTACTCAAGGGTAAGTAGGGCCACCTAGAGCTTACTCTCGGCAACTGACACTTCCGCCCTCCGCCGTCACGCGCCGCTAGCGTCTCACGTTGGCTAGTTGCCCGTCCTTGACGGCGAGAATCAGCGGTCTCTTGCAACGCTGGCAAGACCGGGAAAGAAACCGCAACCTTTAAGTCACGTCTTCCGCCCTCCTCACAACCGCTCTAAATATTTATTTCATAAATATAAAAAAAGCATAGTCTCAAGTATGCATGCTCGGGACTAAACACCTAAGATTCTTTTCCAAACTATTCTGTCTGCGAGGGACCTGACCGGTGATCAATTAAGCTCCCTTTTTAGAACGTTAGGGGCGCTATTTGTAAGTGCTACTCTTACAGGCATAACAGTCGGAACGCTATGCCACGGAGCGAAAGTGTGGTCACAAACACAAACTTAAGCGTCCACAGAGAAATCGACGATCATCTTGATTCAGTGTGCTTAGTTTTAGTGCTTTTCGCGACCCAGAGTCCTCATTAGGCGACACGGCTTTTGTCGTTATGCCATGTACATTAGAAAAAAAAAAAGGATGGAAAACAGTGAGCTCATCGTAAATTAAGCATTCTTACTTGTTTCTTCTAGTTTCTGTTTATCACTTTTACTGTCAGTATTTTTCCGTAAATAATTGCTTTCGTGAAGACAGCACTCTGCTTAGTTTGACATTGGAGGTGGGGCTTTCCAACAGAGATTTGAAGACATTTCGCCTTTTTAACAGGAATGCCCATCGCCAGCAGATATCTATCTTGTTTTATTTCAGTGCGTCATTCAATTCCACTTACGAAGAACTATAGCATTAATGACCGTACAATAATTAGGCAAATGTTTACGGTCTAATTACAAAAAGTAGCCCTAGTATATACTACCAACACTTATGCTTCATATGAATTGGCCTCCAAAACCACGGCATCAAATTGGGCTAACTTTTCGTATTTGGATCAAAACGCGTGTTGCAAAGAGATATGAAGTCACCGTGGAGAAATAATTTTGATGGCAACTATTCATTTCGATACTTGCAAATCTTGCATAACATAGCCTGAAAATTTGCGCCTAAGTCGGCTTCTAACTTTGGTAGAGTAATTCTGCGATGCTGACTACAATATTGTTGCCACAACCTCTCGTCTATCGGCTAACCTCGCTGCCACTGATCACCAGCAGTGTGACACTGCTACGCACAGACAAGCACAACTAAAGAAGAATGTTCCATTCTCGGTCACGGCGACAGCGTACTAATGGGCGCGAACTGTCAAAATACCTGCCTGTTTACATCAAACTGAAATGCCAAAGAAGTCAAGGTGGCTAGAATTAGTTCCTAGTCCTTCATTACACCAAACCTTGTTATTATGTGCCAGTTGTCTTGCGTGGAATTTCACAGAACGTGAGTTCTTGCAGTCTCGCGCCCCAAAGATTTCAAGTGGAAAGCAGCACAACTTACATGAGCAGTCAGAATTGAACATGTAATTTTGTCGGGTGAATTATACTGTTATTACCAACGTAAACAAGCCGATGAGGATGATGAATGATAGAGTCACACGTCCGGCTTTGCGGCTGTTTCCCAAGAACTAACAAAAATACAGCAGAGATTCTGCAACATGCTTAGATTGTTGGCGTAAAATTAAACAACCAACGCACTCCGATTGTGCCAAACTTCTGGTACTAGTAGGTTATATTTTAGCGTTGTACTTTATGTTACCTTGAATACCGAAGGATATTTGCATCATAAGACGTCCAAAAGATGAGCCGCATGAACGCAAAGGGTGTAGACCTTAGCGTTTTCCAAAGAAGATTTGGTGAAGTGACACCGAATCTGACGGACATCGGTTTTGTATGATGACGCACCCTATTGACAAGCTTGAGCTTCCTGGTTTTCTAAAAACTAAATAATAAGAAATACATGACAAACACCTTTACAGATAACTCAAGGAGCAGTGGGGACACGAAGTGAGAAAAAAAAATGTGTTGCCAGCCTCCCAGTTAACAAGGCTTGAATAATGAAATATTCCGTGACTGCATTAAGCCTGGATGCTTTTATTGAAAAGTTAGATGCAGTCGCACTTCTATATGGTTCCGCTTGAATTCTTTTAGTAAGTTCATGCGCGGCTGCGACCTTTAGTTGTGGTTTAGATAGTTACTTATGCAAGACCGTGAAAACTGGCGCAAGAATCCTCCCTTATGCGTCGGGACACTCACGTGAGGCGTTCCATTTGACAGCAAGTCAAATTCATAAGCTCCGATAGTAGGAAATGGATACTCGCCATATCAGGGAGGATTATTTCGCCTATTGTCAGGCGCCTAATCATGTAAAGCGAAATGATTTTCCGCAGCCTGATTATATAGCAGCACAGACAGGCTAGGGTATTTCTTCCAAGTTGAACTCTGTAGAAACTCGACTGCCTTCAAACTTTGAGTACAAAACACCCATACTTAGAGGAGTTTACTAAAGGCCCCTTATTCAATTATAGTTGAGTGGACGGATGACAGCGATACACGTTGTCTCACTTGGTTTTATTTTAGATAAATAACCTATGTGCAAAGGTGGCTTTCATGTACCTCCACGTGCTGAATTTAAAAGGAATCATAAACATTTATTTTGAACGCCAGATGTCTTCATACATGTGCTCACGTTAAAAAAAAAGTGCGACATACTTTCGCTTCAATTTCAGAGCCCTGTATTTAAATGAGATCATTTGATGAACTACAACCGGAAATACTAAGCGAAACATTGCTACACACTCGTCTCTTGAGTTTCTGACACGTAAAAAAACTTGAGTGGTATCTGTTTAGATAAGTTTTAATGAAGTATTTTTATTTCGTGCAGCTTTGTGGGGTACTTATTGCATGGGGACTCGAAGCTCAAGTTTGCGGAGCGACGACAACGCCGCGCTGCGGCTCTGGCGGCAAGCTCAGGGAAATTGGGGATATGCGCGGCAGAGGGCGTAACGCGATTCAGTGTGTGTTTCACCGCAGTGGGAGCCCGTGCGTCACGCGTTCTAGATTCGGTGCAGGAAACTTTGGCGCCGGGACGTCAGCTTGGCGCGCTGAAACAAAGCGCTCGCTTTCGACGTTGCTTTTCCGCGATTGCCCAATCGACCACACGGAAGCATGAGCGAGGTCCGAAGTATTGCTCTCAGCCACGAGAGTGCATAATGTACCAAGACACGCGCTCCGGTTGTAAAATTATCGGTTGCCGGACAAGTCGTACGAGAGAGATGGAAAACAAGCGTAGATGCACGCAGTTAAAAGAATAAAGTAAGTTGTAGTTCCACCTGGCCTTCCGTTTTTAGTGCCTGAATTCAATTGAAATCATTTTTTTCGACTACCTGATGATTACGTAACGCGGCGCGTTCACGCAACGACCGCAGTAATGATAGCTCGAGCGCTGTCTCCTCGCATTGTGAAAGTCCAGTCACGGCAGTATGTTGAAACAGCTTTTGTCTTTTCATTCCTTGTGTTAGTGAGACGTAGAGCTGTCGTTGTTGGACGTTCACACTCGCATACGTCATACCGCGTTTAGCGTTATGCCTAGTTCACATTGAAACATCCGCTTTCTGCAAGGACCGAAATTCCCCTGCCGCCGAAACACAGCGTCGTTCGCACTGGACGCGCCCCGAGCCGCCGAATATGACATCTACTATACGGGGCGAACGCGGGATAGATGCGCTGTCACCCGGTTGTTGTCGCGGCTCGCAAACGCTACTACGCTATCCGGTGGTGTATATTTCGACAATTCTCGTACGCAAGAAAAGACAGTACTGCTTACTTTGCTGGCAAGTGGCTGTGTTGTAATGCACGAAGTGCAGAAAAACCACCGACGCCAGCGGCGTGGGTGGGTTCGTTTTGCTTTGCAAGACCGCAACAAGCTCGGTCACGCCAACAGCAAGCTCGGTCACCTCTTTCACGATATACGGAGGCGAAGTAGGCACAGAGTAGGTTAAACTCCCGTTAATTTTAAAATTCAGTTACGTGCACTGCAGCATAACAAGTTAGTATAGGGCTTGGCCGCCATTTTTCGAAATTCCTTGACTAGCGCTCCTATTGGTCCGCGGTGACCGATTCGGCGGTAGACGCGGCAAAAATCGGTTCGAGAGCGATCGGCGCTGAGAGGGCCCTCTCGGCGGATCTCGCCGCCGCCGAACCGGATTCGGAGCACTTTCGGCGGCCGGAATTCTCAGTGTGAACGCGGCCTTACAGTGTTGGTTGCTTTTAAACTGAACAGCGTACATTGTCAAAGGTTCGCCGCTTGATGTTCACACATTGGGAATGCTTCGTCATCGCGCCGGAACGAACGTCTTTGCATTTTCAGCAAACTTTAACTTCGCCTTGCTGGTTTGTTCAATTTTTGTCGCTTCAATAGGGTGCTATTCATGCCGGCCACTTAATTAAACTGGCACACAATACACTTAGAGATGTGTGATTTTCTTTCACGCGCACAGCCTGTATGCGTGTTACGGTCGGCAGAGTGCTTTCAGTGTGGGCTAATAACGCGAGCTCGTCGCCCACCCTCTACCACATCGAGCCTGAAATAAGGCACTTCTCACGCTGAACCGCGTTCGAAAAGCAGGCCTTATATGTCTGTACAGTCGATATTTTCGTAAAATAGGAGCGTAAGCACGACGCGAGTATCGAAAAAAAAAAACAAAAAACGAGGGTATACAGTTCGACTTACTTTGCAGTGGTGAAAAGCTAAACAAGCTGCCTCGCACCTAAGTCAGCGGTAGTAGTAGTAGTAGAGAACATTTATTTAGAAAAAAAAAGCAGGTTGCTAGGGAGACCAGCCTCTAGTGGGTCAGCCTCCCTGCAGTACTAGGTGGAGTCCCTAGTCTGGGACCCCGTTGGTCGTGGCCGCTGTCCTGGCACGCTGGACCATGGCTCGTTGGGCCGCAAGGTCCTGGCAACCGAGCAGGGCCGCCTCCCAGTCCTTTCTTGTTGGATTTGGGTTCGGGGGTAAAGAAGGATTGAAGTCAGAGGGAGATGCCCCAGTGCTACGGAGGACATGGACCTTATTCTGTTTTGTGCTATGATTGTGTCATCTTTGTTCGTTTTTTTTTTGCACGCGCTGGAAAGGTAGTTCACGACACTACGCGTCTCCTACTCACAGTATGCATCAACAACGAAAACGACAACGTAGATCGCGTATGTGGCTTAATTTCCCACTGCGTATAGGCCTTTGGGTCCATTTAAAGTATGACAGAAGAAAGCTTACCTCGACGTATCGTACACGGCAATGTCGCAGACTTCGCAAATGCATTTCGCGCAAAGTCGAGCGCTGTTTTCGCCGGCACCACATCGTAACATTAACAAACGTTAACATTAACAAACTCCACATTAACAAACTTTTCTCGTTCGATAACGTTCGCTTTTCATAGCGCTTGTCCAGCTTGGGAGATTTTTTTTTTCAAGCGGTGCATTGGGCGGTTCTGCAAATGTAGCGCCCGTGTCCTGCACGTGCACGAAAGCGAGCGGCAGCACGACGTAAAGAAGAAAAAAAAATGCGCGATGTACATTTCCAGTTTTCTTGTTTCTGCTAGAGCTGGCGCTGCCCGTCTAGAGTCGCAGCGCCTCCAAGCGTTGCTTTGGGTCCCTATATAGAAGGGGAATAAACAGTGCTTGCACGAAAATGAAATAAACCGCAAGGATAGCCTGTTAATACCCAAAATAACAGATGAGCTGTTTAACTGTGTACCATAATTGCAGTTTTCACTCGACATTGGCGAATTTGTGCGCTGGTCACGGACATTTCTGAATATTGCCATTGCATCTTATTAGCGTTTCTACTAAATGTTTTACTGTGTTTTTAATTTCTCACTCGATATTCACTTTTGTACCTTTTGTACTCCCTCTTTCTTTGTTTTATCATACATTCCTATATGTATTTTCTGCTCATAAAAAACAGGCAGACGTTGAGCCCTTTTGGCATTTGTGAGCATAAGCTTTTTCATAATTTTCTGTGCCCTTGATTATTGCTAGACGGATATCAATTATTACTATTAGCGATATTACTACCACTACTATAATAATAATAATAATAATAATAATAATAATAATAATAATAATAATAATATATTCACCTGCAAAAATAAATCGAATGACAGACATCGTCTCCTGGACAGTTTGTCCACCCTTTACAAAATTGTCGCATCTCTTAGTTTTATCGTGTTATACAAGCTTTGACTCAAGTCGGTGTGTTTTCGCTTACAAATGTATTTGCGCTTTTGTTGCAGGTGGCCACCGTGTTCCTTGGGCTCGCGTCGTACGCGCTGGCCGATGGCCTCCACCACCTCGACATTGCCAAGGTTGGCAACGTGGGCTACGTGGCCCGTGGACCCGGGGCCATCCAGTTCCACCAGAGCGGCGGTGTGATTCCGGAAGGCGTGCCCACCGTGTCCCGCGGCCATTCAGGCACCACAGTTCACGGACCCCCCATTACCGACACCCACGGTGTCAGTGTGTCGCAGCCTGCCGTGACCGTCACTCAGCAGCGCGTTGAGCAGCCCGCCATCACTGTGACCCAGCAGCGGCCCGCTGTCACGCTCACCCAGCAGCGCGTGGTGCAGCCGGCCGTCACTGTGACCCAGCAACGGCCTGCCATCACCGTTACCGAGCAAAGGGTCATCCAGCCCGACGTGACCGTGACTCAGCAGCAGCCGGCCGTAACGCTTACGCAGCAGCGGGTCGTCCAGCCTGCCGTGACTGTGACTCAGCAGCAGCCGGCCATCACGCTCACCCAGCAGCGGGTCGTCCAGCCTGCAGTGACCGTGACTCAGCAGCAGCCAGCCATAACGCTCACTCAGCAGCGAGTGGTACAGCCAGCTATCGCTGTGACAACACAGCCCGGAATCGCCGTCACTCAGCACCGTGTCGTGCAGCCAGCAGTCACTGTGACTGAGCAGCAGCCGGCCGTCACGGTTACCCAGACCCAGCAGCGCGTCGTCCAGCCGGCCACCGTCGTCAGCCACGTGCCGGGCATCGCCGTCACCCAGCAACGAGTAGTGCGGCCCGGAGGTGTGGCCGTGAGCCACATTCCCGGATCAGTGTACACCACCCAGGGAGCCTACGGAGTCGGAGGTACTTACGGTATCACGCTTGTCAGGCCTGGTGGTAGTTACGGTTTTGGTTATGGAATTGGCGGCGCTCATTATGCCGCAGGCCTACTTCTCCACCATCCAGGTCAAGCCGTGACCACGGTGCACCCGGGAGCCGCTTACGGCTACGGGGCCGTGGCTTACCGTCCAGGACAGGCTATCACCACGGTCAGGCCCGGATCGGCCTATGGATACGGAGCTGTGTCCTACCAGCCGGGATCCACGGTTACCACATACAGGCCCGGAACGGCCTACAACATCAACGCTGTCACCTACCAGCCGGGCTCCGCGGTCACCACCGTTAAACCGGGAGCGGCTTACGGTGCCGGCACGCTTACCTACCAGCCAGGCTCTGCGATCACCAGTGTTCGTCCAGGTTCTGCGGCTTACGGCGTGACCACCGTCACGCAGCCAGGCTCTGCTGTCGTTGAGCACACCCCTGGATACATCTATGGCCTCGGCTATGGAACGCGTACAATTGGGGTTCCCGAAATTCATTACCACACCAGGCCTGTCAACTTTGGTTACGGATACGGCTTGGGTGGCACCCGCTACGGCACGCTGTACCATCCTGGTGCTGTCGTGCACAGTGAGGGCCTCGGTCTTCTGCACACACCAGGTGCTGCTGTTGTCCACCACGTCCCAGGTGCGGCTGTGACCACTTACAAGACGGCCACCGTCTCCACTCCCGGCACCGCAGTCGTACACACTGCTCCCGGTCCAGCCATCACAACGTACAGGACTGCCACCCTGACCGCTCCTGGCAGCGCTGTTGTTCAGCAAGTACCGGGCGTCACCACATACAGGACCGCAACCGTGACTTCTCCAGGAGGCGCAGTCGTCCAGCAAGTCCCGGGAGTCACCACGTACAGGACCTCAACAGTGACCGCTCCGGGAGGTGCCGTAGTGCAGCAAGTCCCAGGCATCACAACCTACAGGACTGCCACCGTTACCACTCCAGGCCGCGCTGTTGTCCAGCAAGTTCCAGGCGTCACTACCTACAGGACTTCTACAGTCACTGCTCCCGGAGCCGCTGTTGTTCAGCAACCTGGCGTTGCCGTCACCGGCGTCAGGACGTACACCGTCCCGGGCTCAGCCGTTGTTCAGCAGATTCCAGGAGTTACCACTTATAGGACTGGCACCATCACTACTCCCGGATCTGCCATTGTGCAGCAAGTTCCAGGAGCCGTCACCACTTACAAGACCGCTACGATTTCTGCTCCTACGGCTACTGTGGTCCAGCGTCCAGGCACCGTGACCACGTACAGAACCGCCACCATCAGTGCCCCAAGCGCCACCGTCGTTCAACAGCCCGGTATCACCACTTATGGCGCCACCGCCTTGCAGCAGCCAGACATCCACGTTCTTCACCACCCAGCTGTGGCCACTGGTACCCTTGTCGCTCCTGTGAGCACTGGTTCCGTGACAACGTACAAAACTACGGCCATCGGTGCTCCGGGTGCTGCTATTCTCAACCAGCCAGGAGTATCTGTCGTTAACCAGCCAGGTGTTGCTACTGGGGCCGTCGTGAATTCCGTACCTGGAGCTGCCGTTACCACGTACAGGACGGCCACCGTGACCACTCCCGCACAGGCCGTTGTCCACCAGATCCCAGGAGCCGTCGTGCATTCCCCTGCCGTTGCTACTACAGTCGTTGGCCAACCAGCCGGTGCAGTTGGTGTGACCCCAGGTGAGTGGCCACATGCGTTTCCAGCAAGCATGTAAACAATTGTCTTGTTCATGCAGAAAGTAATGAAATTTATTTGAAATGCTGAAAGTGCAACACGTTATTTTGACAGAAGAATATGTATTAGCATTTTATGCGTAATACAATTACGAGGTAAGTTATGTTAAGCTAGGCATCACGTAAACTGCCAGCAGAAGTGACTATGACCACCTGACGAAGGGCATGTCATGAGTATTAATGTCGATGATCACTGCGTGTGCTGAAACATACCAAAAAAAGCGGTCGGGTGTCTTGTGGTGTAATGTTCAAATACGTCGATTACAATGGTGACCCTTTTAATGCCCCGTTGCATGGCATACCTTTATTAGACAGGGTACTTGAGCTCGTAGCTTTAAGTGCATGAAACACAGAATTAAATGACAGCTTTCCAGCGAGTAATCAAAGGCAGCTTTTCCTCCCAGAAGTACCACAGATGTGCGAATAAACCCGTCCACCGTTTCTACAAGAGGCTAATGTGCACTCATTCCACGTGAGTGACGTGTGCGTCACTGAAAGAGACGCTTGGGGCGAAACGATTGCTGGCCACGACTGCCGCTAGGCCAATCAGCGCCCGTAGCAACAACAAGAGCACCCAACGCAAAGCACTTGCTTTCGACCTCCTAACTAAGCTAACTACGCCCACATGTGTGAACACCGCAGGACAGAGTATCATGTTCGGAGTCGGAGGACTCCGCTACGCCGGCGATATCGACGCCGCCGTTCAGGGCGCCCTACACGGAGCGGCCCTCATCCAAGCGGCTCCCGCCCCCGTGGCGGTCACCAATGTCCTCCCAGGTGCGGTAACGTACACCGGTGCCGCCGTTCCCGCCTCGGCTGCTGTGCTGCACCACGTGCCCACGGAAGCCGAGCTGAGGCAACTCATCACCTACGGCTACGGATACGGCCTTGGAGGCGTTCGCTACAGCCACGCCACGACTCCGGCCACCGTGGTGACCTCCCCTACTCAGGTGGTCCACGAGGCAGCCCCGGCTGTCGTGACGTCGCATGCCCTTCCGGCCGCCGTCCAGCACTACACTCAGCGGTTCATCTCGTACGGCCCCACCACCACCCTGAAGTACACCGTGGACCCAAGCGTCCAGCCCCTTCAGACTCTCAAGAAGAAATAGACGGTGGGTGGCAGTGCATGGGTTGCACAGCACTCTTTTTATATTTTCTTTGATAGCGCTGCAAGCTTGGTGAGCAGGTACGTTTCACGTATTGGTTTGGTACTTTTATTAGTTTTTGTACCTCATCTGTACCACGCAGCACATACAAAGAAATGCGTTTTTCTGTCTTTTCCAGCTCACGCGGTCATCGGTGACGCTATAGCACGGTATTGTGAACGCTATATCATCCAGATTTTTTACGTAGCTTTCTTAGTTCTCACGTGGCAGGCAGTGTTAACCAGTAACTTCGCCTCTACACGTGCGTCATTGAAGAGCTGTGATAAACATGTGTTGAAACATGGCTGCCTTAATGTTCTTTTACAATATAACAATATATATGCCATAAGTCGACGTCACTTAGTGCTACAACGAGTCATAGAAGAAAAGAAAAAGAAAGCCCGTATTCTGAGCGTGAGGCCGTAAGCTCAAAACAATGCATGCCAAAAAAATGATCATATTTCCCATATTTATTTTTCTGCAACGATATGTCTTACGCGATAGAAAGATGAACACACAGCTCTCTCCTCGGGCCGGCATAAAGATTTTTTTGCATATAAATATATTCAGAAAGTTCAACGGGGTCGTATACAGAAATCATTTCCTAGATGAGAAAAGGGTGGTTGACGTTACACTATCACATTGTCTGTTCATGCTTCCATTTATGTGCGCATGCGTGTATATACGTATACGCACGTCAAATTGACAATTTTGAGGGGTCAGGGGTTGAACTCCGCCCTCCAGCTGCTGCGACGGTGGCTTAAAAAAGTGGAAATGGTAGTAAGTATCTAGGCTTCATGTGCATGTGTAGTAAAGTGAAAGTCAGCAAAAGACGAATCGTAATTTGAGAAGGCGTCGAGGCTAGTCTTTGGTAAGGATGCGTATTAATATAGAGCGCTAAAGGAAGCAGATGCAGAGAAGGCGATGGTCGAAGGCTGCCGCTGTTGAGCAGCCGTCTTCCTGAATTCATTCTCCGGTGTGTATGTGTTCCTTCAAGCGCTGCGCATTAGAAAGAATTTCAAGTCAGTGTTACGTGTGCCCTCGTCTCTCTCTCTCTCTTTTGTACGAGCACGTTTGTCGTGCGCTTAAAGTGTTGACGCTTCCACCGTCTGCGTTTGACATCTCTCGCAGGTAACCTGGACGTGCAGGAACCCTTCCGCAACGCTCAGACGGATGATTACGACGAGAATTTTACAGAGCCGAGGCGCGCGATCTTCTATTTATTCCCGCGTTATCCTCTCCACTTCTTTGCCCTCGCTGACGTCACAAGGCGAGTCCCGGGTGTAGCCAGGACGGGACTGGATGCGAAACCGGGGATGCCATGTTCCCGTTCCCAGTCAAGTACGGAACTGCGCCCCATCGAAAGGCGAGAGACCGTTCGCGCGAATAAAACAACAAAAAAAAAACAAGAAAAAAAGAAAGAAAACAGAAAACCACGTGCGTTCCCCATATCGGGGCGAATCTTCTCGCAAAACTGCGCAAGAGAGGCGAGCACCTCGCAGGAGGCTCGCTTCGTGCCCGCAGACCTTGGCCTGGTCGCATTCATAAGCGAAGCGGCGGTTACATGCCGACTACTTATCTCTTTTCGAGATTTCGTATCTAGTTTAAACAGCTTCAATGTGTGCAAATTGTGGGAAATCACTGCTTTTTTTGTTTTATCGGCAGGTGGGAGGAAGAATTGAAATCGGGTGTCAGTATCCACGCGAATTGCACCTCGTGAGCACCCCTGCGCGCCATATGAGAGATAGTGGTGCTTGTGTTTCGTATCCATATCTGCAGCCTCACAGGCGTCGCAGGGCAAAAGCGTCAGGCGTAGTGCCTGAATTAATCAAGCTGCAATGTAATATACCAGCGACGACTTTCCAATGAGCGTTTGTTGAAAGATAGAAAAGGTAGCAGACGCTGGCCTTTTCTGCCATGAGTGATTATGCCACAGGACACCATGCAAATGAAGCTAACCCTCCAGGCTTTGGTCACGTAAATCAACCCGTCCTGATAGGTTACTTTTGCTGTATGTAAAGCAGTGTAGAACTTCTAATGTTTGCGGTACACCGCACGCGCCCAAAGTGACTTATAACCCACTATATGCTTGACGGAGAAAAACAGTTACGTTAAGTTATTTCAAGCAGGCTGACTCTTCTGATTCACGGCTCTGTAAAGATGCGAGGCTTTTCAGATCCAGCGTTGAACATGCGAAAAACTTCAAAGTGCTCCTTAAGCACCTGCTCATAAGTGCGCTACGTTGACTTTGTTAGTGGGTGAGTACATATTGAGTAAAAAAAGTGAGCTAGCGAATAAGCAAGGAAGGCTTTAGATTTGAACCTGGATGACCTGGAAGGAAGAGCTTCAGCAACGACTGTACATTGTGTCTGCCACATAAGTAAGTATCATGGCTCAGCTGGTGGCTTCAGAAACGTAATCAGGCTTGCTTCCTAGAGAAGAGCTCAAACTCGCAACGTTTATGACCACGTTTCTTGCACTTTCCTTGTGTGTTTCTTCATAGTTGCTATCACCTTTCACCAACGCCAGGCCTGAATATAAGCCCTATAATGGCTGCCATCTAGAACATACACCGGGCAAAGAGATCGCAAGGCCACATCATTGTAGTGAAAGAGTGCTATTGCGTCTGTGTATTTAACTAAATCCCTCAAAACTACCAGGATCGAGTCTCGAACCTCGAACTCAAGACCTGAGGGGCCTCAATCGGAGTACATGTTCATATTTCATTCCAGAGCGAGGGACAGGAAGGTGAAGATGCAGTGTCAGAGAATTTACAAACACGCAGCATACACTCCAGGAAGAATTTAAAGGTGTCTTGCCAAAGGTAGAGAAATAGAAGACGACAGTGCTTGTAGATTTAACCTTGCCCTTTTACTAGACGTGCATGACCCGAACAAATGTTGTGAACGACGAGAAGACATCACTATACCTTGATTCGCTCGACGTTGGTACCTCACAATGTAAAAGCCAGCCTCTTTAGCGACCAAGTCATCAGGAGCCGTTGCATTGAGAATGAATTGTGACTTGGCGTGCCCCTGGTGCCCTAACACTTACTTTTACTTAACATTTACTTAACATTTACTTAACAATTACTTTACATTTACTTAACATTTACTTTTACTTAACGTTTACATTTACTTAACGTTTACATTTACTTAACATTTACTTAACATTTATTAACATTTTACTTAACATTTACTTAGCGCAAGCGCTAACTACTTGTCGTAATATTGTTCGTAATCACAAAGACTGGGGTGAAAAGAATATTTATTATGATGGCGGACAGGCCCCTGAATTCCTCCAATTTACTGAAATAGCTTTAACTATAGACATCAGGTTAACGTCAATATGTTAGAAACCAGAAAAAAGATTCCCACCCTAGCACAATGTACATATGGTTAACCGGAGAAGCTGAAAAGTGCGGCTCAATGCTCATAGTATGCTGGAATCTATAGAAGTGCCCTTTTTCGTACTTTTTAAATTTTGATATCACTGCATTCTAGATATGCGTGCTTCAAACATTTCGTTAGGTGGCGTCAACTTAGACGGAATTAAAAGCTCTTGAAGAATTTTATAGTGATTCCAAGTGCAGTGGGTATCATTCCTAGCCATAGTGCTGGCGAAACCATGAACTGAAGTAACGCGAGAGCGGGGGCACTTTAAGTTGGCGTATGCTGGCATTGCTTCATCGTCATGTTTTAGCGCGCTCACAGACAACCACATTTCCCACCTTCTAGCCCAAGCTCGTAGCCGGGCAGGGGAGGGGGGTCTCCGCCCCCCCCCCGAAATTTTAGTGGGAGGGGGGGTAGGTGTTTGCGAGCAGGGCACTCGGTTTTCTCGCACAATATACAAAACACATGCGCGCACGAGTGACCTCCAATTCGAACTCTCTCAGCTGGGTTACCGAAAGGGTCTGCGCGAATTTGAGGTTTAATGTTAAGCTTGCATTACATACACGCAAGCAGGTACGGCAAAGACCTAGGCCTCTGAGATAAGCTCCCTCAATGCACCGTTGCTCAATGCGCGTTGCCGATGCCCATCCTGGAGGTAGGACACGGACTAAGGAAAAACGCATGGAGGAAGGAAACAACCAAGCAAGGTCTCTGACGTAACTCGTTGTAAAGCTGTGGTGAATCCGGAAGCCGGTCATATTGCCTGCTCAAATTCTCGCCTCTTGTTTATATTCGAATGTGAAGCAGAAAGCGAGACTCTCTCTCCGACTAGGAAAGCACGTGGGCTGCGCAGAGCGCGCGTCGTGACGATCCGAAACTAATGGAACGGGGCTGAACACTGTGATAGCGTGGTACCCACCGCTGGCGCCGTCGGCGAAATCATTTTGTCCGCGTGTTAAACAGCGACTAACAGCTCACCAACGAACAAAAAAAAAAGACACAAAAGAACGCGTGCTAGACGCACTAACTACGGCGAGTATGGTGCCAACGATTTCATGACGTTTATATGCACGCACTCTACAGACAACGCGATCGCCCGTGCGTCACCTTCCATAGTTGCATGCCGTCGCTCACGAGGCCGGCGCGGCGCCCTGTCACCGTGCCCGTGTTCCTTGCAAAAAAAAAAAAAAACTCACCACCGTCAGCATTGTGTCAACCGCATTGACCTTGGCGGTTATGAATACAGCTTTTATAAAGAGCACATAACTTACATACTGCCATTGCGAATGACAATACGAAAATAATTGTTTTTACGAATGGTGAAGGCTTTCAGCAAGTGAAGTGAATGGTGAAGGCTTTCAGCCCCCCTTTCAGAAAAAAAGACGTCCTGGCTATGAGCCTGTTCATCTAGCCGCGTGTAGCTTCGCCGTAAAACGAAGCGCACTGCCCGGCTCGAAACCTGAACGTATTACCATGCTCCTTAGAGGCTGCGCCCCAATCTGAAAGCGTTCTACGCGACGGCCGGACATTTTAAGCCTTCCCACCGAACGGGTTCCTCACCCTTATTCTCTTCGCGTTGCGAGCGGTATCGTAATAGACAGAGACGGCAGACTGCTTTGGACCTTATCGACGTAACGAAAAAAAAAAAAAACCCCGCAAGGGTAAACCAGTGCCGCAACGGGAGAACCAAGCTGGCACCGGGTGGAACGATATCCAACAGCGGGCCACCCCCGTGCCCTCGAAAACAAAGGACGGGGAGGCGACACGAAGAAGAACCGATAAAGCCAGTGATGCTTGTAAATCAAGATCACGCTTGCCGTATGCTGCCTGAGAATGCGGTTAAGGACGGTATAGGTCGCCATGGTTTAATCCCTGCTTCGAGGTTGTCCGGGTTTAAGGCTTCCACCACGCGCAAGGCGGCGCAGTGCGGGAACTTAAGTGGCCGTTTGCTGCATAGATACAGTGTGTAAAAGAGATTAAGATAACCATTGTACTGCACTAGTTAAGTGCAGAAATCAGTTGTACTGCCAAGAAAGGAGTCCGATATATATTTTTTTTTATAGTCTGATGCTACATCTGAATAAGTTGCAGCCAGAGACATATGGTGGTCCTGTCTTCGCATAATCTTTCCATTTGTCGAACTAAGCCATAAAAAAAATGCAGCAAGTTGCTAGCCTCGAGTTTCATTGGTTCTTTTGCTAGTCTACATCAGTTTGCTCGACACAAGGCTGTGATGGCATGTTTTTGCTAAAGAAAATCAAGTATGCGTCCCTGTATTTGACGCCACAAATGGGCAAGCCTTGCGATATGTGGCCCTGTTTTTTATCCATATATGGTGAGGGCTAGCTATATATGTAGACACATTTACTCACACACAGCCGCACATGATACGTAAAAGTACCAGACACGGCGTTCAGGTTACGGTTCATAAACAGGGTTGGCCAACGCTCGCATGACTTCAAGGCACGCCACAGTTGAAATGAAGTACTGCTGGAACGGCGAGCAATTTGCGCAAGCGGCGCCTGCAAACTTCCGAATGATTCGATTCCTGCGTGCAACAGTGACATTGTTCTACGCAACATTTCTTTTCAATGAGCTCTGGTAAAGTTTCAGGGAATGCTAAAAGTGAGCATCGCACATGAGGTTGTGAAGAAGCATAATATTTTCGTCGTTGCCACATTAACGTAGCCTGCGTTATCTGTTACACCAAATCTATGCGTGCCAATGAGCGACACAAATATTTACAATGAGGGGAGTTGCTTTCAGGTAGCCATTCTCCAAAAGCGTAGACACAATTTTAAGGGGTGAGGGAGGCGCGTTTAACCAAATTTTTGTGATTTCGTTTGTATGTGCGTGTACGTATACGCATGCAAAACTGATAATTTTAGGGGAACTTGAACTTTCTCCAGCTCCTTTTCCCCTGGCTTTTTATGTACCTCTTTCATATTCTTCTGAACGAGCCTGCTTACCTTGGTTGGCCCGTGAACTTGCCATTTGTGTATAGGTGCGACACAGCTCACACTACTCATCATGAAAGCTGCACAACTGCAAAAAGCTGCCCGAAAACGAGACAAGAACACAAAAGGCACATGCCAAAGCACATACTAGCTGCTGAAATTTTATTGAGGGAAACCGATACATAAATAGCAAGAAATTACGTAAACGATTAGAGGTTGGCAGTTGGATAATTTATCTCTAGTTGGTGCAATGCGATCGAGGGCCTTGCGACACATGTGTAGTCACACCTGTCAATATAAAAGAAAGGTCTCAGCAACTTCTCTCGTTGTCCCATCTCTGCGCCGAATCCACACCTTTGTTTCGCGAAGTTGCTATAGTGCGTGCGCCTTCTGCGTTCTTGTCTCTTTGTCGCACATTTTTTGCAGTTATGAATTACCAACTCACCCAGCGTTCAGTGCTCTCATTACGAAAGCGTGGTGAATCGATCCTGTCGACGCCCAATAACAGTTGAGGATTTCGGTCCTGAATACTCAATACTGTAATGGCGGACGCTGAGAATACCGGAAATTTCGACCACTTGGGATGCTGAAGGGCGTCCTTATTCTAAGGACACGAGCCTCAAGTATTTTGCCTCTATCGAAATTGCTTTATTAATAATGAAAAATTGCAGCAGTAACATGCTTGGTCACTGTTTGATGGGATTGGACTTTGCGCGAAATAGTCAAGATAGTGAAATTCTAAAATATGTAATTTCCACAATGCCTTCACAAGGCCCGTGAGACCAAGAGCATTTCGGGGGGCCTTTCTTTCTTTACATATACCGCAGAAGCAAACTGTTACAAAGCCCTGCTGTAGATTGCATAGGTAAAAACCATCGCAACAGCGCAGACTTTTGGAAATGTGATATATGACTCGTATTTAAAACAATATTTACTTATGAACAAAACCGTATTCAGTGACAGGTTCTCCTGGAACCGCAAGAGAAAATGCCTTTGAGGCGGGATTGGAGTTCCGTGCAATGCGGAATGACATGTATCGCGCCAAGTAGGCGACTGCACATATTGCAGCCTTTTATCGACCACGATAGCGAATCAGTCGCTTCCAATGCAAAAGTTGTGTATTCTCTACCAGGCCTCACCGGTGAGGTTCGCCCGTACTTTGCACTTCCCTTCGCGTTCTTACGACGTATGTGCTTCAACCGTTCGCTAGCCATTAGCGAATTTGTCAGTACAATGAACAAATATTTTTGATGGCATGCTTATTTATTGCGAAAGGGCCAGAGCTTCATCACACACCTTGTCCATGTTGTGGCGTGCGTAGTCTATCAGTGAAACACGGTTATAGACTACCAGTTTATTTGCAGAGGTTTATAAGGGATGCCACGCTGATTAAACAGTAAACTGCGGCAGCAGTGCAGCATGATTATTCGTAGCTAGAAAGAAACAACCACACGCAGACACATCAGCCCGATGTCTCGTACGTTTCTGTTCAATCGTATTCCAGTGTTTATTGGTGTCAAGTACGGGCGCTACCAGCACTTCCGCCCACGCTCATGAGTTTCGGTAAGAAATCCCAGTCACAACATTTTATCTCGACTCGAAGCTTATGCACAAGGAGTGCGAATTCGTTTACCGACTTTAACGACGCTGGGTCTGTAATGAACAACCGCCTCAGGCTTTGGAATATCACCACCATTGTGATGCCCTGGAGGATGCACCTGATTAGGTGCGCCAGCCCCTCGTGCTGCGCTCAGCTGTAAAAAAAAGCAAGAGCTTAAAAGGTCGCTCGATGGCTGTTCAGTGAGCAACCCCCCTTCTTATCGCATTCCGGCGGGTCTCGCAAAATTCGACAGCGTACGGCTCTTGCATTCCAATCGCGTGACCCAAAGAGTGGTGGTCCAGAAAGGACCGACTGGCAAATGCGCCTTGTCTCCAGCTACCATCGGCGTGACACTAGCGAGGCAAGGGTGCAGAGGGGAGCGTAGTGTTTACTGAAAGAAACAACAAAAACATATTACGCCAAAAAGGCATCGACAAAGGAAGCGTCACCATCGTTGAGAATCTGGATCAACCGACGCCATATCGACGCTGAAGTCATCATCGATGAGGCGCGAGGGCACACACTTCATGAGGTATTTTCGCGTTTACTCGTGCTTTCTCCTGGATATGTATAGGGACCCCGTACATCTTGATGCGTACTTAATTCTTTTTTTTTTTCATTCGCTTTTCTCTGACTTTCACGTTCCGCGCCAGCAGCCGAAGACGTGTACAGGTGCGCAGCAGGTCAAGACTTGGACATGATTTCACATAACACTACGAAGAGGTGAAAGCACTGCCGAGACGTGCAAGGACTGTGATTATCCTTTAATAGCTGTTGAGGATTTGTGCCCCAAAACCGTGTTATAGTTACGAGAGGCACTGCAGTGGAACGCTGGGGAAATGTAGACCACCAGGAGTTCCTTGACGTACAACCAAATGTAAGCGCACGGGCGTCTATAGCATTTGGTATCCATTGAAATGCGGCCGCCACGGCCGGGATTCAATCCCACGGTCTTGGTGGTCCGTGGTGGAGTATAATAACCACCGAACCACCGCGGGGTGATCATCACCCTACGGTGACCCACTAAAATTTCCTACACCAGTGATCGATCGTGACTTTACACTTTACCTCATGGTCATACCTTAAAGCCAGAACCAAAAGTAATGCATATTAGAGTCATTGCGAATGACTACATAAGGCATGGCTCGAAAAGTGATGGCGTGGCATGCAGTGCGGGCGGCTTAGTGGCAGCACTAAGCAACAAAAAGAATTCACAAGGTTCATAGATGTGTTACACAGTGGCAGATCACCGCAGCCTTTGTTTCATCATCTAACGGCGATACCAGTAGCGTCTCTCGAGATAGCCTTTTTTCTTACTTCACGATGTGAAAGAATCTATCGCAAAGAATAATCATTTGACGATCACCTAGACTTGAAGAAGGAACGAAGAAGGAACTGATACGCAAGAAGCCAATCAATGAGCTAGCACTGAGAGGGAAAATACAGGAATTCAGAGTCTCGCTTCAGAACAGGTACTCGGCTCTTAGTGAGGAAACCAACCTTAGCATAGATACAATGAATGATAATCTGACGAGCATGATTACGGAGTGTGCAGTGGAAGTTGGAGGCAGGGTAGTTACACAGGACACTGGCAAGCTTTCCAAGGAAACGAAGAATCTCATTAAGAAGCCTCAAATTATGAAAGTGTCAAGTACAACAGACAAAATAGAACTGGCAGAGCTTTAAACGTTGATTAATAGGCGTAAGGTATGCGATGTAAGAAGGTATAACATGGAAAGAATTGAACACGCTCCGAAAAACGGAGGAAGCGTCAAAGCAGTGAAGAGGAAACTTGGAATAGGCAAAAATCGGATGTATGCACTAAGGGACAAAGAAGGCAAAAGAACTATCAATATGGATAGGATAGTTAAAATAGCGGAGGAGTTCTACAGAGATCTGTACAGTAGCCGGGACAACCATGACCTTAATACTATAAGAACTAGCAGTAACCCAGATGACACCCCACCAGTAATGATAGAAGAAGTCAGAAAAGCTTCGGAGAGCATGCAAAGAGCCAAAGCTGCTGGTGAGGATCAGGTAAGATCAGTTCTGCTGAAAGATGGAGGAGAGATTGTGTTAGAAAACTTAGCCACCCTGTTTACGAGGTGTCTCCTGACGGGAAGAGTACCAGAGTCTTGGAAGAACGCTATAATACATAAGAAAGGAGATGACAAGAACTTGAAGAACTACAGGCCAATCAGCTTGCTCTCTGTAGTATACAAGCTATTTACAAAGATAATTGCTGACAGAGTAAAGAAAACATTAGAATTCAATCAACCAAAGGAACACGCAGGATTTCAAACAGGCTACTCAACAATCGACTACATTCATACTATCAATCAGGTAATAGAAAAATGCTCAGAATATAACCAATCACTATATATAGCCTTCATAGATTAAGAGAAAGCGTTTGATCCAGTAGAAATATCAGCCGTCATGCAGACACTGCGGAATCAGGGCGTCGATGAAGTATATATAAACATGTTGGAAGAAATCTACAGGGGATCAACTGCTACCATAGTGCTTCATGAAGCAACAGAGCACAATCTCCCCAATGCTATTTACCGCGTGATTAAAGGAGGTTTTCACAAGCCTAGAATGGGAACAGTTAGGGATAAGAGTTATTGGAGAGTACCTTAGTAACCTGCGCTTTGCCGATGACATTGCAATGCTGAGTAACTCAGGAAACGAATTGCAACTCATGATTACGGAGTTAGACAAGGAGAGCTGAAAGGTGGGTCTTAAAATTAATCTGCAGAAAACGAAAGTAATGTAGAACAACCTCGGAAAAGACCAGCGCTTTGAGATAGCTAATAGGGCACTTCAAGTTGTAGAAGACTACACCTACTTAGGGCAGGTAATAACCGCGGAGCCGAACCACGAGATTGAAGTAACTAGAAGAATAAGAATGGGGTGGAGCACATTTCGCAAGCACTCTCAAAATATGTCAGGTAAATTGCCACTATTCCTCAAAAGGAAGTATATAACAGCTGTATCTTGCCGGTACTTATACTACGGAGCACAAACCTGGAGACTTACAAAGAGGGTTCAGCTTAAATTGAGGACGACGCAGCGAGCAATGGAAAGAAAAATGGTAGGTGTAAGAAAAATGCAGCCGCCACAGTCGGGATTTGATCCCGCGACCTGCGGGTCAGCAGCCGGGTACCTTAGCCACTAGACCACCACGGTGGGGCTGCGAGAGGCCATCGTCTAGCAGCGGGCGCAGGATAAGCTGACAATGACGCTTCTGTGGTTGATACTGCTACTCAGTGCAGCATGAAGGTATCCAGAAAACAATTTGCATCTTCCTCAGGAAGTTTTACTACAATAAAAAATTGACATGAGTCTTTCGACTGAATCGACGCATGCCTTTCTTTCCGAAGTTATCGCTTCCTCTTGACAACTTCCATATAAAACCATACATAGCTTTGAAAATCTTGTCGAGGTACTTCCATACCAAACTCCAAAAGAACGCAAATGCGATGTTTAGTGTTGTCAATTCCTAATATTGTCGAGGCGTGTACTGACAGATAAAGCAATTTTGGAAAAGATGGTCTAAAAGATAGATAGATTGATATGCGGGTTTTGACGTCCCAAAACCACCATATGATTATGAGAGACGCCATTGTGGAGGACTCCAGTAATTTTGACCACCCGGGGTTCTCTAATGTGCACCCAAATCTGAGCACACGGGCCTACACCGCGGGCCTAAGGAGTTTGATCTATAGCTAGATGAATCTCGGTAGAACGAAAAGAACCCGCGAGGGAGGGGTGTAAGCACATTTCAAGAACCTCATCGTTCTCGCCTGGTATTACCCTGGTCTTTCCATGAGTCAAGGTAACAACATTCTTGGCGTCAATCAAGGGGATTGAGATCCTCAGACACAAGTTGTGTTTCATAGACCTTCGTTAAGATTCCGCTTCTCATGACACGTTAATTTAGTGCTGATATGATATCCAGCACGTTTAGGTCCTCATTAATATTAGTGCTGAGAATGGCCGTGTGAGGGCTGTATAAGTAGAGCAGTATTTGAAATTGCACACATGTGTGCAAGTTCTTTAGTTGTTTCAAAGATGAGTGGGGTCTTCTCAACCTTACATTGTCAGACACGTATTACTTTAGCTCTACGGCACGCTTCTAAGTCGTAACTACCTTTCGAACTCCCAGATGACAACCCAAGTGCAACTGACATTCAGCGTTTCGTCTTTCATTTTGTGTCGACACACAAAGTGATAGACAACAGTTGAAGATTTACGAATTCAGCCGACTCCGCACAATTATCTGTTCTCTACAGATGTGTGACGTGGTGCACGTAGCTAAGACATTTGCTTATTTTTCATCATAGTCAAGGGTGATAAGCTTGAAGGCCAAGCCAGGGCCATGACAGGCGATGCAAATACATTTACATTTTATATCGACAACGCCATCAAACTGCAGCGTTAGATACGCAAAAACCATTGAAGAGTATGCTTGCTAAGCCGGTTGACTCTAAGAAAGAAGCGGAGTACTTAACCTTCACCAACTATCCTGGTGCGGGTCAGAATACGTAGACTGTAGTGATAGTAACGCTTCGAGAACGGCGCTTGGTATATCTGCGCCATCATCACTATGGGCGCACTCATTTATTCAAGCAACGTCGTTCTTCGCCTTGTACTTCTCAGCTTTTTACCTCCATATATTGTGGGAAATCTACCTATGAGCCTATGAAGGCAATCTTGGCTATCACGTGCACGTTCAAGTGTGCAAGAGACCAGCACCCTTTTTATCACTCTTTCCTTATGTCCCTCTTTTGACGTTTTGTTTTTAGTTCACCCAGATTCATGGTTGCAAACTGAACAAGAATCCTACAATACTATACCTTATGCATCATGAAGTTGTTTTGGCTGTGCTAAGTGTTTCAATGCGAATTTCACTAAGACTCTCTGTGGGCTGTTTCTATTGCTTGATGTAATCCTAGCTTACAGTATTACTCGCGTATGTTTAAGTATATGACCTAGTATGCCGACTGGTACTGTAAAAGTCATATGCTACCAACGTAAGGGTCTTCAGGGACCAAATCGGGCTACCTAGAGCAGCTTTTCATTCTGATACGATCCATAATTTTCTGGTGAAGTGAACTTTGGTTTTGACATTTCGCAGCGAAAGCTGTTGTGGGAACACAACAAGGATCACGTGCGACGCTGTAGTTGTCCGCCGTCGCCAGTGTCCGCAACCACTATCGCACCAAATAAAAAAACATCAAGGGCGCAATGGGATTTGAACCCGGGTCCCCTGCGTTTAAGCCCAGTATTCTATCACTGAGCTACGCCAATGTTTGGAACACCACAACAAACTTCCCTTGGGCACGCTTGATGCCGGGAAAGGAATTTCGTTAGTATGAGAAATAAGGCTTTGTGGAACATCAAAGGAACAACAAGGTGTCACACATTGTGAATCACACACCGAGTGGGTCGTCAAATGTTCCAACTCATTACAAAAGCTTGATGTCGTTCACCTATTAACTGGGGCACATACCCACTGTGGGGGATTGTGGGGGAGTAGGAAATTCACTATCCCTCACGAGGAAGGTATATAACAGCTGTATCTTGCCGGTACTTAGCTACGGAGCAGAAACCTGGAGACTTACAAAGAGGGTTCAGCTTAACTTGAGGACGACGCAGTGAGAAATGGAAAGGAAAATGGTAGGTGTAACCTTAACAGACAAAAAGAGGGCAGAGCGGATCAGGGAACAAACCGTGGTTAAAGATATGATAGCTGAAAACAAGAAGAGGAAACGGACATGGGCCGGGCATGTAGCCCATAGACAGGACAATCGCTGGTCATTAAGGGCTACTAACTGGATTCCCAGAGAAGGCAAGCGGGTTAGGGGGAAACAGAAGGTTATGTGGGCAGATGAGATTAAGAAGTATGTGGGTATAAAATGGCAGCAGTAAGCACAGGACCGAGTTGACTAACGAAACATGGGGGGGGGGGGGGAGGCTTTGTCCTGCAGTGGACGTAGTCAGGCTGATAATGATACTCATGATGATGATGATGCAAAATCTTCTGGCTTGATTCTGCATCGCCATCAGCCACAGCATCAAAAAAATTGCGCGAAATTTCTTGCAAGTGTACAGTGGTTACCACGCTTCTCCGAAGAATGATGAAGGATTGCATAGTGAATGACTGCCTACTACACAACAATTTATGGCGTAGCGGTTATCCTGCAAATGTGCTTGCAGCAGCTACCTATAAGAGTGTTAAAAAAAGGCTCTGAAAGGCCGCTCTTGCATCTTTGGATGTGACAATGCTGCGTGCTTCGCGCAAGCCTGGCGGATTTATTTGCTTCTCTTTCGCTGCTTCTCTCCTCACGAAATGAAATTATTTACTAAAATAAGTCCCCAGATATGTGAATATGTTATGGGTAAACCTAAAGTATAATTTAACGAAAAGCCCATGGTGTTTATTCGCACTTGTTCATAGGACAGCATGATGGCAAAAGTGCCCCCCCCCCCTTTTTTTTTTCACTTACAAGCTCTATTTTTACCTGCCCTCCCCACCTCATCCAAAAGCTTCCTGCAAGTAAGGTGGTTGAGCACTGCAGTACCATAATGATCAGATGAACTGCCAGTTTTTTCCAACTAGCATGGTTTTCCACTGGCGCCATGGTCGTCTCATCACTGATGAAGCGCGGATGCCATGTAATGAAGTTATCACGTGATGACGTATGAGCAATAAAATGTTTTTTTGCACGGCCCACGTTGATGCCAACGATGCCGTTGGCCAATTTTCATCTTTTATTAACCATGTAAGCCTTCCGTCTTGATATTATTATTATTATTATTATTATTATGATTATTATTATTATTATTATTATTATTATTATTATTATTATTATTATTATTATTATTATTATTATTATTATTATTATTATTATTATTATTATTATTATTATTATTATTATTATTATTATTATAAATCACACGATTACTTATGCACAAGACTAAAGCGCCTCGAAACCGAGCGCCTTTTTACTTTTTTTCTACTGAGTCGATTGTACTATTATTCATCCACCCACCTCTCCCGAACATTCCTGCATCTCACGTGGCGTTGCATTGTCTACCACATGGGAACCCTTCGACAAAGTGACGATGTCGTACAATGACGCCGTCATAAGTGACGTGATGCTATGTCCCGTCATATTGACGTGAAGATGAGGTTATCCCGTGATTTGCTGCGCCGTTAATGTCAACGCTAAATCATGAATTCACTCGTGATAAATCATGAAAGGCTTTTGACCTAATATTAACATTAAATTGAAGTAATTAACTAATCAATAGATTGAAAATTCATCTTCAGTAACAGCAGCAGCTAACTCTTCGGCGTTAACAAAAGATCGAACGCAGCCTTTTCTGATGCCGTTTATTGCCTGAAAAAAATGCGACCTTTTGGAATCATTCTCGCGTAGCAGTTGCCGATTTGAGACCAGGGGCAAACTCTGAAGCATTCGCGCTCGTACTTAGACTATAGTTAGTTATGCCTCTTAAAATCGGTCACCACCTCCAAGAACGCAATTTTAAAGAAGTGTTTTTTGGGGATTTCACATTTTCGAGCTCCCTGTCCATTCAAGAACACCTACAGAAAAAAAAATAGAGCTATCTTGAGTAACTCAAAAGTTATCGCCATTTTTTGAACACCTTATGGATACATCCGAAACCGATACTGTGTGCGTTTCCGTTTCAAACACCTACCATCTCGTCATAAATATTTTTCATATGCTTATAACATAATGCTAAGTTAGCAAAGTACGTTTTAAAGCTTTCGGGACATCACGTCCTCATTTTATTTTAAAATTGTTACTAATTGGTTAAAGCACTCCACTAGTCATATTGCACGTGTTTTCGTTAGGAGTCGTTGTTTTCATGGGATTTCGAGTTATTGAATACATTTGTGGCTTTTAAAGTTGTGTGTTTAGAGAAAGTGTTTAGCGACTTAGAGTGCTTGGTACTCTACTGTGGGAGAGCATAAACACGTCCCGAGGCCCTCACAGTTGATGAGGCCGCATACGTCGTAAAGTATGGCGAAGTATGGGACGGAAAAGAAGCGTATATGCGATTTCGAATTTCAATATACCAAGCGTGAACCCACTGTGAAGCACAAGTGTGAGAGTCACCTGCAGACACAAAACGAGCTAGGAAAAAAAATACTTCTTTTGCCTAGCTCAAGAAAAGCTTGCACCACTTCGAACAGGTCCCAAGCTATAAAGCTTGGTGCGTTTCAGTCGTCTTCAATGTTTCCTTGTTACATGGACATTCGGTTAACATCTCTAAATTCTTTTTTTTTTTTCAAAACGTGATTCTTCGAATCCTGGTGTTTACGCGCAGAATAATATTTATACTTCCAACCATTATTTTAGCGTAAAATTTTACTTGTTGTTTCTTTAAACGGGGAGCTCTTCATTCAAGTGGAATTATTGATAACAAGCGCTAGCTTTTTCGAATGTCGCCAACTGCGTGCAAAACAAACATTTTCACTGTTTTAATGATGACGCATCTAGGCTTCCAGATATGATGGTCATGGAGGTTAGACGCACAGGGTGTTGTCCTAACTAACATATATCTGCCAAGTCACGTTTGAGTCACCTTAAAGTTTTTTTTATTTATCACCGTTGGCGCAACATGCATATTTTGGCCCTTTTTGATTTTATAAATTTGATTTCTTATATCTTTAGTTATTTCATCAACTAAATCTCAAGATTTGCCGAAACCCCACAAGCCAAAACCATAACTTTAACTTCTGAACTAAGAGTGTAAAATTTCTTCTGGAAGGTGTTGAGCTACTTTAAGATGACGAATTTTATCTTCTGATGCCAATATATTAGAATTAGCCCACGTGCTTAAAGCAGTTAATGATGCCTCTAAGAAAACAAACCACATCTCTTTATTACAATTACATTAAGATTACGCAAACAAGTGCATGCCAAAAGCAACGCTTTATGTCCCTTCGTATGATAACGGAAGCCACTAGCCTGTCGTGGGTAGCACATACAGCCAAAGTTTCACCAGCCTCCGTACTGATTCGTATCGTACTCACTTACCATATTCACAAGTCAAGCCAGCGGCTGAGAGGCGCCGGTCGAGCTTGCCATATGATTCCCCCCGTCTTCTTTTCCGGAATAAAATGCGTCTCCGCATCGCAACACGGAGTCAAGCCAACAAAACACAATGGACTGTGGTGCGTTGTTCATTCGAACGGCGTGCGGTCGTGCGACACGTACAGCTATCGTATATTCACCGAAAACAACAAGTAAGGAGTATAAGAAAAAAAAAAATTGGCAGATTCAACCTACAGTGGAAATCGATGATATCCGAAGAACGAATGGGGAAGGTTGATATGTCAATATTGTTGATTGGACGAGTTGGTGATACATGATTGTTTTGAAATGAGAGTGCACTGCTTAGACGCGGACAGACAGACAGGGACAAGCGCTTACTACCAACTGGAAGTTTATTAAAAAAACTATGAAATATATACTGTCAGACGAAAATGTGTCATGGCTCGTACGATAAGATCAAATCACGGGCCAAAATAAAAAAAACCGATAAAATATCTATGCACGTCAGCCCCACCTTACCAACGGCTACTGTGCCATACAGTGATTACTTATCTCCTATGGCATCTGCTGCTGTCCTTAAAATGAGCACAGCGTTACGAGGTGGACGTAAATTATGCTGTACATGACTTACATGCCATGATTTTATGAAGCGTGGAAGCTTGGGCAAGTTGGTAGGACATAACTGAATGCAGGAACAGCGCAACCTAGAAGTAGTTACTTCGTAACTACGGAAGCGAAAAAGCGCTCTTTTCTGTCCTTGTTTTTTCGCTTCCGTAGTTACGAAGTAACTACTTCAAGGTTGCGCTGTACCTGCATTCAGTTATGCCATGATTATCATGTCTGCGCCTGGAATTTGTATTCGTCGTCCATTCACGTCATGTAACACCAAATTATTTTGTACATATAAAGCTATAGCAAAACGGCTGAGAGCGCACTATGAGCGAACCATGTAATCATTTTCTACGTGACACGCTTGGCATTACTGTCATATCTGGACGTTTCATTTACCTTCGTCATGCACTCTTGTCACATGATACTAAACTTGGCATAAGTTAAGCTAGCGAAACGGCTGCGAGCGCACTTTGAGCGTAGCATGTTGTTACGTTTTACATGACACGCGTACAATGACTATCATGCTTGGAAGTGTCATCTATTTACGTCACGTAATACCAAATTTGGTATATGTGAAGCTATACGAAACGGCCGCTACTGCGCTACGAGAACCGCGTGTAGTCATGTTTTACGTGACAGGAACGCCATGATTATCACGTTTGCACGGGCCGTTTGCCTTCGTCATCCATTCGCATCACGCAACACTAAAACTGGTATGTGTGAAGCTAGCGAAACGGCCGCGAGCGCACCCAGGGCGTGGCATGTAGTCATGACTTACATGACACGCATGTCATGATTTCCCCGTTAGCACCCATCACTATGTTCGCCATGCAGTCGTGTCATACCACACCACTTTTGCAATATGTCATGTGAGCGAAACCACCGGAAGGGCAGCAAGACTATGACATGTAAATGACATCGAAGACATACATGCCATGATTTTTATGACATGTGTGTCTTCGATTACTTTTATGACTGGTCACTTATACTTGTCAAGCAGTCACGTTATGCCTTACCAATTTGGGTATTGATCCCATTATTGAAACGACCAGGAGAGCTAGAAGTCATAGGTGGCTAGACAGACAGACAGACAGACAGACAGACAGACAGACAGACAGACAGACAGACAGACAGACAGACAGACAGATAGACAGATAGATAGATAGATAGATAGATAGATAGATAGATAGATAGATAGATAGATAGATAGATAGATAGATAGATAGATAGATAGATAGATAGATAGATAGATAGATAGATACGGTCAAAGTCGCTCAAGTTCGCCAAGAGATGCTTCGCATTTACAAGTTAAAAAAATTGGCAGATCCCACGTACAGTGAGAATCGCTGGTATGCGAAGCACTAATGAGAAATGTTGATATGTCCCTTTAAAATCAGCAAAGCGTTACGAAGTGGTGTAAATGATGCCGTACGTGACTTCCGTGTCATGATTATCATGTTCGGATGTGTCGTTTACCTTTGTCATCCATTCACGTTATGTGATACCAAATTAGTATATGTGGAGCTAGCGAAACGGCCGCGAGCACGCAGTGGGCATGGTATGTTGTCATGTTCTTATATGACACGCGTGGCACGATTATCATGCTTGCACCATTCACATACTTCCGTCATTCATTGACGTCACGTAACACTCAATTTGGTATATGTGGAGCTAGAAAAATGGCCGTTAGCGCATCATGACGGGCCCAATGTACTCCAACCTAGCGTTGATGCGCGTTCACGCTGGGCACAGCGACGCTACGTTTGCAAAACGCGAGAACCTAACCCTGTAGTCCTGTAGACCCTGTAGTCTGACGCTAGGCGCGACCTGCGTCCGTCGGCGGAACCCGACGAAAACCGGCGCGAAATGCGACATGCTGCATTTCGCGCCGAGGCATTTTACACAGACAACACTGCGTCTCCCTCTTTTCGTGACGGTAAGGACGCCGGACGCGCTGGAACGCGCATGCGTCAAAGCAACGCAGCGCATCGCGCGCCTGCGAGTATATGGCAGGAGCGGCGCCTGGCGTGGCAACGCCGGCGTGCGACGAAATGAACGCCGGCGAGTACGCACACCACGTCACGTCGAAATGTATCGGCGCCTTGACTGTGGCATGTATATATCATGCTCTCACATGACGCGCATCTCATGAATATCATGTTTGCACCAGTCACATAACTTCGTCATCCATTGGCGTCACGTAATACCGAACTTCGCATATGTGAAGCTAGCGAAACGGCCGCGAGGGCATCATCAGTGTGGCATGTAGTCATGTTGTTACATGACACGCATGTCGTGAATATAATTTTTGGTTGTGTCATTTACCTATGTCGTCCGTTCGCGTCGCGTAATACCGAGTTTGGTACGTGTGAAGCAAGCGAAACGGCCGTGAGTGCATCGTGAGCGTAGCATGTAGTTATGTTGTGACATGACAGGCATCTCATGTTTATCATGCTTGCACCAGTATAGTACCTTCATCATTCATTCATGCCCCGTAATACCAAATTTGGTATAAGTGAAGCTGGCGAAACGGCCGCCAGCACATCACGAGCGTGGCATGTAGTCATGCTATTACATGACACGCATCTCATGTTTATCATGTTGGCACCAGTCACATACCTTCGTCATTCATTCACGTACTGTAATACCATATTTGGTATATGTGACGCTAGCGAAACGGCCACGAGCGCATTATGAGCGTGGCATGTAGTCATGTTGTTACATGACACGCATGTCAAGATTTTCATGTTAGTCTGTTGCTTGTGTTCGCCATGTAATCATGCCATGCCATACATTACCAGCTTTGCAACGTGCCAAGTGCACAAAACCCCGCAAGGGCAGCAGGACAATGAAATGTAAATCATGACATTCATGACATACATGCCATGACTTTCCTGTTTTGACTAGACAAGTATGTTCTTCATACATTCATGTTATGCCACACCAATTTTGGTACCGATACCATTAACGAAACGGCCAGGACAGCTAAAGGCCGCAGGCGGCTAGATAGATAGATAGATACGCTCAAAGTCGCCGAAGTTCGCTAAGAAATGCTTCGCATTTAAAAAAAGGAAACCATCAATCTGCCATCCAGGCCTGGAGGCCCCGCACGCACATCGATATACACCTATTTAGAAGGCATGCGTAAACAGTTGGCTGCTCGGAGGAGACAAAGCAGGTGGGCCCGATGAAGCTTCCGATCTCTCGAACCTTGCCAGAGACTTAGCTGCCTCGCGACCTGGCGGGGAAGTACGAGCGATAAATTTGCCCTATACTCCGCTCGAGCCGGCGCGCGCATTCATGAGCCCGCGGAGACATTAATCCCCCTCATTCAAGGTCTGATCGAAAACCGAAGTATCGGAAAAATCGGAAGGTGCTCTTTTCCCGCCTCAAAGCGAACGTGTTGGGCCTAGGGGCTGCGGTAGATGAGTTTCGGTGTTCACTTACGAAAGCCGAAAGGTGGCGTAAAAGTAGGGAGTTGTTGTTTTTCAATTATGCTGATGCCAATAGTACGCATCCTGTAAAAAATATAAAGCACATAATTTACTTGAGGACACCCCGCCAACTGAACTCAGGGAGTAGACGGTTCCTTCGGGGTTGCCAACAGAAAGAAGAAAAAAAAATGAAAGCGTGATCTTGGGGGGGGGGGGGGGGGGGGGGCTCCAGCTCTGTAGACATGAGCTCCTCAGGACCGAAGTGGTTTTGTTCATGCAGTTACGATGCGATTGTTTTAAAATGATACCTATAATGATTTCACAGAAAACAAACATAACATATACGGAGAGTCAGGTATGAAGTAATTTCTTGCTCTTCCGCTTGCTGTCACCGATGCTGGCCCGAACGGTTTACCGGCCGTCGCACAGCTTCCGAACGCTTCAGACCATCGCTTCATCTTGAGGCATCATTAAAAAATGTCACATGGTAGACAATGCAGTTTGCCGAGACGATGGCAAGTCCAATTTATCGCCCCGACAGCATACTACAACGAACGTGGTCTCGCAAGGCCTTCAGCATCGGTGGCACCCAAATCATTCCACACGTCACGTGGATTTTCATCGATCAGATATCAGGCCACATATGACCAAACTACACTTTTGATTGGATGACAGGAGAGGTAGGTGGGCCGGTTTGCAGTTCATATTCACTCAGCAAGCTGGGAGAGCGGAAATCAGAGACCACCGAAATCAGTGAATATATGGCGTCGAAAATTTGGCAGCTAGCCTGCGCCTTCGAATGACGTCATAGAATGACGTCAACACGTGATTATTTATTTGATTGATTGATTGATATGTGAGGTTTAACGTCCCAAAACCACCATATGATTATGAGAGACGCCGTAGTGGAGGACTCCGGAAATTTAGACCACCTGGGGTTCTTTAACGTGCACCCAAATCTGAGCACACGGGCCTACAACATTTCCGCCTCCATCGGAAATGCAGCCGCCGCAGAATTATTTATTTAAATCACTCGTGTTAACACCAATAACACTGCCGACACCGAACGTGACTTTTCGTGTTCCATGCGGCATCTAAGTAATTCACCTTGACAATCCGCCTAAAGGGACCGTGGAACACTTTTTCATGTATTAAACGAACGGCTACATTAAAAGGCCTATTTAGCAGACCATTCTTTGTTTTTTATTTGAACGCAGATCACATTCAGTGTAACGATGCTTTTGGGACAATAAACCCTAACAATTATATTACTTTCAGTGTGATTGCGAGCGAGCGCGTGTGGGCGGGCATGGGGCGGCATCTTGCGGTTGCCGCCGTAACTATGCAACCCACGATGCTGTAATCAGCCAATGGTTATATATTCTGGGTTTCTGACACTTTCTTATATTAATTACTGGGGTGTAACGTCCCAAAACCCCAATATGATTATGAGGGACGCCATCGGGAACAGCTCCGGAAATTTCGACCTCTTGGTGTTCTTTTAAAGCGCACGTAAATCCAAGTACACGGGCCTCAAGCATTTTCGCCTTCATCGAAAACGCGGCCACCTTGGCTGGTATTGGATACCACGACGTCCAGGTCAGCACTCAAGTGGCGACATATGGCACGACCATTCGGAATTATGACGTCACTTGTCGACAGCCACCTTGCTGCGCTATAGGCAACATGCAGCACAGTTATCCAGTGTGACTGCAGCACCACAACACAGAGCCCGGCGGATACGATGGGACGTGATGGGTGTGTTTTTTTATATATATATATGTGGGGGTTTAACGTCCCAAAACCACCATATAATTACGAGAGACTCCGGAGTGGCGGGCCCCGGAAATTTCAACCACCAGGGATTCTTTCACGTGCACCTAAATCTGGGCCACGGGCCTACAGCATTTGCGCCTCCATCGAAAATGCGCGTTAAAAATATCCAGCTCGTCGAAATCTCAGGAGCTCCCCGCAACGGCATCTTCCGATTATATCGTGATTCAGGGACGTCCAATCCCTAAAATTATTATTATATTACACATTAGTATGCTTCAGCAAAATATTATATCTGGGCGCCGTAGTTTGGTACAAGATTAGGCAAATATAGACCCTGGTGAAATATTGCTTGAATTGGCTCAATACGAGAAAAAAGAATGACCAAATTCCAGGTGAATTTGCCTTAGTAATAACAGAAGAGGCTGCTAATGAAGTATTAGTGAATATGACTGGTCCAACGAAAAGCACAAAAAATGGGACATGCCCTACGCGCGTAATTTCAAGCATTTCTTTGAACTTTTACGAAGCACGTGAAAAACTAATGCACCAAGGTACGGGGTCAGGTCCGCTATTTGGCAATCGGTGCTCCCGAAGGGTACAAAGGGGATTCTTACCGAAGCAGTCACTTTTTTTTTTTTGCGAGCCCATGCCCGTGTAGTAATTATCTTTCAACTTTTTATTTCGCACGATCTTTCAACCTGTAGTCACGTTTAAGAGCATGAAGCGTCCCTTAACAGTGCACTCACTACGCCGTACTCTAAATAGTTTAAAATGAAAGGAGCTATTTCGTGATCAGCCCTAATCGCAGCCTATAGTGTTTTTATTTGCAGGCACATTGTGAAGTTGTTCGGCCGCAGCCATCACAAAATTGCGCGCACCGTGCTCCATGCATCGCAACATCTCCTGCATTACTAACGAGCTGGCACAGTGAAATAATGAACTGAATCATTGAATTGAATTCATTTAGGTTTTTGCCCGTAGGTATAGCCTATACTCGCACTCAGAGAGCTTCACTCGTTAGGCATGCGAGTTATTCGGCAATGAGGAGCAAAGCCTGAAAACGACGAAAAAGACTAAGGGCCGAAATATCGTTTCACATTAATAACGTCTTCCAGTGGGCTTCCACATCCTTCCAAGTTTTCCGGCTTCGTATGTATTAAATTCAAAATACTTTATGTTTTAAGCAAAGCTTTTGTAACTCGCATCTGAGGTAGCGTCGTATTGGGAAAATGTGGCGCCGTCGATCGTATGAGAGGTGGCTAACTAAAGTGCGCAAGTAAGATGCGCATTCGCATGCGGCGTCTTCACGTGACTGGTGGCCTCTCGATCACGAGATTCTGGCCGATCAGGTACTCCTGTTTTTTGATCAGATGTGTTCCTATTTCCTGACATTATACATCCATGTGACCTGTCATTTCACCTTGACACGTTTCGTTGTTGCCTCGATATGGCTGACAAGAAGGACGTGGGGTTCTGTGCCAGCCGCGGTGATCTCATTTAAATGTACTCAAAACGATAGAGATAAGCGTTCTATTGCGATATCAGGACACGGTATCAGTACGTGTTGGTGCGTGTGAGTGATTTTAAATGAAAAAAAGAGAAAAGTAAGCTTCGTAACTGTCTATCAGGGGCTAGCTCACGAGGGGTGGGGCTCAACAGTAGCTCACGAGGTGTGGGGCTAAAGGAGGGAGTAAAAGGATAGGATTAAAAGGTAAAGAGATAGAGAGAGGGAGGAAAGAGAGCGTGAGGCACACGAACAGCGAACGACGGAAAACGATGGAAGTAAGAGTAAACGAAGTAAGAAAGTAACTACAAATTTTACCAATGGGCAGTTTGCGTCAACAGAGAACAGCCATTGTCATTAATAATATCACAAGGTATAGCCATCCTGTTCATTCGTCCAATCTCTGCTCCTCATCTCGCCCTACGAGAAATTCTGCTGCCGGTAATTTTAACCTTCCTCCCACGAACAACGTCTACGGAGAACGGCGTCCGCAGTTCATCGGTACCAAAATCTGGAATACATTGCCCCAGGATATAAAATTGGCTGTTAACTTTCCTTTGAAAATAAAAAAAAAACTTCCTTGCAATCCTTAATGAGTCGCCGTAACCCCCTTAATAGTAACAAAATCGTTCAATTCTTGTATATAAGTATCACTACGTCCAGTGAAAGTTTACTGCGTAGTTGGTATTACTCATTGCCTTTCTTTTGTTTCTGTATAAAAATTACATGTTTCTGTTATCTTACCCAAGTTCGAGTATGTGAATATATGTCTGTACAATGCCTAACCTGCCTTTCTATATTCGCAATGTTTAGCATCTTGTATCCTGGTTCAATGCCTTGTTCTATTGTTTTGCTACATGTGCTATTGTTGCCTTGTGCTATCGTTTGGATACTGTGCCGCTTTTTATCGCATCATTGGACCCTATTCTAGCCTTTGGCTATGGGTCCAAACAGTT
Organism: Rhipicephalus microplus; assembly: GCF_013339725.1. NCBI lineage: Eukaryota > Metazoa > Arthropoda > Arachnida > Ixodida > Ixodidae > Rhipicephalus > Rhipicephalus microplus. Next base: position 130,894,500 of record NC_051174.1, read on the forward strand.
TTTTGAGCTATCATGTTGGAATTGAAAAAAAAAATGAAATGAAAATGAAATGAGATAGCAAAGATGGACACGGTCGCAGGAGTCCGAGGACGGGGCACCACTCGGCGAGAGCTCTTGTCGGCGTCAGGAGATGGCGTAGGGGGAGCTGTTATGCCAGCGAGTCCTCGTCAAACGTCCGTGCCTCTGAAAAAGGCAATCTGGGTCAAGGCCAGCCCGCCGTCTGCCTGACGCGAACATCTCAACGGCGTGAACACGCGCGGCGCCTCTCTCGCCCACGTGCATTGAGTCAGCGGCGCACGTGACAGCGAGCCGGCGGTCTCGTGTCTGGTGGTCTGACGCATGGCGCGGCAACCCCATTGGAAGAATCTGCGCTGACGACCAGCGGCGCTTCTGATTGGACATTTTGGTTGGACCCGGTGTAAATAAAAGAAGCCCTGCGGCGCGTCGCGATCGGAGGTCCTACGGGAGAGGAGTCCCCATGTCGGAGTGCCGACATGTGTGTGAGTCAGCGGTCTTAGGCGAAAGGCTGACCTATGTGTTAGAGAGGAGAGCTCGGCTCTTCGAGTCTCTGTCGGCCCCAGTGCCGAAATTGTAACGCCTCTGTATATATGCTGTACATAAACCTTGTTTAACTCACCGTCGTCTCGTCCGCTCGTCTTATCAGCTCTGCGCAGAAGCAGTCGCGAGCTGATAAACATACGCTACGCAACAGTGGTGGCTTCGGCGGGATCGGCCCGGCTTTCGCAACAGTGGTGGCAGCGGCGGGATCGGTCCGCCGTTTCTCAACAGCGGTGGCAGCGGCGGGATCGGTCCGCCTACGCAACAGTGGTTGGCAGCTGCGGGATCGGCCGGCGTCAGCGACATCGATGCGGTGAGTGCCTGATGTTTTCCCCTCAGTTCACCAGACTGCTCTAGCTCAGGTTGTAGTAGTTTAGAGAAGGGCTGTGTGAAGCATTAGAGTGAGCTTTGATCGTTTCAAGCAAAGTCGAAGTGCTTTGAAACCAAAGTTAATGCGGAGGGGGTAAACACGGGAGAGTGAAAAATTGCTTGCGCGTCTTGCTAGTTGACTTATAGTGGGTACAGCAAGTAAATTGTTAACAGGGGCAAACAGCAAGAGGCTAGTGTGAACGATGGAGAACCTTAAAGTGAAGGAACTCATCGAAATTTGTGAGGAACTCGGCATTACTTTGGGCCGTGCGAAACGAAAGCAAGCGATCCTTGAGATCATGAAGGATGAGGGAGTGTCGGCTGAGGAAGTCGATGAGGCCTGGGTGGATATTAAAGCACGCCGTGAGGAGGCTGAAAGGCGAGAAGTAGAAGCTCGCGAACGTGAGGAGGCTGAAAGGCGCGAAGCTCGCGAACGTGAGGAGGCTGAAAGGCGCGAAGCTCGCGAACGTGAAGAAGCTGAAAGGCGCGAACGTCGCGAGGAGGCCGAGAGACAGGAGCGCCTTGAGATGAAACGACTAGAATTGGCAATCCTACAGTGTTCGCAGGCGCCTAGCGCAGCTTCTCCGACGATTCAGGTCAGCGGTATTAGAATTCGGGATCAACTGCCACCGTTCGTAGTAGGCGAGGACATGGCGAAGTATCTCGTCAAGTTTGAACACGTCTGTGAGCGAAACGCTTTGGAGCGGTCTCTTTGGGCGCAGAACCTGTTAGCTCTTCTTCCCGGCGAAGTGTCCGACGCATTAACTTGCTTGTCTAGGGAAGCGTTTGAGAGCTATGACGAGGTTAAGGAAGTGCTCTTGAGACGTTACAAGTTGTCACCCGAGGCTTTCAGGCAAAGGTTCCGGTATGCTGAAAAGGGGAATGAGTCACACGTTGACTTCGCGTTTCGTCTTAAAGCCGATTTAATTGAATGGCTCAAGGGCGAAGGTGTTTATGACGACCGCGATAAAGTGGTGGAATGCGTTGCATTGGAGCAATTCTACCGCTGCATCGAGGATAATGTCAGGCTTTGGCTGCAGGACAGACTTGGTGAAGTACAGCTAAACAAGGCAGCAGAGTTAGCTGAGGAGTATTATACTCGTCGAAAGTTGCACAGCAGGGCAGTGCGCGTCGAAAAGAATGAGAGAAAAGAGGGCTTTTCAAAGAAACCTGATCAACGGAGACCCGCTCCGCACCGTAATTTCAAGAAGGACCCGTCTCTTACGAAGGACAGTGTAGGGGAAGGGCAAACAGAAGCGGAGAAATCGAGTGAGGTTTCTACCACACAGGCATCTGAATCGGAAAACAAACGGAAGCCGCTAATATGCTACAACTGTAAAAAGGAAGGGCACATCGCGAGAAACTGTCAGGAAAAGTTTGCCTTCGCAACGATCCGAGAATCAGAAAAAAACATGCGGTTGTTGGAGCCGTATCTCCAAGAAATTAGGGTCAATGAGAAAACGTGCCGAGCACTTAGAGACTCAGCGGCAACCATGGACGTTGTCCACCCTTCATTGGTGTCTCCGGATGACTTCACAGGAGAATGCGCGTGGATCAGGCAAGTCGCCGAGGTGCAGAGTGTTCGCTTACCAATCGCCACGGTGGTCATTGAAGGCCCGTTCGGTAAGCTTCGCACCGAAGCAGCTGTGTCTGCCGCGCTAAATGATCGTTTTCCTTATCTATTCTCCAACAACTCAGAGCAGCTTCTCAAAGAGCAGGGCAAATCGTTCTTCCCCAACTTAGCGTGCATGGCTCTCACGCGATCGCAAGCGCGAAAGCTTTCGCCGGAGCTTGATCTGGTTCAATGCGGTGAACGCTCAAGTGACCTTGTCGGCGGGTCGACGGAACCTCAGAGAGGAAATTTTCCGCGTGAGTCATGTGAGCAGTCACGCGAGCGGCCCGTCGCGGAAGCGGCCGGCGCGGTATGCGTTGGGGGAGACGACATGGCGCCATTGAATCAGAGCGAGAGGGCTGCAACGCTCTCGCCTGTAGCGGAAAGTTGGAGCGAGCTGCCGAGAGTTGATCGAGAGACGCTCATTCGAGAGCAGCGTGAGGATCTCTCGATTGAAGCGCTAGTGGAAAGCCAAATTGAAGCGCTAGTGGAAAGCCAAATTGAAGCGCTAGTGGAAAGCCAAATTGAAGCGCTAGTGGAAAGCCAAATTGAAGCGCTAGTGGAAAGCCAAATTGAAGCGCTAGTGGAAAGCCAGAAAAACGCGGCAAAAGTGCTGTCGAAGGAGCACTACGAGGAATCGGTGAAGAAGCGTGCTTTTGAAGTAGGGAGTCAGGTAATGCTGCTGCAGCCGTTCAAAAAGAACAAGCTTGAGGTTGATTGGGAAGGGCCCGCCACAGTATTATCGAAGCCTGGCGATACAAATTATGAAGTGAAATTAGGAAGGCGGCCGGACAAAATTTACAACTTGATGAAACCATACGTTCAACATCAAGCGGTCGTAAATCTGTTGTTGAATGCTTCAAAGGAAGAGGAAGCAGAAAGTTTGAGTTCTAGTGAGGTAATTGAAGGGGGATCGAAAGTAATTCGGGAGCAGATAAACCTAGAGCCTAGCTTAAGTGAAGGAGGACCTGAGAAAGAGGACCTGAGAAAGATTGGTTCCGAGTTTGGAGACGTGTTTTCGGACCGCCCCGGAAACACGAGGGTGATCGAACGCGATATCGAGCTAAGCGGTGAGGAGTCAATCCGTAGCAAGCCGTATCGTTGTTCCCATGTCCAACGTCGAAAGTGTGAGCCGCTCTTGGTGCCGCATAGGTATCGTCGCCTAAAAGTGGCCGGTTACTGAAGTGGAGCATGTTGCTCCACAGCGCAACTTTGACGTTCGCTATAAAAGAAAAAAAATAAAGGAAAGGTAAACGCTAATGCAGGTGCATTGAGCAGTGCGTTCCAGCTAGTAACTTCTCAACCTTTCGGTTTCTGGCTGGCGATTCGGGGCAAAATTTTGACCTCATCACGACCTGGGCTGAGCGCTCTCGTTCAGAGGGGCCAACTTTGTGGTATTCTAATTCGTTACGTTGTTGTACGTGGGGGAAAAAAAATTGAGTTGTCATTTTAAGAGTCTTTTGTCCCACATGTGCCTCTTGATGTAGAGGGAACAAAATTCCGATCGACACGTAGATAGGTATATGTTGTACTATACTTTGTCTGGTGTTCTGTCGGGTGACCGAAGGCACTTGCGTGTGTCGTGTGTTGTCTGTTGTCGATCCGTTCTTGGCAAGTTGCAGAACCATCGACAAGTGCTGAAACCGAAGATGGTCAGAAGAGACGAGTGAAGCTGGTCAGCAAGTTGTGGCGACAAGCCAGTGGAGCTGGGATCCGTCGTCAAAAATGGGATGTGTTCCCGGAACAGTCTGGAGCTGTATTCTCCCCATGGCCCTGGAGGCGAACCTGGAGGGACCTGGCGAACGAGCGCACCTGACATCCGAGCCCCGTGGAAGCAGCTCGTCTTTCCGGTGCATTGTCTGGCGGCGGGGGTGCTGTTATGCCAGCGAGTCCTCGTCAAACGTCCGTGCCTCTGAAAAAGGCAATCTGGGTCAAGGCCAGCCCGCCGTCTGCCTGACGCGAACATCTCAACGGCGTGAACACGCGCGGCGCCTCTCTCGCCCACGTGCATTGAGTCAGCGGCGCACGTGACAGCGAGCCGGCGGTCTCGTGTCTGGTGGTCTGACGCATGGCGCGGCAACCCCATTGGAAGAATCTGCGCTGACGACCAGCGGCGCTTCTGATTGGACATTTTGGTTGGACCCGGTGTAAATAAAAGAAGCCCTGCGGCGCGTCGCGATCGGAGGTCCTACGGGAGAGGAGTCCCCATGTCGGAGTGCCGACATGTGTGTGAGTCAGCGGTCTTAGGCGAAAGGCTGACCTATGTGTTAGAGAGGAGAGCTCGGCTCTTCGAGTCTCTGTCGGCCCCAGTGCCGAAATTGTAACGCCTCTGTATATATGCTGTACATAAACCTTGTTTAACTCACCGTCGTCTCGTCCGCTCGTCTTATCAGCTCTGCGCAGAAGCAGTCGCGAGCTGATAAACATACGCTACGCAACAGTGGTGGCTTCGGCGGGATCGGCCCGGCTTTCGCAACAGTGGTGGCAGCGGTGGGATCGGTCCGTCGTTCGCAACAGAGCCCAGTCGGCCAGAGCTGCGCTGTCGTCGAAGATCGCTGGGGCACAACCGGTCGGCACGAAATCCAGCGAGCGAGTCCTCGTGCTGGTCGAAGTTTCCCGCCGCACTGCACTACTGTGTGTCTCGCGGCTTGGGCTGCTTTAGAACACTGCACCGTACAAAGTGACCAACCAACCGGCCTCCTCTTTCCCGTATTAGACAACCACGAATTGCCAAAGAAGCAACGACCACGATCAGTGGTTCATTCCACTGAAAGTCCCCTCGATAACAGAAACAACCTTTCTGTCCTTCTTTGAAGCGTCTCCATTGCAAAGTTCATAGCCGAAAAACTCAAGTTCGACCACACGTCCTACCCTTCGACGTGTATATAATTACTGCTATTTTCCCGCAGCCACCCAGGGTCAGGGAAAATGCTGGCATAGAGCCGCGAGCCGTTTTAAAGAAACAGTATAGCCAGTTCCCAGCCATCATATCCGTCTAAGATAGAGTTACTGTATATGCTATTTTTAGCCTCAGAGCTAAATTGTTGCCCCCTACATTCAATACCGACAAGCATTTCTTTTCTTTTCGTTCCGACTCCTAAGTCACAAGCCTAAGGCATTATTCTTGTACTACCAGCTGAATACCGAATGGCTTAACGTAGCCTATACGCCCTGGTCATGCCACCCTTCATAATTCATCAAACACTGAAACCGTATGCATTACGCTCACTCTCCTTCAACATTACGCAAGCTTTGTCACGTGGCACTCCTTTCAGAGCACTCTTTGAGTCACCCGCCTCAAGAAAGCTTCGTCACGTGATCTTCTCTCTCTCTCTACCTCTGCACTCTAGTTACGTGAACTTTCAGCGTCACCATGCCAACAATACCGAGTCACATGGTTCGCAAGAGCAGCTTTGACAGACAGACAGACAGACAGACAGACAGACAGACAGACAGACAGACAGACAGACAGACAGACAGACAGACAGATAGATAGATAGATAGATAGATAGATAGATAGATAGATAGATAGATAGATAGATAGATAGATAGATAGATAGATAGATAGATAGATAGATAGATAGATAGATAGATAGATAGATAGATAGATAGACAGATAGATAGACAGATAGATAGATAGATAGATAGATAGATAGATAGATAGATAGATAGATAGATAGATAGATAGATAGATAGATAGATAGATAGATAGATAGATAGATAGATAGACAGACAGACAGACAGACAGACAGACAGACAGACAGACAGATAGTTAGATAGATAGATAGATAGATAGATAGATAGATAGATAGATAGATAGATAGATAGATAGATAGATAGATAGACAGACACACACACAGACACACAGACACACAGACAGACAGACAGACAGACAGACAGACAGACAGACAGATAGATAGATAGATAGATAGATAGATAGATAGATAGATAGATAGATAGATAGATAGATAAGGTTTAACGTCTAAAAACCACCATATGATTATGAGAGACGCCGTAGCGGAGAGCTCCGGAAATATTGACCAACTTGTGTTCTTTAACGTGCTCCCAAATCTGAGCACACGAGCCTACAACATTTCCGCCTCCATCGGAAATGCAGCCGCCGCAGCCGGGATTGGAGCCCGCGACCTGCGGGTCAGCAGCCGAGTACCTTAGCCACTAGACTACCGCGGCGGTGCGCAAGAGCAACTTCGCCGTAAAGAAACAATTCCCACATTGTTTACAGAGTGAACGATGATGAGTGGGGCGAAGCGTCCGTCCGTCTGTCTGTCTTTTGAATATACAAAAACTACTAGCGCCATGTAGTGACATTATTTCCAAGGACATGTAAACACAACACCACCTAGTGAGCAATTCTTAAATCTAGAAGTGGCTACATACTACTACTACTACTACTACTACTACTACTACTACTACTACTACTACTACTACTACCGAGGAGGGAACGAAGCGCTCTAAGCAGCCTCCCCCTACAATCAAAACAACTGAGTACATGTGACTCTACCTAATACATGACGTGCCAGGAGGTATACGTCACGGCCAAGACACCCTTTGTTAAGTGCACCGGGGCCATCTCTGGCAGGTTAAGATGCGAGCTTTAAGGAAATGGGACGGGCAGGAGGTCGTCCATTGGCACACCACACACGTCTGGCTCGCGGATGCCTCGTAAAGCAAAGCGAACAAGCGATCAGTGAGCGCGACCACCGAGAGCTAAGAAACCACCAGCGATGCGGAACGTTCGGATCTAGCCGAGCTGTGGTGACATGGAATCCGGAGGGCGCAGCGTTTTTCTACACCACGGTCTCCAGCATACGATCTTCGATCGCGTCCCCCCCGCTCGAGGCGTCCAAATCCGCCCTGTGAGCCTGAGATCTGCGACGCGATAACGTTAAGGCGACAAGGAACTCCTGGAAGTCCGCAACGGGGACGTCTTCAAGGTCCCCGCTCGTTTCCCTTGTTATCGCTCTTCCTGCGATTGTCGCCGTATTGTTTCGAAGAATGAAAAGCGCTAAATAACTACACTATAAAAAAGAAAACACCGCTATAACCACTAACTTTAACGTAGTAAGCGCGTTCACATAATGTACGGCAGTACATTATGTGTATACGTAGTAACTGCAGGTAGTAAGTACCAAGCAAGTAACATTTCTAGCTTGACACTGCATACAGTTATTACCTGTCGGGACGTTGTAATAAGTCGGCAACCATATACCACACACAACCTCAAATGAAAAAAAGGTGAGACCATGTGGTGATAACCTTTCAGGCGACCTGGTGAATACACACCAAAATGACGTCATCAGATACAAGTTTACACATGCCAGCACGAACGAGAGCAGAGAGACATGAAGGTACGCCTAATGTATGAAGCCTTCCACACGATACAGAAAATAACGACAAACCTAACGATATACAGGGCGTCCCAAACCGTCAGAGAGCGAATAAAAAGAAAACAATCATAGCATATCCACGGAGTGAATGATCATTGCTGGGGCGAAGAGTTCGTCAGTTCGTCCGTGCTTTCGTCTGCCAATTTGTTCTTGCTTCCGCCCGTCCATTCGTTCATCCGTGAATCCGTTCATCCATGTGACCATCGATGCATCCATTCGTTCGTCCGTGCGTCCCTCCATGCGTCCGTCCATACGTCCGTTGTTCCTTCTCTCCATCCGTCCGCGCGGCCGTCCCTCTGTCTGTCTGTCTGTCTGTCCATCCATCCATCCATCGATCCGTCCATCCATCCATGTATCCATCCATCCATCCATCCATCCATCCATCCATCCATCCGTCCGTCCGTCCGTGCATTCGCCCCTCTGTCTTTCTGCGCGTCCGTCCGTTCGTACGTCTATCTGTATGTCTATCCGTCCGTCCATCTAGAGAACCCTCCAAGTACAGATATCTTACATCTTTTCATCATGTATTCATCTTATGCAAGTGCCGCCATCCAGCGGACATTGTAAGGACCGCTCTTTCGGGTATGTGCCACCGGTGGCCACATACATTATCGGAGTAAAGACAGACCCACATCCTAAGGAGCTTCGACCCTAAAAGAGTAATGACATGACGCTAAGCAAAGCTGGGTGCATATTGTTTTCGGTGTAGTATAGTAGCCGCTCCTAATTTTTTTCGTTAATGACAAGTAATTAATCATAACTATGTTTGTAACTGAAAAAGTACTCGCCTTATTATCAAAATGCCAATGAGGCAGATGTGCGTGAGGTCCCTAGATGAAGCTTTTTTTTATCATGGGGACCTTAGATGTGCGCATGTTGAAAGGACGTCTGTCTGCGCTACTTTCAACAACGCACTAATGGGTGCTCATATCTTCCTGTTAATAAAGAAAGCCCGCGAAATTCGAAAAATCACACGTCACAATACCGCTGCGCGCCTTGCGAAGAGGTGCCCTCAAACGAGCTCGATTCGAGATAGCCTGTAGCAATGAAGGCAATGTAGAAAAAAAAAAGAACAAAGTACGGATCGCGATATATCCACCACTTCCCCCGTTCGAAGAAAAGCACCACCTCGATCTCACACAGTCAGGCTGCAATCGCTCGTTCTCATCGCTCGAATGAGAACAGTGATCTAGTGGCGTTATCAATGAGAACAGTTGACCGTGAGATGCGGATGGTGATAGCGACGCGCATTCAAGCGGAAGGAATCCCTGCAAAACTTCGGCACATGTTGGCACCCGACCTGCACCCTTGCCATTGTGCAAAGCGCTGGCTGTGGCAGCGGAAAAGAGGCAAAGTGGTTGCCTGAAGTAAGATTACTTGAGGGCGCTGCTTTCCTTTGCGTGTGTGAGCACAGTCACGTGTTAATTTTCATATTTCGCGGGCTTTCTCTGCTCAGAAGAAAAAAAAAATTAGCAGGCAAATAATACGTTATAAGAAGTAGCACAGACAAATGTCATTTCAGCATGTGTATATCTTAGTGATTGACATTTTGATCAAACTAGTCGTGTACTTTTTAAAATTCGCAAATATCTTTAGGCTAACTAGGTTATAGTAATTAACGATAAATGAGTAGCAGCTATTTCAGTGTGCTGGGAATTATTTGCAATACGTTTGCTTCACGTACCGGCGTTCCTATATTTTTCTTAAATTGTGCTGCGTAATGACTGGAACTACCCGTATAAAGATACAAAAAGAATAACAAATCTGAAGAAAAAAATTCGAAGCACAAGCAAAACCTTGCTCCGCAGAGCGCTGTCTTATAGACCACTCGACCACGCAACATTATTTGTTTACGGTATTTAATAAAGATTATTAGAACGCATTCAGCAACCTAATAATTGCAAGCTATATATACACACTATTTACCGACAACACTACGCAGGTAACGGGGGAGCTTCAGCGTGTTTCAAATCACGCGCTTCTCAATGCATATTCTTTCAATTCGAAGGCTGCCCATTGGACGCGCACAATACTGTGACCTCTTTCTGTAAGCACTCGACATCTGTAACTAAAGAAAGCAACAAAAAAAAACATGGCTGATTCGTCTCTCATAGACATCCATCTAATACGAAAGTGAAACGTGACCTAAAAGAAGTTGATGAGAGTTTATTGCGCATTGTTTTGTCACTAAGACGAAGAAATGAATGCGATAGCAAAAGATTGTGACGTCACAAGACGAAGGCGCTGCTCAATCAAAAAAAAAACGCGCGGGAAGAACATACACAGTATGAGCACAAACTACATAACTGTTGTTACAGCTCGACACTTAAAGCGAGCTGCTCAAACACAAAGAAGGATGCACGAAACGAACGCGCCAAAATACACAGGACGAGCGGGCGAAGTATAAAGTGTCACAGTCGTACTTCTTTAAGTAGTTACAACTAAAAGAAGTTGTAACTACTTCTTTCAGTTGTAACGAACAGACGGACGAACGCTTCGCCCAACTCACCATCATGCACTCCGTGGATATACTGTGATATTTGAAGTTTGAAGCTTGAAGTTTATTTTATTTCTTTCTGATACAGAAAGAGTAGTAAGAGCTAAAGGCCGTATTGCCTGACAGAGGCTCCTACTCCCATGCGCATTCGGCATGCGTGTACATGTTTGCATGCGATGCGAGTATACAAAGAATTGAGCAACCAGAAAAATCAAAACATGCATGTACATAATTGTCACTGCAAATAAAGCATTACAGGTAGACATCATACATGAAAACTCTTCATGAAAACAAACGTATCATACAGACACTCCAAGAATATATACCTATACGCATTAAATTGTGAACTTTCAAATTGTAGCACAAACTGTATATGCGGTACACGTAGAAAATTAGACAGATATATTTTATTGATAAGTTATCGTAGAATGTAACAGAAAGTTCTTTACAAATTTTTTGAGGCGGGGTGCATGAGCATCTAGATGATGTTCAACAATATTCAATAGCCGGGGTACTTGATACTCAAGGTCCTGACGCCCGCAGTTTGCTTATATAAGTGGTGGCATTCTCGTTTGGTGGCGTAATTGATATCGAGGGGGAGAAACGGGCAGGCTACTAACATGGAGCCTGCGCTTTTTTTATGTGCAAAAGTAATCTGTAATAGTAGATTTGATTTGCTCTGATTTCCCGTTGCATGCCCCGCCGCGGTGGTCTAGTGGCTAAGACGCTGGGCCGCTGACCTGCAGGTGAAATCCCGGCTGCGGCGGCTGCATTTTCGATGGAGGCCGAAATGCTGTAGGCTCGTGTGCTCAGATTTGGGTGCACGAAATGAACCCCGGGAGGTCGGAATTTCTGGAGCCCTCCACTACGGTGCATCTCATATTCATAGGGGATAGTTTGGGGAAGTTAAATCCCAGATATTAATGAATGAAGTATTTCATCTCAAAAACAATAACGATCCCATGACGCCCCTTTTGTGCGCATAGTACACAACAAGTACATAATAAAAAAAATGTGGATCAGACGTTTTGCGTTCCTGCAATCAATTTTTGTTAATGACATTCCCTACACTTCCGAATCACCTCAGCAAGATCAGATATATACTAAAGCTCAAGCACCAGCAGATACACAGGCAGATTGAAAAGCGACATATCTGTTTCACTTTAAATTTTTCTACTTGGACTGTACCAGATCGTCCCTCGTCTGTGAACTCGGGCACAAGAAGAAAAGCCATACAAGGTTTCATTGTCACATCCTCCGGCAACAAAATCACCGGCAGACAACCAATGATATCAGAGAGCACATCGAGCAGGTACTATCTGTTACACGAAACGCCGCATCAGATGAAATCGTGAAACAAGGCAGAAGGCACAGCGCTTTGCGTAAAGAAGCGACCGTCGTACTTACAAACGCGTGTTTCCTCGGCTTTGCTGAAAGCGCAAGGCCTTCAATGCTCGGCTTAGGCTGCATGCTTTTGTTTCAACATGTAGATCTGTCCCATGAAAAGGGGGGGGGGGGCGCAGCTATCTGCACACGGCGCCAACCCCAATCAAACAGTGCATAACAATATCGACCAACGCACCACGCACGTAAGCGTAACCTCGCGCCCTTTTCTGCCGCCGCGCGATAAGGAACGACCTCCGAAGAGTTTAATTTCTAGCTGTGCTCCCGCCATCTTATGAAAGGATTTACAAGGGTCGGGGAGGGGGGCGCAAAAATGCGGAGTTGCGGAGGGAGGGTGCTTTTGTTTCTCTTTAGGCAATAGGGCATGATATCAAAGCCTTGTTATAGTTATTAGCTGGCACTGCCTAACTCGGCTCCCGGATCGCGCTTGCAGATTCACCGGCAACCGTTACCTCTTTCTGCTTATCGTCAAGCGCCATCTAGTCACCCCTTCATGCCCTCTCAAAGACGAAGTCAATCCCGGAGTCGTGCTTTACGGTTGCACAAGCGTCTCGCTTGCAGCCGCTAGGCTTTCAAATTATATTGTACTTGTTCATTTATTTCTACAGGAAAGACGCATACTCAAGTATCTGGACGTGGTAGCAAGTTTTCAAGCGCCACTAGGAGCAACAACGGATTGCATAGGGTGAGGTGGAGACTGCTTGGGAAGGAGATCTGGCAGGCGAACGGGCGTATCTGTATGTGAGAGATGGGTTCGTTGATATACAGCGGAAGGAGACAAAGGCCTTTTGCCGGCGAGAAGGGTGCAGGATGTAGCGGGACGCGACATCCGCAACCATATGACGCTTCGTAATGGAACAGTATCCCACCTAACTTGTCTGCAGTGCTCATTTAGCGAGGAGGGGGGCGAGGTCGGTATGTTAAGCAGATGACAGAGCCAGAGAGAGAGAGAGGATTACAGAGACGCTGTCTAGGATGGACGACGAAGTAGTACTTTAAGAAATTTCCACGGACGCCTTTATCTTCAGGTCGATGATTATACAATGCGGGCAAGCAAGCAAGGTGACGATGTTCCTTTCCACTTGCACTTTGTCTGCGACGTCCTCTTCGTCTGTCGCGCGTTGTTTTCGATTTCTTTTTTTGTTTTATTTTACAGAAGGTGGAAAGCGAAAGTGTGCCGTCTCCTCGACGTAGAAGTCGCCGTACGGTGCGCTTCGACGCGACCGATCTTGGGCCGATGGCGAGCGCGACGGGTATAAAAGTCGACGAAGCGGCTCGGCTGATCTCAAGACGCTCCGCGAGCTCTCTAAACAAGAACTCCCTTCAAGTCAACAAGCACCAGCGTAGCACAGGAGTGAAAAGAAGATCACAGCCGTGGTTAGTGGAGCAAGCGAGCCGTCGACATGGGAGTCCTCGTAAGTATGCTGCCGGTGGGACCGTGGTGCGTGGCCTCGGTGATTGACGGCACGCTGCCGGAGGTAATCGCTGAGGACGTGGGCGGTGGGACGGTGCCCCTTCATCCTGGACTGTAGGGGGGCTCTGACGCGTGCAACACTGGTGGATACGACGACGACAGCGGTATACGATTCGCGGCGGAAGCTCACGAAACAACGCGGCGCGCCTCCATGGATTATTAATACGGGGTGTATGCTTCCGAACTGCTGTAAGGTATCGCATTGGGTATTTTTGGACGCGCTTGATAAAGACCGACCCAGTGAGGCACGTAGCGAACCACAGACGATATTTTTTCTAAGGCTTTCACTTGTTGTTTCTCTTTGACAATGTCTTCATCAAACGCGTCAGTGAATGCAGCATACTCGCCGAACGACATTCAGTCTACAGTCCCAGGAGGCGGACTAAGCAGGTTGTCCAACATCGCGGTGAAGGAAAGCACAGGAATCCAAGATTAAGGAACGTTAGATCAGCGTTAGAACATTTTTCCAGTGTTTAGACTGCTGTTTAAAGAGTGAGTGATGGGGCTACTCCAGCGTCTGCAAAACTATGGTGTACGTTGTAGTTGCCTGATCTAGAGATGGCCCAGTGGCACTTCGTGGTTTCCCCTCTCCTGCGTGGTCAGCGTTAAATGCTTTCATACAGAACGTCGAAAGCTCTCTGACAGTACGAGAGAGATAGAGAGAGGGCTTTCATTTACGAAAAGAAAAGCTGCGCTTCGAAATGATAGAACTACCAGGATTTTTCTCTCTAGGCGCAACCGTAAGGACCAAAAAGCAAAACTCGGAAAAGAGCCGTATGTTTAAATTTTGCTTTTCCCTGTGGCTGTTAACGCTATGTGTGGGGTCAGCTCTTAGATGAGATACATAACTGAACTTTTGCCTACCAGACCAGAGACGTGCCTGAAAAATGCTTTGTCTTCCCGAGTGATCAGCAGTTCTGTGTGAATGAACTAACACACTATTTGAACAACGTTCCGTCTGTAAGCTTCGTAAGATTTGCAGTATACATGGATTGCCGGCATCACGAGGTGTAATGGAGGGGCGGGGGGGGGGGGTGTTTTTGTGGGAACGACGAATGATTTCTTACCATCACGTTGTCTATACTTGTCAAAATAGTTTGGTAGAAAAACTTGAACCGGGCACTTTGGTTGGGACGTCCAGCGTGGTAAGATTGCATATAAAGGAAGGCATGCTATCCGGCCAGTCTGTGTGCTTTGGGCGACATATCAGGAAATGCGCGTACAAATAGGAACTTTTAGTTGAAAACACCCTGAAAAAGAGTGAAAAATACAGAAAGTCTTTAGCGTTTTGCTAGCACGTGTTGAATAGAAACATTAAGCTAGTGTTTTGAGCGATGTAGCTCAGTACATTTCGAAATCGGCATTAGCTCGTTGAATTTCTTCAATGACTGGACCAAGCAATATGTATGGAGTTTCGTGAAGTGCAACCAGCCCTATTACATACATGAAACGATGGGGTATGCATAGAACACGCGCAAATTATCTCACAAGTGGTGTAATAGATGCACGATTATTAATGGATGCCTAAACGGTTGCTTAGCCCATTAGAAGGTTCCTCATGTCATTCCAGCCATTACAGACGTCTCCTTAAACTCTCACAAATAGATGTGGCAAATACTTGAAAAATACATGAACTCTATGTGGATACCACGAGGAAGCATACGTAGTTATAAAAATAACATGGGGAAAGTGTCGGTATTGAAATGCATTTTTCAGCAGCTAATTTGCACGACATAAGGGCTATTGTGAGTTGTGGAGTATTTCGTAGTGGTATAAGCTGGCATAAGTTGCATTTCTTGCTCGCGAGTGCAGACAAGCAGGCGTCTTTTGGTAGCACTCACCTTTGCCATTAATTATCTTCGTAGGGTGATATGCTAAAAATATGCCTTGAGAATGCGCAGTCGCCAAGTTGCGGTTAGTCTACGCATTTAGCACACCTTTTTGTCCATTGTCCAACAACTGCCATACTTAATGCTTGCGTGATAATCACCTTGTAACGAAAGAATCAACGCGCGGTGATTACTGAATAATCGGTGAGTATATGAAGTTAAGATAGCTGGTTATTCCAGACAAAAGAAAGTTTGAAGCTGCACTAGTAGCATTACAAAAGAACACTTTAAGTGAGACGCTCCGGAGTTAAGATTATAAAAAATTCCATATCTCTGAAACCTTGCGAGTCGAAGACCACCTTTTTTTTTATGAAATGTCGAAGGTGACACGGTTCGGACAAAGTTTTAACTCTCCTTTACTGCCCCAGAAAGCACATGTTGGCGTTTTTTGAAATTCGGCGTAGGAGAGAGCTTAACCTGGTTCAGTTTATTTAACTCAAAAATTCCGCTTTTAACATCAATGCTAGAATAAGCACCACGTCCGCACAAAATGAAGAGCTGAAAATGAAATTACCCTCACCAAGTCATTCTGGAAAAGTAGAGAGATAATGAAAGCAGTTCCTTCTTTTATTTGAATAGTGCAGGGGCACGGGTGGCTCGCATTTATCACTTTCACAATAAGGGTTCGTGATAAATTGGCTCTCATGAGATAAAAACGAAACAAAAGTCATTTGGGTAGGTCGGTAGACGTTTCTGAACATTGGACGCAGCCAAGGAAATAATAGTCAGTTGAGACAGGCGGCACACAATTCTCAAGAATGCGCACCAACTGACCTGACTGATATGTGGGGTTTAACGTCCCAAACTGACCTTATTCCCCAACTCTACAGTATTGGGTTTCTCCTTCTAAGCGCAATTTATTAAGCCCAAAGACAGCCGTAGAACGTCTGCAATTTTTAACGCAGCCCATAATATGATCACAAAGCTGAAAAAAGGCTTAAATTGACAATTGCTTAAAAGGCAAACCATAGTAGACTAGCTGGATTGGTTCCAACGGCTTCGACTAAGCAAGGGGCGACCGATTCGAAAAGTTAATACTGCGCAGTATAAAAAAAAAAGAACTTCGTGTCTTGAAAAGACATCAATACTCCACTTGTGTTGATTTTAATTCATGCTGACAGTAAGACCCGCCATTTTTGTCTTCACGCCTACAGAGATGTAGAATAGATAATAACTAAACACGCGTAGGTAGATGCAAAAGTTAAAACAATTAGTCCGTGGTTGCACACTGCCGAGATTTTATTATGGCGCAGGTCCCTAAAACATTCGACGTCCACTCTGCAGTTAGCAGAGCTCACGTCAACAGGAGAGACCAAACAAGGATTGTCCCTTTTAATCTTACTTGGTTGATGACGTGACTGTACCAGTTCGAATGAAGGATGCAGATCCATATGACCGCCTAAGAATACAAGGGTAGTAGCTAGACAACCCTGACAATTCTATAAAAAAAAACCG
The DNA here is from genome assembly GCF_013339725.1 of Rhipicephalus microplus. NCBI lineage: Eukaryota > Metazoa > Arthropoda > Arachnida > Ixodida > Ixodidae > Rhipicephalus > Rhipicephalus microplus. The sequence goes on from NC_051174.1 coordinate 130,911,166, forward strand.
CGCAGCCAGCGATATTCCCTGTTTCTACAAACAAATCAGTACCGGAATGGAAGTGCCCCCGCAGTCGCAATCGTCGAAAGATCTCAGTTACAAGCGTAAAGCCTTTCCGGTGGTCGACGTACGAAAATGCGCTCGGAAAAAAAATGCCCAGAAGATGTACAGTAGGTCCGAGTTCCTCGCATTATATCTTTACAATGTGACAGTGCTATGAAACCAATCAGTAATTCCCTGGCCATAGTACGTGTGCCTACAAAGCACAGATGGCGGGCATCAAACAAGAAACCGAATTCGAGGCCATTTCACGGCGCATCCGCGAATGCCCTTTTTTATCGATCTTTTCTTCAAAAGAAAGCAACCAGCTCTCTCACAGCGGACATTGTTCTTTTCTTTCTTCACCCAACCGCAGGCTGCATCAGTATTCTTGGGACTACTCTCCGTCGCCTATGGCGGTTTCCTGCATGGCGGAAGTGGCTCCGCCCTTCACGGCGGCGTCGGTGGCATCGCCGTCCACCATGCAGCACCAGCCGTGGCTGCTGCGCCAGCTGCCACCTTCGTCCAACAAGCCGCCCCAGCCGCTACTGTCGTGCACCACGCTCCTGCCGTGGCCGCAGCTCCGGCTTTCGTCGCCCCAGCAGCAACGTACACTAGGCCCGCCAGTCTGAACTTCGGCTTTGCCCAGCGCGTTGTCGCCTCGGCGCCGGCCTACACGGCAGCCGCTCCCGCTGTCAGCTACGTTCAGCACTCTGCTCCGGCCGTCACTGTCAGCCGTCCGGCCGTAAGCTACGTCCAACAAGCTGCCCCGGCAGTAGCTGTTAGCCGTCCGGCCGTAAGCTTCGTCCAGCAAGCTGCCCCGGCCATCACTGTCAGCCGCCCAGCCGTAAGCTACGTCCAACAAGCTGCCCCGGCCATCACTGTAAGCCGTCCGGCCGTAAGCTACGTCCAACAAGCTGCCCCGGCCATCACTGTAAGCCGTCCGGCTGTAAGCTACGTCCAACAAGCTGCCCCGACCATCACTGTCAGCCGTCCGGCCGTAAGCTTCGTCCAGCAAGCTGCCCCGGCAGTAGCTGTTAGCCGTCCTGCAGTCAGTTTTGCCGCTCCTGCCATCGCCTCCGCTCCGGCAGCAGTCGCCGTCCACCATGCCCCCGCAATTTCGTACCGTACAGCTGCAGTGACCGCTCCCGTGGCGTCTTATGGAGCCGGTCTCGGTTTCGGTCGCACCTTCGCCGCTGCCGCACCAGCTGTCACCGTCAGCCGTCCCGCTGTTAGCTTCGCTGCTCCAGCAGTCGCCGCCGCTCCCGCTGCCGTAACTGTCCAACAGGCTCCTGCCGTTTCTTATCGCACGGCTGCCGTCGCCGCTCCAGTTGCCACCTTCGGTGCCGGACTCGGATTCGGTCACACCTTCGCCGCAGCTGCGCCAGCTGTAGCAGTCAGCCGTCCCGCCGTGAGCTTTGCCGCGCCTGCCGTCGCCGCCGCTCCAGCAGCCGTTGCTGTCCACCACGCTCCCGCCGTTTCCTACCGTACCACTACTTCAGTCAGCGCCCCTGTTGCGACTTATGGAGCCGGTGTCGGTTTCGGACAAACCTTCGCTGCTGCTGCCCCAGCTGTTGCCGTGAGCCGTCCATCTGTAAGCTTTACTGCTCCAGCAGTCGCCGCCGCTCCAGCTGCTGTCGCCGTACACCATGCTCCAGCTGTCGCTTACCGCACTGCTGCCGTCGCCGCTCCAGTTGCCACCTTCGGTGCCGGACTCGGATTCGGTCACACCTTCGCCGCAGCTGCGCCAGCTGTCGCAGTCAGCCGTCCCGCTGTGAGCTTTGCCACACCGGCCGTCGCCGCCGCTCCAGCAGCCGTTGCTGTCCACCATGCTCCGGCCGTTGCTGCTGCTCCAGCTGTCGCCTACCGTACCGCTGCCGTCGCGGCCCCAGTTGCTACCTTTGGTGCAGGTCTCGGATTTGGTCATACCGTCGCCGCTGCTGCGCCAGCTGTAGCTTACTCCCGTCCCGCTGTAAGCTACGCTGCTCCGGCCGTTGCTGCTGCACCAGCTGCTATCACCGTGCAGCATGCTCCAGCCGTCGCCTACCGCAGTGCAGCCGTGGCCGCTCCAGTTGCCACCTTTGGAGCCGGCATCGGTTTCGGCCACACTATCGCCGCAGCTCCCACCTTCGCGTCTGCCCCAGCAGCCACTGTTGTTCATCACGCCGCCCCTGCCGTTGCAGTGAGCCGCCCCGCCATCAGCTTCGCCGCTCCAGCCGTCGCTGCCGCTCCGGCTGCCGTAGCTGTGCACCAGGCACCAGCCGTTGCATACCGCGCGGCTGCCGTTTCCGCTCCCGTCGCCACGTTCGGAGCAGGTCTTGGCTTCGGGCACAGCTACACTGGTCTTGGAGTTGCCGGTCCAGCCTACTCACGCCAGATCTCCATCTCTACTCCAGCGGTTGCCGCTGCCCCAGCCGCAGTAGCAGTCCATCACGCTGCTCCAGCAGTCGCTGTCCACCACGCTGCTCCAGCCACCGTGGCCGTTCAAGCCGCTCCGGCTGCCGTCGCCTACCGCACCGCCGCCGTTTCCGCACCTGTCGCCACCTACGGAGCTGGACTCGGCTTCGGCCACACTCTGAACGCAGCGCCTGCTGGCGTTCACTACAAGACCATTGTTGGAGGTGCCGGACTCGGCTTTGGTGCCTCTGCACCCCACGTCAAGATCATCAGCCACGTGAAGAAATAGGTTGTGATGCGTTCGAGCTCAATGAGAGGGTCTTTACCTGGGAGGTCTGGGACAACGGCAGCCACCCCTGGCAGTCATTTCAGCAACAGGCTTATTTATTGCTTACGACAGCCAACAAGCTGCCCTTGTCCGTCACCCGGCCCCAATGCAGGCAAATGGGTCTGCTGGGACGTGTTGCTCCCGCCCAACGAAAGCAAAATAAAGCGTTGTTTCGGTTAAAAAACATCATTGGTGGAGCAGGATTTTCTCTTCCGAAAGAGTCTGGATATACAGTTGATTAGGTGACCTGCAGAGCGAGCGTCTCTGTGAACAGTACTCCACGCACTCACACAAAATAGCCAGAGTTGCTTTGTCACTGCCGCAGCAGATCACGAAATTTCTGGAGGCATTATAATGTCACTTAGCCTTCACATGACATGATGTCATTTCCCGGATCTGATGGTGAAATGGAGGCCGATACGAGAGGTAGCAAAAAAGTAGGCGACCTGCTATAAGCACGCAATGTTTCCTATCCTAGAGGCAGTAAAAAAAGACTGTCGAGTACAAAAACTTCAGTGAAGGGGCGGGGATTAAGAAAAAAGAGAGATTATTTTGGCCTTCGAATTGTTTTAGGCAAGTGCATGATCCATTGATTGATTGATTGATTGATTAATTAATTATTTGATTGATAGATATGAGGTGTTTAACGTCCTATAACGCCTATATGATTATGAGAGACGCCGTAGTAGAGGGCTCCGAAATTTAGACCTTTTCGGGCTCTTTATCCTGCACCGATATTTGAGCAGACAGGCCTACATCATTGTCGCCTTCATCGAAAATGCACCCGCCGTAGCCGGGATTTGATCCCGCGACTTGCGGGTCAGCAGCAGCGTACCTTACCCACTACGGCGAGTGCTTGAGGTAGCCTACGAATTCGTCAGTGCTCTTTCTAGTGAAGTGTTATGCCCGGGGTGGTCGTCGTCCCATACACGTACTCCTGGAATGGTACTGAAAAGGCATAGGCAACATCGAACGCTTAAAACTTGTTTAATCCTACTCAGATGGGGGCGGCAGCCGAACTACCGTGGGTAAGTGAGCGGCGGGTCGTTATGTCGAGCGGGCGACGGAGGAGGAAGAGGACTCTTAATGAACACAGTTGTTTGCAACCAGGCGTCCACCGCTTCATTGTGTACCGCTCGAAGGCTCGCTCGAATACCCAGGGGTGGTGTGGGACACAACATAAATAAAGTATAACGGTTGCTTCGGCTTGTTCTTCTTGTTAGATAAGATGCACAAGGTGCAATCAGTTTTTCTTAACTAAACTGTAGCATTCATTTATACCATGGTCACGTTTCTTTCCTAAAAACATAATGGCAGCAGTTGGCCACTACTCTTGGTAAAACAAGTACAGCCCCATTCTCGTTGTCTTTCGGTATTAACTTCATTTCCTTTAGTAAGGTGTGTGAAGAAGAAGATGTGCCTGCAGCGAGCAGCATCGCCAACGCCTGGCTCTCTCGTCTCGTGCTTCGGCTCGCTGCTGTGCCGGTCTCTGCTGGACGGTTCATCACGCTGTCTTGCCGTTGTCATTACCTACTAATAAACCACTTCATATTTGGTGGAGGGTGCTGTTTATCCCCGTCGCTACACCCTGGAACGCTACAGCTCGTCATGACTAATAACGCCAACCCATCGGCGTCGTCACCCCAGTTCAACTGTCCCGGCCATCCTAGGCTACGGGACCCGAAAGTCTTCAGCGGTGCGGATGGGACCGACGTGGAAGACTGGCTCGACCACTACGAGCTGGTGAGCGCCAATAACAAGTGGGATGAAGCCGACAAGCTGGGCCACGTCATATTTTATCTCACTCATATTTTATCTCACTCATTTTATCTCACTCATATCCCACGTCATATTTTATGTCCCACATGGAGCGTCTTCAAGACGTCATGTGCCGAAGTGTTCGGTCGGCCGGCTGTCCGCAAGCAGGGAGCAGAACAGCGCTTGCGCGTCCGCTCTCAGCAGACTGGAGAAAATTTTACCAGCTATATTGAGGATGTCATAGACATTTGTCAACGCGGGAATGACACCATGCCCGAGTCGGACAAGGTCAAACACATCCTGAAGGGCATCGACGACGGCGCTTTTCAAATGCTCTTGGCTAGGAATCCAAGCACAGTTTCTGAAGTCGTCAGCTTGTGTCAGAGCTACGACGAGTTGAAGAAGCAACGCACTCTGACTCGGCAGCCTCCGCCTAGTGGTGAGTCGCTGTCCAGTTTCGATTCCATGCCTGACAATTGACAATTGCTTCAGCAAGTCCGACTCTTCGTCCGTGAAGAAGTCGCTGGCCAACTTTCCCTAGTGCCCTTCACTCCCAAGACCACCACCCGTCTACCTGCCCCGCTTCGCACTGCTATATCGGAAGAGGTTGCACAAGCTGTTCCTCTTGCGCACTACGAGCCACCTCTATCTAGCCATGGTCACTGTCCGGGTGGCGCACAGCCGGTAAACGCTCCTGTCGCCTATCCGCCAGCAGTTCAGCCTGTGGCCGCACCCCTAACCTATGCAGCGCAGCCTGTGGCTCCTACTGTCGCCTTTTCGCAAGAGATGCACCCCGTAGCCGCGCCGCTCACATATGCAGACGCTGTACGTAGGCTCCCGCAACCACCCTACACCACGCGCTCACAGCCCGCACCCCGCACACCCGGCTGCTTATATTGCACCTTGGGCGGCAGCACCAGTCGCCAATCCCTGGAGGACGCCCGATAACCGACCGATTTGCTACGCCTGCTTCACTCCCGGACACGTTGCTCGCTACTGCTGCCGTCGACCTCAGACGTTCGGCAACTATGCCCGGTCGTCGCATCCCGGCAGCCAACCCTTCGTTGAATACAAGCCGGTCTCGCCACCTCGCTATGCCCCTACTGACCACCTTGACTTCCAGCCGCAACGCACACCCTCTCCTCGTCGGCGATCGCCCTCCCCCGTGTGTCGCCGGCCCGGACCCTCCGACCAGGAAAACTAAGCACCGCAGTTCAAGAGGCAAGAACAGTGCCGTTTTCGAATTGTCTAAGCCCTCGCTCCTCCCCTGCTAACGTGGTCGCAGTAACTGTTGAAGGTTATTGTGCTTTCGCCCTTGTGGACACCGGCGACGCTGTTTCTGTTGTTGCCGCTAATCTCTGCCGTTTATTACGCAAAGTAACGACGCCGCTTTCGGGACTGTCGCTTCACACCGCAAGCACACAGCAAGTAACGCGTCTCGCAGCCTGCACTGCAAGAGTCTCCATCGAAGGCATTCTTTACATCGTGCAGTTTATTGTTCTCCCTGTCGGTTCGCATGACGTAATCCTCGGGTGGGACTTCCTATCCCACCATAATGCCATCATAGACTGCGCACGCGCCGAAGTTGAGTTCTCACCCTTGTGTGGTGTCCCATTACTGGACGCTCTTCATCAGCCGCCGAAGTTGCTCGTTCATGAAGATACCGATATTCCGCCTAGAAATTTCGCACTTGTTCTCGTTCATGCAACGCCTACACTGACGCTACAGTCCTTTTCATGCCTTCCGATATCTTCAAATGTCGTCGAGCTTTGCCGCTGCCTTTCACAACTGACCTTGCCACCGGAAGAAGCAACATGTTCGTAAGCAATCCGCTTTCCACACCTGTCACTTTGCTTACGGGGGATTGTCTCGGCCGCGTGCAGGATCTCGACCCTTCGTTTTTGGTTGATGTCCCGGATGACTACTGCGACCACCCAAAAGCACTGTCGGCACTCGGGGAGTCGTCCAATGATACGTTTTCCAGCGCCATCGCCGACACTCTCACTCCCACCGAACATGCCGACCTGCTGGATCTTCCGCATGAGTTCAAGAGTTCTTTCGATGTCTCGCAACCTCAACAGGGCTGCACATCACAAGTCAAACATCATATTGACACCGGCCTACACCAGCCACTGCGTCAAAGACCATACCGTGTCTCCACTGAAGAGCGCCGCGTCATCAACGATCAAGTGGAAGATATGCTTCGTTGAGACGTCATTCGACCATATCCCAGTCCCTGGGCGTCTCCCGTCGTCCTGGTGCGTAAGAAAGACGGATCTATCCGATTTTGCGTGGACTATCGTCATTTGAATAAGATAACCCACAAGGACGTCTATCCTCTGCCGCGCATTGATGACGCCATTGACACCCTTCACGGAGCGGAATTTTTCTCGTCGCTATATTTGCGGTCTGGCTACTGGCAGGTCCCAATGGCTGAAGCCGATCGCCAAAAAACGGCATTTATTACACCAGACGGATTATATGAATTTAACGTCATGCCCTTTGGGCTTTGTAACGTGCCTGACACGTTTGATTGTCTTATGGATAATACGCTACGTGGCCTCAAATGGAATATGTGCCTCTGTTACCTCGACGATGTCGTGGTTTTCTTCCATGACTTTCCTACGCACCTCCTTCGCCTCAGGCACGTCTTGACTTGTCTGACCAACGCTGGTCTGCAGCTTAACCTGAAAAAATGCCGCTTCGCTGCACGCGAGCTCGTCCTTCTAGGCCACATCGTGTCCAAGCACGGCGTATTACCTGACCCAGCAAGACTTCGAGCAATCGCAGAATTGCCCTAGCCGACGACCATGAAAGAACTTCGCAGTTTTGTAGGCCCATGCTCCTATTTCCGGCGCTTTGTTCGCAATTTTGCATCTATCATGTCACCGTTAACCCAGCTTCTCCACGGTGACGTGAACCTCTCCTCCTGGTCCCCTGCATGTGACGTTGCCTTCACTACTCTGCGCCGTCTGCTCACCTCCCCACCTATTCTTCGCCACTTCGACCCGACGGCTCCTACCGAAGTACACACCGACGCCAGCGGCGTCGGGCTAGGCGCGGTCCTCGCTCAACGAAAGCCCGGCTATTCAGAATACGTTGTAGCCTACGCTAGCCGCACTCTGACGAAAGCCGAAACTAATTACAGCGTGACAAAAAAAGAGTGTTTGGCTCTGGTGTGGGCGCTTGGAAAGTTCAGGCCGTACTTATACGGCCGCCCGTTCGATCTAGTAACTGATCACCACGCGCTTTGCTGGCTCTCCACGCTAAAAGACCCTTCTGGCCGCCTTGCGCGATGGGCACTCCGCATCCAGGAGTACGACATTCGCGTCGTATACCACTGCGGACGCAAACACTCTGACGCTGATGCCCTGTCCCACTCGCCTTTACCACCAGATCAGACGTGCGGAAACACTTGCCTCCAGACCTTGTCATCGCTAAATCTCGACTCGACTGCCACCGAACAACGTCGTGACCCATGGATCGCCTCTCTTATCGAATATTTATCTGGCACGCCCAACCTTCCAGTATCTCGATCCCTCCGACGTCAAGCTTTCCATTTCGCCATCCGCGATCAACTTCATCGACGCAACTACGCTCCCGATGGCCGCCGGTGGCTGCTGGTCATTCCACGCACTTTACGATCGCAAGTATGCGCCTCTCTTCACGACGATCCACAATGCGGCCACGCCGGAGTGTTCAAAACATATGAACTTCTTCGCCATCGCTATTACTGGCGCGGCATGTACAATTTTGTACGCAAATTCGTGCAGTGCTGTCCTGACTGCCAGCGACGCAAATCAACACTGCCACGTGCGACTGGCGCATTGCAGCCACTTCCATGCCCTGCCAAGCCATTTAATTGCGTCGGTGTTGACCTCTACGGTCCCCTTCCATTGACACCAGATGGTAATCGGTGGATTATAGTGGCGGTTGACCACCTGACACGCTACGCCGAAACAGCCGCCTTGCCGAGCGCTACAGCTCAGGATGTCGCCTCTTTCATTTTACAACGCTTTATCCTTCGACATGGTGCACCTCGAGAGCTCCTTAGTGACAGAGGCCGCACTTTCCTCTCCGAGGTCGTCGAAACTCTGCTTTCGGAATGCCACGTCATTCACCGGAAAACGACAGCATACCGCCCGCAGACTAACGGGCTAACGGAACGGTTCAACCGCACGGTAGCTGATATGCTCTCAATGTACGTGGCATCTGATCCTAGCAACTGGGACCGTGTTCTCCCATACGTCACGTTCGCATATAACACCGCAATACAAACCACCACGGGATTCTCACCTTCCTTTCTTTTTTACGGACGTGAGCCTTCCCATACAATTGATCCTTTACTTCTCTATCATCGTGATGCTTCCGAGTGTCCACCTATCTACGAAGCTGCTCGACGAGCCGAACAGTGCCGCCAGCTCGCCCGTGCGTTCACCTCGGAAGAGCAACAACGCCAGAAAAAAAAACAGTAGCACTTCCCTTCCGGATCCCAGCTATGCCCCAAGGTCTCTTGTGTGGCTTGCCATCCCTACCAAACTCCGGGACTCTCCTCGAAACTTGTCCCCCGGTACGAGGGGCCTCACACCGTTTTGAAGAAAACCTCTCCCGTTAATTTCCTAACTGAACCAGTTTCCCGATCGGACGAGATGCGCCGGCGTGCACGTGACATCGTCCATGTTTCTCGGCTGAAACCGTACCATGAGCCTCTGCCTGAAACTTCTTAAGTCGCCAGGATGGCTCCTTTTTCCGCGGGGGCGATTGTGAAGAAGAAGATGTGCCTGCAGCGAGCAGTATCGCCAACGCCCAGCTCTCTCCTCTCGTGCTTCGACTCGCTGCTGTGCCGGTCTCTGCTGGACGGTTCATCACGCTGTCTTGTAGTTGTCGTTAACTACTAATAAACCACTTCACAGGTGCATCATTCAATGTCGTACTGTACAAAGAGCGAGTATTAGTTCAGTTTAGTTATTTACAATAAGAATGGAGCTGGATGCATGTTTGCGGCATGTGACGAAAAATCCTCAAGAAAAATTACGTCTCTCTCCTGCTACGCTACTTGGGCGAATGACAAAGCTAGCATGCAACGACATGAGTTTATAGAAACATGATCAACAGGCTAACTAGGGTGTCATGATTACCGCGTACATCCCGAAACCCTTTTTCTCGGTCTGGTTTGGCGCATAGCCACATAGCAAGGCCTGTGTAATGCAGATACAGGCCACACGTCACAATCCGTCCATATCAGCCTAGGAATGGTGAGAGTAGACATGGCAAAACTTAACGCTATTGCATTAAGCAGCTTATGTGCTAGCAAGTTATTTTCTATTGTGGAAAATGTTCCCTGTGAGATAACAACAGCGGCGGACGCTACGAATGAGAAACTGGCTACAATTTGGAAGTGAATGCAGGCATTCTCCGAAATATTCAAATATTTCACCACAAATCTGCACCAGTGCTTGAAACTTATTTGCAAACCGACCATATGCAGTCATAATGTCGAAGCTACGTCAAATGTAATTTCTGGGGGTTCTGACGCCCCCTGTAAAGCTGTTGGCGCTGTGTGGGGCACGTTTTTCGCCCAAAAGCCGCATTTTGGGTTACAATCACCCGGCGGTAAGTGGCGTTGTGTTCGCGTTGATCACCACTATCATCATCATCATCATGGTGTAGCACTGGCAGTGACCCCTGGCGGAAGGCAAGCCTTGGTGGCGGGCGACAGTTGAGCTGCAGTGTCTAGAAATATACTGGCTAGTGTGCTGAGCGCGGGCTAGGAGATGGCCCCGCAGCTGATGACTGCCGGCAGCGCCCGCATGGTGCGCTGCTGTGCGAGTGGGTGCATTTGCGTTCAATTGCGCTCCGCAAGCGCCGCGAAGCGTGCAGGAGGCCGAGCCGCGCGAGGTCAACTATTATTTTGCTGCATTTTCGGAGTGTTTTCTTTTACATAATGCTTTATTGTATAAGAACTACTCTATTGCTTTCACAGTACTGGCGTTTTGCAATACCAAAATGAAGATCATTTCGTGGCATACATTTCGCCATCTGCTACTTGCCCGCAAAAAAAAAAAAAAATAGAGACGCAGATCCCACGTAACTTGGGAATCGATGCTACGCAAGGTGACTCCGTTGTAATTTTATATTAGGTGAAACATTATGAAGTGGCGCTAAATATATGCAAGAAATTGGATAGTGAACACTGGAACCAGCATTGGCGCTTCACGAACATTTGGCTCTTCTTGCAAAGTATTTCGAAGACCCTAAGTTAAGGGGGTGATCGTGAAGGCACCCGGACGTAGGCGATTCGATAGATAGATAGATAGATAGATAGATAGATAGATAGATAGATAGATAGATAGATAGATAGATAGATAGATAGATAGATAGATAGATAGATAGATAGATAGATAGATAGATAGATAGATAGATAGATAGATAGATAGATATATATATAGATAGATAGATAGATAGATAGATAGATAGATAGATAGATAGATAGATAGATAGATAGATAGATAGATAGATATAGATAGATAGATAGATAGATAGATAGATAGATAGATAGATAGATAGATAGATAGATAGATAGATAGATAGATAGATAGATAGATAGATAGATAGATAGATAGATAGATAGATGCTCAAAGTGGTTGCAGTACGCAAAGAAATTTATTTTAAAACCCATTGACAGTATAACCACCAGAGTTATTTTTTAAGATGTGCTTTGTTCTTGAGAGCAAGAATTATCACAGAAGACCCTAAAACCTTTACCTCTTAGCCTGCATGCCATTAGGATTCGAGTGAAAACAAAGAATGATAACATGCCAATGAATAGTCTGACACTCACCGCATATAATACTCAAAACGTTGTTGGAAAGGGAGTCCGACGTTGACATGGGAGAAAAACTGTGTGAATGAAATTCGAAAGGGTATTTTCAATTTTTTAGATAAATAATATTTGAAATTTTGCCTAAATGATGATTTCATTCCCGACACCGTTCACCCTAATCCGAAAAGTATTTCGATGGAGTCACTCTCAGAATGCTTTTCTCACACGACAGCCTTCGGATTCAGCCTTTTGTCTGCTCAGGAACTTCCAGGAACATTTTATCTGGATTACCAGGCTTCAAAGCTTTTTTTTTTTTCGTGCTGCTCCTCAGGTGAATAGCAGAACCTATAAAAACATATTTTGTGCATTAGTCAAGTATGAAATTATGCGAGAACAAGACTTTTGAAAGCCAGCGTGAGAAAGACACAATGTAGGCTTCACTTACAGAATTTTAATTGAGTTTAATAGAGCAGCACATTTTAGAAATCTTAATCACGGTAGCAGGAGTGCAGGACCTCTAACTTTAAGCTGTTGAATATATTGGCAAGAAATCTGAATATACGCAATTCTCTGTTATGAATTTGTTTCCACATATAATTTATACACATTTTAAGAGCTTCTAATTACAGCTTCTAATTACACAATAGATGAAGAGAGCTTCTTAGATGACTACATGAAAATTTCAAGTAGGTAAAACATTGCTTTCCAGATGCCCAATATGTTTACACACAGGCCGACAATGCTAAGTGAGTGAAATTAATAATTTGCTCACCATGTATGCCAAAGATCCGCCACATGCTGCGATTCCAGCTGGCCCCGTCACAGGTCACGGAGTGAACATACAAGCCCGCTCGTTCAGCCAGGACGGTGCACTCAACTATGATTTTTGCAAGCGTAGCTGCTTGAACATTGCCTTTCGAGGCAAAAACGCCAAGTATTTGTGTCCAACTCCCTAAAAAATGGGCAAGAACAATGATGGTGCAAGATTACTATGTTACTTATGTCATGTGTTTGACAGTAGTCTCTTTTTAAAACAACTTACCGGTGTAGGGTTGAAACAGCACAACCATCCCGTGGTCTGCAAGCACACCCTTGTGGTTACTCAGGGTCCGCCAGCTCGACATTTCGCTTCTGTTGTTTAGGTGCCGGTTCTTGGTCGCAAATGTTTCTCACCTTTCGTTTCACCGCCTTTTTAGGTACAAGATGTGTCGGATAATCTTCGAAGACCATAGGGACAGCATCGGGCTTCAGACGTGGCTTGTCTCGGGCGATTTCGTTGACGACACCGTTCACCGTAGTCTGAAAATATCGTTCCATGTAGCCACTCTCAAAATGTCTTTCACACACGACAGCCTCCGGCGTCAGTCTCCTGTCTGCCCTCTTGATTTTGCTCTCCCATTCTGCAAGCCGTGCTGGGTCCGTCGGTGCGGTGAACAAAGACACCTTTTCCTCGTTCGAACGATATCCGCTCCGGCACAGCGGCACAAAACACGTCCTTTCTTTGCATTGCCGCTTAGCCTTCAACATCTCAGGACGTTGCTGCCCACATTTTGCGACGACGAACTTGACACTACAACAGGTCGAACACTGACAGCTGTCAAACGCTGAGCAAAACATGGGACGACAGGAGCTTGGCGGCTCTCATGCACCCACTCGTCCGGCAGCGCCACTTGCGGCTACTGCGCGCAGTCATCACGTGCGGGGCCACCCTCTCTCGTACGGAATGCACGCGCTCCGCACACTAGCCAGTATATTCTAGGCACTATAGTTGAGCGAGTCTCTTATGCGCGTGGCGGTTGCCGCGAACGGTTGTCTCTAGCGTGGGTCCCCGGTGCGTGGCACCACGGGCTGCGCGTCGGGGGCCCTCGTGGTAAGTCAAGCGTTGGCAACGCCGCCTTGGGTGTGTTATTGTGTTTTGTCATGTTATTGTGTGTTTGTCATGGAGTGTATGGTAATATTGTGTAAGGATGTCCTAGCGGGTTTATCACAATTGTATAATAATTCGGCGGACGATATCGTCGTTCTAAATTAGTTAAATAAATGTATGTTGTTGTTTGGTTTGTACCGGTTGCGTCTGTGTCCGTTTTCTCCAAGAGCCTGGCGCTCTCGCCGATTCGAGACCCCACAGCTTCCAGATGTGTTTAGCATACTGGGAGAGCAGGAACACACCACAGCGAAGGGCGTACCTCGCAACAAGAGCACCAAGTAACAACCAGTTCACTGAACGAATATATCCACGTTACTTTCCGCAAGATTTGGTATCGCCCCGTTACACTACGTTCAGCGCAAACCGCGCATACGATGTTCGAGAAGCTTCGAGGCGGTAGTAGATCGTTTTGTTAAGATTACACTCTCTTCGTGAACATTGCAGATTATTTTGGAACCTACGTCGCCGCTAGAGATAACGCTAAAATATTCGGTGGAAAGGGTATAAAAACCGACAGGCTTTGCCACTATTCAGTTGGTCGACGGCCGACGCCCCGTGCGCCGCTATCCGTGCGAGACTGCTACTGTAATCCGACTTTCCATTTACTGGGCACAGGTTCGCCCAAATAAACAGTTTATTATTTCACTCGCAGTGTGCTCCATTCGCCTACGTCACGACCCCGTGATATCTGGTGGAGGTGCTGGGTACACGGCTTGACGAGGGCGTCCGGTACATGGAAGAAACAGCACCTCTGGAAAAACAGTGAGCTTCGTTATCTTACGAAATTGCTTCAGGGGTGTGATACTTGGAATATACTTTCTAAGTCAACAAGGCGCTGTCATCGACTTGAGGTCTGAGTCAATCACACTAACCTTAGAAAACACGTTGCCGACCCCTACAACGCCAAGGAATCACGCATCAATGGAGCTAGAAGAGCAGGCCACCATGCCACCTTTCTCCAGCGTCGTCGTTTCCGTTGGCGCCGAAATAGCCGAAAACCTTGAAAACGCCGTCGAGGGTTATCAGCACCTTCTTCTAAACTGTCAGATTTGCGTTGCAAGAGGCATAGCTGAGCTGCGTGACGGCAAAGCAAAAGTATTGCTGGCAAACTTCAGTCATGAATACAGACACATCAACCGTGGTACGACGGTCGCCTACATCAATGAATTCGTGGAGGCGAGCAATTCATTCTCCCTCTTCGATGCTGCCGATGCTGCTTCAATGAACCGAGGTCCCGAACCATGCAGATTTCGATCTCAACCCGAGATTTACGAAGTGCAAGCTAGACCCGCTCAAGTCCCTGCTCTTGCAATTCAATGACTGCTTCTCGTCTTCATCGCGAATTCGACAAACCCCAGTCGCGAAACATCGCATGATAACAGAAGAAAGTGCCTGACCAGTTCGACAAAGCCTGTACCGAGTCACGACGCGCGAACATCACGCTGTGACGAAACAAGTCGACGAAATGCTACGGGATGACATTATTCAGCCGTCCAAGAGTCTGTGGGCGTCACCCGTGGTATGAGTGCAGAAGGATGGGAACCCTACGCTTTTTCGTCGATGACCGTCGACTGAACAAAATCACAAAAAAGGACGAGTACGCTCTTCCACGTATAGACGATGCCCTGGACCGACTCCACAACGCGAAGTACTTTTCCTGGATGGACCTTAAAACGGGTTATTGACAAATTGAGGTTGACAAGAGAGATCTAGAGAAGATGCCATTATCACACCAGATGGCCTCTACGAGTTTAAGGCCATGCCATTTGGTTTTTGCTCGGTGCCTGTGACGTTCCAGCGCGTTATGGACACCATGTTGGCTGGATTCAAATGGCAGACTTGCCTCGTGTACTTGAATGACGTCGTCGTATTTTCCTCTAGCTTCTACGAGCATCTCTGGCACCTTGAAGCGGTACATCAAGCTATGAACAGCTCTGGACTAACCCTGAAGCTAGAAAACAGTCGCTTTGCGTACGAGGAGCTGTTGTTCCTGGGACACGTCGCTCGCAAGTCTGGATTTCGTCCCGACCCGCTAAAACAGCCGCCATCACTGGTTTCTTGATGGCCACTGACAAGAAGGCTGTACGCCGATTCCTCGGATTGTGCGCTTATTAGAGATCTTTCGTCCAACGTTTTTCACAGATCACCAAGTCGCTAACTCACCTCACGAAAAGCAAAGTCGCATTCAGGTGGGAAGCGGCACAAGAGGAATCATTTCAGGAACTTAAACAACGCCTCCAGACCCCACCGATACTTGCGAATTTCGACGAATACGCCGAAACAGAAGTACACCGACGCAAGCAGCGTAGGGCTCGGCGCTGTCCTTGTGCAAAATACTGATGGCGTGGAACGCCGGTCGCTATCCAAGGCCGAAGCTGGCTATCCACAACAGAAAAGGAGTGCCTTGCCATAATCTGGACAACGTCAACGTTTCGCCACTTCATTTACGGCAGGCCTTTCAAAGTTGTGAGCGACCACAACGCCCTGTGTTGGCTAGCTAACTTGAAAGACCATTCGGGTCACCTCGCACGGGGGAGCCTCAGACTTCAAGAATTCGACGTGACCATCGTTTACAAGTCCGGAAGAAAACACTGACGCCGACTGCTTATCGTGCACCCCCGTCGAACCCCCGCTGCCCGACGGCATGGATGAGGAAAGATTCATAGGAACGATAACTGCTGAGGACTTCGCCGAGCAACAGCGAGCTGACCGGGAACTCAAAAGTCTTGTGGGATACCTCGAGGGTAATAGCACGTCTGTTCCGAATGTTTTAAAGAGAGGACTAAAGTCGTTCTTTTTGCGAAACGGAGTTTTCTTGAATAAGAACTTCTCGTCTCTTCGAGCCGACAACCTTCTCGTGTTACCTTCAGCAGTTAGGCCTAAACTACTTAAATTTCTACACGACGACCCGACGCCTGGACACCTAGGTGTTTCCCGTACACTCGCAAGAATACAAGAAAAGTACTACTAGCCACGAATTGCCGTCGACGTCACTCATTACGTCAGGACCTCCACGACTCTCAGCGACAAAAGACACTGCCCACTAGTCCAGCCGGACCTTTCCAGCCCATCGAGCCACCTCTAGCCCATCAAGCAAATCGGTATGGACTTACTTGGGCCGTTCCCGATGTCGAATTCTCGGAGCAAATGAGTAGTCATAGCTACTGACTACCTCACACGCTACGCCGAGACAAAGGCCCTGTCCAAAGGCAGTGCCCCCAACGTAGCAAGGTTCTTCGTCGAGGACATCGTTATGCGTCACGGAGTTCCACAGATCCTCAATACTGATAAAGGTACAGCCTTTACGGTGGACCTAATTCAGGCGATCCTGAGTTACAGCCAGACAAGTCACCGCCGGACGGGCTGGGGCTGGACCACTGCCTACCATTAACAGACCAACGGCCTCACAGAATGTCTTAATAAGACCATCGCAGATATGCTGGCCATGTGTGATGATTATGACGAGCGCACCACTCGCCCAGGACACGGGGTCGAAAGCCCCGACAACCATTGAAGCCGGCCACGCACGCTCGCTGCACCAATCTTCGTTCTTCTCCCCTTCCAATGAATTTCCCGCTCCGATTTTGACCCTATGGCGCGCTCGTCATAAGCATCACATTCTTCCCTCCTCTTTAGGAAAGTTGCACGCTTTTCGACTGGCCCGGATGAAGTCGTTCATGTAGTGTTCAACTTTACGGTGTCGAGGTGTTGAAGAATATAGAGATGCCTTTAGCTTGGTAACTTTGTTGCTGTTGTGTATCCAGTTCGAAGTCCATTGCCGCGTCGCAGTTTAGTTCGGAATCGGTCAACCTGGTTTGTATTCTTTCTCCTTTTCTTCCGTGAACTAGCACAGAGCCAGAGTTCTTCCTTCCTATGTGCTTCTGTGTACAGCGGTGACTTCTCGATGCTTATATAGACGGAACAATATTCAATCCGAAAATCAGGGTCTGAGCGCGAAGCTACGTAGTCCAAAATACGCCACAACTTTCGGTTGTCTAGAAGTTCATTTGTCTCCAGATGGAACGAAGTACCATGTTTCAGACTCACAGCGTTCCTAGCTGCACTAGTACTCTGGGGGTTCCGACACCTCTTGCCCGATTCATGGTCTTCTGGCTCTATTTTAGGTTTTGTCATTCCCACTCGCTTTACGTTGGGCTCCAAAGCAAGAGTCTCAGATACGCATGACGTGCTCTTTGTTTGGCCGAGAGGTTTCAATTGACGACTGAAGAGACTAAGCTACTCTTTACTGCTGTCACCTTCGATGCCATCCCATGTCTGCTTAACACATTCACTTGCCGACCATGTACCCAGAGCTACATCACCAGGTTCTCCAACATACACGGTTGGAAGTGTACTTGACAAACTTGTGTCAATATCATAAATAGCTAGCTCATCCATGTGAGGTTCGACTTGGTCCTCTTCATTAACCTTGATAAGTGCTACCCTATCTCCTGCAATCTCTCGGATTTCTAAGATAGCCGTGTTTATCTCAGACAACAGCTTCTCTCCTTCCCGTCGCAAACGCACATGCTCATTGTCATTTTTGCACATGTACCACCGTTCAAAATCAATTCTCTCACGTTCCTCCTCAAGGTCTTTTTGCAACATTCGCTCTAAGTAGGAGCACGACCACCCCACCGCCTCTCCAATACAAAGCAGTCTTTGCACGTTAACAGGCATCCTGTGCGCGACCGATTCTCGGCTGAAAAATGGTAAGTGCCGATCCTCGCAGGCTCCCAATTGTGGTGAGTAAGGGGTTCACTCAATGGGCCCAGGTCATCGGACTCACTCAAGACAACCTGATAACACGAAGATGTTCTTTATATCGGACGAGTACAAGAACAAATACGAAGATATCTCGAAAAGAACATCAGGACGATACGATGTTAAAAAGGGTCTACTGGGAAGTTCCTGTCCACGAGACACGTAAGTCTACATCTCAACACTCAACGCACTTTACTCCCGCGCAACCAAGTTTTCAAGACGAGACTCAAGCGCACCATCGTTGCGGTGACCATAGCACCGGGCAACGTGACGTTGAGTTTGTCGCGGTAGCGTCCACGGTGGGAACACGCCTTCTCGTGTAGTTCGCTGGCTCGAGCTTACGTCGATGTCCCGCACTGTGACATCTTGCTGGCGTCCAGGACACGCTCGACCGGGGCGAGCACCCCGGACACAGGGTCGAAAGCCCCGACAACCACTGAAGCCGGCCACGCACGCTCGCTGCACTAGTCTTCGTTCTTCTTCTCTTCCAGTGAATTTCCCGCTCCGATTTTGCCCCTATGGCGCGCTCGTCATAATCATCACACCATGAACGTCGACGTCGAGCACAAGACGTGGGATAAAATCTTTCCGTACGCGACCTTCTCGTACAATACGGCCGTCCAAAAAAAAAAAACGACGCAGGTCACGCCGTACAAGTTGCTCTATTGAATGAGCCCGGCAATGACGCTCGACGCTATGCTTCCACACGTCGCTGACAAAGAGGACCTCACAATCACCGCTTATTTTCAGCACGCTGAAAAAGTTCGTCAACTCGCCCGCTTGCGAATCAAGACTCAGCAGGCTATCGACAGCCGCCGTTACAATATTCGACGAAGCTTCGCGAGGAGTACCAGCCAGAGGACCGTGTCTGGGTATGGACGCCGATACGCCGACGTGGGCTCAGTGAAAAACTTCTGCGGCGGTGCTTCGGACAATACAGAGTAGTTCAACGTCTCGGCCAACTCGACTACGTGGTTGTTTCCGACGGCATTACGAACTCTCAAAGGCACCGTGCTCGACCTGAAGTCGTTCATGTCGTGCGCCTCAAGCCATTTCATGCACAAACCTGAGGACTGTACTTTGTTGCTGTTGCTGTGCTATATCAATTGTACGTATTGTTTATTGTCTTTATTATTGTACCTTCGTCATTACTTAAAGCAACGAGACAATTCTTTTTTCAGAGGGGCAATGCCACGTTCCT
Source organism: Rhipicephalus microplus (assembly GCF_013339725.1). NCBI lineage: Eukaryota > Metazoa > Arthropoda > Arachnida > Ixodida > Ixodidae > Rhipicephalus > Rhipicephalus microplus. The sequence continues at coordinate 130,930,394 of NC_051174.1, forward strand.
TTATTCAAGTTTAGTCATCGACCCGTTACTCTACGTTCAGCACTAACCGCGCCTACGACGTGCGAGAAGCTTCGAGGGTGTAGAAGATCGTATTGTTAAAATTACGCCCACTTCGTGAACATTACAGATTATTCTGGAACCTACGTCACCGCTAGCGATAACGCTAAAATATTCGATGGCAAGGATATAAATGCCGCCACGCTTCACTGCTTGTCAGCTGGTCGACGGCCGACCCTGCGTTCGCCGCTATCAGTCCGAGACTGCTACTGTAATTCGACTTTCCATTTACTGGGCACAGGTTTGCCCAAATAAACAATTTATTATCCGACTCGCAGTGTTCTTCATTTGTCCACGTCACGACCCAGCGACAATATGAATTAGTAACCAGCTCACGTTTGGTTCCTTTTGTACTTGCATAGTTGGCTGTTCACTTTTATAACATTGTAATGAATTTTGCCGATAAGCACTCTCATGGCTTAGCAGCCTTTCGTTGAGCGTCGGCAGTCCACCGAGGTTTACGCCAACGACCTTTCTTTGTGATATATCGTAATCACACCGTAGAGTACACTTCATTTCCACGAAACCGGTGAATCGGTCAATCTTTTACGCCATAATGGAAGAAGACATGCTTTATTTTGGCGGAAAGTAGGGAAGGTACAGTATAATTTTTCTTGAAATTGCTTCCTTGGAGTAATGAATCGTTCTGACATTACTCATTAGAGGAAAAAAGTGATTTATGTAATCAAATTCGGTTAATGCTGTAGTTCACGCCAGGGTAGTAGGCGTGCTTATTAGGCTACAAGTACACAATTTACTTAGAAAACGAAGCCAATAGAATTTTCAGCGCATAGCTCAATGCAAACAAACAAAAATACCTCACAGGTACCCCCTCATTGGCTGCATCGCTTGAAATCGAATGCCACGACTCATATCTGCGAGAATTTTTATGAAATAACCCTAAACGCGAAGTTCAATATCCTCGCCAGAAAAAAAGAGGGAGTCGCTATAAGTAACGCTAAGCAGCGCTTGAGTTAAAGCGCTCAGGAGATACAAATTAATGACTTGATTGCATTAATTACGCATTATTTACTAGTGTTTTAGTAGACCACTTTGTTCTTCCGCTTTGGCGCTTGCTGCCACCTAAGTGGTTCTGCCGTATCAGCTCGACTGCACCACCTTTCCATAAGCGAAGTCGCCACCTTGAAAAAACGTCATAAAAAGACGTCATCATATGCCGTCATCAAGAAATTCAAGCTCATGGAATGGCTAGATAAAGATCTTTCAAAAATTTCGCGCATTTTAAAACAGAAACCCTTAATGACTCATCAAACGTAAAAAAAAAAGGATTATATTGGCGTAGAATCCGTCTTCCCGCGGCGTTGATGTCAACACGAGCGATGCAAAAAATATTTATCTCGCGAGCACATCATCATATGACGTCACCGCCACGTCACGTATCACCTAAGTGGAGGAACGTAACAATAAGGTAATCATGACGTTCACAGGTGTCAATAAAAATTCAAAATACAGGGCACATATCTCGTCATGACGGACATTTCGTTTTTATAAATTTAAGTTTTACTTTTACTTATACAAAAGTTGAAAATTATTCCTCGAAATCAATTGTAAAAATAAACAAGTGTTACCAGCTCGCATTACTGCATTTTGCTCTTGAGTCTTCTTTCCAGAAACCAATCGAGTTGCAGTTGTAATTTCAATGGTCTCGCACAGCTGAGAGGTATTAAACACATGCTACTAAACAGAATGCATTAAAAATGGGGGGACCCTTAAGCTTCGCCTTTAAGAGTTGAGCGTGATAGCGAAATCCAGCCCCTAGTGCACCCTTCAACCGCTAAGTGCAACATATACGTTTTGTTACATTCACACTAACGCACACAAACATGCACACAGTTGATTGGACCAGCACGCGCTGTGAATGAGCTCGTTTTCGTCGTGACACCTGTCGAACAAAATGCGTTCAAGGGACCCTGAAACACTTTTGTAGCGTTAGCTACACTGGTCTCGCTGAGCCAAATTTCGCGTGGCACTGATCTGAGCATGCGCAATGATACTCCGCCGCCACAGCGCGCAGCTCGCCGCCGGTGTGCGCGAAATTCGATGCGCTGCGCAGACGATCAGTGGTGTCACGCACCGGAGCCGGCACCTCCCTCGCACTCGGCCGCGGCCGCGCGCGACTCGCCGCCGCCGGTGTGCGCTTTCCAGAGGAGTGCCGTCATAGCCTTGGTAGACATGTGGACGCCGACGCGCGCGCGCCTTCCCTGTGCAGTCGCCATCTGACACTGCGCTGGAGCCGCTTGATAGCGTGGTATAGCTATGGAGAAGGAGAGTGCAAATGCTACTCAATGGTGCAGTAGAGCGGAGAAGCTTAACTCATCGAATCCCGAAGTAGTTGCCCGGCAAAATAAATATACATGTGCCACATAATACGTATACCGTGCGTGTGTGTCATTGGAACAGCTGTAAGCATGATATCTGGAAAGCTAAGAATAATCCGCTGAACCTTTGCTAACGCTACATATATCGTGGCATAGCTGAGCTAAGTCACTGCCATATTTTTTTTCAAGTAACCATGGGATGAATTCACTAGAAGAGCATATTGCCTCACGAATTCAACTCCGCAAAAATTTTAAGAATCCGTCCAGTGCGAGTGGAGTTACAAAAGTTTGTCACGTGCTGCAATTGTATTATCTGTTCTCTCGTCGGGACGAAAGCGCTGGAAGCTAAGCAGAAATGGGTGGCAAAGCAAAATAACTACCGCACCTCGTGACCTTGAACACCTTTTTTTGTTCGAACGCGCGGCTTTTTAGTTTGATCGCGCGCGCACGCGTGGACAAGTAGCGGCCTCCTGCGGTTATTTCGGTAACTTCATTTTTCGGTCATAGACGTACAGAAAACTTTTTGTTCACAACCAACGGGGCCGACGCCGGCGGCGAGTTTTCAGCGGCACGAGCTCTCCAACGTTATCGCGTTAAAAACTTTCATAGCGTTATTCGTAACTGTCAAACCATGTAGATGTATGATGTTTGAAAGGGAAATTTCCAGGGCGATACGGTTTCAAAGCCTGAACGAAAGGTGGGTGAAGACCTCCCCCCCTGACTCTCCCACAATTTCCATTACTGATGACGGCAATGTGACACCGCAGTTTCAAAGAGCAAGAAAAAACACGGGCGAAAAATACCTTTCTGGACATTAGGTCTTTATTAAGGTTTTTATTCAAAGAGCAACGCATCCACTGGAAGCACGAACCTCGTGTCAGCAGGTCATTGCTTCCCTATCAGTGCAAGTTCATGAAGAGGGAAATAGCGAAGACTGGCTTGTTCTGTGCCCTACACAAGTCATGTCTAGAGGCCGGATTTATAGGCAATAAAAATCGAGTTTAAGGCACCAAACACAGGCAGGGAAAACAAAGTTTAGGACCCCATAATCATAAATATCAGCACCATAGTTTTTTATTCAGATTTTTTAATAAGCGCTTTCGGCACATGTCTAAGACAGGAAGGTAAAAAGAAATGCTTTAGTTTGTGAAGGTACAAATGTGCCTATGGTTTAGCAGAGCCGTGCACTTTTATGCATGCCACAGGGTTCGCTGTACAAAGTCCAGCATGGTGAATTAAGTGTCCACCGTCGAATAAGTACGCCCCTGTGTCTCTTTCTCCTTGGAATGGCTGAGAAGAGAGAGAGATAATAAAATGATGATGATGATTTGTGGGGTTTAACGTCCCAAAACCACCATATGATTATGAGAGACGCCGTAGTGGAGGGCTCCGGAAATTTTGACTACCTGGGGTTCTTTAACATGCACCCAAATCTGAGTACACGGGCTTACAACATTTCTGCCTCCATCAGAGATAACAAAATGAGGGAAAGGCAGGGAGGTTAACTAGAAATTGCAATATCCGGTTTGCTACCCTGCGCTAAGAAAAGGGAAAATGGGGAATAAAGAAGGGAAAGAAAGCGAAGAGTGAAATAGACGCGCGAAAGAGAAAAGAAGAAAAAAGTGAGCTGGGGTGCTATAGCCTATATTATTAGGCTACTAGCACGCAAGAAGTTCAATGAGTCTTTCACTGATTTTCTGTGCGAAGACAGATTATGTCGCCCTAATGGCTGAGAAAGACAGCACAGGAGTAAATAGCCAGATTGCTAATATGTACGGAACCTCGTTTAGCGTCGCATCAAGCTAATCGCACAGGGTCAATTTCTCCTCCGTCTGTGAAGATTTATTTATTTATTTATTTATTTATTTATTTATTTATTTATTACATACTGCAGACCCTTAGGCCCAAGCAGGTGGGCAGTTACTTGGGGACATAGTCGAAACAAGAAGTGGCATAAAGATTGTTTGGGTTGAGTGTTTCATACACTCATAGTGAACACAAGGAGGGACATAGCAAATTATTTCATAATAACGCATGTACCAGACAAAAGAGAAAAAACACCACAAATTCATACTTCATATGTCGTGCGATTAAAGTGAAAATAAATACATAATAAATACAAAACAATAAACACAATTATTTTCACCGTTCAAGCCAAGAAAGTAATGAATACATAAGTATACAATAAGTACAGCACATACAAGGTCAAAAAGAAAACGAAAAGAAAAGAAAAACGCTGTAATGAAGGATCGAAAACCTGAATTTTCAGGACAATGCTATTTAGAGCGAAGGAGAAATAGATCCGAAAAGGCGGCCCCTAACCAGTCTTTAGCGTTTCGAACTAGCAAGAGGAATGCATGCGCTGGGCGCTCACTATATCCCGTCTGCGTAGATTTGCGACCGCCTCGAAAGAGGTGAAATGTCAGACTGAACGCCGCTTGGCCGTCCTCTCCACGGCGAGCGCCCCAACTCATTTGAGCACGATGGTTATAGCGCGAGAACAAAACGACGACACAGAGACAAGAAGGACACTAAGGACACGAGCGCTTCTTCGTGTCCTTCTTGTCTCTGTGCCGTCGTTCTGTTCTCGCGCTATAACTATCGTCTTGTCATCCCAACTAGCCCAAGCTGCCACACTTGTCTAAGTTATTTGAGGAGTCGTGCAACAAGGAATGGTCCTGCGTACGTCACACTGATACGTCACACTGCTCGAAATATTCACGACGATGTGTGTCACTTGTACAATCGCTTGCTTAAATTGAAGTATGAAGGTTGATAGGAGCATGAAAATGTGCCCACGTTATTTATTTATTTATTTATTTATTTATTTATTTATTTATTTATTTATTTATTTATTTATTTATTTATTTATTTACTTCATATCCAGCACGATGCGAGACTAATCTGTCTCCGTTTCGTTTGCATTGGTGTTCTCGCCATTTCTCGCATCGTGCCTGTGCTGCAGCCCTGACAACGCTGGTGCATATACAGTCTCTTATAACACTTTCAGGGGTGTGGCTCTGCTTATCATGGTAAAGATACATCATCCATGCCAGCCCCTCCAAGTGTGGGCGCATAGATTAATCCATCCCACGGAAAGAAGCGATACAAGACACAGAACGCCGAGCGGACACAGCATCGCTTGCGTGCACGACCTGGCTTTGGCATGTTATGCGAATGAAACCTTGTGGGCGCATGACGGGTTGACTTGTTTGCTTCGTGTGATCATCCGCTTACGAGTCGCTCCGATACCGAAGAGGGCAGGGTATAGGAATTCGGCTCGCAAAGACTATACACAGAGAGAGCGGTGAAAGTCTCGAGCTTACCTTTTCGCAACGTGCTTTCGTGGCTCGTAATAAACCAATTAAAATATTCTTATTGTACAAAGCTTTTCATCGGACGCCCATCATATTTCTCGCGTCACCTGGTGAAGCACCGTTTTAGAAGTAGACAAAGCAAAAACCGCGTGAATTTTTTGACCTACACTCTGGAACAAACACTGGTGTGTATCTCGGCAGTTAGAAATTACAATGACCAGATTACGATGCAGAATTCTGCATCTGAATTACTACCTACATAAAGCTGGACTAACAGCATCTCCGTTATGTCTCTTTTGCTAGGAATCAAAATCAATAGATCATTTCTTTTTATCCTCTCAACGATATTCTTATCAAAGGAAAAGATACCTGGTCGAACCAATTGAGAAGCTAGGTTTAAAATAAACGTGGAAGTAATGTTATCCTTCGGAGGGATTACATTAGGTTATAGCCACAGGGAGGTTTACTCTGCCGTGCGTGAGTACATAATTTCAACAAAAAGATTACCTTGTTAGTCTATGGTTATTATTTACGGCTACGAGACTACCTGAATGCCTGACTAAGCACACTTGATGATCCTGCCGCCCGGTTCTTGGCCGATCCCCCTTTGTGGGCGAGTGCCAGCAAAGCTAGAGGCTCATCATCATCATCATCATCATCATCATCATCATCACTCTATACCTTCTTCTGATAACACTCCATGGTTTCGCATTCACTCTCTATCGTCCTACGGCTGGAAAGAAGGAGTTCCTGTTCCCTACGCGTCCCTGCAGAAGCCGTTGAGATGCCGAGCAGACGACGCGACGACGATGAATACACGTCAGAGGCTATTCAGCTCTCCTATTGGCTAAGGGACCTTATAGCCTTGACAGTGCTGAAAGGAACTTTTGAGATGGAGTGTAGAAATTAACCCATAGAGTTCCAAAAACTAAGTTTTGCATAGTTACACGAATACAGGTCTCCAGCTGTACTGGAAAGCGAAAATCTGAGAGCAAATAGCGTTCATATAGGCACCAATTTCAACGCGATAGCGTTAAAAAGCTCGTTTCACAGAAATTCTGGCATCGGTGACGGCGTCATTGATTGCGAGCGAAAATCATTATCTTATGCGTGACCGAAACAACGAGAACGATGCAAATAAAGTAAATAAATGATGAAAAATCTCGAAGCAGAGTGCGGACCAAACCAGGCTTGTTTGGGTCCAAGTGGGAATCTAACCCGGCTCGTTTGCGTCGCAAGCGGATGGTTCACCACGCGGACCCGCATCTGCTTGCGAAGACAGTGAAAAGAACTTCTTCTGCTTGGAAATGCAGCGAAAATAGCTTTCATGCTTCACAAACAGACGCGTCCTGTATACATGCTTCACAACGCAACATGAAACATTGCAGTAATAATGCCTGGTACAAGCGTCCATTGCCAACGAGCGTCAGAATATCTGATTATCATAATGGCTCCGTGGTTGAAAGTCGGTACCCCACTACAAAAGGCACACACGCTACTGCGCCCATTGCCTGAAGGCCACGTAGTGAGCCCACAGCAAATTCGAAAAGGTTTCATGCACTAAGTCTTCAAACTACGCACTAAGAACAGAATGTCGTTATCATGTTAAACTCCTAAAGGCGGACCTTTAGGGTCTTCCAAATTTCGAAAATGGGCATTTATAGGTCCTTTTAGTAATTTAGGCACAAACTTCAAAAACAGGCATTCAGAAGCTCCATAACTACACTATAAAAGCCATTCTTAATCTCTAATTCATGCTCACATATCATAATGGCACGATAGAAACTCAAGGGAAAAAATAGGCATTTGCTGCCAAGGACACAAATGGGAAACAGGCGCACAGACAGCGCTAACTTGCAACTAGTTTCAAGTTATGGTTGCACGTGGATCTTAGTTGCTGCCGCTACGCTTCGAAAGGTTATCGTTTTTGTTCGTTTATATCTACAGGAGAGCTTCATACTCGAGTATCTACACGTGCTGGCAAGTTTTGCAAGTTGCACCCGGAGCAACAACGGAACGCACAGAGGAGGTGGAGACTGCTTGGGAAAGAGATCAGGCAGGCCAACGGGCGTATCTGTATACGTGAGAGATGCGCTCGCCGATACACAGCGGAAGGAGACGAAAGCCTCTTGGCGGTGAGAGGAGTGGAAGACGTAGCGGGATGCGACATCCGCACGAATATCACGCTTCGGAATGGGACAGTATCGCGTCGAACTTGTCTGCGGTGGGCATTTAGCGAGGAGGTGGTGAGGTCGCAATGTTAAGCAGATGACAGAGCGATGGAGAGAGAGAGGATTACAGAGACGCTGCATGGGATAGACGACGAAGTAGTACTTTAGGACATTTCCACGGACGCCTTTATCTTCAGCTCGGGGATTATACAATGCGGGCAAGCAAGCAAGGCGATGATCTTCCCTTCCACTTGCGCTTTGTCTGCGATGTCGCCTTCGTCTGTAGCGCGTTTTTCATTTTTTGAAAATTTTACGGAAGGTGGAAAGCGAAAGTGTGCCGCCTCCTCGACGTAGCAGTCACCGTACGGTGCACTTCGACACGACCGATCTTCGACCGGGTATAAAAGTCGAGGAATCGGCTCGGCTGATCACAAAACGCACGGCAAGCTCTCTAAACAAGAACTCCCTTCAAGTCAACGAGCAACAGCGTAGCACAGGAGTGAAAAGAAGATCCGTGGTTAGCGGAGCAAGCGAGCAGTCAACATGGGAGTCCTCGTAAGTATGCTGCCGGTGGTACCGTGGTGCGTGGCCTCGGTGATTGACGGCGCGCTGTCGGAGTTAATCGCTGAGGACGCGGGTAATGGGACGGCACCCTTTCATCCTGGACTGTAGGGGGCTCTGACGCGTCCAACACTGGTGGATACGACGGCAACAACGGCATACGATTCGAGGCGGAAGCTCACGAAACAACGCGGCCCGCCTCCATGGATTATTAATACGGGGTGTATGCTTCCGAACTGCTGTAAGGTATCGCATTGGGTATTTTTGGATGCGCTTCATAAAGACCGACCCAGTGAGGCACGTCGCGAACCACAAACGATTTTTTTTCCAACACTTTCACTTGTGGTTACCTGCGTGTCGTCGTATTTATCAAACGCGTCTACGAACGCAGCATACTCGCCGAACGATATTTAATCTACAGTCTCAAAAAGAGGAGTAATAAGCTTGTCCAACGTCGCGATGACGGAAAGCACAGGGATCCAGGATTCCGGAACGTTCAGATCATTGTTACTTATTTTACCAGTGGTTAATCTACAGTCACAAAAGGCGGAGTAATAAGCTTGTCCGACGTCGCGATGACGGAAAGCACAGGGATCCAGGATTCCGGAACGTTCAGATCATTGTTACTTATTTTATCAGTGGTTAATCTACAGTCACGAAAGGCGGAGTAATAAGCTTGTCCAACGTCGCGATGACGGAAAGCACAGGGATCCAGGATTCCGGAACGTTCAGATCATTGTTACTTATTTTACGAGTGGTTAATCTACAGTCACAAAAGGCGGAGTAATAAGCTTGTCCGACGTCGCGATGACGGAAAGCACAGGGATTCAGGATTCCGGAACGTTCAGATCATTGTTACTTATTTTATCAGTGGTTAATCTACAGTCACGAAAGGCGGAGTAATAAGCTTGTCCAACGTCGCGATGATGGAAAGCACAGGGATCCAGGATTCCGGAACGTTCAGATCATTGTTACTTATTTTACCAGTGGTTAATCTACAGTCACGAAAGGCGGAGTAATAAGCTTGTCCGACGTCGCGATGACGGAAAGTACAGGGATCCAGAATTCCGGAACGTTCAGATCATTGTTACTTATTTTATCAGTGGTTAATTTACAGTCACAAAAGGCGGAGTAATAAGCTTGTCCGACGTCGCGATGACGGAAAGCACAGGGATCCAGAATTCCGGAACGTTCAGATCATTGTTACTTATTTTACGAGTGGTTAATCTACAGCCACAAAAGGCGGAGTAATAAGCTTGTCCGACATCGCGATGACGGAAAGCACGGGGATCCAGGATCCAGGAACGTTCAGATCAGTGTTACTTATTTTACCAATGTTGACGCTGCTGCTTAAAGTGTGAGCGATGGGGCTGGTCCAGTGCCTGCGAAACTACCTGGCAGTAGCCTGATCGAGAGATAGCCCAGTGGTGCTTCGGGGATTCCCCTAGCATTCGCGGTCAGGGTTAAACACCATTATACAGAACAAAAGAGAAAAACTGTCTGACACTACAAAAGAGAAAGGGCTTTCACTTACGAAGCTGTGCTACAAAATGAGAGCGCTACAAGGATTTTTATCTCTAGGCGCCACCGTAACGACCGACAAACGAAACTCGGAAAGAAGCGTATGTCTAAACTTTGTTCTTCCTTGCGACTGTTACAGGGCCCGTAAACCAACCAGAGGCAAAAACGTAGATGTGGCGTTGCAGTTGCAGTTGTGTTACGAGTATGCAGCGAACGCTTGGGGAATTTCGCGTGCTTCCTCGTTTCCCTCTTTCCTTCACTAGGCCTCGTTCGTCAGCTCATTTGACCACCTCTCCCAGTGCCCTTGTTCAGCGTCCGAGGTGGAAACGCAACAGGCGTGTGCACGTGCTAGCAGAAAACGGGCATTCGTTCGCCCATCACAGCGTCGCCGCGTACACAGCGTCAGTTGACGTCATGTCAGCTGTTGACGTCATGTCAGCATGTCAAAGGCACTGAGAGCATCACGCGAGCGTCCGTTGGTGGTTTACGGGCCCTTTAACGCTATGCATGAGCTCAGCTTTTAAAGGATACATAACCGAACTTTTGCCTACCACACCTGAGACGTGCCCGAAAAACACCGTCTTCCCAAGTGATCAGCAGTTTTGTGTGAACGATCTAACACTATTCGAGCACTATTCCGTCTACAAAGGTCTTTAGATTAGTCGGGCACACGGATTGGTGGCGAATATGCTCTTCGAAAGTCACGAAATATATTGGGGGAGGGGGTGGTATTTTTGTGGGAACGACTAATTATTTGTTACCCTCACGTTGGCTATACTTGTCAAAATGATTGGATAGAAAAACTCCTACAGGAAACTTAGGTTGGGAAGTCCAGCGTGGTAAAATCGCAGATACAGGAATTCATGCTGTCCGACCAGTCTATTTGCCTTAGACGACATAACCAAAAATGTGCGTATATAGAAATATGAACTCAGATAGCGGGCATCAAACAACAAGCCACGTGAGTCGATGTCGTTTCACGGCACATCCGCGACTGCCCTTCTTTATGGATCGTTTCTTCAAAAAAAAAAGCGACCCGCGTTCTCAACGAGGACATTGATTTTTCTTATTTTTTTTTTCCACGCAATCGCAGGCCACATCAGTATTCTTGGGAGTGCTCTCCGTCGCCTATGGCGGTTTCCTGCACGGCGGCAGAGGCTCTGCTCTTTACGGCGAAGTCGGTGGGGTCGCCGTCCACCATGCAGCGCCAGCCGTGGCTGCTGCACCGGCTGCCACCTTCGTCCAACAAGCCGCCCCAGCCACTACTGTCGTGCACCACGCTCCTGCGGTCGCCGCAGCTCCGGCTTTCGTCGCCCCAGTAGCGACGCACGCTAGGCCCGCAGGCCTGGGCTTCGGCTTTGCCCAGCGCTTTCTCGCCTCGGCCCCGACCTACACGGCAGCCGCTCCCGCTGTCAGCTTCGTTCAGCAATCTGCTCCGGCCATCACCGTCAGCCGTCCGGCCGTAAGCTACGTCCAACAAGCTGCGCCGGCCATCACTGTGAGCCGTCCAGCTGTAAGCTTCGTCCAACAAGCTGCCCCGGCCATCACTGTGAGCCGTCCAGCTGTAAGCTTCGTCCAGCAAGCTGCCCCGGCAGTAGCTGTTAGCCGTCCTGCAATCAGCTTTGCCGCTCCAGCCGTCGCCGCCGCTCCAGCAGTAGCTGTTAGCCGTCCTGCAATCAGCTTTGCCACTCCAGCCGTCGCCGCCGCTCCAGCTGTAACTGTTAGCCGTCCCGCAATCAGCTTTGCCGCTCCAGCCGTCGCCGCCGCTCCAGCGGTAACTGTTAGCCGTCCTGCAATCAGCATTGCCGCTCCAGCAGTAGCTGTTAGCCGTCCTGCAATCAGCTTTGCCGCTCCAGCCGTAGCCGCCGCTCCAGCAGTAGCTGTTAGCCGTCCTGCAATCAGCTTTGCCGCTCCAGCCATCGCCGCCGCTCCAGCTGTAACTGTTAGCCGTCCCGCAATCAGCTTTGCCGCTCCAGCCGTCGCCGCCGCTCCAGCGGTAACTGTTAGCCGTCCTGCAATCAGCTTTGCTGCTCCAGCCGTCGCCGCCGCTCCAGCTACAGTCGCCGTCCACCACGCTCCCGCTATTTCCTACCGTACCGCTGCAGTCACCGCTCCAGTCGCCACCTTTGGTGCCGGACTCGGCTTCGGTCACACCTTTGCCGCAGCTGCGCCAGCTATCGCAGTCAGCCGTCCTGCTGTGAGCTTTGCCGCCCCGGCCGTCGCCGCCGCTCCAGCAGCCGTTGCCGTCCACCATGCTCCGGCCGTCGCTGCTGCTCCAGCTGCTGTCGCCATCCACCATGCTCCAGCTGTCGCCTACCGTACCGCTGCCGTCACGGCACCAGTTGCTACCTTTGGAGCCGGCCTCGGATTTGGTCATACACTCGCCGCTGCTGCGCCAGCCGTTGCTGCCGCACCGGCTGCCATCACCGTGCAGCATGCTCCAGCCGTCGCCTACCGCAGTGCCGCCGTGACCGCTCCAGTTGCCACCTTTGGCGCCGGCCTCGGTTTCGGCCACACGATCGCCGCAGCTCCCGCATTCGCAGCTGCCCCTGCAGCCACTGTTGTTCATCACGCCGCCCCTGCCGTTGCAGTGAGCCGCCCCGCCATCAGCTTTGCCGCTCCAGCCGTCGCTGCCGCTCCGGCAGCCATAGCTGTGCACCAGGCACCAGCAGTTGCCTACCGCGCGGCTGCCGTTTCTGCTCCCGTCGCCACGTTCGGCGCAGGTCTTGGCTTCGGGCACAGTTTTACTGGTCTTGGTATCGCTGGTCCAGCCTACTCGCGCCAGATCTCCATCTCTACTCCAGCGGTTGCCGCAGCCCCAGCCGCAGTAGCAGTCCATCACGCTGCTCCGGCAGTCACTGTCCACCACGCTGCTCCAGCCGCCGTGGCCGTTCAAGCCGCTCCAGCTGCCGTCGCCTACCGCACCGCCGCCGTGGCCGCACCTGTCGCCACCTATGGCGCTGGACTCGGCTTAGGCCACACTCTCACCGCAGCCCCTGCTGGCTTTCAATTCAACACCATTGTCGGAGGTTCTGGCCTCGGCTATGGTGCCGGTGCACCCCACATCAAGATCATCACCCCCGTGAAGAAATAGGTTGCGATGCGTTCGGGCTCAATGAATGCGTCTCGACCCGGGTGGTCTGGGACAACGGCAGCCACCACTGGCAGTCATTTCAGCAACATGCTTATTTATTGCTTACGATAGCCAACATACTGCCCTTGTCCGCCATTCGGCACCAATGCAGGCGATTGGGTCTGCTGGGACGTGTTGCTCCCACCCCAGGAAAGCAAAATAAAGTGCTGTTTCTGTTAAAGAAAGATCATTGGTGGCGCGGCGCAGGATTGTTTCTTCCAAAAGAGTCTACAGTTGATTGAGTGCACTGCAGAGCGTCTGCCACTGTGAAACGTACTGCAAGCACACAGAATATTTCGAGTTGTTCGGCCCTGCCACAACAGATCACGAAAATTCTGAAGTCATTATGATGTCACCAGGACTTCACATGACATGACGTCATCTCCCGGATTTCATGATAAAAAGTGGGCTGATACGAGAGCCCAGTAAAAAAAAAGTAGACGAGCTGCTAGAAGTTTCCAATGTCTCGTATCCTAGAGGCAGTGAAAAAAGAACGTCGAGTACAATAAAAAACTTTAGCGATGGGGTGGGGGACGAAGTTAAGACTGAGAAAAAAAGATGGTTTTGACCTCCAAATTGTCCAAGGCGAGTGCATGATCCTTGATTGATTGAACAATTTATTGATTTATATGTGGTGCTTAACGCCCTATAACCACTATATGATTATGAGAGACCATCCAGTGTAGGGCTCCGGAAATTTCGACCACCTGGGGCTCTTTAACATGCAAAAAATCTGAGAATACGGGCCTACGGCATTCTCTTTTCCATCAAAATGCACCAGCCAGAGCCGGGATATCATCCCGCGACCTGCGGGTCAGCAGCTGCGTACCTTAGCCACTTGACCAGCCCAGCGGGGCGGCGAGAGTTTGAGTGGCCCAGCGAGTTTTTTCAGCGCTCTTTCTAGTAAAGAAAGTATGACGGTTGCTTAGGCTTGTTGGTTCCTTTAGATGCGAGGCACAAGGTGCATTCAGTTTTCCTTAACTGTACTGTAGCATTCATTATTATATTGTTCACACTTCTTTCCTAAAAACACGATGGAGGCGGTTGGCCACTACTCTTGGTTAAATAACTACAGCATAATTATCGTTGTCTTTCGGCGTTACTTTCATTTCATTTAGTGAGGTGTAACATTCAATGTGGCACTGCACAATAAGCGAGTATTAGTTCAGTTTAGTTTACTTATTTACAATAAGAATGTCTGCATGAATGTTTGTGGCATGCGACAACAATTCTCAAAAACGATCTATCTATCTATCTATCTATCTATCCGTCTGTCTGTCTATCTATCCGTCTGTCTGTCTGTCTGTCTGTCTGTCAGTCTGTCTGTCTGTCTGTCTGTCTGTCTGTCTGTCTGTCTGTCTGTCTGTCTGTCTGTCTGTCTGTCTGTCTGTCTGTCTGTCTGTCTGTCTGTCTGTCTGTCTGTCTGTCTGTCTGTCTGTCTGTCTGTCTGTCTGTCTGTCGATGTATCTATCTTATTACGTTCAGTCCCTATCCTGCTAGGCTTCTTGGGCGTATGTCAAAGCTAGCATACAAAGACGTGAGTGAAGGGCAAACAAAATTCACTGGCTGTGAAATAACTAAGGTGACATAATTGTCACGTACATCCGGAAACCGTTTCTCTCAGTCCTGTGTGGCGCATGCCCGCATAGCATGGCCGGTGTAATGCAGATACACGCCACACGTGACACGCAGTCCACACCAGCCAAAGAACGGTGAGAACAGACATGGTAAAAACTAACCTTATTCCATAAAGGCGCCTCTGAGGCAGCAAGTTGTTTCGCAGTGTGAAAAACCTTCTCTGTGAGATAAAAATCACAGCATATATACGGAATGAATGATGATCAGTGGGGCGAAGCATCCGTCGATCCGTCCGTGCTTGCGTCCATGCGTGCGTCTGTCTGTCCATGCGTCCGTCCGTGCATCGGTCTATCCGTCCGCGTGCCTGTTTGTGCGTCGGTCCATGTGCCTGTTTGTGCGTCCATACGTGCGTCCTTCTGTGCATGAAGCCCTCCGTCCATCCGTGAATCCGTGTGTCTGTCTGTCCATCTTCCTGCCTGTCTGTCGGCGTCCATGCGTTCATCCGTCCGCCCATCTAGTGAATACTTTAAGTACCACAATCTCGTTACTTTTTATTATATATTCATCATATACAAGTACCACCATCCAGCGGACAATCCAAGGACTAAACAAGAGTAAGTACCACATTTCTGCTGTCAGCGCTTTGTTAACACCGGGAGCGTGGTAACGACGCCATGCTACGTTTTTCGCAACATGTGGACATGCGGATATGTGCCCGAGGGCGGGTATGTGCCACTGGCGTGCGGGCATGCGCCACAGGTTACACACTACGACAACGGGAGTTGCACAAGTTACGCCATAAGGAGCTCCGCCCTCAAAAAAGAGCGGCGAGCGCCAGGACTAAGAAACTGGCCACAAGTTGGAACTGAATGCAGGCATTCTAGGAAATATTCAATTATTCCACCACACATCTCCACCAATGCTCGAAACTGATTAGCAAACTGACCATGTGCAGTCGTATTGTTGACGAAACGTCAAATGTGCCTGCAGATGCGTTTGGCACAGTGAGAGCGCAGGAACACACAACAGCGATGGAAGTACCTCATAACAAGAGCGCCAACTAACAAGCAGTTCGCTGAGCAAATATGAATTACTAACCAGCTCATGTTTGGATCCTTTTGTGCTTGCATAGTTGGCTGTTCGCTTTTATGAGATTGTAATGAATTTTACCGATAAGCACTCTCATAGCTCAGCAGCCTTTGGTTGAGCGTCGGTATACCATCGAGGTTTAGGCTAACGACCACTCTTTATGACATGTCGTATTAACACCATAGAGTGCACTTCGTTTCCACTTAACCGTCGAATCACTCAATCATTTACGTCATAATGGAAGAAGACATGCTTTATTTTGGCGGAAAGCAGGGTAGGTGTAATATATAGTCGTTTTGAAGTTACTTGCTTGCAGTAATGAGTCGTTATGACATTCCTCATTGGAGGAAAAAAGTAATTGGAGTAATCAAATTCGGTTACTGCCCAAACGGACGCCAGTGTAGTAGGCGTGCCTAGTAAACTACAAGTACACAACTACAAGTAAACTACAAGTACACAAAACGGCGGCAATTAAATTTTCAACGCAAAGCTCAATGCAAATAAACAAAAATACCTCATAGGTACCCCCTTACTGGCTGCATTGCTTGAAATCGATTGCCACGATTCATATCTGCGAGAATTTTTTTATGCAGCGACCGTACACGCGAGGTTCAATATGCTCGTAAGAAAAAAAAGAGGGAGTCGCTATAATTAACGCTAAGCGGCGCATGAGTCAAAGCTCTCAGGTGATACAAATTAATGACTTGACTACATTAATTACGCATTATTGCCTAGTGTTTTAGTGGACCACTTTGCTCTCCCACTTTTGGGGCTTTCTGCCACCCAAGTGGTTCTGCCGTGCCAGGTCGATTGAACCACCTTTTGCTAAGCGAAGTTGTCACCCTAAAAAAACTTCACAAAAGGTTGTCATCGTATGCCATCGTCAATAAAGTCACCCTGTTTGAATTACTAGATTCAGTCCTTTCGAAAATTTCGCGCTTTTCGAAACAGAACCCCCCCCCCCCCCCCATGAATCATCAAACGCGAAAATTGACCGTATTGGCGTAGAACGTCGCCCCACGGCGTCGACGCGAACGCGAGCGATAAGAACAGATACTCATCACGTGATAACATAATCATATGACGTCACTGCCACGTAAAGTATCACCTAAGTTTGGGCACGTCACAATAAGGTAATCATGGTTCATAGGAATAAACAAAAACGATAAACATGGAGGACATGAACACATCTTTCATGGTGGCCATTTCGGTGTTATAAATGTAGGTTTTATTTGTAATTATGCAAAAAATTTAAATTATTTCTCGAAATCAATTGTATAAAGAAACATGGCTTACGAGATCCCATAATGACATTGTTCTCTTGAGTCTTTTCTGAAACCAATGGAGCTTCGGTTGCAATTTCAATAGTCTCGCACAGCTGAGAAGCATTAAACACATGCTACTAAACACAATGCCTTAAAAACTTTTACCGCGTTTTTCGTAACTGTCAAACCATTCAAATGTGTGATGTTTCAAAGGAAAATTTCAAGGGGCGATACTTGCAAAAGGTGTCAAGCTCCCAGTCTGAGAGCAATTTGACCCCCCCCCCCCCCCCCGACTCCCCCACGATTTTCGCCACTTATGGCGTCAATGTGGCGCCGTAGTTTCAAAGTGCAAGAAAATACACGGACAGAAAACAATGAACATTAGTGAAAGTTTCCATAAAAAAAAATTGGTCCGAAGCTACATGTTACACTGTAAATGTCGTCTAAAGACGATAGTCTTGCGTCTGGAGAGAGTGAACAAAGCGTTTATTTGATGTTCTGCGCAAGAGAATCGGTGAATGGTATTCTGCAGGCACTGCGTTAGAGTGCCTCGAGCGTGTGGCGGAGGCGAACAAGCGCATGTAGGCACGTTAGACACAAGTGCCATCTGGCAGTTATCTTCGAAAACGAAGGCGTGCAGCCCGCGGAGAAAGATACGCGCCAGTCACGGAGGTGATAAGGTGTAGAACGCAAAGCGACGGGCAGGTGCCGCCACCGTGACATCGTAGCAAAGCGTTGGAAACACCTTTTTGGGCATTGCTATGCACTGCCAGCGAAGCGTGATTAAACGGTACATTCCTTATAGTCACTTGTGTTTGCCTCTTCTAGTATAAAGGTAGACATAGAAAACATCGAAGCGTTGTTGTGGCGCCTCAGATATGCGCAATAATTGCTTTTTAATTGACAATTGCACAACTATGAACGCTAAACCTTGAGCAATATTGGTGGGCGCTGCGGAAGGGGTTGGCCGTTTGATCCCGTTTGAGGTATCGATAGGGCAGACAAACAGACAAATGTACAGACAGACAGATCAAACTTTTTCCGTCGAAGGTCCCCAAGAAAGACTATCGTCTTTAAAATTGACCGCTTTCGGTCCACGGGCTACTCTACGCATGTGCTTGTGAGCGTCTCTAATAAGGGATTCTCAAATAAATCTCACCCCCCCTCACCCCCACCCCACCCCCCAAAAAAAATCGCTCCCGCCAGCCCGCTTCTACTGATTTGTGGAAGGTCGCGGTCAATCTGTATATCCATGCGTCATCACAACAACTGAAAAAAAGAAGATATCAGAACACGCGAACGTTAAAGTATCATTGTTTTCGGGTGCCACAAAATTACAATGTTCGCGCAGACTAAGCGGACGTGCCTAATTCAAAAAGCACAGGTGTCAAAATAAGCACAGAAATAGGTGTATAGAATGCAGAAGTGTATCAGCTTTTGTTAGCATGTGGCAAGGATTACGTAGGTGCTAGTGGACAGAGAATCAACGAGCATTTAAAGGAACACCAATACAACGTGAACGAAACTTGAAAAGGGGTGGATTCTTCGATGCTCCCCGCAGGCACTCCAATAATTCAGGTGCGAAGTTCGTAGCACGTGCAGCCCATTTTTGAAGAATGATCGATCATCAGAACCAGAAGAAGTCATTTTACCCGCAAAATTATCGGGGCGGAATTCATTGGTAGGCTGGCAGATATATGTGTCTATATCGTCGGTTGCACTTTCCTCTAAGGAGTTAGCCTATCTACGCGAAGATAGCTGAATTTGCAAGAGTGCTTGTATAATGACGATGGTCGAAAAGCGATGCAGCCTATACGTCGGCTTTACTGTTCTCAAAATAAACGTTGTTGCAAGTTGTTGATGATGATGATGCTCCTTGGGATCATTGGCACCTTCCCACTTTTGGGGATCGGCCATCAGTCAGACGGATCATACATACTGGATTTATGATTAATATTTAGTAAAAATGTGAGACGATCTTTTAATATGACGTTAATTATGAATGATTGTAATTTTAAGTTACACTGTTTTGTGTAATCTCCCAGATACCGAAGATCTCTTGACATAAAGGCTGAATAAGAATTGTTAGTAGTTGATACCACTACCACGTATATTCGAGTCACATAAACTTTTCGAAAGCTTTGAAATTATTCCTGTCCGAGTGTCCCAGCGCAAAGGCCTCCAAATGATAACAGAACGGCCGACGTAACCAGTACACCACATTGCCGCAAATATAATTTCGATACTGCGTTTTCTGTGCCGGGAAAAAACGTCGGCCGCTCAACAAGATGTCAGTGACTGTGTGTCTGTCTCACGTCTTTCTTTTTCATGCACTATAAAGCTAAAGTATGACACGACAACGCATAAAACGCTACGTCACTGCGCGTTACGGTGACGTCGTTACATAACATCGTCGCATGGTCAATGGCGGGCCGATCACGGAGGCAGTGGTAAACAAAGTGAGCTGCACGAAGCTTGTTATGCGCCTAATCTCGAAGGTGCTGCAAAACCACGTAAGCTTAAGAAAGCTTCCACAGGGGACGGGAAGGGTTCAATATATTGGAGTATTCCTGTATGTGCTCCCTAAGAGAAAATATACAGTAACTCAAGCATGTACTACCTGAAGATGGGAAAGATGAAGGCTGTTGCCTTCAAGTCGTCTTAAGCGTATTGACTCTGCGAGTTTCTCGCCTCGAAAGTCGAAGTTGAACCCGTATTATACCTAAAGCATCGATTCAATTAATGGAAAAGTTATGCGTTACGCAATACAATGTGCCCCGCCGCGGTGGTCTAGTGGCTAAGGTACTCGGCTGCTGACCCGCAGGTCGCGGGTTCGAATCCCGGCTGCGGCGGCTGCATTTCCGATGGAGGCGGAAATGAAGGAGGCCCGTGCGCTCAGATTTGGGTGCACGTTAAAGAACCCCAGGTGGTCTAAATTTCCGGAGCCCTCCACTACGGCGTCTCTCATAATCATATGGTGGTTTTGGGACGTTAAACCCAACATATCAATCAAATCAATCGCAATACAATGTGCACCAAAACGTATTTTAGCACGCTTACCACAGCCGACATCTCTAGGAGAAAGCGCGAAACGGCGGCCCCCTTTGATTCGTGCTGTCGTTTTGCTCTCTTAGTCACAGATGGCGGCACCCCCATCGAGGCGATTGAGGAAGTAAATTATGCGGTCGTTCAGGGACTCGCCACAACGAGCACACCGTCTCCTCCTAGTGTGCGTGTACGGGCCTCACGCTTCAGAATGCGAACGCGATACGATCGTGATCACGTGAACGAGCAGCGGAACGGCACGTACTATACGAGCGGAACCGCTTTCACGACCGATTCGGGCCGGTCCGTTACTTTTCTGGCAACGAATTTCATTAGGAATGCAAGCGCAGACTCACGTAGATTAAACAAAAAAGAATGCATTATGCAAGAACAACAGTTCTAAAAAAAGACAAGGACCAAGAAAGACACGACACAAGCCCTCCTGCGCCGAGACCTGCCTGGTTCAAACATCAGTTGGAGATACTCCAGCGTTAATTGATTTTGTATTCGCAATATTGAGTACACTTTTCGCTCATGCTGTAGATACGAGTGTACTATCAGCGTCAAGTGAAACACGAACAGCGACAAGCCTTCACGATGGTATAGTGCGCGCCGTTCAGACCTGCCTGGTTTTTAACATCAGTTGAAGATACTCCAGCGTTAATTGGTTTTGCATTCGCAATATTGAGTACACTTTTCGCTCATGCTGTAGATACGAGTGTACTATCAGCGTCAAGTGAAACACAAACAGCGACAAGCCTTCGCGATAGTATAGTGCGTGCCGTCCAGACCTGCCTGGTATTTAACATCAGTTGGAGATACTCCTGCGCTGATTGGTCTTGCATTCGGAATATTGAGTACACTATTCACTCATGCTGTAGATACGAGTGTACTATCAGCGTCAAGTGAAGCACGAAGAGCGACAAGCCTTCGCGATGGTATAGTGCGCGCCGTCCAGACCTGCCTGGTTTTTAACATCAGTTGGAGATACTCGTGCGCCGATTGATCTAGCATTTGGAATATTGAGTACACTATTCACTCATGCTGTAGATACGAGTGTACTATCAGCGTCAAGTGAAGCACGAAGAGCGACAAGCCTTCGCGATGGTATAGTGCGCGCCGTCCAGTTATCACGATTGACAGGCGCTCGCATCCTGTTCGGCAGCTCTGCGCATCTATGCGTGCATGTTCACGGTGATTGGTGGACGGCGCGTTCTGTATAGCATCGCGAAGGCTTGCCGGTGTTCGGGTTTTCATGTGACACCGATGGTACATGATTTGCTGCGGCTGATTGGATACAATAATGTCAAAAAAGCGATTATCTCGTACAATCAGTACTCTAGAAAATTAGAAATTGAGATCATGTCACTCGGCTACAATGTGGCTTATCCCGTGTTCAAGAATGATGTTTGAGATGGAAAATGATTGTAATACCGAGAAATGCGGTCAGATTAGTTTCACGCAGAAAAATAATAATGAACAGGTTAGCCTCGCAGCATGTCATCAGCAATGCCATAGTTATATAAAAGCCACCACATAAATACTTATGTGCGACGTTTTCAACAGACTGCTCATGGAATGCCCATGCTGATTCAGGAGTGGTGAAGGCCGCTAAGTCATTACAATTTTTACAGTGAAAGCTGCGACCTGCACCGAGGTGTTTGAAATCAATTGCGTACTTAACATACATAGGCTTTATGCTCGAACGTGCTTTTATTACGCGGGACCCTTGGAAAATATCCATTTATGTAGATGCTAGATTTCCATTCATGGGGGGGGGGGGGGCGAGAGGTGAACACTCGGTGCAGCACTCGGAACACTCTCAATTCTACGTACGGGACAGACTTCGCCCACCCCTCTTATGTGACTAGGAGGTCTGTCTGCACATTTGCCACCCCCTTCTACGTGAGCATGTCTGTGCGAATTACTGTAAGTGACAAATTTGGAAACAATACAGATCAGAGCTGCAAGCTTTGTCCCAAGTTGGTACTCAAACAATGGCAATTCTACCAATAAGAAAAATTAACTGTATGATGGCAATTACTCCCTTCCTGTCGAAAAAAAGCATAGGTGAACCTCGCATATAAAATATTTATTGGTATAAATACGGCATACAAGAAAAAATGGACCAGCATAGCCCTTAATAGGTCCATTCGCCCAATGGCTATTGTTATAATATTTTAGAATACTGCGCCTTATATAACTTGGGTGCTCATTCATTTTTCGTTCATTACATGGGCGAATGGAATCGATTATCAAGGAAACAATAATGTTACTTTTTCGGTATTAGCGTGCGAAAACCATGATACGATTACGAGAGACGCCGTATAGTGGAGGCCTCCGGAAATTCCGACCGCCTTGGGGTCATTAACATGCACCTAAACCTAAGCCCATGAGCCTCAAGCATTTTCACCACCATCGAAAATGCGGCCGCCGCGGCCGGGATTCAATCCCGCGACCTGTGCGTCAGCGGCCGAGTGCCTTAGCCACTTAGAGCAGCAAAAAACTAAAGATAGGAGAATGATCGTAGAAAGTCACTCCTACATAAAATGACCTCCCACGAATCAAGGACGCTGCCTTGAGGCCAACGAACTTTAACGAACTCGCCCTATTTCTCTCGCTGTTGAAAGCCTCGAAGTTAAATGATCTGTTCAATTCTACCATCAGAGAGGCCACATCTCTTTCATATTTGATTGCAATAGCCCCACCGCGGTGGTCTAGTGGTTAAGGTACTCGGCTACTAACCCGCAGGTCGCACGATCGAATCCCGGCTGCGGCGGCTGCGTTTCCGACAAAGGCGCAAATGTAGGCCCGTGTGCTCAGATTTGGGTGCACGTTGAAGAAACCCAGGTGGTCAAAATTACCGGAGCCCTCCCTCCACTACGGCGTCTCTCATAATCACAACGTGGTTTTGGGACGTTAAACTCCTACAATTATTCAATCATCGTCAAATGAAACCTGCCCAGCGGCTATAGCATTCCCAATGGTCCGGCATTTCTGTCAGCCTAGTTGGCGTTACGGCTAAGCTCCTTGTCAGCGATGACGTAAGGGGATAAAAAAGAATAGTAGAAAAAGAATGAAGACGAAGCACTCACCGCACAGGAGTGAAGAAAGATGAGAGAAGGGATATTAAAGATGGGACACGGTCGAAGGAGTCCGAGGAAGGGGCATAGCTCGGGGAGAGATATATACACGTTGTCAGAAGACCGCGGACGGTGGATTCATCGGCGAGACCTTCGCTGGCGTCGGAGATCGCTGACGACACAACAGGGATTTCCATCGAAGTTACCATTAACTAAATGAGCAACTAAAGGCATTGTAAATGAACAGCAAAGTTAGGAAAATGCTTCAACGTACTGCAATATAGTAACATTTTGTAAGGGGTCGTGGTTCAAGGCAAGTATGCGAAGCCACCAATTTAAACCCCGGCCCTCAACGTACTGAATAATGAAATGTTGGAATCAATAAATATTTGATAGATGTGGGGTGAACACACCACCACCACCAAAAGAGGTTACACCATCATCGCCACGGCGACCCTCTCTCTGTGAAACGCAGTATGAATGGCTGGGTGACGCGCACTACAGCGCTGTTAATGCTTGGTCCATGCGCAGCAGGGTTCACGTTTCGTTTGACGACAGTACCATTAAGTACCATTAATGATGAACTGCAGAAACATGAGGAATAAGCGTGACATACCCAGAGTTGCCACTGTCAGCGAGCTCGAAGTGTCGTCGCCGTAGTTGCTGGGCCTCAGCATTGGGCTTCTCGTTCATAGCGTATACCGTGTTGTCAGCCGAGAAATGCAGTCACATCCAGTACTGGTGGCGGATCCTGTTCCGGACTCGGAGATTGGCTGCACGCACATAGCATTATCGTGAACAGTTTGAATGGGAACACAGGAGCGCGTGCAAAAGGTCTCCAACCCCAATGAAATCTTTACTGGAATGGCACTTTCAAAAATAACGGGGAAAGGATGACGCTTTTCGGTGACAGCTTGCCAACTCCCACTATACGCGTTAGTTTCTAAGACACTCGAATCGTAGCACCCAGATAGGTGTTAGATAGGTATAATGTCTTGATAGGCACCTTGATTATGCGCATAAGGAGAAGCGCATCGGGGCAGTCCAAAGCAGATACGCAGTGCCTGACCCTGCAAACTCTCCAATGAATGAGTATTGGATTTGCAAGTGTTAGTCAGTACCGGCAAGCTGTAGCGCAATAGACCCAGAAATAGGGCCCTGTATACTGTAGCATGGAGCCACAATCATGTAGCATGTAGCCACAATCATGTTTGCCAAATACCATCCGGTCAGGACATATAGAGTTGTGGATTGCCTCAGAGCAAACATTCGACATGCTAGCCGTGTCCCGACCACCACTTGGCCCTTCTACCCTCCGGAAGACCACGTGCTACGTTTTCAGACGTCATAGCCAAGCACCTAAACAGCATTCCATCAGGATATACGCCAGCTGCGAGAATGGCATGTACTTTGTGGTGCCTCGACAAGCTGCAAGTACGTCTAGAAATTCCGCGAATCAGAAAGAAAAGCAATCACTTTAGAGTAGCATTGAAGGAAGCAACACTGCTATTATTGCATGAGTTGTACTTAGACCGAACGCAGATATACACTGATGGGTCCGTCTCGTCCAGCAGCTCATCAGGTGCCGCTGTAATTCCGGCTGCAGCAATGACAATCAAGTTTAAGTTGTCGCATATGACTACATCTACGGCATCAGAGCTTGCTGCTATAAGGGCTGCTTTACAATATCTGGTTCAAGAACGTCCAGGAAAATGGGTCTTATTCTGTGATTCGAAGGCGGCGCTTCAGAGTTTGCAGTCTGCCATGCGTAGGAGGAGTCATGATCAATTGGTACAAGAAATAAGACATTGCCATCATGAAGCTCTAGCACGAGGGCATGATATTATATAACAATGGCTGCCTGGACATATCGGTATTACCGGAAATCAATTAGCCGATGATGCAGCCCGCTCAGCCCATGAAGAAACCCGTGTAGTCCCGATTCCTCTATCACGGAATTATGAAGCAAGACAACTTTACCTGCTGGTTCGAGATCTCACACGCACGTTCTGGTCGTCTACCAGCTTCCAAAGGTGTCAATTTTATGAACTGGATTCTTCGCTCAAGCTAAAGTTACCATCACAACTTTCCCGCTCCGATGCGACACTGTTATGCCGCCTTTGGTTGCGTGTTGCATTTACAAAGGTGTACTCCTTTCGCATTGGTATGGCAGACAGTCCTACATGCGACTACTGCGGAGCTGAAGAGACCATCGAACACGTCCTGTGCAGCTGCAGCGCGCTTGCTACGACACGCAGCGATGCCAGCTCCGGATGGTTTTGAATCAGCTTGATCCCGGACCATTTTGTGTGCAGAAGATACTAGGACCTTGGGCATCTGCCTCAGTTGCGCAGAAAGCAACTAAAGCACTGCTACTTTACCTAAAGTCAACAAACCTGAGCGACCGCCTATAGACTGTGTGTGCTCCCCGAGTGTGCTCGTGATTGTGTGTACCTTCTCATCTCTCTGCAACCTTTTCTCCCCTTTATCCCTTCCCCAGTGCAGGGTAGCAAACCGGATGTGCGTCTGGTTAACCTTCCTGCCTTTCCTTGCATCTTTATTTCTCTCTCTCTTGATTATGCGCGCTGATACTGGCAGTATCAGCACCCAGTATCAAGGTGCAGAATCAAGCTGGTGTGTATGTGCATGTGCATGTGGTGTGTAAGTGTTTGTGTACACGCACACGCACAGATAGAGAGAGGGAGAGAACCAAGCGAATAAACTAATAAACAATGGTGTTTCGCTCATAACCGGTATATAGGAGGCGAAGGCGTTTTTCGTCTTATTGTCGCCTTATCAAGCCAAGCACCTGATGACAAGAAATCAGCCACCATTCTGCATCAACACTAGCGAGGAGGTAGCTTTAAAAGTGCGAACGGTTACCGGAACCATACCGCCCTTTCCACTTCATTTGCGACAACGGCCGCCGCGAATCGCAACACGTCAGTTTCAAGGGTATTTTCGCATCGCTTAACCACGTTGAATGACAGTGCTCCGAATAGAACAGTTTCGAGTGCTAAATTTTACAAGGAAAGCTGCATAAAAAGCACCGCCCAATTCAGAAACTAATTCTTGAAGGAAAGGAAAAAGGAGCTGATTTGTGTCTAGTCGGCGTTACAGCTAAGCTCCTTGTCAAGGATGGGATAAGGGGACAAAAAAGAATATTACGAAGAGAAGGAAGATGGAGCACTCACCACACACGAGTGACGAAAGAGAAGAGAAGAGATATGAAAGACGGGAAACACAGTCGAAGGAGTCCGATGACGGGGCACAGAAGATCGGCGAGAGCTACACGGCGTCAGGAGACCGCGGACGGTGGATTGATCGACGAGAGCTACGCTGACGTCCGAGATCGTGGACGACACAACCGTTCAGCACGGAATGCACCCAGTGAGGCCCCCTGCCCAAGATCTCCGTACTCATGGTTAAGCAGCGAAGCTGAAACGTCGGGCCGCGGGTGGTCGGAGAGGTCACAACCGAAGCCAATGTGCCGCTCTAGAAACTCCCGCCAAAAGAGGATCGACCCTCGAGAACGCGTCCTCGCGTTTGCCAGAATAATTTTTCCTTGGGCGAGTTGGCACCTAAGTGTGCTGAACATGTTATTAGCGGTGCAAAGTTTAGAACGCTAAGACAAGAAAAAAGAAAGAAAAACGAGGCAGAATGACGAGTCGGGCAAATTGGTGGATGTTCATTGTGGAATATTTTACAGCGCAACAGGTTAGGTACGAAGAGAGAAGGAACACAGCGCCGACTGCCAACTGTTAATTGATAAATTGCAAAGGCTACAAGCCAAGATATCTTCCTACCATGCACAGATACGCGTAGAAGCGACAATATGCATGTTAACCGGAAATACATGTATAAAAATCATCCACATACTCAAAAAGAGAATGATGTTACAGGAGCTTGCTTGGAGATGATCGGGTGACCTGGGAATCCTCCCTGCACATCTCCTACCATCATATATAGATGGTAATGTACATAATAACGTCACGACGTTATTATATACATTACATACACAGTGTTGATTTATTTAGATTTAGTGCACATTTTGATAACTATATACACTATAAATACACAAGAGATGTGTCGACAAGCCCTTAGCGGTTGGCGGTGAGCCCAAAGTGCTGCTGCTTTGCGAGCCCACCGCACTGCCACCTTGGCTTCTCAGGCATTCTTGCGGGTGAGCGGTAACGAAGAGCGTTCACTGCATGCGCTTCCAGCGAATAAAAAAAAGCGAGAGTGGTCTGCAGCGCATTGCGCTATCTAGTGAGCATTCTTGAAATCGCCGGGAAGCCCACGCCTTCTAGTAAGCATTGTTAGAATCACCAGAAAGGACGGCCTGACCATCGGCGATCCGTTATTGTTCGAATTACAGTGTTGGAATCACTGGAGAGCCGACGTCTTCAGCGGTGGGTCGTCATCTAGTGGGTATTTCTGAAACCAACAGAAAAGTGTACATGCCGCCGACAGACAAAGCGTGAGCATAAGAAGCTTGCCGAGCAAG
Organism: Rhipicephalus microplus; assembly: GCF_013339725.1. NCBI lineage: Eukaryota > Metazoa > Arthropoda > Arachnida > Ixodida > Ixodidae > Rhipicephalus > Rhipicephalus microplus. Next base: position 130,958,060 of record NC_051174.1, read on the forward strand.
CTCCCAAAAGGATAGCTGGGGTATATAACACAGTTGATGTGTCACTGACACAGGCAGACCATTTATGTCTGATAGCTCCCTCGCAAGAGCTGGGATTAAACACTGAGAAATTTAATAGAAGAGTTTAATTTTCGAGGAAGGGTTCTGCCTTTGTCAGTGACATCAATTGTGCTATATGAATCCGACTTTTTTTTCAATACAAAGATTTTCGGTTGACATGTATTTCGTCACTTCTTCACGTTCCTGCCCCTGCTCGGAAAGTTTCTTGGCTTGCAGCTTTTGCTGTCAATGAACTGTAAGCGGTCGTCTGTTTTTCTTCATTTTTTGTCTTCATATTCCAAGCTATGCGCCACAAATGACATAATCAGAAAGTTTGCCATGACGCTGCTCTGCCTGCGACGCCACTTCCTCTGCTTGCCGTTGTTGCCTCAATTCGTTTCGGAAGGCTGCTGGATCTTCAGTGCACAAATGCTGCTTGCGCTTCACCACCTGGGACTGTTCTTTGGCTCGGACCGCTGCACTGGCCCGGCGAACAAGAATTCTCTCCCGTATCTGCAGCCGGCGCTGTTCTTGGAAAGTTGTCTGCTGTTCGGGCGTTCGTACAATCCATGCCTTCCCTATGTGATGTCGTTAATTGACACTGCTGCGCGTGGACTCGGCGACGTGGCTGCGAAGGGATGAACTACGTCACGGGCGGCAGAGCCAATGGCACGCTTGCTTGAGCACGACACAGATAATGGCGTCACTAACGGCGTTCCTGGAGCGCGAACTGCGGTGCGGCATACAGAATAACGTAACTGACGATGCAGCGAGTAGCGTATAGGCGGGGGGGGGGGGGGGGGGCAGAGTTTGCCGAAATTATTCCCTGCATCTAAGCAACGACAAGTCGCGAAGGTAAATCATAACACCAGTTGTAAGTATAGTAGCTTGTTCACTTTATGTGCAGACATCTGTTAATGACGATGATAGTCTTTCGTTAATCGGACAAGTTGCCAAACTGCTCGGCTATTATTGTTATCTTGGTTTTCGCGACTGAAAACGACGATGTGTTCACGACGTCGCAGAGCGAACAAAACACGGCTGTGCTTCGATTTGCATTCTGCCATGTATTCCATGGAAAGCAAGGCAGCACAGAAAATATGAGACGCTGTAAGATGCAAACATAGACTCCTCCGATAGCCACACAAGATCTGGTGGGAATCTTTGCGAAAAGCCTATAGCTTCATTACTCCGCGCCAATGCCACGGGCCCTCTGCAAGTCCGCATACATGCGCACTGGTTAGGCAGGCTTAGTCCGTGAGAATTCGTTCATCCATGTGGCATCGGACTAGCGCCCACAAGGCGTGCGAAAACTCATCCAACCTTGAGCTAGAAGTGGACCGTGGATACGCTTGGCAGCAAGTTCCGAAAGGACGCTCCGGAAAAAAGAAAAGAAAGAGCAGCCAGTTGGAGATTACGATCATCAAAAGAAAGGTCTCGACTGTGACGTCCTCTCGCCTAGCGTCCGGGAGCACACGAATTGAAGCAGCCCATAACGTATGATTGATAAGCCTGCGCATCTTCTTGCAAAGCGCCATAAGCCTTACGGATACTTGCATGCAAAGGCGGGCATCGGTCTTCCCGATTGCCAACAAATGTCGGTTTGAATCACGCTCTCTTTCGATAAAAAAAGTTCGCGAGTCTCTGTCCGATTTCCAGAAGCACGTGAGATAAGGCGCCATCGGATTAAAGTGCATACCGAGTTCCGATAAACAAATCAAATTATTTCCTTTTGTCTCGCTTCGCTATTTCACCTACTTTCTCCTTGAAAGCAAATGGAAATGTCTTGTCGCCTACGGTTGCTTCGGGGGCGATAGACGGGAAAGAGGACGCGGCGGTAAGTAAAGAAACACTTCGCCCGGCATAATGCAGTACGCGAGATCATTGAGTAAGCTACTGGTTTCGCGGTTGATCGAGGTAAATGCTGAATCTCGTCGGGCCTTTTTTATGATCGAACGAAACATCTCCTCCCCGTGACGAAGAATAAATCAGGGCAATACGCACGTATATACAAAAGCAAAAAAAGAAAATTCTAAGTTTTCTTTAGCCATTGATCTGGCCTTGAAGTCTACGGGCGTTGCAGAGATGAACATTTTGCATACTCGATCTAGCGCACTCGGTGCGTAGAATCTAAAATGATGTCCGGGTACTCCTACGTCTTTGAATATTAATCAGACCTGCTTACTGTGGATATTAGTGTAGTAACGTAAACTTAGAAACCTTGCCTTTTCCCCCTGCCTCTTTGTCAACGTGGTGCATAAAGAAAAAAAAGCAATTATATAACACGAGGGAGCACAATGGCAGCGCTTGTACATCCAGTGATGATGACGTGGCATGGATTCATTTCGACCGTTGATGCTACAGCTCGCTGCCCAGAGAAACAAAAGCTATGGACGTTTTTATGAAATGCAGGCTCTGGCAGGCCAAAAAGCGGAAAGCTCACCAGAACCAATCGTCGATCCTATCGAAGATTGCGTTTGCACGATGGACATCGAACCTACCGAGCCTCTTGAGCAGCGCAGTTGACCTTTCGCAAACTCTAACTCTTATGTAGCCCAATCAACTTCTAACCTCAATTTGCGAAAACATGATGAAGAAGCCTTCTTAATTACTACAATTAATCCTCACAACGCGTTCGATCAATTATTGAATAATTCAGCTCAGAATGTTCTCAGGTGACTAATGAAACGAGGAGCCAGTAATAGGCACATAAACGAGTAGTTCATTCATTATCACGAGAACAAAAATAAAGACATATACAGTGATTGCTGGACGTGTTAAATTATGTAGTATTTGAGGTTTCCAAACTCATTATTCGAATTACTGACACTGGTAAAGGAAAAGTAAATCAACGCACGATCACTTATTCGCAATTGTTGTCCAGCAACCAGTTACCTGCGCCAACAAAGTATTTGACATCGCAAGCCAAATGTCTGACCAGTGGCGCTGTCGCCGCCAAGGGAACACGGATGACGAATGGTCTTACGCTGTTCATAGATTACGCTACGTAACATGCATCTGACGCTACACCGCGCGCGTGCTGATTCACAAGCAGGCACGGCAGGCGACCGCTTATGCGGCGAGAATGATGATACATTGCGCCACATTAATCACCGGACCCGGTGACCATGAAGAAGCAAGCGAAGATCGTGCACGGCTTCGTTAGCAGGGGAAGCGACCTTAGACTTGGCAAACGTATGGAAAACGCGAATTGTGTTGTCTGGACTCTGGCATCCAGTCGGTCGCTACCGTGCGTTGGTCATTTTGAGGATCAACACCAATTTATAGATATAGGTGAGGGCATTTACTTTAAATGATAAAAAATCCTTGAGCCACCGTTCTGTCGTTCACCTCCGCAAGACTAGTGTGGGAGACCTTGCGAGGATTCCCAAGATCCGTCGACGAAACTCGCGAGAACTTTCCCGAGCGAATGGCGTGGCGCAGAGTAGACGGCGTGTAGTGACGTCAGCATCTGACGTGTTCTCATTTATTTATTTACCGCTTTCGACATCTTACGTGTCAATAAAAGGTAAGACGCGGCATAATGTAAGCAGATTAACTGCTTGACAACGACTCTACCACCCAAACACGGTTGAATAAGGTTTAACAGGGTTGTGAACACATTGGAAACTATAAAATAGTAGCAGCTACACTTCTCAGGAAAAAAAATGGTAGCACCATTAGCAACATTTGGTTGCACCAACAAAAGCAAAAAAAAATCAGGTTTTATTTTACAAGGACCACAAGCTTAATCAGAGATCTTTCACTTGCGGCCCACGAAACGCACATGAAAGCCTTCGTCGCATATTTTTTTACGGGACTTTGTGGCTGTTGTTGGCTTTGCTAAATATCCCTCGCAATATTTTCCTTTCTATAGTGATTAATAATGTAGTGATTGGGTAAGCTGTGGAGGCTTTACTAGTTCTGAACGTTTTATTTTCGTTTTTGTGTGAGAGGCACGCCACCTTGTGTTGAAACATAACCGCCGAACAAAAAATATACTTACATTGACATCTATATCTGTCTTGAATCCTGACATAGAACGCGCTTAACAAATGACCCGTGTTTGAGAAATGAAAAACTCCTTCTCTTATATCCCAACGTTCGCTGACACTTTTTGTTTTCAATTTTCGTTTGCTTGAAACATTTTTTCCTCTCGTACAGGCAAGTGCACAAATGGGTACGCAAAAGCAGGGGGTGGGGGTGAGGGAATGACAAGTAACGAGGAGGTGCGTTCGTTCGTCAGCAAGCGTCAGGACTTCATTGGTCTACATAATTAATCGTCAGTCCTACAGTCAATACTGCTACTACTACTTTTCATTTATTTATTTTTTGCAAAAACGTGGCTTAGTTTCAACGTAGCGTAAACAGAAGAGCCAGCCCCGTACTTTGGCTCTTGCGGTTTATTTTCAGTGTGATCGCGAGAAAGCACACAAGAACATGGCGGCATCTCGCGGTGGCCAATGAAACTATGCAGCTCACGATGCTCAAAACAGCCAATGGTCGTGAACTTTATGTTTATGGCATGGTCATCTAGGTTTCTTGAATAATCGGTAGAGAGAAGAAGCAAGAGCTGAGTTTCAGAATTGTAGATTCCAGGCCACGCAATGTGTTACAATGTTCGGCTCACCTGTCTTCCGGATCATCTAATACCGATCGGCAGTGTTTTCTGAACAAGCTTAAAAAAGAACCACAGTACATATCCCCGGAGTGAATGATGATGAGTGGGGCGAAGCGTCCGTCTCTCTGTCTGACCGTCTATCTCTGTCTGTCTGTCTCTCTGTATGTCCGTCTCTCTCTGTCTGTCTGTCTCTCTGTGTGTCTGTCTCTCTGTCTGTCTGTCTTCTTTCATAATCCACTATAGGAACACTATCAACGCCATGCCATTTAGGCTTATTTCCATGGACGGACGGACGGACAGACGGACGGACGAACAGAGGGATGGATGGATGAATGAATGAATGAATGGATGGATGGATGGATGGATGGATGGATGGATGGATGGATGGATGGATGGATGGATGGATGGATGGATGGATGGATGGATGGATGGATGGATGGATGGATGGATGGATAGATGGATGGATGGATGGATGGATGGATGGATGGATGGATATCGCTGTACCTTTTAGATCGGGCGGTGGCAAGCGCCACCAAGCCGTAATACTTAATGAACCAAAAACTAGATTTATTTTTTTTCCTTTAAATAGTGAGGTTGAGGATTCGTACTTTGCAGTGAAGGGTTTAATTTTCACTCGTGCCTTGACTTTAGCTACCAATCAGATAACTTCCTTCTAGTTAATTCTACCCGCTTAAAGTCCATTTTGCCCTCCCTGTCCCGAAACACCAGTGCTTTGAAAAACTCTGCGCCATCCTCTTGAACTAAAGGGCGAAGCCCTTTACAGAACATTATCAAGTGTTCAGCAGTTTCTTCTTCCTCTCCACACGCACTGCATACCATGTCTACCCCTTCGTATTTGGCCCGACATGTCTTGGTTGGCAACACTCCCGTCCTGGCCTCAAACAGCAGAGAAATACCCCGAGTATTATCATAGATCCTTTCCTTGGCAATTTTCTGCTTAAATGTTCGATAGATCTCCAGTGCGGACTTCTTAATCATGCCGATTCTCCAAATATTTGTCTGAGCTTCCTTGCCCTTCTTCTGAACCGATAATTCTTTTTGGTTTGGCCCCCTGTTGTTTTCTAAGTATTTACCAGTCAATTTTCTGGTTCGCTTGCTCTATTTTGTATCGACTTTCTTCAAGTACAAGTAGCTGAATACCTTCCTAGAACAACGCTCCTCCCCCATGTCTCTCAATCGCTTCTCAAATTTTATCTTGCTGCTAGCTTCCCTGCTCTCAAATGATGTCCATCCCATATCACCTTGTACTCCCTGATTTGGTGTATTCCAGTGAGCTCCTAAGGCAAGCCTACCTATTTCACGTTGCTTAATTTCTAATCTTGCTTGAACTTCTGATTTCATGCACAAGACCGCATTGCCGAACGTCAGACCAGGAACCATGACCCCTTTCCATATTCCACTCACAACATCATACATATTGTAATTCCACAGTGCCCTGTTTTTCATTACCGCTGCATTCCTGTTACCTTTAGTCGTCACGTATATTTCGTGGTCCCTTAGGCACTCGGCCCCATTGGTTATCCATACGCCCAGATATCTGTACTTATCTGTTATCTCTAGCGTGACCTCCTGTATTCTAAGCTTACTACCTTCGTTGTCATTGAAAATCATGACTGCTGATTTTCCCTTACTGAATGTAAAATCTAACCTATCTCCCTCATTACCACAGATGTCCATCAATCTCTGCAAATCTTCCTTGTTGTTGGCCATCAGCACTATATCATCTGCGTACATTAATGCTGGTAGTGCCTTATCAACGAATTTTCCTAGTTTGACTAAAGAGAGGTTGAAGCCCAGTCCACTTCCCTCTAATTTGGCCTCTAATCCTTGTAGGTACATCATGAATAACAAGGGTGACATTGGACACCCCTGCCTAAGTCCCCCCCCCCCTCCATTTTACCTCTGCAGACTTGGATACCTGTTTTTCCCGCTTTATAACTAACTTGTTACCTTTATAGATATCCTTTAAAAGATTAGTGACTACATCTTGCACGCCTAGTGTGTCCAGTATTCCCCACAATTCCTCTTGAACCACGCTATTTTACGCTCCCTTGATATCCGAAAAGGCTAGCCACAGGGACCTGTGTTCCTTTTCTGCTATTTCGATGCACAGCGTCAGTGAGAGCAGATTGTCTTCCAACCTCCTGTGTTTCCTAAACCCGTTCTGTATTTCCCTAAGCACCCCCTCATTTTCTATATATGCCTGCAGTTTTTCGTTTATAATCTGCATCGCCAGCCTGTAGACCACTGATGTCACTGTTATAGTATGGTAGTTGTTCATGTCAGCTTTCTCCCCTTTTCCTTTATAGATCATGTTCATCCTGCTAAGTTTCCATCCATCGGGGACTTCCCCATCGATTATTACTTTGCTCACTGCCTCTCTCAAAGCCTGCTTAGACTTCGGACCTAATGTCTTTATAAGCATAATTAGAATACCCTCTGGGCCTGTTGATGTACTACTAGGAACCCTTCTCTCAGCCCTTTCCCGCTCTCTTTGTGAAAATGGAGTCATTGCGCCACTTGATTCATCCTTGATATTGTGGTGCATAAAGCACTTCTTTGTTGAAATTTTTCTGTCACCCTTGTTCCTATATATTCAATAGCTTCGTCCCCTTCTAGCCTAGCACCTAGAGCTGTAGTTCTAAATTTCTGCTCTAGCCTCGTCTCATTTCTCATGGAATTTAGATGGTTCCAAAATTTCGCAGCTGCCTGTCTATCTTTTTATGTACTTCTGCCACCCACTGAGCTCCCTTTCTTCAAATCTTTTCATTGATCAAAAGGGATGCATCTCATCTACAGCTTAGAAAGATTTCCCATTTTCTTTTAACATCATCTGTCGGTTCACCCCGCTGCTTAGCATGTCTGTGTTCCCTAGAGGCTTCCTGACGTTTTGCTATGGCTCTCCTAACTTCCTCATCCCACCAACTTTTGGGTTTGTGTCTTCTTTTCCGGGGTGACTTGTCACGCGTCTTAGCAAGCTCTATCTCAAAGAGTCTAATTAGATTCGTGTCTGTCCACACTGTCTTATTATCCTCCGTGATTACTTTTTCAATTTGTTTAGTGGCTATTTCAATTTGCCTTTCTGGATAAAAATTTTCCTGTAGTTGCTCATCTTGTCTCCTTCCCACTTTCACTGCTCTTCCAAAACTTAGCTTGATACCTTTGTGATCACTACCCCCAGACTTCTGGAGCCACCTTCATCAATGTGCATTCCCCTGAGCTTATCATACATCCTAAGTGACATCAGTGCGTAATCTATCGTCGGCTGTAGCCTTTCTACCTCCCATATTATTTGCCCTTCACACTTCTCGGTACTGCTGCAAATGATCAAATCAAGACTTTCACACATATCCATGATCAGTTTGTCTGTCGGGTCGGTATACCCATCTATATCTTCTATGTGTGCATTCATATCTCCTAGTATATTTATCTCGCACTCTCCGCCTAACTCCTCAATGTCCTTTGATATGCGCTCTACCATAGCCTTGTTTTCCTCTCTGGCCTAGGCTCCCGCCCACAAGTGCACGAAACCAAGGAGTGTCATTTGCCCTGCCGATTTCCCTTTTAGCCATAAATGTTCCCTGCACTCCTGCTTGACCCTCTGCCAGTCTGTACTTTTATGGATGAATGCCCCAATACCATCCCCCTTACTGCTGCCTTCTGCTCTATTACAATATTCCCACGCGTAGTCCGAATTGTTAGGATGTTGTTCCATGTCCATGAGGTGTGTTTCTACAAAACCGTATACCATCGGCCTCTCCTCCCTTAGCTGTTCTTCTATCTCTTCCCACTTCAGCCTGTTCCAACCACCCTGCATGCACCCTATGTCTGAATTGGCTCGGCCCTCGTGGCTACGTCTATTTCTGCCCCGGACTCTACCTATCTTAGATACTGGTACCACTTTGGAATCGTGTCTGTTCTTACCACCTGTCAAAGAGTCTGCCTGGCTGTTTTCCTCGTTACTAGCTATCCTGCACCCTGAATGGCCCGCCCGCTTGCCCCCCAAAAAAGCTACTGCGCGTCCTGCAAGTCGCCAAACCACCTCATGACCTAGCCGCCCATCGAAGTGAATTCTGTCTCGTTCAAAACCACCCCACCTATGCACCTCTCCGTTTATTTCCACCACCTCAAAGCCTTTCTCTCGACTCATCCGCCATATCTCTTGGTTCGCGTTGACAACCGCTTTTTGCAGGTTGCTATCACGCACCGGTACCTCCGGTATTGTGCATATCGCTACCTGTACCTGAGGAGAAGTAGCGCGCATGTCATCGACGCCTTTTGCCAGTGTGGTTGCTAGTCCTCCTGTACCTTCATTTAAGACATCGTTTAAACCGCCTGAAATTATCACGAGGTTTCGTCTATCAGCTGTAGTTTTGAGTTTTGCGCTCGCTTGCCTCGTGACTGCTTGAAGGACAAATACAGACAATGCCACCTAGTGAGCAATTCATTGACTAGAGCTAGCTGCATAAATACTTCAGAGGCAGGAACGACCCACACCGTAAGGAGCCTCGCCCCTAAAAATGTTGCAGGGCCCTTTTTATACTAACGGCCATCTGCAAACTATGCACACTCAGAAGACGTCAAAATTTTCGGACGTTTGAATATTTTAACGTCACTAAACTTCACTCTGTTCTTCTGCATCCTACTTCACGTGTTTTCATTTCAATATAGTTCCACCGTAGGATAATGTTAGCATACACACGTTGAGTAACAACACGTGCAGAAAGTCGAAGACCGCTTGATAGGAATGTGCTGGTCAAGTAAAGAAGACCTTGCTAGACAACTGCAGAAAAAGTTCCAAAATAAGATATAAAATTTAACAGTATTACTTATGAGCTTCGTAGAATTTTTTCGTTAGCACCGTCTTGACCTAAGTACTTTGAGGAGCTTAGAACTATTAACAATTGTTTATCTTTGTTGTCATATTGATAAAAACAGTTATACTACTATATACGTACGTGAACAAAGATATATATAGTTCCTGGCCTCGCATTACAAACAATAAGACAAGCCATATTCCTGCTTCATATCTCAACCAAATTAAACATGGCCGGATATTCCCGGATCATGTGCTGTAAGTTTTTCACACAGTACAAGAAATTTATGAACACTGTTCATTTTAGTAAAATATTGAAAACATGGTGTTTCTAAGCAAAAACGGTTGCCGACATCAGGACGGCCAGCATACTTTAACTCATAATACTCCACATTAGACCATATTCATGCTATTGATCAGGTGATAGAGAGATTCGCTGAATAACACTAACCACTATACATAGCCATCATAGATTACGAGACAGCGTTTGACTTAGTCGAGACATCAGCAGTGAAGGAGACACTACGGAATCAGGGCATCGACAAACCCTACAGAAACATACTGGAAGAAACCTGCAGTGAATCCACAACCACCATAGTTCTCCATGAAGCAAAAGCGACAGAATCTCAACAAATAAGGGCGTAAGGCGGGGAAACACGATTTCTCAGATGCTAGTCACCGCTTGTACACATGAGGTTTTCAGGGCCCTTGATTGGGAAGAGTTAGGGACAAAAGTTAATGAAGAATATCTTAGTAACCTGCAATTTACTGAAGATATTGCCTTGATAAGTAGCTTAGGAGACGAATTACAGCTCATGGTCACTAAACTGGAGACGGAAATTTAAAGAATTTGTCTGAAAATAATATGCATTGAACTAAAGTAGAGCGCAACGGTTTCGGCAGAAAACAGCGCTTTGCGATAGGTGGAGAGACCATGGAAATTGTAAAAGAACATGTCTACTTAGGACAGGTATGTGATCGCGCAGCCAGACGACGAGAGAGAAATAACTAGACAAACCCCATTCGGCACGCATTCTAAATTATCCATGATAATCTGTCACTAACCCTCAAGAGGAAGGTATATAACAGCTGAATCTTGCCGGTACTTACCTACGGAGCAGAAAACTGGAGGATCAGAGAGAGGGTTTGGCTGATATCGGAATACGACGCAGAGAGCGATCGAAAAGAAAATGATAGGTGTAACTATAGGAGACAAGACAGCAGAGCGGGTCAGGGAACGAACCGGGGTTAAGAATATCATAGCAGAAATAAAGGAGAAGAAATGCACACAGGCGGCCATGTAGCGAATAGGCCGGATAACCGCTGGTTGTTAAGGGTAACCGACTGGATTTCCAGAGAAGCCACACGCACGAAAGAAAGAGAGAAAGCTAGGAGGGCCTATGAGTTCAAAATGTTCGCAGGTATAGCCTGGCAGGCAGAAACCACAAGACCAGATTGATTGGCAGAACACGGGAGAGACCTTTGCCCTGCAGTGGACGTAGTCAGGCTGATGATCATGAACCAGGCAGCAACACTTCGCAAAGCCAACGCGAGGTGTAAGCGCCATGCCACAAGTTTTTAGGGGCGAAGCTCCTTAGGGCGTGGGCTGTGCGTCCCCTGTAGCCTGTATGTAGCCACCTCTAGTTTAGTTCTTGCAGTGTTCACTAGATGGCGGTACCGTTCCCTGTATGTAGCCACCTCTAGTTTAGTTCTTGCAGTGTTCACTAGATGGCGGTACCGTCTCCTGTATGTGGCCACCTCTCGTTTAGTTCTTGTAGTGTTTACTAGATGGTGCTACTTGTAGCTGATGATGAAAAGATGCAAGATGTTATAAACTAGAAAGCGGTACTTGTAGTTTATGAAAGACGCGAGATCTTATAAAATAGGAATGATGTCACATATGGCGCGTGTCATTGGTTGAAGGCAATCGTTCGATTTAGTGCGGCAACGTACGCTAGGGGGAGTGATGTAATAAAATCGAGTGGGCAAAATGTACAGAGGATTCATGGTTTACCAGGTTTACCTCCGGAGCTTCGCCCACTCATCATCATTCACTTCGTGGATATGGCGGAATTTTTTTTTTTCAAATGTGGTGTGTCCTTTGGTTTTATGACATCATAAGCCGGCGTGTACTTGCGCATTCAATTTTATTCTGAACACCTTCAACAGTAGCTCACATTGTTAGTCTCGTGTGCCCAATCTTATCGAGCGTGATACGTGGTATGTGCGGTGCGAAATGAAGAGCAATATTAGAACCAGAATATTTAATAAACCGTGAATCATGTTTCAGAATAGTGAAAGTTCTGCGGGCGGAATCTCAGATCACTTACTAGGGCCACCAGGAAATCATAAATGAGGTGAGAGTATGGGACAGTGTTTATGAGGCTTGAAAGAAAAAGAAAGAAACAGGTTGAAATAAAGATGAGCAGAACGACTGAAGTGGCATCAGACTTCGCATGATAAACACTAGTATTGGCTTGATCACTCCGTTTATCAACTGTGAAATCGCGAAGTGCCACCATGATAACCTTTGTGCTTTTTAAAACGCTTGCCGGGTGTGCCGTAGATTGCGTAAATCTCTTTACACCTTATACCCTTGAGAATCCGTTATGTTACCTGAGGTCGTAACGAAATGCGCGATAAACGATTTCCCGCAACGTTGGTGGTGAAAACAGTTATACCTTACGAAGACTATGTCATGCATTCAGAATGATACAAAATGGGTGGCAAGCGAGCGAACATAAAATCTGTTTCAATAATACGCTATTGGTTGAAGACAGAGAGATGCGTCGATTCTTACTTCCTGGTTCGGTAACGGAATACATAATGTTCGAATCGACCTTGCAACGTGCGAGTTTATTTCAGCTTCCCTTACTTTGCAATTCGTACACAAAAGCCAAGAAAACGTACCGCTCCAGGCATGTTCTTTGTGCACAGCAGACGAGCGTAGTTTGGTTGCTTCAAGTAGCGGAGGCGCGTCAGACATAATGCTAGTCCTGTCGCGACAATACTACTAGCCTTGGCCCATGACAATGACCTCTGCAACATGGAGCCTTCGGGTATTGGTGTCAAAGGGACCAACGTCTGGCCAGAACGCGTGCATAGATAGATCCTGGTGGGAATTAAAAAACCGGGAACTCCGGTGACCTCTTAAATCATCTTTTTCGCGATATAAAGATGATTTACACTCTTTAAAGGACCTCTCACCAGGTTGGAGGGTTTAGAGTTGACATGTGCAACGCATACACTGTGCGCTAACAATCATGTCTACCAATATTTGCAACGCTGTGCGCCGTGAAAAAAAAAGGTAAATTAAAAAAAATTAAACTGAATGCTGCTACCTTGAATATCGCGGGAGCACACTGAGGGGATGACGTACCACTACGTATTTATTCGGGCATTGACTTTGCTCCTCTATGTAGACATCAGTCTTTTGACACCACTCAGAGTAGAACATGACAGTGTGAGAATCATTGATTTGATTGATTTGTGGGGTTTAACTTCCCAAAACCACCATATGATAATGAGAGACGCCGTAGTGGAGGGCTCCGGAAATTTTGATCACCTGGGGTTCTTTAACGTGCACCCAAATCTGAGCACACGGGCCTACGACATTTCCGCCTCTATCGGAAATGCAGCCGCCGCAGACGGGATTTGAACCCGCGACCTGCGGGTCAGCAGCCGAGTACCTTAGCCTCTAGACCGCCGCGGCGGGGCACAGTGTGAAAATCATTCAAGGCTACATGTGTAAGTTGTGCAATCTGTTGCCTGAACATACGAATAAAAGTCGTGTATGTTTATATTTTTTTTTACTGCGAATCACTGCGAGATGCGAGACTAATGTGCTTCTGCTTCTCGTGCTTTCGCGTTTTCGTCGTCTCCGCGTAGTGCAGGTGTCATGTCGGCTGCTCGGACAACGCTTGGCGCGTTTTGGGGCCATCGTCTTTCACAGCAGTTGTAGTGGCGCGCATACGACAAAAGTGCACGCATGCGAAGAAAACTGCCACGCGCAAGCATAAAGCGCTGTCGCACTCACCTCTCACTGTTTGCGTCACCTGTTTGCCTACATCAGAGACACTGAAGGTCGATGAAGTTTGATTATTATTGTTTGACAGTGGTTTACCCATCGCCATTCCCTTACTCGTCACCATCGCCAGTGACCGGCAAGCTTTTGATTGCGACAAAAAGATGGCGCCATAAATACTGGTTGTCATTTCTCCTAAGTACGGCAGACATATAAAGAGGTTGTCCTTACTAAGACGGAAAGCTTCCTGTCACCTCACCGAGTTCTCTCGACTCGCTCAAAGACGTTCTGCTATACATATTGGCAAGCGACCAACGCGCTTCTGCCGTGGGATAAGAACGATCGTGCTGTTCAAGTACACTCGCGGGAACGCCTAAAATATGTCATGCATACCTTAGGATAATCGTGAGATGGCCGGCAAACCGTAACCCCGACGTCCTTGGACGTACATTGTGTACGCGGGATGAGGAAAGGGGGAAATGTCTTTCCCAGAATGAGTCCAGAACCCGGTGGTACACTCTTCGGCATATTCATCAGGGTGTGCGCTAAATTACATGCGAAAGAAAAATGTTCCTATTGGCCATTGCGGCAGCAGAAGCCCGTCGATACCGTTGTAGGACCGCTTCCGATGATTCAAAAGTGACCGACGCATTCCGATGCAGAGCACGTTTACGACCGGAGAAGCCCACCTAACAGTCACTGTGTAAATGAGCCGCGCTCCGTGTTCAGCCGAGCGACGAAATCCGATCGAACAGCGAGCATGACCTTGACGTGCATCCACTCTACAACTCCCTCTCCCCTCTTTGTCCTGCCTTGTTAGTCAAGAGGACCATCCGGAAGTCGGCCAGAAGGGAGAGGCTTGTTGGGCATAACACGAACAGATGGAACGCAGCAGCGTTGCGTGAATAGGAGATGGCGCAATGGCGAGCTTGTTTTCTTCGGTAATAACGTAAACCGCTTCGTCACGCAGCAGCTGGCAGTCATAGACCATGCGCCACCTCCACGAAACAACTCGAGTGGTTTGGTTCCCTTTGCCATTTGATCAGTCGAGTACGCGCCGAGTTGGAAGAGTACTAGTATAGATTATAACCCTAATTTTCCACGAAGCATCGGTTGCTCGCTCGGTTATGCCCCTCTAGCTTTCTCACACAACAAAACGCCCGGTTAAAGCCTGCACGTAGAATGCGAGAAGTGTTGAAATACAGCTCTGACACACACACACGCACAAACACACACACACACACACACACACACACACACACGCACGCACGCACGCACGCACGCACGCACGCACGCACGCACGCACGCACACACTGTGCCCCTCTCCCTCCCCTTTGAGGCTTATGCATCTTCGGGTGAAACACCAGTGTCGGTGGCGACAGAGGAATAGCGTGGGGTGGTCGATTACCATAGCAGCAGCCATCTCTTTCAAAGTCAGACAGACAGACTCGCATAAACACACACACGCTGCCTGGGCAGAACGCTTATCTCACTCGCAAGAGTGAGAGAAGGAAACGGCCAGGACTACGGGCAGCGCGTTCATCTTCCTTCGGTAGACACGTCCAAGCGCATCTTGCATTGAGAGAGAGAGGGGATGTTAGCGCCAAGCCGGGTCGTCCGCAGCAGGGTCTTTGAGAAAGTGTGTCGATGCGTCATCAAAAGGACGCCTCCGCGTCACCGCCACCGGAACGGGTATATAAGAGCATCGTCCAAGCCAAAAAGCTGGCCGCCAAACACACAGAAAGAACTCATCTCTTCCTCGGCTTAAGTATATTAGAAACTCATCGCCGGCCACTTCTGTACGGATTTCCGCTCCTTCGCTTCGGAGGACGTTCAAAAAAACCAAGTTCGGGATCAAGCTTGAACAAGAAAAGATGCAATTTCTCGTGAGTATTTATGGGATGCACGTGCGACCAGTCCCGGAGGCTACGTCTCTCGGTGCCGTGTGGGGTGATTGGTGACGGGTTTTAATATTTCTTAGCAAGAATATGCCTGGTCGGTAAACGTGCAGAGACAAGCTACTTCACGGACTAGGATGGCCGCGGAGTGGAACGTTGCTGCTTAGACCGTAGTTCTTCGACCAATTTCTTCGTTGGTTGTATGGCAGTCAGGAAATGGTAGAGCATTAAGGTGGCGGAAGCTTCTGGGCCAATACCACAATGTCTGCATTTGACGAGAAGGGCGTAATAGGTTTATTAAACTAGAAAACAGCACTTCTTTTTTTTGTAAAACAAAATGAGGCAAATGAAAAGCTCACGTGGCTAGGCAGATAGAGCAAGGTTTGCGCATGCTTGCGGGAATGCCGCTTAAGACGTTGCAAGTGCCGTAATATTAGTATTAGAAACATCTGTAGTTGGCCTGAGTACCGACCATTGCACCAGCCTCTGAGGGCATTCAAACACCTTTTTGAAGTTTAATAATAATAATCATGAGGTTTGACGTTCCAAAACCGCAATATGATTATGAGGGACGCCACAGAGAAGGGCTCCAAATATTTTGATCACCCGAGATTCTTTGGCAAATCTAGATACACAGGTCTCAAGCATTTACGTCTCCATCAAAAGTGTGGCCGCCGCAACCGGGATTCGAAACCGCGACTTTCGAATCAACAGTCGAACGCCATAACCATTCGGTTACCGAGGCGGGTGGGATACGAAGTTCGGGATCAAGTTTTGACAAGATGAGATGCAACTTGTCGAGAGTATTATATGGGGTGCACGTGTTACCGGCCCGGAGGCTACAGCTCTCGGCAGCAACGTGGTTCCTTGATGACCGGTTTTTATTTTCTACCGGACGGATATGCTTGGTTGGTAAACATGCAGAGCCGGCTGCTTAGGCGGCTGTCCACAGCGGGTCGTGTGTTCTATTTTATGTGGTTAAACTAGTACTTTCGCTAAGCCTCTAGATTTTTAACCAGTTTGTTCACTGGGCGCACGAAAGTCAAACGATGTTACGACACTAAGGTTGAGGACACATTTCAATTCGTCCTCGACGCTTGAAGGGGGGGGGGGGTGGAATTCGAGATTGATGTCGAACAGGATGTACCGTTAATGAACGGTGCCAGTGGTGATGTAGCTTGATTGCCCTTTCGAGAAACCAGGCTGGTATGTTGCAAGTTGTGCAGTTCTTTCGAGACAACTAGTCATTGATGATATGAAGGATGATACGTCAGGACTGAACGCCGCAGCATACTCCCGGAATCAGAATAAGCAGACTTTACGATGACAACTTTAATAAGACTGTATTTAAATATACAGGCAGATGTGACCCATGGGATTACGTAGAAGGAATGAAACATTGAGTTTTCATTACGATGGCCAGTATATATATATATATACTTTGCTTCTGCATCACTACTAATTTTTAAGCCAAATGCACGAGTGTTTTCTAAAGATTCCATATTCATAACACTTAAAACCATTCGTCTTTGTTATTTTTAAAGGGTTACGACAAGTACGCAGTAAAAAAAAAGTCGAACTAGTAATAATTCATGCCAGAAAACTGAAAATTCCCTATGAAGATGTAGTACTAGGAAAAGCCTGTTGTATTAAGATTTCACCGATGAGTGCTAAGTTATATCGACGAGATTTACTTCTCGATACCGTCTTTTGTGACACACTGTCAGCGTCCTTAATTCGCCGCTTCTAACTTGATTCATTCTCGTTTTCATACATAAGCACTAAGTTATATCGACGGGATTCACTTCTTGATACCGTCTTTTGTGACACACTGTCAGCGTCCTTGATTCGCCGCTTCTAACTTGATGCATTCTCGTTTTCATCCAGGCAGTACCAGTTCTTCTAGGCCTTCTGAGCAGCACCTTTGCCGCCTACAACCACGGCGCCGGTGTCTCACTTCATGGTGCTCCAGCGGTAGCATCCGTGCGGCCAGCCACTTACACAGTCACTACGGCTGCTCCGGCTGTCACTAGACTGGGATACGGCGCCGGACTGGGATCGGGAGTCGGCCTCGGCTACGGCGTCAGCCAGAGGGTCGTCAGCGGCGTTCCCGCCATCGCTACGTATGTCCAGCAGGCTCCGACCGTGTCTTACCGGGGATACGGTCTCGGATACGGCAGCGGTCTCGGATACGGCAGTGGTCTCGGCTACGGCGGGCTGCGCTATGGAAGTGCCGGCATCACCACGATATCCGCTCCAGCTGTCTCTCAAGTGCGCCGCTTGTCCTACTCGGCCCCCCTGGTTTCCACCGCACCGGCGGCCGTCAGCTATTCCGCTCCCGCCTCCGTGACGACCATCCACAGCGCCGCTCCCACCGTAGCCATTAGGCCTTCTGTCAGCTACGCTACGGCGCCTGCGGTGACCACTTACCGCACGGCTGCAGTTGCTGCACCCGTTGCCACTTTCGGGGCTGGTCTGGGCTTCGGACACACGGTGACCGCGGCACCTGCGGGCTATTCGACTCTCAGCCGGTACAGCTACGCAGCTCCAGCCGTTGCTGCCGTCAGGCCTGCCGTGAGCTTCGCTACGGGTCCCGCTTTGACTGCCACGCGTCCAGCATCGGTTAGTTACACGGCTCCTGTCGTAACGGCCGTGAGACCGGCCGTCAGCTACGCGACAGCGCCTGCAGTTGCCGCCGTTAGACCCGCCGTGAGCTATTCCTCGGGGCCTGCTCTGAGCTACACCACGGGTCCTGCTGTCAGTTACTCCACCGGGCCTGCCGTTACCACATCCTACCGCTCCAACGCGATCCAAGCGCCCGTCACCACTTTCGGTGCCGGCCTGCGGCTTGGCACTACATTCGGTCAGTCGTTGTTGTCCTCCGGCTACACTGGCGGGAGGTCAGCGGTGAGCTACTCCACTCCTGGTGGCTCGGTGACAACCGTTCATCACGCTGCACCCGCTGTCGCAGCCGTGAGACCAGCCGCCGTCAGCTACTCGGTCTCTCCAGCCGTCACAACTGTAAGGCCCGCTGTCAGCGTTGCTGCCGCCCCTGCTGTCACCGCCGTCCGACCAGCGGTCAGTTACACCACCACGCAAGCCGTCAGGCCTGCCGTCTCCGTCAGCTACTCCACAGCCCCAGCCGTCGCGGCAGTTAGGCCGGCCGTCAGCTATACCACAGCACCAGCCGTCGCCGCTGTCCGGCCAGCCACCCTGAGCTACGCCACGGCGCCCGCCTATACCACATCTTACCGCACAGCAACCCTTCAGGCACCTCTTACCACATATGGCGCCGGGCTCGGCCCCACGGTAAGCGCTCCTGCCGTCTCGTACACCACTGGTACACCAGGCATTGCCTACCGCACCGCCGCCTATGCGGCTCCCGTGTCCATGTATGGAGCCGGTCTCGGCATCGGCCACACCATCGCATCGCCCGCCCTGAGCCAGCAGTTCCGCACCGTATCCTACACCGCGCCCGTAGCGGGGGGATACACAACTACGGCGGCAGCTCCTGCATCCGTTAGCTATGGCGTTGGAGGACTTCGCACCGGATACGCGTCCTACGCTGGCGCCCCGACCGTGGTCCAACATTTGGCTGGACCAGCCACCTCCTATGTAACCGGCGCGGGATATGGCACTGCGCATGCCGGTCTCGTCGGTCAGGGCCTCCAGTACAGAACACTGGTTTCTGGAGGTGGCGTCGGAGGTGGTCTGGGCTACGGTACCTACAGCGTCTACGGAGCCGGAGCACCCCACCTCAAGGTCATCAGCCCCGCTAAGAAGAAGTGAAGTGTTACGATTGTTTCCCTTGAACCATGGAAGACCTGGAGACGACTCGAAGCTGTCAACGGTTGTGAAAAACGAAGCTGAGCAGTATTTATTTCGACCTGCCACACGCAGGAAGACAGATGTGTGTGCCTTCGTTGGAACTGCGGCTGCGCTTTGGTAATGGGAGATGCTCTGTGCGCCAGATCGCCGAGCACGTGATGAATAAAGTGGTTGAAAAGGCTGCTGATTTCATTCGAGTCACTTATAAAACAGACGTCTATTTAGGAATTTCAATTATTTTGTAGTTTTAGTTGTTGAGTTTGTCGGGAGTGCTATTTTAGGTGTTCGCAAAAAATAATGGCTAAAAAAAAGAATCACCCAGATATTTTCTTGAAATGCAGTAATAAAAGGTGTATTTTTACAAAGAAGCGATTGAAATCCACTTGAAGCAGTGTTCCGACAAGCTACTCGTAAGACAGTTCATGGGAATCGGTCATGGGTTTTCTTAAGCTGACGGGGCAAAGGCTAGACTCTAAGATATGTTTATGCAGTATTGAATATAAAGTTTTATGGCTGTCTAATGAAATAAATATGCGCTGTAAATGTAACACGCTTCTTTATTAACCTAAACGCAGCGTAGATACATAAAAACAAATTGTGTTCTGACCTTTACAATGAAGGTAAGTGTTGAGACATACATACGTCTCAACACTTACCTTCATGTTCAGTACGTGTTCAGTACCATCTTTACATATGTAAAGAATGTACTGAACACGTTATGTCCGAGGAAAAGGGTAAAGAACGGAATCCAATATGATGTGTTAGAAACCCCGATATATAGACTGCTCTAAAAGCGCTGGAGCTGCATTCGACAAAATATCCCGGGCACAAGTAGTAGAAAGCAGCCCACTTTCTTGTGCAGACTTTAGTAATGTACTGAACCGTAAAATGTTTATTTTGTGTTTTGGCTCATGCAGGGATTTACGGTTCAGTGCATTACTATAATCTGCACAAGAAAGTGGGCTGCTTTCAACTACTTGAAAAATAAATTGTATTCAGAACTTTAAATTGAAGGTTTTCTTCCACATAAACATGATTGCTTCTCTGAACTATGTAAATGAACGCGAGCATGTTGCTTGTAACATTATTTAACATTAATTAAACCCTGAGAGGAAAAGCTTTTAAACAAATTTTTTGCAGTAGTTTGTAGTTCTGCATCTGATAATCTCGAAATTGAATCGTAGGAACTCTAATGCAGCATATAAGTAATGACAGCGTCATTATTTCAGCACGATTTCACATCAATTTTGAAACACCCGCCGAAATACCATGAGAAACTAACGCCTCGCAGCGGGGAGCGCCTAAGACTGCTAGCGCTCAAGCTTCGCTGACGCTGAACGCGCCGTTTTCAAATCGGGAAACCCCGGGAAGATAAAACAATGTGGGTTCTTTGAATGTGTCCCCTCAAAAAATATTAACAAGCAAAACATCATTCCAGGCGTAAGCTCTTTAAATGTACCACCGGAAGACATTTCGATCAATGCCCCTGAATGGGTTGTAAGTGAGGTCATCCGTATTCCTATGAAACTTGGTCAGTATTTTTTGTATCTGAGGTGTGTCACCGTTCTCGAGCAGGGTGGTCGGTAAACTGACATATCAAATGTAGTGCGGGGATGCACGAAAGAGGCACTATCACGTTAGCAGTATGGTTAATAAGGAATGTGACAATCTAAAGAGCAGCGGCGCAGAGACTAATCGTTAGGGCCGTGTAGAAGAAGGAGGTTAAACCATTCTAATATGCGTTCTTACGTGTTTTCGTACGTTTTCGTCCTTATGTGCAAACGTGCACGCTCAAACATGCATACCGGTTGATTGAACTCACCCCCCCCCCCCCCCCCCAAACAACCAACCTAACCCCGTCCCTCCTTCCTGTCTAAGCACGCCAGTGCTCCAATGTATATGTATTTTTCAGTAACTCACAAATCCACTCGACTCTCTCCCCATAGTGTGTCATCTACTTTTATTTCTACCCGAGTCCCAGAAACACAAAGAAAGGAGGACTCACAAAAGGTTTCTTTCCATATCGTCTCATCGAATAGATTAAGAGCGCATACGAGACGCCTCCGACTTCCAAGAATTACCCATATTATCGTCCTTCGATCTCTCTTTCCATTCAATAAATAGGCACAAAGTATTTATAAGTATCAACTTGGTTTGCATTGATGTAAGTATATTCTCTTTCCGCTCGACATGCCGTAAGTAGTTGCGCTGTTGAAAAAAAAAAGAATCCTGTCCTCTGGAAAGATAAGTGTGAAGGTCACAGATTGCCGCGGCCTAAATCCCAGAATCGGGCTCGGTTGACTCAGAACCGGGCTTGAGGTGAAGAAGTTGACGCTCAGAGAGGGAACGCAAAAAATGGATTAGCTGCCACAGCCTTACGTGTATCGATGTAAATGTTCTGCAGGCTACTCCGGGCTCTTTTAAGGAAGTGTGGCAGCTTGGGCAAGTTGGTATGAGATGACGATAGTTATAGCGCGAGAACAGAACTCCTTCTTGTCCCTTTGTCTTCGTTCTATTCTCGCGCTTTAACTATCGTCGTTTTAACGAGCGCGTAAAATACCTCTCCGAAGCATGCGGGAGGCGTTATAATTTTACGATGCCACACTTGTCGAGGCGCAAGCCTTACGTGCCCCGTAAAACACGAAAATTGACCCCAGTCCCCCTTCGTTGTCCTCCGTCGGGGCCTTCAACACGAGGGACGCGAAAAATGATCGTCACGGGATGCAATCTCTGCAACGTCATTTTGACGTCACAGATCGCCATACTTCGCAGCGTCACTGTGAAGCAATCACGACATCGCTGTGACGTCGTTAAATGACATCACTGTATATGTTAAAACCAATACCCCCTGGTAACACCAATCCCAGAAGCAGTGGAAAACAAGTCGAGGTGCAGAAAGCTTACAATGCCTCTGATCCTCGAGGCATTGCAAAAGCACGTTGGCTGTGAAAAGCTTTTCAAAGGGGGCACGTATAATTGATAAACTCCGAAGAAGTCACACCACCTCCCGCTAAAGGGAGCTATAGCGTAGATGCGGCGCAGTGGGGGCCGACGCTTACAATGGCGGTGACGTTGACTCTGACGCTCGTCGCGTCGTTGCGCCGGCGAAAAAAAATACACAGCATATCTACGCTGTGAATGATGATGAGTGGGGCGAAGCGTCCATCCGTTCGTTCTTGCTTCCGTGCGTCCATCTGTGCATCCATCTGTCCTTCGTCCGTGCGTCCGTCTATCGTCCGTCTGCCCATGCATCCGTCTGTGCGCCCGGCCGTCCATCCGTCCGCGTGACCGTCCCTGCGTTCGTCCGCCCATCGGTCCATGCGTCCGTACGTGCGTCAAAAACACAGACAGACGACGTACAGACGCGGCCAGCAGATGATTCACAGTGTGCCGATCAAACGACCCGAAGCTTCGCCCTACTCATCATCACTCACTCCGTGGATATGCCTGTGAGGTCATTACAGCATACATACATACATACATACATACATACATACATACATACATACATACATACATACATACATACATACATACATACATACATACATACATACATACATACATACATACATACACACACACACACACACACATACATACACACATACACACACACATACATACATACACACACACACACACACACATACATACATACATACATACATACATACATACACACACACACACACACACATACACACACACACACACACACACACATACACACATACACACATACACACACACACACACACACACACACACACACACACACACACATACATACATACATACATACATACATACATACATACATACATACATACATACATACATACATACATACATACATACATACATACATACACACACACACACACACACATACATACATACATACATACATACATACATACATACATACATACATACATACATACATACATACATACATACATACATACATACATACATACATACATACATACATACATACATACATGCGACCGGCCCACGCCTTGAGGAGCTTCGCCCCAAAAACCTGGGGAGGCATGCACAAAGCACGCAGTGATGGACCGGTGTTTCCTACTGGAACATGCCAATCGCTGCTAATGGACAATGCATGACAGACGACTCCGACTGGACAGAGGCACCTGTAGTCCGCTTTTAGTTAACGCAGACGCTGCGAAGTTTCATTTTTCAACAACGCACATAAAAGATCTCCCACCGGCCCTACTTCGGAGGTAAAGATCCAGTGCTTATACATACTGGGTGGTTAGCGACCGTTTGTGCAGCGTTAGGAGCCGGTTTTATTGAATCACGAAACCCGCTAGCCGGCACTGACTGCGTCGACGTTGCGAGGCGAGAGAAGGGTAGCGTAGGAGAAAGAGGGGGGAGGAATGCGCAGGTACAGTGGGGGTGTAAATACCGCGGGGAGAAATGCCTAGAAGAGAGAGGGGGAGCGAGCGTAGGTTAGCACAGATGCTCCCTGCGTCGGCGTCACGAGGTGAGAAGGAAAGCGTAGGAGGGGAGTAGAAACGCATGCGCTGTAAGGGTGGTCACGCCGCACACCGGATTCAGCTCGACCCTAAGCGGCTTCGCATGTAAAAGAACGAGGTTTCCGCCTTCTTGATAAAGCGGATGCTTAGGCTAGTTCAGTTGGAATCGACGCTGTAACTACTCGTTTTCTTGTACTGTGCAAATACGTTGGTTTCGCCTTCTAGTCAACAAAGACGGATACATAAGGAAATCTAAGTTTTCGTCGATTCGATCGAGGATGTTCAAGCGAAGCTAGTGTTGACTGGCTATGAAGTTGGTGTTCGCAAAACCACTTTACAATCACAGCTGGCACGCGCCGAGAAGTAAATAAATAAATAAAACTAAAATTACTATCTAATGTTTTGGCTTTAACCATTGTCTCCCTGTACGTAAGTGAGTGCCTTCACCATTACAACATTCGCCCTTGCAACAAGTTCCATCTCAAGACTGCTATCTCACGAAAAATTCGTTTCCGAAAAAAAATGTATTTGTAACACTCGCTTCCATCATTCCTTGATTGTCCATTCTTTGGGCAGTCCTAGAGACTGACGATCGCAGGAAAGAACATGTTAGACATGATGATGATTAATCCGGAAAGGAGCATTCCTGGGATGGCCACTGCCTCTGATAAAACTGAACGCTTCCCTATGGAAAAGTATGACACATATGCAATAACCTTATGAGCACGCAAGAATACGCATGGTTTGATGGTCTTCATACGAGATTATTTCATACGAGGCATCTGGTACCCACATGGATCATATCTCATCGGTCAACTCGAATCAATACAAAATAGAGCTGCAAGATTTATCACCAAAGAGTATTCTCGAAACTACAGCATTACAGATATTAAACACTCACTTTCCTTACCCCCTCTTGAAAAACTTTGACTGCCATCACTGTTGCCACATTTTCATACATTTTATCATAGTAAACCATGCTTTCGTTAAGCCCACATAAACACACCAAAAGTGTTGATTACCAATTCAAAATACAGCCTTACTTTGCACGCCCGTATCAGCATGTATCAGCAATCACCATTACTTCGGGCAATACATCAGTGGCACACACTACCGGGGGACATCGCTTCAATCATTGATCATGCCACTTTTGTAAATGAGTTGGATATTTTCTTGGACATATGACTAATATATTTATGCGTGTTTGTATGTATGTATTTATGTTTATTCTTCTTTCATTGATATTGTATTTCTTAATATGGCAATTTTCTGTATATTCATATATACTTATCCGCACTATAGCCGTGCCCCTCTAATTGAGTTTTCATTCGTCTCCATTTGTTCCCCTTCTGTATCTTTGGCTGTAAAACTGTATTTTACTTTGTTTACCATTTTTATTATATAATAATATTTTTATTTGCAAATTTATTGTACAACAACCCCCCCTCCCCCCTATGTAAGGCCCGAATGGGTCTTTAGGGTATATATGAATAAAAAAAATTGTCAGGTGAGAATTTACGATGGGATCAAGCAGGAAAGGAGCGTTGCTCAATGCGACAGAAAGAGAGCGGGAAACGAAAGCGTCAGGTCAGGCAAGACCGTGCCAACTTTCACTTGCTCCGATTGCCAAGATAGCGGAGGGGCTCCCGATTTTATGATTCACAGCTGTGGTGCTGCCCAAGTAGCTCGTCAATAGAATTCGCTTTCAAGAGCAGTAGGCAGGGAGAAGGGAGACGTCTTGGGGCACCATGTGGTCTTCTGCGGTAGTGCTGTTGCTAACACTGACAACGTCGAGTCATTGCAAAGGATAGTTTTATTGTACATGTAACTTTTACATAACCAAACAAAGGAAAGAAGACAAGTGAAACAGAACGTACATCTCACAGTTGATCACTAAATTGCACTGATTTGCGGCGTAAATCCGAATTCACTCAACTTAAAGCTGAATGAAATGATTATAGAGAAAGTGTACGCGTGCGCTCGGAGGAAGCGTGAAGTCAGCCCCGTACATTGACACCATAGGGAGGGGAGGGGTGCGCTGCGACAAACCTTCACTCCCCCCCCCCCCCCCCCCCTTGATAAGAACCCTGCGCATGCTTTCGAGAGAAGGAACTATGTCAGCACGGGGCAACAGCAAACTCCAGCTGTCCTTGTATGGTTGCAATAATTTGTATCATCACGACCAGTTCACGTCAATAACCATTGGAAATACCATAATCAACCTTTGTGTTTAGAACAAATGTTAGACGATTTATAGTACGATACGGTGGTATAGTGGCTAAGGTACTCGGCTGCTGACCCGCAAATCGCGGGATCGAATTCCGGCTGTGGCGGCTGCATTTCTGATGGAGGCGGAAATGTTGTAGGCCCGTGTAGTCAGATATGGGTGCACATTAAAGAGCCCCAAGAAGCCGAAATTTCCGGAGCCCTCCACTACCGCGTCTCTCATAATCATAGAGTGGTTTTGGGACGTTAAACCCCACGAATCAATCAATTTATAGAACGACATACTTAACAAAGGAAGAGCGATATGCTATCCCAGCATGCAACAGGCCTGTGTTTAGAAAATTTTATTATTACAAAAAATGAACATCAATTACAATCCAACAGAACAGCACGGCGAAACACAACATGCACAAATACACACCAAAAATTGTTACAAAAGGATATGTTTATATATGTAAAATGCATGACAAACAAAAAACACACGAAGAAACCGTAAATATGTACATGTGACGTATTTGAATGGTAAAACATGGTATTTTTTACCAGTACTAGTCAAACATCAGCCTACCAGAAGCACGCTGGCTTAAAAACAAGCTTCACATGCCTCTCACAGACGAACACAAAAGGGCAGGACCAGTGTCGAAACAATTCCTCTTCACCGAGAAAGGAAAGTTCCTCCGACAGAACAGATAGAAGCTCTGTGCACAGTCGCTCCAAGATCGGGAAGAGAGTGCGACGGCGACGGCCTGCTGCAGCCACCTCGCATCGATTGGGCCAAATACATTAAGCACCAGCAACAGCGAGAAGACAGGCGAAGTGGCCTCGAGAACAACGCCCAGAAGAAATGAAGCGATTCACTCCGAGGCCACAAAATCCAGCATGCAAGGCCCTCCAGAAAACAGGAGCAATGACGCACTGCCTCAAAACATGCCATTTGTTCCCTGCAGAGAGCGGTTTATGCATGCTCCTGATTGGACCACTCTCCCACCTTTCGAGGCGGTCAAGGGTAGGAAGAAGACGCCACCTGCAGCCGCCACATGAAGTGCCGGAGGTGGCCAGATAGAAATTATGCCGTTTGCGCGTTCCAAGACACACGGCTAGAGAGAGTGCGGCGGGCTGGAGGAACTAACGGGAGCAACAAAGCAGCTGTCGCGTCTACAATAGGATTGTTTAACACAACTACCCCAGGACCGGGCGACCGGACATAGCTCAAAAATGCTACAGCTGTTGCATAAATCAAAGAAAGTGTTACTGATTGTAGGCCCCCGCTAAGATGCACATTAGCCAATACCGAAAGTGGGTGCCTAGAAGTTATCATGCGGGAGTTTGCGTGGGGGATTCATCTCCTTGTACGAGGCGCAACAAGAAGCGCCAGGCCAGAAGCCGGCAGCGTCTGGACACCGAAGAAAAAGGGGAAACCTCCCTGGAAACTCTGCGGAAAGTTAAGATCCCGTGCGTCCTGAATTTTACGGTTTTACTTCGTGTGTTTAGGAAAAGAGGTTAGCGATTTAGAGTATTCGATAGTCTACTATGGGAAAACTGAAAGCCGTCCCCTGGACCTCAGACTTGATGAGACCACATCGACAAAAATTACGCCAAAGGCTACTTCTTATCAATGAATAACTAGGATTGCAATCACTGCGTGTGTTTATTAAAAAGTTGTTAGCGATTCATTACTCTGGTAGTATACTATAAAAGAGTATAGTTCCATCTCGTGGGCCTCACCCTCGACGAGGCCGTGTCGACAAATCACGCGGACTCAAGTGGATTCGTCGTGGCGAAAGAGAGGCCTGTGTTGCGTCGTGGCTGGTTATTTAAATTTGCGCTGGTATCAATACCAACAAGTCTGCTTGAGCGGAAACCAAACGCAGCACTTTTTAATAGAACCATTCCAACAGGAAATTTTGTTCACGATGAAAAACAAGGTCAACCTTGACGCTCTGGATTCCGCATGTAAACGTCCGCACTTGTCGGATGCTACAAGCAAGGAGGGTGAAATATAATCATTAGTGATTGCGTAAAAGCGTCTACAGCGCACACCTCGCTCCTTTCTCTTTAACCTATAAACAATCCGGCAGAACCGCTGCATAATAAGAACCAGTCATATGCGAAGCAGTGTATGAGTGCCGGATTTTCCTCTTCCTGGCGTGTTTCCAGACGACAAATCAGGAAGGAACAACACGAAGTGGCACACCGCATCTCCAGGTACGGTATATACCCGTGAATCGCTCGCCCACCAAAATGGGGCGATTGGAAATTTGAGCCTCCACAGATGCCCCGCCGCGGTGGTCTAGTGGCTAAGGTACTCGGCTGCTGACCCGCAGGTCGCGGGTTCGAATCCCGGCTGCGGCGGCTGCATTTCCGATGGAGGCGGAAATATTGTAGGCCCGTGTGCTCAGATTTGGGTGCACGTTTAAAGAACCCCAGGTGGTCGAAATTTCCGGAGCCCTCCACTATACGGCGTCTCTCATAATCAAATGGTGGTTTTGGGACGTTAAACCCCACATATCAATCAATGAGCCTCCACAGATGGTGTGGTATTCATACACACGAGAGACGTTTGGAAAAAATTTTGCATAGACGGGCAAACTGTTCATTATTCCACAGACAGCCACCGTCATTCACCGTTATCTGCCACCGTTATCCGAAACGTTCGCAATGGCATACCTGCTCCTCCGCTTCTCTCAGGTACGGCGAGCGTTTTCTTCACGGACGCTTGTTCATAATGCCAGCCGAGAATCGCAATTATACACTTTCTCGGAGATATACGATATCGTTCGAAGGACAACGGCAGGCGGACGTTAAAAGTGAAGCCGAAAAAAAAAAAGAGGTCGGCGAGAAAGAGCCGTAAACAAAGACGCCACCCCCGACAGCTACGCTGGAGCTCGGAGGCAAGGACACAGCACAGAATTAACGAAGAGGATAAAATAAAAAACGCGCGATCTTCCTCTACTGCGAGTTTTCTGTTCGACATCGGAACGGGGCTGCGGTACGGAACACGACCTGTTTCAGTGGGCACTATAGATGGGGGGAAAGGTAAACAACGAGAAGAATAAACCTCGTTACGGCCACTTATCCTATCTCGCCTTACGATAGGCGAATATGGCTTTAACCGAATTTCTCGGCGCTCACGTGGGCACCGGAACGAAAACAAACGGAAAGAAGATGTACACGGAGGGGAGGCGCTACAACGGGACCTGCCGTTCTGCACATTCTTCCATTGGTAATGCGAACGCGCGTGCTCAGTGCCGTGGCGGAGGCAGTACGTGCTTCCCATCTACAAGGAGGCGCATGGGAGAGGGCACAATGGACTCCGAAACGTCTCGGCTCGGTTTCATCCCCGAGCACCAAGGACACCGAGAGTCGTTCCGCGATCCACACAACAAATAAGGTAGCAGTTGGGAGAGGACACGATAGAGGAGGGAGGTATCGCTGGTGAGAAAGAGACTTCGCACGCCGTTACCAGAGTCGTTGGTGCCCGATCCTTGATCTCAGCCATTGTTCTCTCGAAGTATGTTCGGTCCGCTTCCAGATGTCTCCCGAGTGCATCCGAACGAGACTGTTTCTAATCGAAAACGCGAAAAGCAAAGCTGATTTTTTTTTTAAAGCACCAAAAACGTGCGACGGCTCATCTGGCTTTGGGGCGTAGCCCATATTTATCTACTGGAAACAGCCTTGATTGTCCGCGGTGATGCGTTGATACATTGTGCACAATCTACACGCCCTACGAAGTGAATGTGCAGGCACGGCCCAGAAGGGCCGCAACGTTCTCGTAATTTAAATAAGAAGCGCAGTGATCAAGGATTCTTCATCAGGCAGACGGGGGGGGGGGATCTTCTCGCACGAGCATTTGCGACTATCTAACGTTATTGTGTCACCTTTAGATAGCTCTCGAGGAAACGTGCATGCAAATGAACTTGCGAAAAAAACAGAAGTGATAAGTGAACTCATTCGTCTACGAGTAGCCGTGTTGCTTGATTTCTGATCAGGATTCTGTTGGCGGCTGAGAAAACATTGCAATACTGTCGGAAACAGTTTGCTTCTTGATTTCTTAAGATATCGTCACCGCCGTTCTGCTTTCCAGTTCACTGACTGTGAACTTCAACGAATGGCTGTGCAAGTTAATGAGAGCGCTCCACTATAGTTTCTTGAAACGAACTTTTTATTCGAACCGAGGTAAAAGGTAGAGTGTTTCCGAAATACTCTCCGCGATGCGGTTTATCAAGCGCCGTTGCTTATGGTGCATTCAGACGACGGAGCGAATCCGGATTTGTCATGGACGTGGACGGCTAATCCGCGGATGATCCGCCTGTAGGCGCACCCACACGACGGACGGTGTCCTAGGAGAAAACAGCCGGATTACCCTCGACAGCAGATTCGGCACTCACTTGCGCCCGCTGGCAGCAGACTGGTTTGAAAGTATTCAACATGGATGCCCGCAAGAAGCGACGCTTGGCTGCGATGTCTGTTGCGTTGTGACAAATGAACGAGGAGTGTTATTCTTTCAGGAGAAAAGGTAGTTGCTGGCAGAATGTTCTTTCAACACCATTGTTCCCCACTTGTAGAACTTCTGAACGCGTCTCTTATCCGTTCTTAGAATCGGCACGTCACCGGTTGCAGAAGTTAGAATATTTCCCCACCATGACGGCTAAGAATCTCGCGTGTCAAAACAACGGCGGCGACATTTCCCGAACCACTAAAAGTGATATCTGCGTATTTAATCACCCGACAACAAAGCCCCCGGAAACTAAGTAAACCATGCTCAAGCGTAGATGACGCCGACCAGTCATGCAGCTAGCTGTCAGCGAGCCATGGAGGACATGCCGCGAGCAGACGAAAAGTGTACTGGTTGCCACCAACCCTGAGCTATTCCGCTGAAATACCGGCTCTCTTCCGCCAGAATCCCGATAGTTGGGGTTATCCGTCCGCGAGCCGCGCGGACGAGTCGCGGACGAGGGGAATCGCTGCTGCGAGGTCACGTGACGCGCCGTCCGTCCCGCCACATCCGGATTCGGTCCGTCGTCTGAATGCACCATTATCGACTGGGAGGATAACCGTTGCTGGTCAGCTTATCCGCCGCGCTCATTGAATAAAATCGGTCCGCGCAGCTACCACACCGAGTTGGCAAGCTGCGCGAGCCAAGCGCGAGCGATATGAATGCCATGTACTGGAAAGGGTCGCCTCCTTCGCGCTTCGTAATGCTGCATCATCAAGTGATAGTATAGTACGTGGCAGAAGCGCAGAATCGCGCCAGACATAAAAAAGATGTGAATCGCGCGAAGAGTTGGTGTTTGAAAGACCCAACCTGTACAAAGCACTCACACTCTTCATTATCATCATCAGTAACAGCAGGATCTGATGCAGTAGGACCATCAAGAACAGCTGTAAGTTCCCTTGTTGCCCGACGGACGCGTATAAAGGGTGCTTCGCTTATTAGCAAAATATATTTAATGGCCCAGAAGGCACTTACAATCAGAATCAGATGTTCATCGATACAAATACTAGAGCACTGCACGGGCCCGGGCTGACACGAAAGCTTGGGCCCGGCCCGGCCTGCGGGCCCAAGCTGGAGGCATCAGGCCAGACCAGAGTCGGGCCCGCTCATTTTAAGTGGTGTCTTCGAGCACCCGAGAACGTTATGCATTGCGTGGTCTAGGGCATTCTGTGCCAAGCTGCAGTGACACGTGCAAAGAGCTGGTGGAATGCGAAGTTCGCCATGATCAACTCCGTGCTAACTCAGTGCGATACGACAGAGAACCCCCTGCATTCAAGAGGATGATCTACTTCTCGAAGACGTCGATATGGCCATGTTGACGGAGGTCATCGATCTCATGTAACCCTTCAAGGAGGCCGGCTAAAAGCTTGAGCAGGTCAAAGTAGGAACGCTGCCCCTCGTATTGATGTACTACACAAAACTGAAGAAGCACCTTACTGATGCTTCGACAGACTCACCAGAAGTGTGCAAGCTCAAGTGAATGATGGTAGAAGTTCTTTAAATGAAACTGCCTTTAATTTCCTTAAACAAAACAAAATGACATTGTCCTTGTGGCCTTCTTACCGCCATCTCTCCGTTTTTGATGAGCAGGAGAGGAAAACTGTTCACGACAGACTAAGCGAATTGTTGCCCCGCCGCTGTGGTCTAATGGCTAAGGTACTTGGCTGCTGACCCGCAGGGCGCGGGTTCGAATCTCAGCTGCGGCGGCTGCATTTCCGATGGAGGCGGAAATGTTGTAGGCCCGTGTGCTCAGATTTGGGTGCACGTTAAAGAACCCCAGGTGGTCTAAATTTCCGGAGCCCTCCACTACGGCGTCTCTCATAATCATATAGTAATTTTGGGACGTTACACCCCACATATCAATCAATTGTTGATTGACGTACGCCATAAGGAGAAACGAGAACAGACCAGCCGGATAAGGAATCACCAGCGAAGCGTTCGTCCCTTGACTAATTTAAGAAGTGGCACGAAGCTGCGGAAACTCAACCAGACGACAGGGAGCTTGACAGTTACCTTCGGTACGGTGATTCATGGGAGGACATTGAGAGACTGGTTAAATGCTGTCAAGCCCGGTTTATGAATACCATGAGCCTTCACTTCTTGCAAAAAAAAAGGTGCTTTGTATATCATCAACGAGCGGCACCAGCGAACGTAATTCCAGTGCAGCTGAATACGTACTAGTGTACCTAGAATATGCTCTAGGCACTATAGTACGTGATCCAGGACAGGAGGCCGTGCTTCAAGCCGGAGAGCCCTGAACAACTTGCTGTTTTCTCACAGGAACGTGTAGATTAGTGCATTTTACTGGCCTTTTCGCATTCCCATTCCCGTGGAATCGTTTTCGGGTGCGGTCTTTTTGTGCCTCTGGGTGTTATTTTAATCGTATTCTCAATATTGGTTAACCGAAGAGCGAAACCATTCATTTGGAATGACACCGAAAATGGTGTCTAGCAGCTTGATTATGTATTTATATTGTACATGACAATTACGTTTCCATGATTTGATTGATTGATATGTGGCGTTTAGCATCCTAAAACCACGATGCGATTATGAGAGACGCCGTAGTGGAGGACTCCGGAAATTTCGACCACCTGGGGTACTTTAACATTCAGCCGAATCTGAGCACACGGGCCTACAGCATTTTCGCCTCCAACTAAAATGCAGCCGCCGCAGCCGGGATTGGATCCCGCTACCTGCGGGTCAGCAGCCGAGTACCTTAGCCACTAGACCACCGCGGCGGGGCACGTTTGCGTGACGACGTTAGAATGTGAACGATTTATATTTCATCTGCCTTTTGTGGCTGTTCATCATATACAGGGTGTCCCGCGTAAATTTTGCCAAAGTTTAAAAATATGCCGGAACACGTAACTAAGACGCGACCGAATGCGTGTTACTCACCGTTGCCTGAAGTTAGACTATTTTTTTTTGTGTTCTCATATATTGTTTAATTATATATGTTGAATAGGTGATTTTTTCAAGAAACGGCCCCGCCGCGGTGGTCTAGTGGCTAAGGTACTCGGCTGCTGACCCGCAGGGCGCGGGTTCGAATCCCGGCTGCGGCGGCTGCATTTCCGATGGAGGCGGAAATGTCGTAGGCCCGTGTGCTCAGATTTGGGTGCACGTTAAAGAACCCCAGGTGGTCAAAATTTCCGGAGCCCTCCACTACGGCGTCTCTCATAATCATATGGTGGTTTTGGGACGTTAAACCCCACAAATCATCATCATCATTTTTCAAGAAACGCATGTAGATACAAAATTTCAATGAGAAAGTTGTAGATCGGTTTGCCAAACGTCCGATTAGACAATTTTTGAACTTTATATATCTGTTAGGCATTAGTGTTTTTCTTCTTATTGCAAATGCCCGCAAAATACTAAAAAAATACCACACAACGAGCACGCTCGCTCGTCAGTGTGCGCGTTGATTCTAGTGCTCCCTAACGTTCCGCGTACGAACAACACGCTTCCCTCGCACCAGTTCGTGACAGCGATAAGCAGTAAGAGCGGTTATCGTTTTTTTTGTGGCTGATAGCAAAACGTGTTCATCGTAAAGCCACCACCATCGTTGCGGCCCTGCAGAGACAGCACAATGAGGCAAAATGCTATGGTCGTTCGTATGCGGAACGTTAGGGAGCACTAGAATCATTGCGCGCACTGGTGCACGAGCGAGGTTTTCACGTGGTATTTTTTTTTGTATTTCGCGGGCATTTGCAATTAGCTGATGAACACAAATACCTAACAGATATAGAGTTCAATACTGTCGAATCGGACGTTTTGCCAACCGATATACAACTTTCTCATTGAATTTTTTATATACCTTTGTTTTATGAAAACATAGTTAATTAAACATATGTAACTAAACAATATTTAGGAACACAAAAATAGTCTAACTCCAGGCAACGGTGAGCAACATGCATTTAATCGCGTCGTGATTATGTGTTCCGGCATATTTTTAAGGTCTGGCTAAAGTTACGTGGGTCACCCTGCATAACGTAATGTTGTGTACCTTGCTGCCACAATTAATTATTGAGGAGCTTTTTTTAAAATCTGTAGCTAGTGCTTCCAACGCAAGTGTAGAAAAGAGCATTAGATGTGTCGGGCTTGCTTCTATACGTTTTTTTTTTCAAGTTACTTGTATGCTTTTTTCAAATAAATTTTTTTGCTCTGGCTTATTTTCGCTATACTGCTTTCGTAGTGATCTGCCACGTGCCATATAGGCAGCATTTCATTTATATTCCTTGGTGTTACGTGCCAAAACAAAGATATCATTGAGGGACAAGCCGTAGTAGGGAGCGAATTTATTTCAGCCACCTGGAATTCTTTAACGCACACTAAAGTGTACGGGTGTGCTTCCATTTAGCCCCCATCAAAAGGCGGCCGCCGTGGCCACGGGAATCGCACCCGCGTCTTAACCGCTTAACCACCGAGCTACCACCGCATCCAAGGCAACATTTCGATGCATGTAGACACTGAATTTTTCGTCCGATCAACCACTACAAAGTGCAAGGCATCATTTATATAATCATCATCAACACTTAATATGCTTTACCGGGCCCGGTCAAGGCCTGGTGGTGAACACGTGCACCCTGGATAAGTTTGGTAACGAGCGCCGGGGCCCGGGCAGGGCTTGAGCCTTTATAAAGCGGGTCCGGGCCGGGCCCCGGCCGGAAAACCAGGCCCATGCAGTTGTCTAACAAATACATCAGAAATCGCGCTTGCAATATGCATTCAATTATGCTTTAAAATGGCCAATGTTCATTGCACAGTCGTTGGTTTCATTGCGGCGTGATTGGGGCATGTCCCGAGAACCAAAGCAGGCAGCAGTTGATGCTTGCGTGGTCCAAATACGCTATCTGGACCTACTCTTTAAGGCGAAGCTCCACCATTTTGTTTTCCCGAATCAATTTATTGACCCTGTCACCTATAAATCCCCCCTTTTTGCAGATATTTGATGCCCTTCGCGCCATGGCTTTTAAGGAAGCGTGAGTTCTCCCCGTTAGCGAAGCTGTTAAAGCTCGGGGTAAAACAAATGCAACAGGAAACTATCATCGTCATGAGCGAGTACGTGCCACAAAAACTGGGCGAATCCCCCTTCTACGCAGTGGCGCAGCGAAATTTTTTTTTAAAAATCCAACACACGGGTGGTAAACACTTATCGAAATTTATAGACAGGCGTAAGCAGCAATTCAGAACATCTTTAAAAGTTTAAGAATCCATCCAGTGCGAGTGGAGTTACAAAGGTTTGTCGCCTGCTGCAATTGCATTATCTCTTCTCTCGTCCCGACGAAAGCGCAAGAAGCTAAACAGGGAGGGGTGGCAGGGCAAAGAAACTATCACGCCTCGTGACCTTGAGCACTTTTTTTTTCTTCGAACGCGCGGCTTTCTCAGTGTGATCGCGCGCGCGCGCGTGGAAAAGTAGCGTCCTCCAGTGGCTCTCTGGGTAACCTTGATTTTTCGGTCACAGAGTCTGCACAGACGATTTTGCGCTCACAACCGACAGGGCCGACGCCGGCGGCGGGTTATTTCGCGACACGAGCTCTCTAACGCTATCGCGTTAACGAATCATCAGGATTAACCCAGTGATGTACGCAATGGCCACAAGTAAGCCTTTGTACGGAGTGCTTCAGTGGTACGCGCAGCTAGAGAATGTCAAGCAATTGGAAAGGCAACGGTGGCCGCGAGACGACCCCCGAAGCAGTCAAAGACCTACGCGAGCGAGCGACGTACCTGCAGATCTATGGGAGGTGAGAACGCTCGGTTTGAGCCCATGTTTCTTTCACCGGGGTTGGGACATGAGTTGCGGGTCTGTCACCTAGGTCGGGTTCAGATTACGCGCGCTACGCACGAATCGTCGATACGGATCGTATGCGTAAAAACAATGGACGTAATAAGCTTATCCAGGCTTTCGTGCATTTAGAGTAGGATCGAGGCTTGACGTTTGAGCGTAAGCGTTGGTGGGCCCGCAATCATTACGACGGCTGCTGGTGCGACCATCGCGGCACGACCAATGAGCTTAGCAGAGTTATTTTTCCCTTTCAGATCGCTATGCTTCCCGCTTCTCCAGATTCCGCGTCCTCACGCACGTCTTGAAAGCCATGCAGTAGCATGTGTGGGCATTTGCCTCAACCGCGTTTATTGAGCCGTGTGCCTTTCGCTAGTAACCATAACTGGTTTAGAAGTGCCCCCACTGTGCATTGATGAAAGATGGCAACAAAGGTCCGAACTGTACGATATGCGTCTGCAGACGAGTCGCGACCAACAGCTACGAAACGATGCCTGACTTTTAAAGTCAGCTTCATCATTATGGAATGTCTAAGAGCAGAACATACTGATAGATGTCAAAATCGCATATGTGTTTAAGCTTGCAGACTATATCTAAGTCGTGACGCTGAAGCTAAACTGAACTTTGGAAACCTTTTACCTTGCGTGTTTCTGCAGAATCAACTTCATTCATGCCTAGAGGTGGGATAATTATTTCAGGTCGGCTAGTGGGCTGTGCGCCAGAAAGCATGTTGCGTTGCAACAAATATGATACTTTTTTTTACGATGGCAATTTTGCCAACCGGAAAGCCCAGGTAACGCTGCCATCACCCTGATGTTGCAGTATCGATGGTGCCTGCATGGTCAAGAGGCCGCGAGTTGCAGCTTCATAACGTGCAAAATAGACTTGTTTCATGGTGAGAATCTAAGCCTTGAAGTCGGTGGGTCAAGATCCTAGACTCACTGAATGAACGAGGTTGGTTGGTGAGTCGGTCAATCGAGTAGTTCGCCAGTCAGTTTTGACTTCATGAATAATCGTTGATAGGCAGCGAATTTTCTTTTTTATTTTTCTCGTGTTTCTCGTAAATTGCCTATACTCTAAAATTTCGACACGAGCGTAATGGCTGGGAAGATCGGCAAAAGAACAAATTGTGAACACACACACCGTCAAAGACCAAGAGTGTTATACTGTGTGCGAGCCACTCTTGCAAGTGTGCTGTCCTTAAGTTTTAGCAATGCCTTGCTTGCCTTCTTCCGCAATTTTTTTCAAGATGACCTTACAGAATGGTTGATAGCGACATCAGTCTAGAATCAAGACGAGCTATATAGAGTGACTGTGAATGGTCGTCTGTGCATAGCGCAGCGAGGACAGTCACAAATGTGCTGCAGTCTCCCTGATTGCACTGTCACAAGACAGCTGTTTATTCTAAATTGATTACCATTCCCGCCTCTTTCTCTCTCTTTCTCCTGCTTTCCTTCCTTGACATGGTTGGAACTACAGCCTGCAAAACGGTTACAATTACCCGAGCATGTGCTCAGACATCCTCTGCAGGTCGTCCACTCAGGGAAGGGAAAGTTGTGACACCTCGACCCCCCTGGCTAGCTCTTCGTCGAACGGATACGTTGCTGAGGACGCAGCATGCTCAGCTCCCAATCAGAAAGACGCCGATTACGAAACAAGACCAACGGATGCATTCTTAGGTGCCGTAGGCTGCATGGGCCGCCGAGCACGCCAGCTCCGAAGCGGCGCGTCGGGGATCAGCGTATTCCGGACACGCACAGCGTCAAAACTTCCGAAACTCTCGAAGCGACAAAACCGCCTCGCATTTCACCCCGCGTGCGTTACACCTGGCTGGGGGGCCGCTGAGTTTTTTGTTTTTTTTTCCGCCGACGTTTCGGCGTCGGCGCCGTTCACCTTCGCATCTTTTCCGCTCTCCTGCACTAGATCGCGCGAATACGAACCTCCCCGACGCTGCAGTCGCGTTTGCACCGGCTCACGTGGGTCGGCACGGTTACGAAGCGATCCTCGGGGCAGGATCGGGGCATTCGACCGAGAACGAACGGCGTCAAACGTGGCGGTGGCTTACGCGTATAAACGATTGATTGATTGATTGATTGATTGATTGATTGATATGTGGGGTTTAACGTCCCAAAACCACCATATGATTATGAGAGACGCCGTAGTGGAGGGCTCCGGAAATTTCGACCACCTGGGGTACTTTAACATTCAGCCGAATCTAAGCAGACGGGCCTACAGCATTTCCGCCTCCATCGGAAATGCAGCCGCCGCAGCCGGGATTCGAACCCGCGACCTGCGGGTCAGCAGCCGAGTACCTTAGCCAATAGACCACCGCGGCGGGGCTTACGCGTACAAACGGTCCGAGTACTATGCGACAGGCAGAACATCGTGCGAGATACGCGGACGTGCCACGTACGGTTGAGAGCCCAAGAAAAAAATTGGAGCACGTAAATTCATCGACTATAGATAAAAGATAAGAGTCAAGGTGGCATTCAGACTCAAGAAAGTGATTCCTCGTTGTTACACTGCTCAGGGCACATTATTTTGGCACACGTGTAGAGGGGCAAGTCATGTGTGTAGGCTTTCGAAAACGCGAATTGTAGACGGAGAGGTCCTTACGCGATTTGAGTCGTGAACCTGCAGGTTGCGATCCTTCGTCTAAGATCGTTAAAGACAAGCAGGAAATAGTGTCCACCTATCTGAATCTACGGCTTGATAGCTTTGGTCAAGGTTCTCAGGCCACTTATAGCATATGCCGCACACGGTTGATCGATGTGTTGGGTTTAACGTCCAAAAACCACCACTTGATCATGGGAAACGTCAGTTGAGGGCTCCGAAAATTTAGACCACCTGGGGTTCTTTAACAGGCACCCAAATCTGAGCACACGGGCCTACAGTGCCGGACAGCGTTACGCACATATGTTATTCCTGTACTGTAGTTTCACTTGGAAGTTCTGTAGGTACACCATGGTATACTTACCCTTTTCAAAAATAACGAAAATCACCTGAAGGGCTGCCCTTTGCCTTATACGAAAGAAACTATGACGCAGCTTATTCCTACTTTTATATAGGGATCGAAGAGTGTTTCCTCCACCCCACAAAAAAGCTCCCGAGACCACAGGCGATGACCCTTCGGACGCTACAAACTAATTGTTATCCGATTCTCACTGTCATGCACTCTCTATTAGCAAATGACTTGAACTCGCAATGCCCTCACTGCGGCGAAACATGCGATGCTTTGGCGGGGCTTCTCGTTACGTGCAGATAAGGACCTCACTGAGCACAAATGGAGCTTGGCGGTCAAGTGCTCGGAATATCAGCAGTCCAGAGAACCTGCGATGCGGTGGTTGGGTTAGGTCTAACTATACCCCCGTGGAAGCGGCCCGCGGTGTCGCCCTAAAGGGTGGCACTTCTCGAGATCTTTAAATAAAGTTCTTCGTACCATACCGAATATCTTGCCCGATTTTACTAGGACCGGAAATAGCGCTATAATTTGGCCAATGTCAAAACATCTGGGTATTGACGGAATCAATATATTGTGAGTTTTGATCGGCCCAGAGGATTCTATACAGTTGGGAGCTCTCTCTATCAATCCGTTTAGAAAGCACCAAGGCCTCCTTGATTGGTTTAGACAGGGAGATGTTGTGAGAACTTGGCCACATGACGAAATTTGGAATGTTCTGAGTGGGCTCTACTGGTGCGTTTGTGGTACCTGACGAATAGTTACCAACGGAGGTACCGTGGGACGGATACGACTTATTACGACATTTTAGGGCGTCCACAGTTGTACGTACTGTTATACGGTATCTGCTAGCTATGCTTTCTTCACATAAGATAGTGGCCAGAAAAATTAATCATGAAACAATAACCAGATCGTGACGTGCCTTGATGAAGTCCCCACTATGAAGTTGATGCCAAAATGCAACTGAAGAATACAGGAGATACTTTATGGGAGACCGAATAGGAGACCATTCGGTCGTCTGGCAGAGACCTGCAGATGACCGGAGGTCTCTCTCATGGTCGTCCGGCTCATGCTCTCGGGAATGTACTCCAAAAGACGGGTCTCCGGAGGTCTGGTTATTGACGTCGCTTAGGAGAGGGCTCCCATTAGTTCCAGCTTGATTGATTGATATGTGGGGTTGAACGTCCCAATATCCGCTTATGATTATGAGAGACACCGTAGTGGAGGGCTCCGGAAATTTCGACCACCTGGAGATCGTTAACGTGCACCAAATCTGAGCACACGGGCATACAGCATTTTAGCCTCCTTCGGGTTCAGGCTTGTGTTCATTCGCCTTCGAGAAGGGAATGCCTCTAGACCTCTAAAGATGCAATCCTACTACAGCCTTCATTGTGGTCAAGGCCACTGAACTCTTTTGAGCGACATGCCGAAGTTTTCATACGTCTTCTCCGCCGAGGGTATCTACGTCTTCTCAAACGAGGAGGCACAAAAGAAGAGAACCGCCATATCTGTATACAGAACACTGAATTTTTTATTCGAAAAGATTTAGTTTTGTCCTAACTTAGAACATTCGCAGCCATACAGTCAATCTTAACTAGTATTAAATGGCACCAAAATAGTACGAGCTTCTCAATATTGTACGCTATTCTTGGTTTAGCGAGAAACATCACCGGTAAGTGCCAATAATTTTTAGGGAACAGTCACCCAAACGCTTACGTTTAACGCTGAGCCAATGGAAGATCCAGAGCAATCCTTCAAGCACTCCACGAAAATCAAACTTCATCACGGCGTTCACAAATCGACACCGCCTTGCGCGAAATCCACACGGACTATACAAAGCTGGAAAACAATCTCGAATGCAAATTCTACACGCGTTTTCACACCTCGCCAAACATCAACACGGAACGACTAATCGGAGCGAAAAATCTCGCGACGCAAACACGACGAATCTTTCTTTTCTTTCCAGTTTTCTCTTCTTTTTCTTTTACATTTCGAAAGGCAGGTTTCGTAACGAAACGATTTGGCTCGCCTCTCTGTGTATATCTCATTGCGGATTTCTTCCGAAACAGTGCGTACTTGATCCGCAAGGCTCCGCTCTGTTGAGCCACCATCGTTAACGCGTGCCCCGAAGCCACGCACCATCGGAGAGTCTGGGGAAACAAACGAGATACGAGTCTGGAAAGCACCGACAGGCCTCCGAAGGCAATGGAGCGCCCGCAGGGCGATTAGCGTTCAAGTGCCTGCCGGGCCCCTGGGGCACGGGGAAGCAAGCCTACCATATTGCATTTCATGTCGTTCGCGATATCTTCTTCAAGATTTAAGTTGTAAACTCGAATTAATCGTGTGAAAAAAAGCCGACCAGGAACGTGCGGAACGCGCAGCACCGTCACAGCAAAAGCTCGAAGAGCTGCCTTTCCTAGAATTTCTCTAACACACCTTGAGCAACTGCTATAAGCCCACTCGCTAGGTACCCACTACGCCATAAAGAATCTTAATTTTTGTGTAGCTAGGCTGGCATTCACTATGCTATACTTCATCGTTATTGGAAGAAGCATGGTATCACCTACATCGGTACCAACGACCGTGATGAAAGACGTGATATTCTTCTTCGGGCTGTCTCGAGCGAATCTTGAGGAACCACGTGAATCGTTCAACTCTTGAAGCCTCTAACTTCAACTCCAACTTGTTTTGCAGGACGTCACTTGGGACATAAAGCCCCGCCCAGTGCTTTTCAACTTACTTTAGCACTAACACGGAGATTCCTAAAATTTACTAGAGGAGACTGTGGCCCTGCGATCGTTCAGCAACCATGGGATCGATGGGTAGTAAACAAACTTGCCTAGTTTTCGTACTTTCTAGCGGCGAATCGTACTTATGGCTTCGTTTATGCTCTATTTCGGTTTTGTTTCGAAGAAAAGAACGAACCCTTATGAACTTCGCGACCAGATTTCAAAAGGCAATCCCAAAAAACATCATGGTGAAGTGCAACCACTGAACAATTGCTTATTTTCGTTTCGTGAGAAAGCAGCTCCAAGCCACACAAACACACACGGAGCCAGAATTACGAATATTGGACAACTTCATGTACTCCCCATCATTGCTATGCTCGCTGAAGCGCCGCACGTTGCAGCTCCCATAGACACTAGCACCAGAGTTCCCTCTAGTGTATATTCAGGAAACTTTATGATTATAAACGATGCTATTTCAATGCCGGATGCGAATGTGCCGATCTATATAGATGAGGTGCCAGCGTCTCCGGCGGTCGGGTTTGCTCTTTGTCTGGGAAAGAGAGGCTCGAGTTAAGAATCGACTCTAACGCGAAGACGTCTGGCACGCGTTTCGCCAGTGGGCACACTGCCCTGTTTTTGCACGAGCTTTGTCGGTTGTCCTTGTTGACTTACTCTGTACGAACGGAAAACTGGCGCGGGTGTGAATTGGGTCGTGGAAGATGGTGTCTCGTATTGCTCTCATCTGCTGCCGCCCTTTCTTTTTTTTATAATTTGTGGGCGTAGAGGTCATCCGCGCACTTAGACGGTGTTCGCTCCATAGCGACAAAGCGGGACTTACAGACAACGGCGATGCCGTTTGTGGGCGAAGCGGTGTTGCTGTTGTATGCAGAGCGTGCGATGAGTGCCAAGCTGGCTTGTATTCTAAAGTGAAGGTCAACTTTTCATGTTTAGGTCCAAAAGCATTAGTTAGAGAAATAAAAAAAAAATCGCAGAATATCCACGGAGTGAATGATGATGAGTGGGGCGAAGCGCCCGTCATTCCGTCCACGCGTGCGTCCGTCTGTCCGTCCGTGCTTCTGTCCGTCCATGCGTCAAACAGACGATGGACGGACGCGGCCTGCGGTTCATTCACGGTTTGTCGATAAAAACCTCCGAAGCCTCGCCCCACTCATCATTCACTACGTGAATATGCTGCTATGCGGTTACTACATACATGCATACATACAGACGACGACCGACCTTCGCCTTAGGGAGCTTCGCCCCTAAAAAACTGTTCGAAATAGAAGCCCTTTTAAGGCATGCGGAACTGGCCTCTCTCGGGGGGGCGGGGGGGGGGGGGGGGATTCCCAAGGGATGCCAGTTTGGCACAATGAATCAAAGCGCACGTAGTTCAAGAATTAAGCGACAAAGTGTATTTTGCTAACTGTACACATTCCACTATTTCCTTGACGGATGGCTTAATGAAACTGAGTTCATAAGGAACATGTAGGTGTGCTTTTTGCAAATGAGTAGGCTGAAGCGGGAGGATTTCTGTAGCGAGCGCTGAAGAGATCGGTCTCGGGCAATGTCTTGAAACTTGCTGCTCAGCTCAGAGTAAGGGCACGAAAAAAGCCGGGTGTGGGATAGGCGAATGAGTTAGGTCATCTTGTCTTCACGTCTACAGTAAATCATTCCCGTACAGCCACTAAGCCATGCTCTCTTCTAGGGCTGCAAAATAAGCGTGTTTTTCGCTCCTCAACCCTTCAGTTGTAACCTTAATGAACATGTAAAATTACGCTGTGGTACTATGCGAGTCACTGCCTATATTACCTCGTATAGCATTCGGGATAGGCCAGTGTCTACTAAAACATCGGTAGAACGTCCTTTGTGGCTTGTTTTGTTGATAGCTAGTCGATTTGACATCCGACCAGGACCCATGAGTCACTCACGTGGTTTCTTATGCTATACATTAAAGTTAGTCAAGTTCGAAAGTCATCATTGTTTTCTTCTACCATGGCATCACACCACCTCCAGGATCGAGAAACCACTGATTAAGCGATAACATCATCGTGACGTCAGAAACTTGGGAACTCTGTAATGTCATCAGCCACCTCGTTATTCCGTCTTGACACCAACGGTCGCTTTTTATCTTTTATGAAGTGCCTAAAGCATCGCCTTAGCACCTAACGTGGTTGCTTGGGCGAGTTGGTATGACAGGATTCACATAAAAACAGCGCCAATAACGAGGGACAAGGAAAGAAGGAGACAGACAGTGGTACTGACTTACAACAAGATTTATTTGCTGGAGCCGCGTAATATATAGTTGAGCAGTATCTGACAAATAAGAGAAATGACAAATCAAAGAAAACAGAATTCACATAACAACCGAGTAATCATCGTGATTACGCGCCATGAACATAACGTGTGCCAACGTTCTGAAGAAAAATATATTTGTTTTTGTGATAGAGCGATCGAAGGCCTGCTGACACATGCACTGCCCAGCCTTTCTATTTCTGCAGCCTCATAAATTTTGCGTATCATCTAGTCTTAATGACGCCTAATGACGGTACAGTGCTGAAAGTCGGGGACACAACCGCAGTCTCGGCAATGGATGCCTAGGTGGCTCGATTCTGTAGGAGAGACGTTGTGAGCGTGCTCTTTCAGCCGCTCATTTAAACACCTGCCAGTTTGGCCGATGTACCACTTGCCGCAGGACGTGGGGTAGAGAGTACACCACCCCTTCGATGCATGGAACGTACTTCTTCCGATGCTTGATTTCTTACTGTACGATCTGATAGCTACTGGAGCAGAGAAGCAGTGCATGCGGTCCACTATCATGTTTGAGATATTCACAACGTTTGTGCTTCGTATACGGTCTGACATATGTCGCCATTATTAGACTCACGAGTCCCAAAGAGCGAGGAGGGAGAAATATTTAATCTGAGAGGCAACAGCGCCTTGCCTTCTGGTGTTCAACTGGTTCTCCAGGATCCACTGAGGCACGTAGAATAAGGATCAATATTTAGATTAAGTCTTGCGCCGACGTCGT
This sequence comes from Rhipicephalus microplus, assembly GCF_013339725.1. Lineage (NCBI taxonomy): Eukaryota > Metazoa > Arthropoda > Arachnida > Ixodida > Ixodidae > Rhipicephalus > Rhipicephalus microplus. Next base: position 131,003,028 of record NC_051174.1, read on the forward strand.
GTTGTGCTCAATAAGTACTATATCACACACTTATTTACGAGAAATGTATAGTCGTCTGGCACTGAGAATAATCTGACCATGATTAGAACGTTACTTGGGGCAATTTTTATTGTTGCATCAACTGGACCATTGGCGGACCGTCCACAGTTTACCAGAATCGACTGGTATTCATTACGGTCACCTTGTTTTAGGTAACAGTGAGGAGTGACAGATTTGCTAGGGCTAAAAAATGAGAGCAGTATTTTTTTCTTTCTAAGGGATCAGAAAATCATGAGCAGAGCTCGCTTTGAGTACCATATCATTGTCCATGTCCATTAGGCCAGTCATTGGAAGCTTTTGAAATTACCAAAATTTTATCTGCTGTTCAGGCGATGTTGTGTTCAAGCCAATTTTTTTAAGACTACCGGTGTATCAAATGCCTCAGTTGAGGGGGCTGATGTGGCCTGAATAGGGGTGTTTATATATATATATTGTAACGAAATAAGACAAAGAGACAACGCCTTTGCTGCAGGCCGGCTGTTCTTTATCTGCTTCCTCCTCGTCGTCTTCCGTCTCTCCCAGGTATGCGCCGAGCACGATCGCCGCTTTGTCATCATTACACTCGGCCACGCTGCAGCTGGTCTACTCCTGTAAGAAAAACACAAACCAATGTCACGTTTGCCGCCGTATGCAGTTCTTCATCCGCGACACATGCACCGCAAAGTTATTCCGTTTTCTCTTGTCTCTGCGCGTATCAGAAGCTGTGGATCGTACTCGCCAAGTGTTATCTCCCAAGCGCTCAGAAATAATGTAAGGGCCGTCGTACTTTGGGTGCAGTTTGTTTGAAGACGATGGCGCACCTCGCTGTAGCCACACCTCATCACCTACACTGTATTTCGGCGCGGGACGGTGGCGTCGGTCGTAGTATCGCTTTTGTGCCTGTTGAGCATGCACAATCCTCCTACGCGCCTCCACACGGATATCGCGACAAAGTCTCTGGCGTGCAGCGGAACGCCCTACTTTAACGGGAGTGTCCAAACCGAACGTAGCATTCAGTTGCGGGAGCTGACCATAGACAATCTCGTAGGGGCAAGTTCCTGTGGAGCTGTGTGCCGCCGTGTTCACTGCGTACGCAGCTGCTTGGAGATGATCATCCCAGTCGGCCTCACCTCGTTTGTGATTCTTACAGTACGGTGCGAGTCTAGCCTGGATAGTCCTGGTTCGACCTTTCGGTCAGTCCGTTCGCCTGCGGATGGTATGCCGACGCGAAGTGATGGTCCACTCCAGCTTGTTGTAGGTAAGTGCGGAGCTCGCGACTGCGAAAGGTGGTCGACCGGTCGGAGATCAACTTGTTAGGAAGACCGTGTCGCCATTCGAAGCGATCTTTCAGGAATCGGATGACATGGCTAGCAGCAAGCGAAGGCACGGCCGCGACCTCTACGAACTTGGACAAGTAGTCCACAGCGAGTATAATGTAACGATTGCCCGCTGTCGTCATTGGAAGAGGCCCGATGTGATCTATGCCCAACGTGTGGAAAATTGTCTCTGGAGGCTTGATCGGCGTAAGAAGTCCATGTCGAGCTCCAGGACGTCGTTTGTGTTGCTGACAAATCTCGCAACTGGCAACGTATGAACGCACGCTTTTATCCATTTTCGGCCACCAAAAACGTTCTTGTGCCTTGCGTAAGGTGGCTCTGTAGCCAACATGGCCTCCCTCGGGAGTGTCATGGATGGCGCGTAGTACGCTCGATCTTAAGGTGTCAGGAATGACCAGGAGATGACACTCGGTGCTTTTATCGGCCCAGTGACGCCGATACAGCGTTCCATTACGTAAGACAAACTTGGCATTGCGTCCCGCATCGCCAATGGAGTCTATAACGGATGCGAGTCTTCCATCGGCTTGCTGAGCCTTGGTCACGTCCTGTTGAGAAAACAGGATCCAGGTTTCTCGATTTCGTGTGGAGAACTCCTCGATCGGATTTCGCGATAAAGCGTCCGCAAGCTGATTTTGTGCTCCAGCACGGTGACGGATGTCGTACGTATAGTCTTGGAGCCGAACAATCCATCGGGCAAACTTGTGCTTGAGGTGCTGCTTCTGGAACATCCACGCAATCGCGGAGTTGTCTGTTACTACCGTGAAGTGTCGGCCAAACAAGTAGTGGCGGAACTTTTCATCCACACTCCATACTACAGCCAAACACTCCAGTTCATTCGAATGATAATGCCGTTCTGCGTCCGATAGTTTACGACTGGCGTAGCAGATGACGTGCCCACGCCCACTCGAGTCACGTTGAAGTAAAACCGCCCCCAGGCCAATCTGACTCGCATCAGTATGGACTTCTGTCATCCAATCTTCATTAAAGTGGCAGAGCACCGGGCTATGTGTAAGCTGGTGTTTGAGGGTTTGGAAGGCGTTATCCTGCAAAGGACCCCACTGAAATTGGGCGTTTTTCTTCAGTAAGTCCGTGAGTGGAGCAGCAGTTGACGCAAAGCTCGGTACAAACTTGCGCAAGTATGACGCCATTCCTAGGAATACCTGGAGCTGTTTTATAGATGTTGGTGCAGGGTATTTGGCAACGGCGTCTATGCGTTCAGGCAAGGGTCGTACGCCATTATGAGATATCTGATAACCAAGATAAGATATTGTCGTCAACCCAAACTGGCACTTCTCGCGGTTAAGTCGAAAGCCGGTGTTGTATAGCCTCTGCAGAACCGTGTCGAGATTTTGTAGATGTTGTTTTTCTGTTTCCCCGATGACTAGAACGTCATCGAGGTACACGACGCAGGCACGGTCTATCAGTGTGCCTAACACTGTGTTCATGGCACGCTGAAAGGTGCTTGGAGCAGTTCGCAGACCGAACGGCATCCGATTAAACTCGTACAAGCCAGATGGTGTTCGGAAGGCCGTCTTAAACTTATCTTCTTCAGCCACGTTGATCTGCCAATACCCTGCTTTTAAATCTAGCGACGAAAAGAACCTCGCTTTCGTACGGCGTCAATAGCGTCGTCAATGCGTGGCAGCGGGTACGAGTCTGGTATGGTGTGCTTGTTCAGCTCTCGGTAGTCAACACAGAATCGGAGATTGCCGTCCTTTTTACGGACTAGGACAACAGGTGCTGCCCACGGGCTAGAAGATGGCCTGATTATGCTTGCGGCAAGCATTTCTTGCACCTGCTGGTCAATTAATATCCGCTCTCGTTCGGCATATCTACGTAACGGTATGGACACCGGCGGATGATTGTCGGTAGTAATATGGTGCACTAGCACGCTAGTTCCGGGAAGCTGAGTAGTAGTATCAGCGAAGAGCGATGCGTGCCTCTCGAGTATTGCGGGAAGTGTAAGTGGCGTCGTCAGCTCACCTTGGGATTGCGCCGGAGGCACACTTGGAGCCACAGGATGGAGGTTGACGGTACTTCCTTCCACCGTGAGGCGCACTTCCCCGGAGAGCAGGTAGTCGGCCCCTAAAACCATGTCTGTGGGCAGGTCGTCGAAGACGGGCACCGAGGACAAAAACTTGCTGCCGGCCTCGGTGTTGAGTTGCAGGTTTAGGGCACCGACCGGTAGTACGTCGCCCCCGAGACCCCGCAGTGGTGGCTCAGTCCAAGGCTGGAGAGGTTCGGAGGCGTGGCGGCGAAGCAACGCCGTACGTTGAGCTCCGGTATCAACGAGAGCTGTCAGTTCTCCGATGCCGTCGACGCGGACCTTGAGGGTTGGAAGTGGCGTGATTGATATTGCATCGCTTGAGGTTGGCTTTGTGGGCAGCTTTATACCCATGCCCGATGCGGCCACACGTATAGCATCCGCGTCTCGGTGAAGCTGGCTCCTTTGGGCCAACTGCAGCCGCCCGGCGATGAGACGTGTCCTGCAACTCCATTGCCTGGCGTACGAAAGTGGAGATGTGGACTGGGTGGTTGTAGGCGGACAAGACGGCTGCGTGCGTCGAGTCATGGATCCCGTCGATGATGTACTGCCTGGCTGCGGAGGGAGGTCCACTGTATATCGCGCGACGTCCTCGGTTGCACCTTGCCGGCGTGACCGCATGGTCATGAAACGGTCGTCGTAAGCGCTCGGAAGCGGCGCAAACGCGGACATCAGGGCCGCGCTCCATGTTTGCCATGTAGCGTATGTACTTGCCTTGGAAACGATGCACGCTTGGGCAGATCCTCGCAAACGTCCTTCGCGACCGACTTCTTAATCGTGTCGCTCCACGAGTAATTTAAGGGCAACCGAGTTTATCACGCTTACCCAGTTGGTAGGGTCATCCTTGAATCCATGAAAATATGGAATTTCGTTCTCGTTGAACGATCCAAAAGAGGCGCGCCAACCCGGATGTCTTGAGCTCTTGGGCGAACAGAGAGAAGCCTCGAGAAATGGCCTCGCTGCAGTCATGATGCGGTGCCGCCGTGGAGGCTTGGACGCCGTCCGTGATCGGTGGGGAGTTCGAGAGCACTCGTCCACTTCGAAGTGTAGTGGACGCAGGGATATCGGGGTCAGTAGTTCGCGACTGCGCCATTGTAACGAAATAAGACAAAGAGACAACGCCTTTGCTGCAGGCCGGCTGTTCTTTATCTGCTTCCTCCTCGTCGTCTTCCGTCTCTCCCAGGTATGCGCCGAGCACGATCGCCGCTTTGTCATCATTACAATATATATATATATATATATATATATATATATATATATATATATATATATATATATATATATATATATATATATATATATATATATATATATATATATTCAAGTGAGTTTCGTAAGGCGTGATGCAGAGATGGCTGGGCCCTTTTCATAAATTTCTGGCATTAACTCTTTCGAACTCTTTCGTTACCGCGCGAAAATGGTTGTTTTTCGTATGTCTCAGGAAGATCATTTTTGCCAGTTTGCAACGTACTCCGACGAGCGTTGCCCATACCAAACTTTGCACAATGAAATGCTCTTTCGAAATATTATATTTTGTAGAGCAACAAAAAAGTTTAGAATGAGTAAAAGTGTGAGAAGTGTGTAAATTTTTATTGATAGCTGATAAACAGTGCAATAAAAATACTATGTATGCAAAAATATTCAAAACAAAGAAAATTCAGAATAAATATTTTGTAGACGAATCACTCAGGAACAAGATAAAAAATAATGAATGTTGAACAAAATGTTTCTCTACACATAGAAAGAAAGTCAGAACCGAGGTGTTATTTAAAGCTTCTTGCCATGCGGTGAAGCATTGCATTGTTTTTCGTGAGGCACAGGCGAACTCGTACACTTTTCTTAGTAAATTTTTGTTGTGTTGCGGTAAGAGTCTCCAGGTGTTCCAATATAGACGGATGCCCGTGAAGTGAATAATCCCTCTATAAACGAGATGCCCAATGAACTCAGTTATTTTATCAAGCGTCAACTCTTTCCATGAGCCACCTCACTTCGCATAGGTTGGCGTTCCAATGTATGCATCCAAGCATAATTCTTTGCATTTTTGCGCATATTTTATATTAAAAAAACACAATATCGCGCGCACTTCTAAAACGTTTCGCACTGCTTCGTAGTCAGGGTCAAGATGTACTCCAGGGACCGTCTTGTCGTTAGGAGAAGGTCTGCAGCTGACGCCAGCACACCACGCTCCAGCGATTGATTGATTGATTGATTGATATGTGGGGTTTAACGTCCCAAAACCACCATTTGATTATGAGAGACGCCGTAGTGGAGGGCTCCGGAAATTTAGATCACCTGGGGTTCTTTAACGTGCACCCAAATCTGAGCACACGGGCCTACAACATTTCCGCCTCCATCGGAAATGCAGCCGCCGCAGCCGGGATTCGAACCCGCGACCTGCGGGTCAGCAGCCGAGTACCTTAGCCACTAGACCACCGCGGCGGGGCCCCCAGCGAAGTGTGGTCCTCGCACATAACCAGAGAAGCTTTAAGATTGTGCACAAAGGTCGGCGTCTATACGCACTTGCGGCGGAGGACACAACTTTAGGATGTAAACAAAACAAACCCACGAACGGCAGCGGATGTCTCGGGCTGACGCGAAACACCACAAAACTCGAAGCTGAGGCGCGGTCATCCTCGGACTTCTAAGTTCGCCCTCACTCAATTCAGGCGGGATTGCAAGAGAGTTTCGAGCAGCGTGTGTGTTATGCAGCGCTGGTGCGTGCCCATGCACGCATGACGATGACGCCATAGGTGCGACTAGTAACACTAGGCGGGACCGGGTATCTAGTATAACGATGCAAGCAAAAACCAAAGCTGCTGGAAACTGTCAGAGAAGGCTGCCTCGACACTTTAAACACGCGGCGGACCTTCGTAAATATTTTTGTAGAACAAATATTCCCCCACTCTTAGGAACAGCTCTCGATTGAAGAGTTGGCACAAACTTCTGGCAATATAGTTACTGCTCAACATTGTGAAATTGCGAAGGTGACACTTTAATCGAATATTTCGCTTTGAAAGGTTCTTTTTTATTACCGAACTTCGATGTTACTGTAGTATATTCCCGAGAGGCACGCATTTCTGTCAAGTTCGTCATCCCACTGCACTTTTGCGACAATACACGCACATTGGTTCACTCAAAGGTCTATCAAAAATTACTATGTTGCCACAACGGGCAAACTCAAATTGATTCTGAAAGCTGACTGGCTGTACTAACTACTTGAAAATTCTGAGAAGTGCACGAAAAACAAAAATAACACGCCGATATCGACGATCCAAAAGCGTATCATGGTAACGAAAGAGTAATAGACATATAAGAGGCTTTGTCAAAACTCATCGAAGTGTTCATAATGAATGGGTACAGGGATGAACTTAGGTGTTGATAGACTCACGCGAAATAGCAAATATATAAATTATATAATTTCGTGGTGTAAACAGTGCATACTTCAGGTAAGTATTGCGGAAAGACGTCTTAATGTAACAGTGTAATACTATAGCGAGTATTTAAATAAATAAATCCCTAAATAAATAAATAAATAAATTAATTAATAACATGTTCATCTCGAGTAAGCTGTCGGGTCCAAGCCAAGTTCAACACGACCGAATGAAATATATTCGGTAACAACTCAAACAGAAAGTCAGTGGAAAAGACGAATAGGTGTTTCAGTGCAATTACATCAAAAACATTGTTTTTTTTACCACCGACGCCCCGGCGTTACCAGCCTATTCACTAAAAGAAAGTTTATTTTCTCTCCTAGCCTATTCCCATTTTCTGCGCAGCTTAGAGCCGTGAACGCACAAGTCACGCACATAGAGTGCTTTTAAATAACTCCAGACCTTTCACCTTTTCAACAGTTGCCGCAAAAGTCGTGTGACCACATGATAGCGCGAAATTTAATAAAGCAAGTTGATAGATTCAGGGACAGCAATTACCCTGATGCCTTGATCACTGCCTTGGTTGAGAGGCTCTTGAAAACAGCCGGAAACACGTGTAGAACCAACCTAGGATTAAAATAAAAGGTAAAAGAGACGGCTGTTGTCATGCCCCGAGTCCACGGCATTTCGCGCGGACTGAAAAAAGATTGCCAGCAGGCATGGCGTACCCACGACCTTCACGGCACCTCACAAATTCATTTCACTTTGTCACCAAGTAAACGGCAACCACCAGAAGAACAACCATACATGTTCTGTTAAGCATGTCAACAAGTCTGTATCATATGAAAAAAAAAATTGTATACGGGACTTCTTTACCATGCGGAAATCGGTACGTTATGCAAACTGGTATAGGTGTCTTAATTCACGTTTACGCGAGCGCGATTACAACTGCAAGCACATTAGTCACCCCCGGTAACTTAGCTACCCATTGCATGAAGTGTCTTTGTAAGCCAAATTTCAAAAAAACACCATTGTTTTATCAAGATCCAAAGACAAAAAGGAAATAGAAATCATTGAAGCTTTCATGATGCGCAGGCTCGGTGAAGACAGCTGTGTTAGTGACTCGCTCGCTGGATTCCGTGCCGACCGGTTGTGCCCTCGCGATCTCTGACGACAGCGAAGCTCTGGCCGACTGGGCTAGTTTTACACCACCTCCTAACGCCGGTCCCCGACGACGAAGACAGCGTAGCTCTGGCCGACTGAGCTTGCCCTACGCCAACTCCTGACGCCAATAAGAGCTCTCGCCAGTGGTTTCCCGTCCTCGGACTCCTGTAACCGTGTCCATCTTTCCTGTCTTCTCCTTACTTCCGTCGTTCACTGTCCCTGCACCTCGCTCACTCCTTCCTCTCTCTCTCTATCTCTTTACCTTTTTATCCTATCCTTTTAATCCCTTCTCTACCCCCATCCTTCGTGAGCTACTGTTGAGGTGTCCTCCCCTTGAGAGACCACTACGGGGCTCTTTTTCCTCTTCTTTTCATTTAAAATCCCTTCCCCCTTCCCCCCAGGTGTGTTAGTGTACCACGAATTCATTTGTCCAACGATGAACATGTTTTTTTTTACGTAGATATTTTCGACAGTTGACAAGGCCAGATTTGACGTCTCGCAGATGGTTGCTTCATTGTGGTGGACAGTGCACAGGTTTACGCTCTTTCTTTTCTTCTGCCTTTCACTCTATATATCTTTGTCGTATTTCCGTCGAATAAACAGCTGTTACTTCACGCTCGTGTGTGTCCTACCTGTGCTTCAGTGTGTCTTTTAGCGTTCAATTCTAGCGCGTCGCGAGTGTCAACCTTTCACTTCAGTCGGGCTATTTCGTAACAACACGTGTGTGTACAATGTGCTCCATTCCTTTATTTTGCGGATAAATTAGGTTCTAAATGAGTAAAACCGCACAGCTTGTTTTTTTTAAAATTAAAGGTAATAATGACAGAAATGACTCGCCAACAACGATCATGGCCGTTATTGATATCCCTACTTTACAATACCGAAGAGCTGTTGCCCGGCTGAAGTTTCTACACTCACTTTATTTCCGTAAATTTAACATTAGTCCAGAAACTTATATAAGAAATCGAATCTCAAGACAAACTCGACATACGTACAGTTACACTCTTGAACCTTACTTCGCACGTACTAATCTTTTCATGAACTCGTTCTTTCCTTGGACGATCAATGATTGGAACGCGTTACCTTTTGTATCGTTCTGTGATAATTAAAATCCTGACTTCAATAACTATGTATCTTTCCGTTTTTAACCGTTCAACTCAAGATCTCAGACTGTCTCACGTTGTATCTGATTTGCATTATCTGGTTGCAACTTGCAATTTCTTGCTGCCATTTTACTTTGTTCAAATGTTATCCTGTGTTCTACCGCCTTAACGTGTTTTTATTGCTTGAAATTTCTTTTTATTGAAGTTACATTTTGAATCACTTTTTTATTATGCCCCCTGCTTGTTCTTTCGACCGCAGTATTCTGTAAATAAATAAAAATAATTTAGTCACTATTACAACTAAGTATAATGAAAGACGCACCACTCACTCCAAGCAAGATGCACGGTTCATAGAAGGGCGGATTTCTAAAGTCAGAAGTGAATAATCGTGCACGCACGGGGAAAGCGTTCCAGTAGCTGTTCCGTTCACTGATGCCACCACCAAGGCGGATTAAAAAAAAATTGCTGGAGTGGAAACTCCCGCAATCCCTTGCCAGCAGAAGTGAAGCCAGCTTTTGCCCCTGCCAAGATGGCGGAAACACGCTCTTTTCTGGTAGCGCCCACTTAAAGATCAAGTGGCTTTGATATGTTAGGTAAATTCTACGTTAGTTCTACAATGAAAGATAGTTGTTCCCGACGAAATATTATACATATACGAGTATGGGCGACTGAACTCGCCAAGAACTTTGCCTCCAATACGAGGCTCACTATATGAAAACTAGTAACACTAAGATGCACTTGGAGCACTGTGTTACCCGAAAAAGTTTCCACATTACACTCCAGGGAAACGCTTCGTTCTTAATCGCTGAACGGCGATACTTTATTATGCCCCTAGTAAGATGGTCGCCGCAGCGCCATCTTTCCAGGGGCACGGCTTCACTCCTAGGCTGTGATTTCATTCCAGTATTTTTTTAATCCCCCTTGGCCACCACCCACGGGGCTTGATGTCAGCTGCGGCGCAAGTTCGCACCACAGACGTTCGCGGAGCAAAGAAACAAAAACAAGGGGAGAAATCGGATTACACTGTTATCTATTTTATCGACAATTCGCCATGCCAGAACCGCTCCCGCCAAACCAGGTTGCAGTAAGCGCTAATCGGAACGTCAGCCGTCCTTGAACGCAGGCTACACCGACGAATCCGCGTTGTTCGGTATACACTGCGGTATCAGAGACGAGCTTCCTACCCACTGCAGTAAAGAACAACGCAACTATTTGGTTAGCGGTGACCCGCTTGTAGTGCGTCTAGTTGCGACAGGGTGATTACTCAATGGGGCGACGAAATGTGAAGGCGACGTGTAGCGCGTACTAAGCGATACTTCCAATTTTTTTGTTTATTATACTAAACTATGGAACGCAGCAGAGTCATCTTTATCGAAGGTGACACCACCCGTTCTTGAAGAGCAGCCGTACAAAACGATCTAGATGTCAAGCGAAAACACTTCCTGTTAGCGTCGTACACACGCAATCAGCCATCTGCGGGGCTCCCGAGGCACCGCACGTTCCTACGGGACGATGTCGTCGGCGGCAGTGTGTAAAGACGTCTCCCCGCCGTTGTTTTAACCTGGATTCCGCTTTAAGTCCAAGGTCGTCGTTGCTGTGCCGGGATTGTCTGCCAGAGCTTACGCGCCTTTACAACTTTCCTGCCCTCATTGGCTTCGGGTGATACCTCACTCCGCGGAACAAGTAGGATCTTCGAAATTCCTTCTTCTGGGCGAGAACTACGTTCCGTTGTATACTTTATTCCTGATCAAAAAAAAAAAATGAAAGTGAAAGTCTGCTCTTTCCTTCTCGTGTACATATCTCCCTTACTCTTCCTCTTTCGCCCATCTGAACCGAATTCGAATTCCGACGACGAATACAGTCGTCTCCCAGAGCATAGCGCACAGTTTAGGGCGAGGATGATAGTCTCGCTGCACCCTCTTGCAAGGAGGGGAGTCCTGCTAGAAGGTTTTCGAATTGCCGAATTAAGTTTCGACTGGAGCGCACGCGGGTGGTGTGGCGGCTCTTCCACCTCCCGCCCTTCTCTCAGCCTCTCCCGCTCGCGACTCCTTGAGAGTCGAACGGCGCATATCTCTCCCCCCCCCCCCCCCGAACCAGGGCTTATCTTTACCCCGTACACCTCTGCGCTCATCGGATTATCCGGCGGCGGCATCGGACATGGGAAGGGGGGGGGGGACTCACGCCGGAGACGCCTCGCGATGTTTGGGACGATGCGACAAAAAACTCTTCATCGTCGAGGTGATCGTTTTCCGAGACATCGTAGTTCGTGTGGGGTCGAAGGAGGGGATACGGAGGAAGGAGAGGAGGGCAGGCACGGGGTTTCTCTTCTGTGTTGTGCCAGAAAGGGGGGCGGGGGGCACAATAGAAGAAGAGACCGTCGTTACCGGGAGGCTTCCTTTCATTCGGTCGCTCTGCGGGCGAGGTGGTACGCAGAGAGGAGTAGCGATCGTTTGGACTGATCTTCAGGGCGGTATATAAAAGTGAACGGGGCCCCAGGGATCAGAGGCCATCTTCTTGAAAAGTGCCACAACGGTTGGGACAAGGGGGGAAAAGCCAGCCACCACACTTCAGGATGCAGGCCCTCGTGAGTACCGGGGACACACCCCGACGCAGCAATTGCTCTAGCGGCGCTTGCACTCGAGTGCGATTGTGCTCTGGGAAATCGTCCACACGTCACCCCTTGCTGGACGGTGCGCGTAACGATTCGACGCCTCTGGCTTCCCGATGGATTACTCTGCGGCGTCGACTTCTGCCACACCGGCGACCACGTGGTCTTCCATGACGTGCGAGCACGGTCCGCGCGAGGTTCCACGGGAGTTTTAGAGTAGTCGGGAAGCCGCCTCAGTGGTACAGTATAATGCTCGGCCGCTGAAGCGAAGGTCGCGGGATCGAATCCCAGCCGCGGCGGCCGCATTTCAGTGGAAACGAAACGCGAGGTGCACGTCAAGAACCCCATATGGCCGAAAATGTCGAAGACCTCCTTTACGGCGTGTCTCGTAATCACAGTGATGTTTCAGGAAGTGAAACCCAACAATTCATTGTAATATGTCTAAGAAAGATGATATACAGGTATTCAGACAAAGGTGAGCACTTTCTTGATAGGCGAAGTCTAGCGGTGCAGTGTAGACCTTACTAAACGACGTTCCTTGTTAAACCTTCATGCCAGAAAACTTCAGTTTTTTTATCATCTTTCCATTCGCTTATTGAAGATACGCTTATTCGCCGAGACTGCAGCTGAGCGACAAATATGATTGAGATGTCGTCTTCGACGTCAACGCTTTTGCCCTGTTATTAGCAGTTCCATATTGAGCAATTAATGGTAGGCAAAAGCCGCTTTGCCCACTCTGGACCCAAAACTTCCCTACAGGTCATCCACACCTTCAAGCCGCACGATAACATAATTTTGATCGATGAGCCAGGCATTGGAAGGTTTCTCAAAATATCATTTTTGCGTAGGATGTTCCCGGAAATATACGTTTCGTTCTTTGACGTGACAACGCAGTAACGCTACGACGTGGTAACAGCGCACTGAATATCAGCTAATACATATCGTACTTTCTAACTATTCGTGTTTGACTAAGAATACGTGGTTTGCGATGTATTCTAATGATGATATGTGGGGTTTAACGTGCAAAAACCACGATATGATTACGAGAGACGCCGTAGTGGAGCGGTCCGGAAATTTCGACCACCTGGGGTGCTTTAACGTGCACCCAAATCGCAGCACACGGGTCTACAGCACTTTCGGCTCCATCGAAAAGGCAGCCACCACAGCCCGGGATTCGATCCCGCGACCTGCGGGTCAGCAGCCGAGTACCTTAGCGCACTAGACCACCACGGCGGGGCTGCGATGTGTTCTACGAAAGCATGGCTGCTCTTTTGATTGTTCTGCAGAAGCTGTGGGCGGTTGAGGGCCACTAAGACAGAGCAAATACAAAACAAGACACGGTGCTCATAGAGCTGGAAACTAGACCTCACCAATATAGCGCGATTCATACTTGACCACTTTGCGATTGCGTGTTGGCATACGAATGGCTATAGTGTTCGTGAACAGGAGTATCGCAGAGGACAACGTCTGCACAAGCGAACTTTTCTTCTACTACGCCGCAAGTGCATGCGCTAGCGCATGTACATTCATGTTCGCACAAGAATTCACGAAGTCGTCGAGCATGCCAGGCAACGCCAATTCCCGGCCGTAGGACAGGAAGGGGTTGAGCAGGAGAGGACAAACCGACACGTGGCATGTCCGTTTCGATCGTGATGCACTTGAGAGGATCAAGATTAATAACCCGACCTTGGCTGAGCTTCAAGGCCAGATGCAGCACAAATCCGTTTTCTGAGCGTGAACCTGTAGGTTGTAGAGCCATTTTTTTAAAGTGGAAAAGGATAGCGCTTCCAGGCAGGGGGGAAAAATTCGGAGAAATTTAAGCTTCGCCTATAATAGTTGAACGCGATAGCGAAATCCCGGCCCCTAGCACGCCATTCAACCGCTAAGTGCATACTTATTCATATGTTTTGTTACATACACACGCACGCACACAGTAGATTGGACCAGCGCGCGCTATTATCGCCGAATGGGCTCGTTTTCTTCGTGACACCTGTCGAACAAAATGCGTTTAGGGGCCCTGAAGCACTTTTTCAAGTAACCATGGAATGAATGCACTAGAAGAGCTTATTGCCTCACGAATTCAACGCCGCAATAATTTTTAAGAATCCGTCCAGTGCGATTGAAGTCACAAAAGTTTGTCGCATGGTGCAATCGCATTATCTCTTCTCTCGTCCTGACGAAAGCGCTGGAAGCTATGCAGGGAGGGTGGCAGGGCAAAGAAACTACGGCGCCTCGTGACCTCGAGCACTTTTTTTTTTCTTCGAATGCGCTGCTTTTTTGTGTGTAATCACGCGTGCACGCGTGGACAAGTAGCGGCCTCCCGCGGCTATCTCGGTAACTTGATTTTTCGGTCACAGACGCACAGACGATTTTTCGCTCACAACCAACGGGGCAGACGCCGGTGGCGGGTTTTCTGCGACACGAGCTCTTTAGCGCTATCGCATTAAAAGAAAGCCACTCTGTGGCCTTTGAACGCGGGGTAGTTTAGTGGCGTCATATGACTTCCTAGCTCTCCATAATTCATAGCGTGGTCCTCGCCCCGGATGTATTGATGCCTTAAATGACCAGGCATAACCTCATGGCTGAGCTGCCGCCTTCGCGCAAAGACCGCGAGCCACGCGAAGGCCTTGCCCAAAAAGAGTGTTCTACACTCATCACTCCAGATACGAGCGGCCATGGTTGAAGCTCTCAGAGCTTTAAGCATGCGCTAAAAGAGTGTCCCACACTCACCACCTAGGATACGAGTCACCCTGTCTGACGCTGTCACGGATTCATACGTGTGCAGGCGTACGCAACAATCTTGACGGGGAAGCACCTCCTGTCTCAGCTCATTGAGTGGAACATCGGACACTTAATTGGTACCGACAAAACATGGTACCGACAAAAAAAAAGAGAATTTTTCGTCCACTTAAAAGCGGCCCTGCAACACTTTTTCAGAACGATAAGAAAACAATGTCTATTGATAGTCGAAGCTCCCGAGAACATATGAGCCAAACATTTTGGCGCAGCACGTGGCCTGCAATTGACAATGTATTCTCAAAGTCTACTCGAAATCGCGTTCGGTGTTCTCTCTACAAATGATGCCATAAACACTAATGACCATGTCGAAAACCCATAGTACACAGCTATTGTTGGTATCGAGCATCGTGGGCTGCATAGTCACCACGGCCGCCACGGGATGGCACTACTCGAGGTCTAACCGGATCCTTCAGAGTGGTAGGCCGTTAAGTTGGGGGTGGTTTCTTTGACCGTTGCCAGTCAGTAGGCGCGCGCAGCGGTGCCCCTTGTAGCCAGCCACCACCGACTTATACACCTGCCGCTGCAACGGATCCGGCGAGTCGTGGCTACAGCTGATTTCTTTCGTTCAAAGTACGGATGAAAGCAGCACGTTCGTGTTGCACCTACGCGCGAGTCACGTGTTCTTTTGAATTTCGCGGGCTTTTTTTGAAGGTTGAAAAAAAAAGTGCATGCGTGAGCCATTCTTTATCACAAATAATGTGATAGGTGAGCCTGAAGATGCTCTCAGACTTTGCGAGTCTGATTTCTTGCCTAAAGTCAACATTCATCGAGTTAGTAAGATTGCTCCAATTAACAAATTAGTTACCTGCAAAAGAAAAACGCTGGCTGTAGTGCTTAAGGTGGCAGTCAGCAACATGCAACTGATTTCTCTCGGCTAAGGATAGCTGGGACATCTGGTATGTCACCGATTTTACATGTTTGTAACGCCTGCGTTGTGTGATTCTGTGTGTCAGCTTTGGCTGTTCGTGCTACATTATGATTATCAGTAAGCACCAACTTGCCCAAAAAGTAGTCCTTATGCTTTGATGACGTAATGATCATGCTAACATTCAATACTGCCTCGGGCACATGAGCCCAGACTTTCATGAATAAATTGGTCAAAATTGGTTGAGAGCTGGGACAGCTATTTCCATGTAGACCGAAGGCAGAGAAGTATTCGAGGAATAGCTTTCGAATATTGTATAACAATCAGTTAATCAGTCACGTTACCGATTAGCTAACTGTTAAGTCAGAGAGTAATGACAGTAGAATTGCTGTTAGGACAAGCTCCAGTAATATCTTCATGCGTGCCTTCGATATGGTGCATGAGTGGCAATCACCTGTCAGTTGACTACCTCGCGAAATCAGAGAAACGCTGTATCAGCAGGGTAATATGCCTCGTGCGCTTCGATAAGTGGCTCCATCTTGGTCGTAGATGACATAGCCACAGCTGAGTGGTGAAGTTTGTGGGAAAACAGCTGTGAAAAGGAGAAGAGGGAAAACCAATTGAGAAACAATTAAAGCAACCCAACGACGACCTTGTCACACCCACTCTCTGCATTTTCATTAGTTGTTGCACTCGGTTTCACCCGGTCCAGTAGCACAACCATGCAAGAACTGGTCGCACAAGCAGCTCTATTGATACGTTAACTAATGTACAAACGTGACATCGCCTGGCGACGCATTCGGTAGATGCTTTGTACTGTACAAGATATTTATCACATGCTCATGAAATCTAATGCATCAGGGATCATTCCAAAATATAGCTGTTTCTATACGCCATTCCGGAGCCTTTGTTGGGCAGAGTGTTTATTTACAGTTTCATATATTCATATACGTTTTTTTAAGAATATGAAGATCATTTTCTGAAAAGCTGCGTTCTTATTTTCCCCCTACTTCAGAATAGTAAACTTTGATATAGCAGAATTATAAAGACTGCCAAGAACGTCCTTTCAATACCTGCTCAATAGGCTGCGTTTCTTGTTAACCACTTCCGCATGTTCTCTTATGATGTAATGATTCGTATCAGTGACTCAGTGGCTCTAAACTCTGAAGTATTGAATGGGAGCATAAAGTCACAAGCGAAAGTTGGGTGACAACGGTTTGGTGACCATCTTCATGGACGGCTACATGTGCACATTGAAATACTACTTCAGTGCATTGAACATGCAAAATCTGCGCACCATTGAATTTCAGCCCACATCCTCGCGCTACACGAAAAAATATTGCTTGTACGACTGATTGGTCTCTAAATCTAAACCAGAAGGTTCCTAATCTAAACGAACGGTGACTGCAGGTGCTATCACAGTTTGTTTTTTCGTTGTTGTGGACCCTTGCAAGGAATGCTAGCGGTGCAATCCTCTACGCAGTCAATGTATACTGCGCGGTAGAAAACAGGGACGAGAATCAAACAAGGACAAGCGTAGACTATCAAATGAAATTATATGACGCACTGCATAAAAAGGGTCGCCCATCGCATGGTCGGCCAAAACATGTGTGTGCAAGTTCTTTTTATTCCGCACCTTGTAAACAAGCTTTCCCAACTTGCCAAAATGACATGTGCAAGCAATAAGCCCTAACGTTCTTGCAATGCCGAGCACAAGTCGCAGTTTGTCTGACGTGACATGCATGTAGTATACAGGACTCCGCCACCATGTTGTAGCTTGGTACATCAGGCAGGCTGGGAAGTGCCTCAATAAGCAGCTGCGTGAGCACGCACATAATGTACGCAAAGTCTACGAAGGTTTCTTGGCTGAGCATGTCAGCAGGTGTAGATGTCATATGCAGTTACAGAATAGAGCTGTACTGCATAAGCACGATTCTAACCAGGTCAAACGACGATCATACCCTGATGATCATTGAAGCAGATAAAATAGCGCGGAAACCTGACAACTGCGTGAGCAAACCTATTGATTGCTCTCCTGGATATAGAGCTTCAGTATCTGGCATATGAATCTGCTAGTCTGCCTCATCCTTCTTCGGGTGTACGAATTTTCTAGTTTGTTAAAACGCCAACGTTTCTTTTTCTGTTCATCAAAATTTATGTAGTGCGGGATAAATAATCTTTCAGCTGATAGTCTGCGCTTGGCCTTGTCTGCTTCTCGTCCCTGTTTTCGACATCTATCATGAATCACCAACTGCCCCAATCGTCCACTTTGACTCTACGCAGTGCATCGCCGTCATCTTGGGCCTGGCCAACAATGTCTTCGCGGGCTTTCTGCACGGTGGTGGCGCCGCCATCCTCCAGCCTGCCGCCCCCACCGGAGTAGCCGTCGGAACAGCCTACCCGGCGAACCTGGCATACAGGCCTGCCCGCGCTGCCCAGTTGGTGCAACAAGCAGCGCGCCCTGTCACAGTAGCGAGACCTGCCGTGTCTGTAGCCACTGCCCCGGCTGCAACTGTCACTTACCAGCAGCCGGCACAGGTCGCCTTCCGCGGCCTCTTGGGCGGCGCCGCACCGGCGGCCACTTTCCTCAGCCATGCACCGGCTGTGACTCAGGTGCGACGGGCTTTCGTCCAGCAGGCTCCCGTAAGAGTCAACGTAGTGCAGCCGGTGTCCTACGCAGCGCAGGCTCCATTCCCGGCCGTGGGTCAGACCTTGATCGGACCGGCACCAGGAGGAGGCGTCCACGTGAAGCACATTGTTCCCGCCACCACGGCGCAACAGCCATTCAGACAGTACGTAGCTGCTGCTCCTGCCCCTGCAGCGGTTGTCCAGCAGGCGCCCGTACACGTCAAGCACATCGTATCGGCGCCTGCGCCCACATTTGTGCAACAGGCACCTGTTGTGAGACAGGTCGCCGTCGCCGCACCAACGACAACGTTCGTCCAACAAACTCCCGTCCTTCGACAAGTAGCTGTGCCGGCTCCTGCTGTTGTGCACCAGCCTCCGGTGCACGTAAAACAAGTATTCTCCGCTCCGGCTCCCGCAGCCTTCGTTCAATCAGTCCCGCTCGCGAGACAGTTCGCCGTGCAGGCACCGACTCGGGCTTTGCTTCAGCAAGCGCCCGTGCACATCAAGCATATCGTCCAAGCCCCTGCTCCAGCTGTCGTCCAACACGCCGCACCTGTCTTTAGTGCTCCTCGTGTGACCGTTGCGGCAGCTCAACATCCGGCCTTCGGATTCCGTCAGGTGACTGTCCCAGGTCCAGCAGTTTCCTACCGCACTGCTGCCGCAGCTGCTCCTGTAGCTACTTTCGGAGCGGGTCTCGGTTTCGGTCACACTATCGCCGCAGCTCCGGCGCAAGTGCATGTCAAGCAGCTCGTGTCTGCTCCAGTGGCTCCAGCAGCCACAACTTTCGTACAGCAAGCACCAGCCGTTAGCGTGCGGCATTTGGCAGTGGCTGCACCAGCGGCACCTGCGTTTGCTCCTAGAGTAACAGTCGCCGCACCAGCGCCCACACTAGTCCAGCCGGCTCTTCCAGCATTTGCGGCTCCTCGCGTAACCGTGACTGCGCAAGCGCCTGTTCACTATAAGCAGTTCGTGTCCGCTCCCGCACCCACTGCGACCGTAGTTCAGCACGCTGCACCAGCGCTCTCCTATCGCACCGCAGCGGTAGCAGCCCCAGTGGCCACATTTGGAGCTGGTCTAGGTTTCGGTCACACACTCGCCGCTCCTGCAGTCGTTCATCACGCCGCGCCAGCTCTTAGTGTTGCGGCTCCCACCCCGCCAGCTTTCCGTCCACTTGCCCTTCCCGCTCCCACTGTATTGCAGCACGCCGCACCTGCTGTCGCTTACCGCTCCGCCGCTGTTGCCGCTCCTCTGGCAACATTCGGAGCTGGCCTCGGATTCGGTCACACACTTGCTGCTCCTGCTCTGGCCGCTCCGGCACCCGTGCATGTTAGGCAGTTCCTGTCGGCCCAACATCAAACTGTTGTCCATCACGCAGCCTCTGCGTTCGCCACTCCTAGATATTCGGTAGCTGCTCCAGCACCCACTGTTCTTCAACAAGCTGCGCCAGTGTTCACTCCACCACGCGTTGCAGTAGCTGCCCCAGCACCGGCTGTTATCCACCACGCAGCTCCCACTGTTGCCTACCGCAGTGCTGCCCTCGCTGCTCCTGTAGCGACCTTCGGAGCTGGTCTCGGCTTCGGCCACACTCTCGCCGCTCCAGCGCTCCCCGCTACAGCACCCGTGCATGTTAAGCAATTCGTCTCTGCTCCCGCACCAACAGTTGTTCACCACGCAGCTCCCGCGTACACTGCTCCTCGGTTCACAGTAGCGGCACCAGCTGCACCTGTATTTGCCGTTCCGAGAGTTAGAGTCACCGCTCCCACCTCGGCGGTGGTCCATCATTCCGCTCCTGCTGTTGCTTACCGCAGTGCTGCGCTCGCCGCTCCCGTGGCGACCTTTGGAGCTGGTCTCGGCTTCGGCCACACCCTAGCTGCTCCGGCGTTCACAGCCCCCGCGCCCGTGCATGTTAGGCAGTTCGTATCTGCTCCCGTGCCAGCGGTTGTTCACCATGCTGCACCTAGATTCGCAGCCCCAGCCGCACCTGTATTTGCAGCCCCGCGTGTAACGGTCACCGCACCAGCGCCAGCAGTTCTCCATCACGCTGCTCCCGCCGTCGCCTACCGTACTGCGGCACTTGCCGCTCCAGTAGCCATGTTTGGAGCGGGTCTCGGTTTCGGCCACACCCTCGCTGCTCCAGCGTTCGCAGCCCCAGCGCCCGTGCATGTTAAGCAGTTCGTGTCAGCCCCTGCGCCAACAGTTGTTCATCATGCCACTCCCGCATACGCAGCTCCTCGTTTCACAGTAGCGGCACCGGCTGCGCCTGTTTATGCCACTGCGCGTGTTCCAGTCGCCGCGCCAGTCCCCACTGTGGTCCATCACGCTGCCCCCGCTGTTGCTTACCGTACTGCTGCACATACCGCTCCTGTAGCGACCTTCGGAGCGGGTCTCGGCTTCGGTCACACTCTTGCAGCTCCAGCGTTGAGAGCGCCCGCGCAAGTGAATGTTAGGCATTTCGTGTCTGCTCCCGCTCCAGCGGTTGTTCACCATGCCACTCCCGCATACACTGCTCCTCGTTTTACAGTAGCGGCACCGGCTGCGCCTGTATTTGCCGCTCCACGTGTTACAGTCGCTGCACCAGCCCCCACTGTGGTTCATCACGCAGCCCCAGCTGTTGCGTACCGTACAGCTGCACTTGCCACTCCAGTACCGACGCTCGGAGCGCGTCTCGGCTCCGGCCACACCCTCGCTGCACCAGCCTTCGTAGCCCCAGCGCCCGTGCATGTTAAGCAGTTCGTGTCAGCCCCTGCGCCAAACAGTTTCCGATTTCACCATGCTACTCACGCTACAGGCTCCTCGTTCACCTAGCGCACCAGCGCACTGCTTTACGTCTCCTCGTGTTCACAACCAGTACGCACCACTGTCAGTCCACTTACGCCCTCCCTCGTGCTTACAGTACTGCCAACTGGCGCCCCGCGACATTTGTCAGGTCTCGGCTGCTCGCACACTCCCCCCGCCGTTGCGTTACAGCGTACTGATCCCCCAGCATGCACTGCAGCTGCGCTCCTGTTCATGCCCGCGACTGTCCGGACAGCAGTCTCCGGCTTCCGGCCCATACGACTCTCTCTGATCCGTAGCGTGTTTCGCGAGAGGCCCCCACCCCCCGGCCCGCGATGCCCCCCACCCGTGCAGGTAGACAGGTCGTGGCTGCTCCCCTCTCCATCGGTCGGTTCACCATGCTGCCCACCCAATTTGCAGCCCCTGCCGCGCCTGTATTCACTGCCCCGCGCGTAATGTCACCGCGCAGCACAAGCAGTTGTCCATCTGCCGCCCCCGCCCGTCGCTTATCGTACTGCGGCTCTTGCTGCTCCAGTAGCCATGTTTGGAGCAGGTCTCGGCTTCGGCCACACCCTCGCTGCTCCAGCGTTCGCAGCCCCAGCACCCGTGCAGGTTAGACAGGTCGTGTCTGCTCCCGCTCCATCGGTCGTTCACCATGCTGCACCTGCAATTTGCAGCCCCTGCCGCGCCTGTATTCACTGCCCCGCGCGTAACTGTCACCGCGCCAGCACCAGCAGTTGTCCATCACGCCGCCCCCGCCGTCGCTTATCGTACTGCGGCTCTTGCCGCTCCAGTAGCCATGTTTGGCGCAGGTCTCGGCTTCGGCCACACCCTCGCTGCTCCGGCGTTCGCAGCCCCAGCACCCGTGCAGGTTAGACAGGTCGTGGCTGCTCCCGCTCCAGCGGTCGTTCACCATGCTGCACCTACATTTGCAGCCCCTGCCGCGCCTGTATTCACTGCCCCGCGCGTAACTGTCACCGCGCCAGCACCAGCAGTTGTCCATCACGCCGCCCCCGCCGTCGCTTATCGTACTGCGGCTCTTGCTGCTCCAGTAGCCATGTTTGGCGCAGGTCTCGGCTTCGGCCACACCCTCGCTGCTCCAGCGTTCGCAGCCCCAGCACCCGTGCAGGTTAGACAGGTCGTGGCTGCTCCCGCTCCAGCGGTCGTTCACCATGCTGCACCTACATTTGCAGCCCCTGCCGCGCCTGTATTCACTGCCCCGCGCGTAACTGTCACCGCGCCAGCACCAGCAGTTGTCCATCACGCCGCCCCCGCCGTCGCTTATCGTACTGCGGCTCTTGCTGCTCCAGTAGCCATGTTTGGCGCAGGTCTCGGCTTCGGCCACACCCTCGCTGCTCCGGCGTTCGCAGCCCCAGCACCCGTGCAGGTTAGACAGGTCGTGGCTGCTCCCGCTCCAGCGGTCGTTCACCATGCTGCATCTGCATTTGCAGCCCCTGCCGCGCCTGTATTCACTGCCCCGCGCGTAACTGTCACCGCGCCAGCACCAGCAGTTGTCCATCACGCCGCCCCCGCCGTCGCTTATCGCACTGCGTGCTCTTGATGCTCCAGGAGCCCATGTTGGCGCAGGGTCTCGGCTTCGGCCACACCTCGCGCTCCAGGCGTTTGCAGCACCAGCAACCGTGCAGTTAGACAGGTCGTGGATGCCCCCGCTCCAGCGGTCGTTTCCCATGCTGCACCTACATTTGCAGCCCCTGCTGCCGCCTGATTCATGCCCCGAGCTTAACTGTCAACCGCCGCCAGCACCAGCAGTTGAAATCACGCCGCCCCCGCCGCGCTTATCGTACTGCGGATTCTTGCTGCTCCATAGCCATTGTTTGGCGCAGGCTCGGCTTCGGTCACACCCTCGGCTGCTCCAGCGTTCGCAGCCCCAGCGCACGTGAGGTCTTACAGGTCGTGTGCTCCCGCTCCAGCGGTCGTTCACATGCTGATCGCATTTGCAGCCCTGCCAGCCTGTATCACTGCCCGAGCGTACGGTCACGGCCAGCACAGCAGTTGTCCATCACGCCGCCCCCGCCGTCCACAGGGTCTGTCAGTCACTTGTCCTGCTCCAGGCCACGGCTGTCGTCCAGCAGGCTCCACTCGTTAGGCAAATTGTAGCAGCTCCTGCACGTGCAGTTGTACACCATGCTCCCGCTGCACCTGTATTCAGTGTGCCACAAGTCACTGTAGCCGCTCCCGCTCCGGCTGTTGTCCACCACGCCGCTCCCGCCGTCTCGTACCGTACCGCGGCTTTGGCAGCACCTTTGGCAACATTCGGTGCGGGTCTCGGCTTTGGCCACACTCTGGCAGCGCCTGCCTTTGCAGCATCACCTGCTTCCTTGCATGTAAAACAGTTCTTGTCGGCTCCGGCACCAGCTGCCACTGTCGTTCGACAGGCACCTGTATTCTCTGCGCCCCAGTTAACTGTTGCCGCGGCCCCAGCTGTCGTCCACCAAGCCACTCCAGCTGTGGTCCAGTCGGCGGCTCCCGCTGTAGCGTACCGTACGGCCGCCTTGTCCGCTCCACTAGCTACCTTCGGTGCAGGTCTCGGATTCGGGAACAGAGCCGATTCTGCCGCAGCTGTAGTCCACCACGCCTCCACCGTCACAGCTCCCGTGCCTCAGGTTGAGCACATCGTATCCGCTCCCGCTCCTTCCGTGTACGCTGCGCCGGCAGTAGCTCAAGCTCCAGCCATTTCCGTAGCACATGCTCCTGCTCCAGCTGTTGTGCAGGCCGCTCCCGTCGTCCACCACGTGAAACAGTTTGTGTCAGCGCCGGCAGTCGCTGCTACTGCTCGAGCATTCGCAGCGGCGCCCACCCTAGTCCACGCCGCTCCGGCAGCTAACCTAGTCGCCTACCGCACTGCCGCCCTTGGCGCTCCGCTCGCCACCTACGGAGCGGGTATCGGTTTGGGGCACACACTCGCCGCTCCCGCGGTACCTCACATCAAGCACATCATCTCCGCTCCGGCTGCCGCACCTGCTGCAGTCGTTCACCAAGCTCCAGTGGTCCAGCAGTCGCACGCTGAAGCTCCAGCGACATTTGTTCAGCAGACTCCCTTCGTACAGGCAGCGCCCAGTGTAGTTGCCTACCGCCAAGCCGCCCTCACGGCACCGTTGAACATGTTCGGAGCTGGTCTCGGGTTCGGACACACTTTCGCTGCTCCCTCTACTGGCGCCGCCTTGTTTCACCATGCCACTCCAGCCGTCCATCACGTGAAGAACAT
The DNA here is from genome assembly GCF_013339725.1 of Rhipicephalus microplus. Classification (NCBI taxonomy): domain Eukaryota; kingdom Metazoa; phylum Arthropoda; class Arachnida; order Ixodida; family Ixodidae; genus Rhipicephalus; species Rhipicephalus microplus. The sequence continues at coordinate 131,026,966 of NC_051174.1, forward strand.
CATCGCCGCTGCTCCGGCATTCGCTCCAGCAGCGCCAGCCGTCGCCGTAGCCCACGCCCCGGCGCCGGCTGTAGTACAACATGTTGCCGCCGCCGCTCCTCAGGTCGTCGCATACAAGACGGCCGCCGTGTCGGCTCCAGTGGCCACTTTCGGAACCGGCCTAAGCTTCGGACACACCCTGGGAGCTCCCGCCTTCCTGCAAGCCCCTGCTTCTGTTCCTCACGTCAAGACCATCGTTCAGCATGCTCCGGCAGCCGCAGTCCAGCAGGCTGCGCCCGTGACCGTAGTCCAGGAGCAGCCCACACTGGTCCATGACGCGGCTCCGGCCACTGTTGCCGTTCATCACGCTGCCCCTGCTGCGGCTGTGGTGCATCACGCCACTCCAGCTGCGGCTGTGGTGCATCACGCCACTCCAGCTGCGGCCGTCGTCGACCCGCTATCGCTTGATCTCAGTTACAAGAAGCTATTCGCTGCTGGTCTTGGTATGGGTCAGACCATCTCGTACGGCAACGGCCTGGATGAGGAGCCCGGTTGGGAGACCAAGTACATTGAGCTTCTTCGCAAGAGGAAGAAGTGAGCGGTGCCTTTTTTGCGCTGCTTCTTGAAGACTGATATATTTGTTACGAGATGACGTTGTTGAAATAGAAATAAAGTTGTACAGACCGACAATAAATTTTTCCGAAACCGAGACCCCAATTTATCGCCTTATAAACATAGTACATTCTCAAAATGTTAGAACCTGTATACCAAATGACATGTTCCGCTGCCATTTTTATTGAGTGATGGCGCTCGGGATATCGAAAATATTAATTGCGATAGATTAACATCGAGATGGCGGCTCTGGAAAATTGTCTAGTTAGAGAAACGTTGAGTTAAATATAATATTTAAGGGGTATTGAAAAATTTCTTAGAGAAACATTTCATACATAGGCAGAAATGTTGTCACCATGCGTGTTTGTCATTCTTCAGGAACTGCCCCAGATGTACTTTAACGCGAAGTACGATAATGTGTTGTGTTAAAGGAGACGAGTTTCACTTTTGTGATGACTACTAAGCGAAATGGTAGCTTGCCTACTCATGAAGAAACAAAAAATTTATCAACAGCAAATGTCGCTAGACCCACTGCTTTGACAAGCAAGCTTGACAGACTAGGTTGCTACCTTGATGGGTTTTCGCCCTCTTCATAGGCTATTTCTTGCTCCAAGCAACTATATTCCGGAAGTTCTACCTAGTTTGAATTACTTAATTATGGTTCGCTCCTTCGAAAGGTATCCCAAAATAAGAATTTCGATGTTCATAGCATGCTGACAGAGTGAGAGACTGACATTTGCTACATAAAAGATAGTGCTTGCACTGGGAATTTGAATATTCAGGCGAAAGTCATTAATGTCCCATACTCGCATTCGTCCGTCCAGAGCCTGGAACGGTGATAGCTGTGACCTCTGCCCCTGACACTATCTTACCAACCACGTGATGGTATAGCGGCGCATAGAAATAGTTGCGCCACTGAAGCTGTGGACTCTCCCCATTACGCTCTCATCAATCATGGGATTGCTGAGAATCTGAAACAAAATGAAACAAAAAAACGTAGCTGATCGCTATGTCACAGGAATCGGTAAAGCACGAAAGTGAAACGCACCTTCTCAGAAGTAGCTGAGCATTGGCTGTGCATGCGTCTCGCCACAAGCGTGAATGAATGACCGCGATGTGAACAAATTATAACGTGGCGCGAAGAACGGCAAGCCGCTCCAAACAAGCAACGCTCTGCTCAATAAGAGAGGTCGCGCGGAAACAACATGCACAGGATTAGCGTGAACTAAGACTGTCACAGCTTGACGCTAAAGGTGCGCTGCTCAAACACAAAGAAGGACGCACGAAACGAACGTACAAGTATGTCGCACTATGATTCAGACAGTTACGGGGCTCACTTTTATCTTCTTTTCTCTCATAAGAATCACATAAGTATAGACCTTTTCACTCAAGGCGTTCTGGGCGCCCCCATAGTCTTCTCTAGGCTGTTGTTAGCACGCGTCACCGCCCCAAAAAATGCACTGCCAAGGCTGTGACGTTGGCTTTCGTACTCTCGTGCAACATCCTAGAAAGAAGGAAATCCTCCTCTCCGTAAAAAAAGATCCATACACAGGAGTAACTGTTAAAGTTGTAACTTTTTTATGTGAGCTATACGCCCGTTTCGGAAAGCGGGCGCTGCAGTGAATGATCTTCATTCTGTCTCTCTCACTAACGGTTAGAGCACAAGATGTACCACAGGTCGTCATCGCGAGACAAGCGCGCGAGCGCATCGCGGGGGGGGGGGGGGCGACAATCTTTAAAGCGGGCTCTTCGATACCATGTCATACTATCTCGATAACTATAACGAAAACAGTCTCCAAACGATGCCCAAAGGCTCCTAACAGGCTCCTAGCGATCCCAAACGATGCCCTTGTTCATGTGTTCACTATGATACATGATTTTCGAGGCATCCAGGATAGGCCTTCTCACTGTGGTGTGCCCCTTCCAAGCTTGTATGCCAAGGGAGCAGCTCCTCATTCAGCCACTTGTGTTTGACTAGTAACTAAATCACATTCACATAATCTCAATAAAGTTTTTCGTACTCATAATGCTTCGTGAAGGCACTGACGTAAAGGGACACGTATGCGAAATACGTAAGCAATTGGTTTCACATCGAGCGAATACGTTTACCGTGCTGTTTTGAAAGGTAGTGCGGGAGGAACTGTCAGCCAGAGTGGAAATTCTTTTCATAGCGCACCTTCGCATAACCTCCAAAAGGGGTTACGCAAAGGGGGGGATTACGTGCCGGAAATTCAAAACAGGTAGTTTCAAAATGGCGTTTACGTGAACGAACTGGCGGCCATTCTGCCAGAACGTTGCAGCCGCCAGCAAGCTTAACACGAACGCTCCGACGCGTGACCTGGACTACTTTGACTGATGCGAGCGGCTAAGCGCTGGGCGCTGTTGGCATGACAATACATTGGTAAGTTTGGACGGTACGTTGGCATGCATGGGTAAAAACTCGGCAAGAGAACCCAGAGATACGTGGAACTAGCGTCAATCAAACTGTTTCTGGACACGCTATCAAGCGTTCGTGTTAAGGTTGCTGACGACTGTACATTGATTCATTCATGTCCGGCGTGGTCATGAAACACGATGAGTAAGCGTGGCAGTGTGATCACGGTCACAACGTAAAAACGGGTGAAGTCCAAAAAAGTTTACAATGCCTGCGATCGTAGAGGTGTTGCAAAACGAAGTTTCATAGAGAGCTTTCGGAGGACAGGGGGATGACAGTGTCGTTGGGAAAGAAAACTAAGATGGACTGTCGTCTTGGCTGAAAGCACGGGAGACCCACCTGAGCTCCATTTGTTGTTGAAAGCTGACACTTGACTTCGATGAAGGGTAGGCATATTGGAAGCAAACAAGCGCAAGATATTTGTGAAGATCGATTGATATGGTTTCACGCCCCAAGACCACCATATGATTATGAGAAACGCCGTAGTGGAAAGTTCCGGAAATTTTGATCACCCGGGGTGTTTTAACGTGCACGCAGATTTAAAACATCACTGCTTTACAGCATTTTCGCCTCCATCGAAAATGCAGCCGCCGCAGCCGGGATTCAATACCGCGTCCTGCGGGGCAGCGGCCGAGTTCCTTAGCCACTAGACCACTGCGGCGGGGCAATTTGTGAGCATGATGAAGCATACATGCATACACAGGGCACGACTTAGACGAAGACAGGAGACGCGGACGCACACCACCAGAACCATCGAAGTGGACTGCCAAGTCTGTCCATACCTTTGCTTAGCCGTTACTCTGATATGCAGGTCACTGTGGACAGCGCGCCATCGCTTCCACTTTCAATTTCGCACTTATTGCGAAGCTTGCATTATTATGGCCAGAACACTAAATGCTTTATCAAACGCGGAAATCGACTGTCGTCGGCGTCAGCACGAGCGTGGCAGAAAATCCCCATCCCGTGAATGACACCGCCATATGACGCCATCGTGACGTCTCAAAACGCCACAAACTGTCTCATTGTCATGACGTCCTTGTGCCCTCTTGATGGTGCCATATAGCATGCCGTTACATGCCGTTACATGATGATATCATGGGACATCGTCGTCAAAGCCGGACCTATGATGGAGGCAATGAGAAAACCAGGTGAGGCGCAGACAGCTTCCAATGCCTCCTATCTCCGAGGCCGTGCAAAAACCCCGTTAAGTGCAGGAAGCTTTTGGAGTGGCGCATGCGAGGAGAAGTACACCAGAAGTGTGGTAGTTTGGGCTAGTTGGTATGACATGACGGTAGTTAAAGCGCGAGAACAGAACGACGACGCAGAACAGAACGATGTGCCCTTGTCTCTGCGTCGTCGTTCTGTTCTCGCGCTATAACTATCGACAAGTACCCCGTCTGAGATGAAAGACGGTGATCTTTCGCTTTCGAGTCCTCTTGAGCTAATGCTTCTGGGGCCCTTTATGAGTCTTTTTTTTTCTTTTTGGACCCGATCACAACTGCAAGGAGGGGGGGGGGGGGGGGTATGGGTGTTGCAGCGGTGGAACCAGACCCACCTAATGAAGAGCCCTGCACATGTGCGGATGAGTGGGCTATATGAGTGTTCTCTGTCCTATGTCATTTTTGTCTGAAATGGTTTCCACACGCACAAAGAAAATTTTCTTTAACTATGTGAATAAGTCTGAAAAATGGTGTTTCCTTCGTCGCAGCGCTATGGGCATGGCGGGTAAAATGATTATGAATATTTTTAAAAAAGAGAGAAAATGGTAACGTAGTAGAACGCAGCTTTCGTTCGTTCAGCGCCAAACCTAATGCTCGTGGATATTTTATCTGATGAAGTTTTTAAAGTTTTCTTTATTATTTTTGGCATGATGGGCATGCGTATCAGACAGACTGCTGTTGCGTATAAGCACGTGATCTTCACGTGGTATACACCACGTGCAGATACAGACCGAATACATTAGTCCAGAGTTGTACTTATTGACCGATAGACACAATTTCTTCTGAAAATAACAAAAACAAAAAGAGACTGATACTAAAGGCACTTAGACGATCCCTGAGCTGTGAATAGCGTTTTATCTAGTCACTTCATCGTGTTTTTTTTACCAATGGTCTTTACAGCTTTTGCGGCCGATACAAACAATGGCTCTTACCACCGAAACTGAAGTCCCTTCACTTATATCCAGAAATGGCCCTAAAGGCATGCTCCTTGAACCATTTCTATCATTGTTCTTGTGGGACCTCCATTTACTGTGTGATGTCATGCACGTCGAAGAACATGATGTGGTCAATATGTAGGGGCCCTCCACTATACAGCGTCCCTCATAAACGTATACCCAGATTTGGGTGCACGTTAAAGAACCCCAGGTGGTCTAAATTTCCGGAGCCCTCCACTACGGCGTCTCTCATAATCATATAGTGGTTTTGGAACGTTAAACCCCACATATCAATCAATAAACGTATACAGCGATTCTGAGACGTAAAACAACATATATTAGTAATATTGATATTATCATCAGTAGTAGTAGTAGTAGTAGTAGCAGTAGCAGTAGTAGTAGTAGTATAACACCCTTAGAGGGTACGAGCCACGGTGTGGGAGGTTATCATCATCGGGTAGTAACCAAAATAAACATGGCGTAGCTTGGCGTCGTGTAAGACGATGCGTAAAATGGTAAATTATCACGTAAGACAGCACTGCCGCGCGTCACCTCGTTCAAATCGGTGGACGTAGCACACTTGTCCGAAACCTCCCCGAGAATGCCGCCAATCGAGGAAGTCGCTGAAACAGGCATCGCAAGGCCAGCGTGAGAAAAAAGACACTCGCCGCAGTCACTGCGCCTACGTCTGCGTCATGGGTCCCATCCGATTACAGCCTTGCGTATACTCGCTGTCCGGGTGACGGTGTGCTGTGGTGCCGTCGACTGCAGAGGACGCGTCAACTACGTGTAACTCGTCCATTGAAGACACTTGTCCGTGAAGAGAAAGACCATGATGCTTAACAGGTGCATCGCGCTGCTGCTACTCCTGCTGTCGGGGGCTCCGCTCGTTCTGGGACAGCCAAGGCCGCACATCGTGGTCATCATGGCAGAAAGCTTGGTGGGTGCGAGATATTTTGCTATGTCGTGCAGTAAGAGTCCGTGGTGGTTCCGGTCGCGTGTTCAACAGAAATATTGTATTTTAGTCAACGCACGAGCGAGCCTATCGAGAAACGTACGCAATGCAAGACACTTTTCCATCCGCGAATGCAGAAGGATGAGCTCTGTCAGAGTTGTCCGCCTGTCAAGCAATTTCATAGATGATGTCGACTATGATTACAATGATGCATTCATTGAAAAATCACATGCACTTACATGACGGGCCCAAGTAGCGAGCATTTGGAGCACCAAAGTCACTCCAGTGTCCCTCGACTACTATATCTTTATCCACTGCGCAAAAATGCTTCAAGCTTCCAGAAGTGTTGCAGCTCTGTATCAATCGAGCATCTAAACGTGAGGCCAATTTTAATGGTTTTCCTGCAGCCTCAAAGCCCATGTAGACGCGAGAAACCTTACTATACTCAGAGATTGGATTGAAAAAACAAACAAACAAAAACAACTACGCAGAGCAAAGAGAAGCAGCTGCATGCCGTTGCGCATATTGCCAATGTGGATCGGGCCGTAGGAAACTTCGTAGCTTCTAAGTGCAGAGTTGGGAAGTCAGATGTCTCACCGGTTTTTGTGTTTTATGCACATGAGTAATGCTGAAAAAGCGGTACGTAATTGTAAGATTAAAACGAATGGGAACGAATCAATGCTTCGTTTGTGTGTTAGACACAACGTAATTATAACGTCATTGAGCGGCATCTGCGCTGAATGCTCTCGTCTAGGGTTGGGCTGACGTCGGCTTCCACGGTTCGCGCCAGATGCGAACACCAAACCTCGATGCCCTGGCGGCGGACGGTGTCATCCTGAACAAGTACTACACCTTGCCCTCTGGTACTGCTTCAAGGATCGGCCTCCTCACCGGGGTGTATCCCTTCCGTGCAGGTATGCCAGGGAAGCACTTCCATACTCAGCCGATTATGTTAGCATGCAACGGTCTAGCTCAGACTTACTTTCACGCATTTAATGTTCTTAGGGCGAAACCTTTGGATGCCTTATCAAAGACAAAGTAACTGTTGGGGTTGGGAGGAGTGGGTAGGTAGGTAATGAACTTTATTAGGATCCAACGAGGAATTACTGGCCAGGGCTAGGCCTCCAGGAGCTATCGTCCGCCGAGCATCGTGCGATGTCTTCGGCGATGGCCCTGGCTCGCTGGACAGCCCAGACATGGTAAACTGCACGTGGGCTGAGAAAGGGCGGCTCGGCACCGCTCAGCCAGTCGTCCTGGGGTACACTCACGTTAGTCCGAGTAGTGGCGGCGAACGCTGCATTCACACACCTAATGTATATGCGCCATGTCGGCTGTCTGATGCAAACAATAATTGTGCGATGACGTCGCTACATAACGTCACGAGGACGTCACGGGTATAAAAATCGGGCGTCGTTATGACGTCAATATGATGTCACTATAACGTCACAGCGTCACGCTGCTGTGACTTCGCGTAACGTGACGTAGGGTGATGAACTCATCGTATGGCATTGTCCTTCGAGCAGTAACCGCTAATTTGGTCGTAAGGGCGCGCTCGCGAGCGATCGACAACCTTCGCAGAAGCCTCGTACACACGTGATGTGCTCTTATCGCACAATTCGCGTACACAAGACAGACAGGACGAAAAACACTTCGCTGCCTGGACGTGCAGCATTTGCTTTAAATGGGTGTTTCGTAGTTACGACATGTCTGCTCCAAGAAAAAAAAATGAGCTGCTACCTTTCCTTTGCATAATATTCCAATCTTAAGCTGTCGAATTCAGTTCTATACGCCCTATCGGTGACGCAATTTTTTTTCGTTTTCACCGCAGGCATAACGAAAACGATACATCCTTCTCAACCAACGGCGCTACCCACACTGTTCTCCACTCTCCCAATGTTCCTGAAGAAACTGGGTTACGCCACGCACTTCGTCGGAGTCGTGAGTTCACGTTCTTGGGTCGCGTTTAGTGGAATGTATGACATCTTCCTCGATGTTGTCGTGTGGTCCCATTTCTGTGCAAACTTACGATTCGGAAGTCTCTAGTGGTTTCGAGGACTGAACCCTATAGGTCAGTTCGTGATCCATCATAGGGAAAAGTATCCACAAAAGCTCACGGGACATAGAAAGAGAGAACAGAAAGCGGTGCTGACAACTGCTCATATATTAAGCGAGCATGAAGCCTACATGGGACAGACATGTGCAGTCGAAAACAATGAAATTTTGTTGCTTCACGATTCACGCGTGTACGTAATTTATATAAACCCGGCGTTGTCTTATTAAATGGACTACAGTACAGACGGGTCAGATACGTGTTCAAGCGAGATTGTAGCGCAGCCGATATGTGTCATCAGTTATATTTTACAGGGATACCCACAAAGTGCCTAAACAGTACCATTTTGGCACTTGTTATATGGCGTTGTACGTAACGTGAAGACTTCGCAATATCAGAAAGATTGATGTAAGCGTATGCAATCTTTAGCATATCAATGACATGAATATTCATCACTTATTTAGTTATAACCAACATTTCGTTGTCTGCTGACCTCTTCGTCTCGAGGTTTGACATGCGCCCCGATCAGAATGCGGTCCAAGCTATAGAGGTAATGTTCGTCACCTAAACGGAAGCTTCCATGTGTTCAAAATAAATTGTGAGCGCTTCCGAGTACTATACGACGCACTCTACAAAGGAAGAGCTATAGGTTGTCCTGATACCTAACACATTGAGCTACAAAACGCTTCCCAGTTCCTTGTGTGTGTACGTATGCGTACAGAATAAATTACTAACGCTTTAGAGTACAATATGAGCTCTACTATGAGATAGCCATCAGCTGTCCAGCACACGGCATAAGAGAAGGTCAAGTCTGTGTTTGGAAAAAGTGTTGAACGATTTAGGACACTTGGTCAAAAGCGTAAAGCCGCCCCGGCAGTCAAATAACTAACGATTACATTGTTTTCGTGCTGAACGACTCTAGGAGTACAAACACAAAGGGCAAGGGCCAGAGCCACCACCGACTAAGTTGTCTCAGTTGCCAGTCGGTGTTTCTGTTGTTCTGACTTCTCCCTTGTGGCCGAGTTTGCTAGACCTTCCTGTTAATATGAATTCCTGCTGTGAACTATCTCAGGTATCCGTTATTCAAAGATTAGATTGTGATCAATCTTTCATTGATTCCTCCTATCTGTTTTGTCCTTTTTGTGTGCGTGCTTCGTAAACAATGCTCTGGAAAAACAGTGGAGCCTGGGCTTCTTCAAGGACGAGTTCACGCCTGAAAATCGCGGCTTCGACACGGCCTTCGCAAAGTGGAGCGGACCGGGCGACTACTGGACGCACGTGTCATCAGACGTGAGGCTATTATACGTATTTAGGTTACACACACATGCGCGCTACTCTACAGCTTAAAGCTAGTTGATGTTTCCACGTAAAGTTGTGCCTCGCCGGCCATTCCAACGACATATGGACAACAGGTAGCGCTGAAGTGCTGATGAAGCACGACGTCACATCGCGGACATACGTGCTGGTGGCGCCAGCTGTGCTCGCCAAATCGAAGGACAAAGTGCAGCACTCTTGAACTAGTGCAGAAAGTGCAGTCAAATCAAGGAGACCTATACTTGCAGTTCAACCCACCAACTTTTTGCGTTCGTTGCACCGTTCTCGTAAAAAAAAACATTAATTGAACAGATCATAAGGCTGAATTGAACACACTTAGATTGACCGCATACCAGCAAAGCGTGTCGAGTCTCCTATAGTGGCTCCAAATGATACACGTATCAAAGGAGGCACAAAGAAGAAACCATTGCTGTGATCAAGATTGGGGGTTTGCATACGCAAAGTTACTTCTTGCGGGGTAGTGCAAGTCATCAGAATAAGTGAAGCTGATAGTCAAGGGAACTATCTATAATTTATAGACCACATGTCTTTTCTTAAGCCTAAAGGGGGACAACGCGGTAAAGCAGGACTATACAGCACCATTGCAAACAAGCGTGAATGCGTGTATGACTGGAAGTCCGTCAGCATCGTGATGAACGCACGCATTTGATTTGTGACGGACACAGACTTAAAAAAGCAATTTCTCGGGAAAGATGGTTCAACAAAAATTTGCTGCTGGACGATTTGGTTCATTTTCGCAAGAAAAAGGGGTTGACCACAAGCTGCACAGAGACACAAAAGATATGAACGAGCGCAATCCGTGTTTCTTGTGTACTTCGTGTCTACTAAATCCTTGTGTAGCTTGTGCGCAACAATCTGTTCTTTGCAAATCATTACGAAAGCTTTGATTAGACTTTTTCTTCCGTATTTTTCGTTCATGTTTCGCCAGCGGTGGTACAAAAGTTTTCACGGCTACGACCTGCGCCTGAATCGGGAGGTGCTCTGGAACAAGACGGGCAAGTACGCGACCCGGGTCTTCACAGAGAGGGCGACGGAAATTATTGCTCAACACGACAAGACGAAGGTGAGCTTTTTCCATTTATATGGGTGGCTCCAGAGCACCACCTTTTATTCGCGAAGCTATCGTAGTTATCTCTCGGTGTAACAAACAACAGGCGGTGTGGTGTTGGTCGACTTAACTTTTTGGGCCACTTGGTTAACTATATCAAACGGTGGAATAGCGTTAGCATAAATGGACGAGCAAGACACAGTTGGATGATGTGATAACCTTTAGCTGAATGTTTACTGTCAGAAGCAACAATAAAAGTTTATCCGAACACAGAAGGCCCTATCACCACCGATAAAGATCTGCGATGCCCAGAAAGGCAAATTAATTTACAGCCAGCGCAGCTGAAGGGCATCTGACAGCTATTAGCTGCCCTCGCGATCAGTAATAAATATTGTGGTTCAACGTCCCAATTACCACTTCGTAATTATGAGACAGCCGGTAGTGGAGGACTACAAAAATTTCAACTGCCTCGGCCCACCTGGGCCGCTTTAACGTGCGTACACCAAAATCTAAGTTACGTGGCCCTCGATGATTTTCGTCTCCATCGAAAGTATGGCCGCCGCTGCCGGGATTCGATCCGGAACTTTACCATCGCTATCAGTTTAGCTTGAACAATTTCTCGCGTATTTTTGTCAGCACTTATGTGCACAACAGTGCACTCTTTTAAGAAAGCATTGCGTCTCCAGATCAGTACTATGCAAATCAGACGTTGGCCCGACCATCCAAATATCCAGTCAACTTCTCTGTGCTTGTTGACTATTATTCAGGCATATTTACAAGTGCCCGTGTAAACATTTCCGCAGGAAAACTGTAAACGAAACACTTCATCGTTCGTGCGTGAATCATAGTGGTGCTTCCCCGCACGTTCTGCACATCTTCTTATTGGGTGTGTACCCTCACAAATGCCAATTCGTTTTTGTGGCACAAAAAAGTAGCACATGTACACACACGTGCAAAAAAATATACGTATTTACAAGAGCGCGTGTTGAAATCATCGTCTGCGCCGTTAAAGCGCCGTCTTGCTGCGAGCCGTATGCCATCGAGAGTATTTCTGTGATCCCTCTGCGCCGTCCTGTGGCCAGCCATCGATAGCATTTCTACGGACGAAATTTGACGTAACTCGTCAGAGAAATGCTCTAGACGGCAGACGGCTGGCCCCTATACGGCGCAGACGGCAAAGGTGTGCAGACATCAATGGTCCATCTACTTTCGCCATCAATGGTCCATCAATGGTCCATCAGACATCAATGGTCCATCTACTTTTTACGGATGTACAGCCGCCACCAGGTCGATGTTTAGCGCACGAGCAGGCGGCTTAGCTCTGCGGCGCGACACCTTGCGTGCTGTGACGCGTGTTCCCAGGAGTATGCGCGGCATAATAAGCCCGTATTCGCAAACGAACCTCATCCTTATCTCGCGTTTACCTTGTCGGTGTTCTGCCATCAACGCTGTTGATAAACAGAGTATAGGCCAGCTTTAGCACATCAGTCTTGTAACTATATTTCACCCTGTAACCACATTCGCGTCCTTATAATGCCCAATAACCGTACAGATGGCTAAGTAAAGTTCAGTAAAAAAAAAAAAGTGACCCGCTCGCTGGGTTTCGTGCCGACTGGTTGTGCCCCCGCGATCTCCGACGACAGCGCAGCTCTGGCCGACTGTCTCGCCCTATACGCCGTCTCCTGACGCCGACAAGAGCTCTCGCCGAGTGGTGGCCCGTCCTCGGACTCCTTCGACCGTGTCGATCTTTCCTATCTTTTCCTTACTTCCGTTGGCTGCCCTTGCCCCTCTCTCTATCTCTATACCTTTATTTCCTCCCTATCCTTTTTATTCCCTCCTTACCCCCATTACCCGCACAGATTTCTGAAGGTGCCCTCCATTGAGAGAGAGGCAGGGACGGAACTGCGCTTATTTTTCCCTCCCCCTTTCAAAAGTCACTTAATAAGTTCAGTAAACATGAGATAAGGATAAGTAAGGTCGTTTTGTGGTTACAGGCCATGGACATATTGACCTGGTCTGCACGAGTGACTGCGTTGAAAGGTGCGCGTGTTTGACCGAAGAAGCTCACTTCCGCAGCGGGCTTTCGGGATATAGATTCCAAAAATAGCGCGTTTCGACTAATAAAATATGAGCGTGCGCATGTTTATCAGTATTCTTTTTATCTAGCATCGCACAACTTTACCATTGTACAGCTTCTTTTTTGATTGATATGTGGGGTTTAACGTCCCAAAACCACCATATGATTATGAGAGACGCCGTAGTGGAGGGCTCCGGAAATTTCGACCACCGGGGGTTCTTTAACGTGCACCCAAATCTGAGCACACGGGCCTACAACATTTCCGCCTCCATGGGAAATGCAGCCGCCACAGCCGGGATCCGAACCGCGTCGGACCTTTAGCGTCACATTTTTTTTATATACTAAAAGTGGTAACAAAAACGAACATACACAGCGCTGTACCAGTTCGTTTTCGTTGTCCTTAGTATGGTGCGTGTTTCAATTACGTCAGTTTACCAACAAGCTCGGACCCGTACCCTAGTTCAGTCATTCTTCAAGGCACAGGGCTTCTTTTTTGCAGCCCCTGTTCATGCTCATCGCCCACCAAGGCGTCCAGGCGGCCAACGGAGGCGGCTCTGTTCAGTGTCCTCCGGAACACCTCGAATCCTTTGCAAGCATCGCACACCGAAAAAGAGTCCTGCTGGCCGGTAAGGCATCGCCTCCCTGACGGCACTTTGCTTCAAGGCCGTTAAAACCCAAAGAGCAGGGCCGCAGGCAAAAGTTTATTTCAGAGGCTCTCCTGTCCCTTACACGCATTTTCCTCCGTTCATTAATACCTGGTGTTTCACGCTAATATGTAATCAAGAATTGAAAGAAAGACCAACCAGTTCTACGTTGTCGAAGTCATCGGTGAGTGAAACTGTCGGCACGGACGTGTACCGTGGCAGTGGACTAAAACGACGTAGCAATATTTTTGATCATTAGCAACGTCGTTTAACATCCTCATCATCAGTTCAAGTATCATCATCTTCATATTGGTTTATTTTCTTTACTCACTCCCTGATCATATCACCTGAGCGACTACTACTGTGACGATGATGACAGCGAAGCAGCATAGGACGACTAAGAAAGCTGCAGTCTTAAAAATTGGCGGAGTATATGGCTGCTTAGTGGGCAAATGTCGTCGAAAGACGAAAGTCTTTTTTCTGTTGGCAGAGAAAGAATAAAACATTCATTTGAGGTGCTGCGCGAGCAAATCCGCGAGTAGGCGCTGCGTGATATTTGGGCACCATCTAGCCGTAATTTGAAAAAACAAAACTTTTTTCCAGTACTCAAAGCCCTTGGTAGGTAGCAGCACCGTCTAGTTTCAGTGAAACGTAGGAAACGCTCTTTTTCTTATTTCAGTCATAGCATCGCATTGCCGGCGCCTTGTAATAAGCACCGCGGTCTTTGGAATTACGTATCTATGCATTTTAGAAATAAAGTAACACACTGCCTAACGCTCCCGGTAATGTTGTTGCGCCAAAAAATGCGTAATATTTGTATTTTCATTGGCAATCTTCACTAGTATGAACTCAACCCGGAGATAAAGATGGACGGTCGTTCAGCAAGTGGCTGAACTTTCTGATAGCTGAATGGAGTGACAGACAGAAGCAAGACAGACAAGCACACGCACACATCAAAATTTCTGCGTCGAAGTATTCCAAGGGCTATCTTCCTTAAAATTTAAGGAACCTTCGCACAAGGGATGCCAGGTCTGAAAGAATTTCGGAGCTGACACGCCTTCTATCTCTTTCTCCGTTTTTTTTTTCCTGCTCTTTTTTTATATTGTCAAGTTTTGCTTTACTTATTGCAAGTCAGCCTGGTGCCCCTAAAGTGGTCAACCACAGCCGAATCAAACCAAGGACATATGGTTTGCGGCCACGTGGCACCGATTGGGTCGTTAATTAACTGAGGGAAATTATGCGAAATTCCATAGTTCACTTTCAAAGTGCGATCCGTTGTACAGGTCATTCCAAGACGACCTATCCAACTGTCCGTGGCAACGTGCAGACGGAATTACACCTGTGTGGAGCGCCCAGCCCGCCGCTGGAGATGCCGCTTTATGCAACAATTTGCGGATACCAACGCCGTACTGATACCTCACGCAGTCATGCTGCAAGCTAGGTCCTTATGCAATAATTAAAGCACGAACGGAAGCTTGCAGCTAACGTGAGGTAGCGTGTGAAGATGTGTACCGCGTTCGAAGCCACGCGCTCCATAGAAAACTGATTCCGTGTGTACATGCACTGCAGCATGGGCTTTTTTCTGTGTTGAAAGGAATCCGGCGTTATGTAAAAACAAAAAAAAAACACGTGATCACGCTCGTGTGCTACCGTATACTGCAGAGCTCTCAACCATGCTTCGATCGTAATAACGGCATAAGGTGAAATCGATTGAAGTGGACAAAAAAAAAAAATCGCCTTTTTCCGTTCAGTGGATCTGAATCCCGAACCTTTTTTTGCTGCGAGTCTGATGCTCTACCAAACGAGCTACAACAGAAGGAGTTTCCACGTTCCCATTATTTTCGAAGGAAGACATCACGTGGCACGTGGTCTTAGCACCAGGTTGCAGCTGACCTAATAACACTCGCATGCCAACTTTAGGCATTACGTTTGCCAGGGCGTGGTCCACAATGAACTTACGGAAAAAAAAGGGGGACGGTACCGCCATCTAGTGAACACTACAAGAACTAAACTAGAGGTGGCTACATACAGGCTACAGGGGACGCACAGCCCACGCCCTAAGGAGCTTCGCCCCTAAAAAAAAAGGGACATGTTTGCGATTCATTTATTTCCTTGTCTGATAAAGAAAGAAAGGCCCTCGAAAAGTCGCCTTCTTTTGTTCACTAACAGCGAGGGCCTCATCCCAGCAGGCTTAATGACTCAAGTTCACATGCGACTATTCATTAGTCAGTAGCCGCCTTGTGAAAAAATAAGCCACATGACGCTCTGTGGCAAAAATAGTGCTCCTCATGCCCTCACCGCTTTGACTACGAGTTGCACTGGCTACATAGCACACCCGGGGATCATACATACATAAATCAACAACGAACTGGTTGTTGGGGTTCAACGTCCCAAAACCACCACATGATTATGAGAGACAGCCTATTAGTAGTCTCCCAAAATTTCAACTACCTGTGACTAATTAACGTGCACTTAAATCTAAGTACACGGCCTTCACGTGTATTCTGGCCTCCAGCCCACTGCAGTCTCCGAGACCGGGATTGGATCCTGCGACCTGCAGGTCCGCCTTCGAGCATCGTATAACCTTACGCTAGACCACCGTGTCGGATTCTCGACGAAGAACACAGGGAAAACGGTTTTCGTCGTAGCTCAATCGGTAAAGCATCCCATGTTCAGGTGTAATTAACGGAACTGGTGATTTTTCGCTGACTCATTGTAATTCGGGTCATTATTACTGCACTACAGTAAAAGAGAAAAAAAATTATGTCCGCTATGCTTTTTTTCTCGGCTACTCGACTAATTTGATTTCACCTGTACGAACCTAAGCGATACGAGCCGAGACTTGATGCCGACCCCCTGAAATCCTCGCAATGGAACAATCACGTCCATTCCTTGCAAAAACGAGCACACCATTGTGAACGGCGACTCAAGCGCAAACACATATGCTGCAGGGCAACAGAGCACGCGGATGACAGTCTTGTGCGTACACACCCGTCTACATCTATAAAGTTTATCCGTACGTTACGTCATTATAACTATTTTGATCGAACGTGAACTATTGCCGCATTTCCACCGTAAAAAGAGTATGGGGCGACTATTATGTTCAGAATCATATCACTGCGATTTTATGGTGACTACACATTAATTTATTTTTATTTATTTATTGCATACTGCCAGCCACCTCTTGGTGGCCAAGGCAGGAGTGACACAAACTTTCATACTTGCAGCCACATATAACACTACACTTCACGGCGCAGAAATAAAATCACCACATAACAGGTTTGCGTGGAACATGAATACTCGGGTTACAGGAGCAACACAAGAGCGGTATCGAAAATACAATCCAAATTTTTGTTCCTAACACGAAGTGTAAAAACATGATTAGAAGAATTGAAATCTGCACATACGACCAGACAGCTTTTACTACGAACAGGCAGTGGCAGCTGATAAAAATGCGTCGGGCGCTGCGATGCAGGTGACGTCATGAGGTAGTTCATTCCAGTCGGAAATTGTTCGTGGAAAGAATGAATATCGCCGAGAATTTGTTTTTGTAAGCGGCACCACTATGGTGTTATCATGCTTGTTCCGAGTTTCTCGCGATGTATTGTACTGCATGTAAGTGTTAAAGGCGAGTCCTGAGTGTCCATATTGTCATTCAAGCAACGATCACGCACTGAATACAGTCGAAGAAAACGGTACACCAACACAACGTTTGCATAATGCAGACACAGCGTCGCAACAGGCCGCTTGTATTTTCTTCGGGCTGTTTTCAGTTTTAATCAATGCACACGACAACCCGGCTCCGAAAAAGTGCATGAAGAACAGCACGACAGGAAGACAGACCAGCTCAATGCAAGCTTCCGTATCAAACACTTGCCAACCACCTCCGTTCTGGCAACTCGCCGCTCGCGCTATCTTACAAGCGTAAAACCGTCATGCACCCTGCCGCAATTCGGCAACGTTCTTGAACTCACCGGAGCGCTGTATCTGCTGCGAAGACGGTTTCGGCAAAAGGCGCGCGCCGGCTATCTTGTTCAAAACTTCGCGCCCAACCGTAGGGTGAACGACAATGTAGAGTCGCCAACGATTCCATGTCGAACAATATTTGATATCTGTCGTTCCGTGGACGACTTCTAGCGACGATAAACGCACGCGATAATAACGAGCTCAATACGCAATAAACGAACTACAACACTACGCATTCACTCTTCACTGCGAGAACTTTTTATCCAGCGAACCTCAACGCTTTCAACTGCCTGAATGTCATTGCGCCTGCGCGCACTGCGGTTTGAACTGATTGGCTCTCCAACGCCTCCTCTAAAAAGATGCCTGCGACATCGCACGCTTTCCAATGAGGACGGGAGGCTCCTCGTAGTTCAGTATTTTCTCCGCAAAGAGCGCTCGCAGTCAACATTGTTTTTGTTTGATTCGGAAGTGTTGCCTCCGAGACAGCTAGAGACATTGGGTTAACCTCAAAGGCAGCATGGTTTAAAGCGGCCGCCACAGTGAGCGCTCGCAGCCCACAATGTTTGGGGGAGCGGAGGAGGAGCGAACGGGAAAGTGCCGGGAACCAGCTTAACGCCTCCTAGATTTTCTGTGCCTGCCGGATGAGCGCGAAACGCCGGTCATCTATGGCGACGCTGCCTACGTAAGAGTAAGAATTTTTGTACTCGGCCTTCGAGATCGGCAATTCTGGCGTTTGCTACTAATTCTAGAGGATGCCTTGTATTAAAAAAGTTGCTTGCTGAATGACGGCGTCACTTACGTATGGTTAATTATAATTACGTTTACGCCTTTTTAATGCTTTTTAACGTTATTTTTGTTGAATATAGGCTTCAAAAACGTAAATATGCATTTGAAGACACCCCTACTTTAGTGGCGCCACCACCGTAGTTCCGACGATCGCCACTTCCCAAGTGACTGCCGATAATCTGGCAGGCACAGGAAATCTAGGAGGCGTTGACCAGCTTTAAGGCTCAAGTCGCAGGCATCTTCCTTGAGGAGTCGTTGGGCTCTCTATTAACGGGAAATATGAAAAGCACTTGTGGCTGCGCGCCATCTTCCATCCTTTTTCCGCACGAGTTCTCCATTTCCACGACATTTGCGCAAGCCTCCGTGACTGCCACGCCACTAGCGGGCAATCTCAGAGGCCATGCGCTTTTTCACCACTTTTTTTTTCGCAGCCGTTTCTTCATGTGTGATCGCAATACCATGCTTGTACGAACACACGCAGAGGCTGTGATGCGTCTACCGCGTCGGATTGGTTCCTGAAATTACAATATGCGCTTGAATCTTTAAGCGAGTGATGTGTTTTATTACTACTATTTGTAACGGTTGTGGTCCTCACGGTCGGCTAAATGTGTTCGTGTGCATGTTTTAAAAACGTCGTGAAAGCTACCTACAGAATAGCGATAGCTGATTCATTAAATATATTTTAAGAAATCTCGCTTCCGGGCTGCTAAATGATTTAGCGTGCTCACGCGTGCGCTGACGATCACGCTGAAGGTAAGCCGCATAGTTGATATATTTAGGAAAGGAATGGCCAAATACTGTGTACCGAATAGTAAAAAACAGAAGAACTGCACCTATAGAAAAAGTTCTGTGCTTGCTATATGTGCCCATTTTCCCACTCCGAAGCTGCGTTTTCTGATATCCCACGAAACAAGCTACGTTCTTTGCATAGCAGCCACGAAGGCAAAAAAAAAAAAAAAACGCAGTCCTGGGGTAGGGGGGATTTTAGTTTATATCATGAATGATTGCGTTCGTTAATAGTCTCACCTCTTACAAAGCAAAACTCAGGAGGTTCCGATGCATTTTTATAGCCTCGTCGCACCAAGCAGAGTCGGAATTCCCGCGCACATAGGCATGCACGGGGTTCATAAGACAACATACTTCTCAATGGAGAGAAAAATTTAAATGAAGTTCTTTTCGAAATAGCCTTCCGGAGTAAAAGTGGAATTTACACGCCTTCAATGGCCAATAGTCGTTCAAAGCTGCGTGCCTTATTCTTGCAAAAAAATATTACCGGAAATCCTGCGCCGGAAAGAAATAGAGGGCCAACTTTGCAGTCTTAACTTCCTAAGTATAGAAATAGCACTGCCTCATGTAATAAATACCTCTGTGCATGTGCGGGTTTCGTGGTGACGAAGGGGCCCTGGCCGAAGTGGACACCTCCGTGGGCCAGGTGTTCGCGGCGCTCCAGAATCGGACCATGCTCAACGACACGGTGCTCGTCTTCGTGTCGTCCAGTGGAGGCCTTCCGGACGGGGACGACGACGGCAGCAACTGGTCCTTCAACTGGCCCCTGCGCGGAAGCCGGGGCACGTACTTCGAAGGCGGCGTCCGGGTGCCCGCATTCGTCTGGAGCCCGCTGATGGCGGACAGGTCTCCGCGAGTGTCCACCCAGCTGATGCACGTCACCGACTGGGTGCCCACAATCGTTCACCTTGCCGGTGCGTAATCGGGGGGTGGTGGGAATGCTTGTTGCGCTTGATGATCTTGGCAGTGGCATGGTGAAAACGTCGAAGCGAGTGCCGTCAGTCGAGTTAGCGTGAACAAAAGCGCAACTCATCCTGGCGAACAGGAGCCGAAGCGCTGTAAAAGCGCTCGGTTGCCGGGCGCTTCTTGTCTTTTTCATCAGACCACTCGAAGCGCACGTCACTGGTTGCTGTCCGGCGCAAGCTGAACTTGTCTCTAAAGAACCGGTCACCGGCGGCTTGTTTATTTTAGCTGCGTCATCGCGTGGCGCCGGAATCAATGTTGAACGATCTGATTATATCAAAAGAACTACGAGCGATGTCATCACATGTGCCGTCTTCGAATGGCCAGTAACTGACATCTGGATTTTCACCGTCTGCAATATGGCCATAGTATAAGATATATACGCATGCGCTCTTTAGGGGGATATGGCTTGCGTGAAAAGCGTCATCCATAGAGTTTCCTAAATATACGCTAGAGGGAACTCCGGCGCTCGTGTCTATGGGAGGTGCAACGCACGGCGCTTCAGCGGGCATAGGAACGATGGGTAGTACAGGGATTTGTCTAATATTCATACTTCTGACTTCGTGTGTGTTCGCGTGTCTTGGAGTTGTTTTCTCACGAAACAAAAGTTAGCCAATGTTCGGCGGTTGCGCTTCACCACCTTATTCATTTAGGCTTACCATTTCAAGTCGGATCACGAAGTTTGATCAGCATCAGCAGTGCGACGCTGATGATATATATGACGGACTCTGTTAATTTTGATCGATTAATTGGTGCAATGACTGACCGATTAAGTGTGAAATTGTTAGACGAAAAAGTGCTTAACAGCGCAAACGACAGGAGGCGATAGAAAAGACGATAACAGAGCTCTGAGTTCAGCGCTCTGTTCTCATCTCTTCTATCCCTTCCTGTCGTTTGCGCTGTTAAGCACTTTCTTCTTCTACCATGCAGCACCAGCCAGCCCAATCAAGCAATTTGTTAAAGTGTGATATCGATCTATTTCTTACCTGATCGATAATATGTATGATTGATCGATTGCGTGAATGAAAGATTGGTCGAGGGATTTACTTTCATTGATTTATTGATTCATTCATTCACTTATTGATTATTTTTTGATTGATTCGTACAACTGATTAATGATTGATTGGTAGGATTGACTTTATTCTTGATTGCATGACTGAATTACTGGTTGGCCTAATTTTTTATTTTTTTCTCTATTTATTTGCTTGCTGCAATACCAAAAATATCTGGCTCTAGGTGTTTCCAAAACCACGTATCTATAAAACATCTTCATTTGGTGGTACTTATTTGGATTATTACTCTTTATTATGCTCTATGCAACTAGTGTGTGTGTAACTGCGCCCTTTATGTACGCATGTGCATGTATATATGTCTTTGTGTTCTTCTTGTGTTGTTGTCCGTTGTTGTTTGCTCTAGCCGTGTTGTTATCAGCCTATCCTTGCGTGTATAGATGCCTTTTTGTTCCGTTTTCATGATAATTTATGTCTCATGACAACAGAGGTATTGCCGAAATGGCAAATAAACTTCGAACTCCGTCTCGCGCAGGCGGAGATGCTAAGATCTTAGGAGAGGTGGCCGACTTCGACTCGTACAACCAATGGCCGACAATCAGCAAGAACCTCGCCTCGCCTAGGAAGTCCATCGTGCACAGGTTTGATCTGGCGGGTCAAAATTTCGTGATCCTCCTCGGCCGCTACAAGGGCTTCGTCGCCAAGCACAGCAGCATTAGCTTGGAGAAGAAGTCTAATTGGTTCCCACCTGTGGGACTCGAGCTGAAGCCGTCGACTGATTTCGAGAAACTTGTCTCGTCCTGCCAGGCGTACAAGGTAAGAGCTTCACGATATGGGAAGCGACGAAAATTTTTCGGGGGTGCTCGTCTTGTGGGAAAATTTGGGACCCAGAGAAGCTCGGCGTTAGCGAACCCGAAGCGCTACTCTGTCTGTCTGTCTGTCTGTCTGTCTGTCTGTCTGTCTGTCTGTCTGTCTGTCTGTCTGTCTGTCTGTCTGTCTGTCTGTCTGTCTGTCTGTCTGTCTGTCTGTCTGTCCGTCTGTCCGTCTGTCTGTCCGTCTGTCTGTCCGTCCGTCCGTCTGTCTGTCCGACCGTCCGTCCATCCGTCCGTCCGTCTGTCTATCTGTCCGTCCGTCCATCCATCTTTCTTTCTTTTTTTTCTTTCTTTTCTTTCTTTCTTCTGAATGGTCCCTCCAACGTGTTTCTGTCCTCCATTCTGGGAATTGCACTCCTATCCAAGTGCTTCGTCTGCCACTGTGGTGCAGCGGTTACGGTACACGGCTGTTGGCCTGAAAGTCGCGTGTTCGATCCTGACCATGGCGGTCGCATTTCGATGGAGCCAAAATGATGGAGGCCCGCTTACTGTGCGATGGTTGCACACGTTAAAAAACACCAGATGATCGAAATTTCCGGAGCCATTCACTACGGCTTCCCTCATAATAACATCGTGTTTTGGGGGCGTTAAACCCCGTGGGGTATTTATTTTTACAAGCGAAAGCTGCGTATGGTTAGGAGAAACGAAAAACTGTCCGGCAATGGCGTCACGAGCGGTCTCTATTGGCTGCCCTATCAGTTACGTCTTTGGCAGCGTCGTAACTAAGCACGCGCGCCATTGGCTGCGTTGTGAGCGACGTACGTCGTCCATGCCGCCGCAGTCGTGTCGCCGAGCACGCGTCCATCAATTTCTCCTGCGAGCTTCCACATGGGTATGCCACAGACAACTCCAGAAGAGAAGAGCTCCGACAGTGGAGCTTGCATTCACCGGGCCGATGGTACAGTCCTGGCACAAAAACAGGCCCGGGAAGCCGGGTGCCGGCGGCAAACTGCGTATCGATGATCCGGAAGCCTTCCAAGTCACGCTAAATCACGAACGGAGATGCAAGCGCCAGTGGCGGGGGGGGGGGGGGGATCCGGCAAACCACGCCGCCGAGCTGGCTCGCAGTGTGAAACGCCTGAAACATCGCAATTCCGAACAATGAATACGTGCTTCTTCAAGAAGAGAAAACAAGGCCCCTAATTTCTTTCCGCCTATATAGGCGACATGGCGCAGTGCCTATATACAGCCCAGAACGTCAGGACCAAATCCTGGCCGTCCAGTGTTCCCGGGACAGGGCCGTCAGGCTAGACCTGCCCGTCCCCACGTGGGAGTAGCCGGGTGACGCGTGGCAACCTCAGCGTCTGCACTGGACCATAATAAAGTTGTTCTCACTCACTCGTACGCCGAACAAGTGGCATGGCGGCGTCAACGTGACGATTGCGGGAGCGCGTGTGACCGGGGCGAACGGTCGGTTTCGGCGGGAGTTTCTCGCACTATACTGTGACGTCTTTGACCACCTGTGGTTCGGGAAAGACAACTGTGAATAACGCATTGGTACACGCACTTAGCCGCTCATTACACTCTTCCATGAGCACGATCATGCGAGGTACTATATATGTGCGGCATGTGAAATAAACACTGTAGCAAACCCAAGCCCAACGTGTGTCTAACTTCATTAAGAAGCACAAACATGTAACCACTAATAGTGAAAGGCTTTAGTGCCACGTCGGGTTGAACTCACTGCTAAACACCGGGGCCGGGCGCGCCAGCTCTAGCTGATTACTCATTTGTACGGACTGCTTGGGCGGGGATTTCTATTGTTGTTACTATTCACGTCCTTACCAGCGCAACATTTTCAGTTACTACTAGAAGCAACGACGGCCACTCGTTCATATCCAGGCAAGAACGAAAACCCGACAACGTGAAATGGTGAGTGACCTCGGCAAATGAACGGATTGCAATATCAGAAACGGCTGATAGCCGACAAGCTCACGACAAAGACAGCATCATTTATTGCAATGTGATTTTCACAAACACGCATGCGACAAGTGCGACCTGGAGGGCAGCATTGCGCCAAGCTTACAGGCGCCATGTTCTTGTGCGGTCAAGCCCACACAATGTGCGCGAATACAAGCCTCAGTTGATGATGGCGCAGCTAGCTATACCAGGACCAGGAGGCCATGGCCGGTCACGAATGTAGTCGTCCCTGTTGTTTCTCAATGGCAGGTGTCCTTATCCTTAACTTCTCACTGTTGATTATGTCAGGGCTTCACATAGCGAGGCTATGTTTTGTTCTAACTACTGTATATGTACCCACTACCGTTATTTTTGCTACAAGGAAATAAACAGCGTCCCTTAAAGTGCTCCGCGTAAGGCTGAAATTCTCATACGCAGGCCCTTCAGCGTTTCCATGGCAACGGCTTCAAATTGACAGACCCCACACGACGAGGCTCGTTGCTGAACTGCACACACATCGCGAAACCTATTGACTGTCACGTGGGACGAGGGCCGTGCATTTTTGACTTGGCCAAGGACCCTTGCGAGAAGGACAACATCGTCGACAAGCATCCCACTGTAAGCATGCACACATTTTTTTTTACTGGGCAATGGTAACCAATTAAAAAAAAACCTTAACAGCTTCAACCTTGATATCTCTCCAGAAATGATTGAAACCTATGAGCCCGGATATTTGTTCCTCAAAAGCAGCGGTGATGCTAATTCAACACGCGTGTCTACCGAGAGTTTCGTCGTATTACTTGATATTGAAAGCACAGTGTTTACTTTCGTCCATGTACACATCATATGTACGTTTCCATAAGGTTTCTCTATCTTCCTAAATTTACTATAAAACAGCTCTCGTTATGATAACGTTCTTATAGGAAAAAAATAACAAAAAACAACAAACAAATACAAATCATTCCAAAATGTGGCTTCTTTGTTGGTTTTGTTTTGCCTGCTGAAGAAAGCTGCAGGGCTACTACTTTTCGGCTACTTTTTACAGTCTTCAACTGGAAACCCTGCTTAATAGTCGTCATAGCTTTATTGCGTGCTACATGTAATTTCAGAGGAAGCTCGATCGTCCACTTATCTCGAAAACATATCGCCATGCCTGCTAAACAGCGGTGCTATTAGAACCTATGCAACCACAAGGTCACCTTCTGACCACTGCTACTTTTCCTCAGATCTTGATGAAGATGAAGCAGACGATAATATACGGTGACAGCTACGTTCCCTGGGAGAACGAGAAGTTGGGAGACTCCGATGCAGACCCAGGACTGTTCGGCGGAGTGTGGGTACCATGGCGGAGTGCGCCGCACAATCGATACAACCAGAACAAGAATTCCCGGGAATGTCACTTCGACTGCTAACAGCCGATCTATTCTGTGCTCCGCGAAATTGCTCGTTGATATGCCTTACCCCAAGCAGCCTACAAGGCAGTTCTAACATTGAAGGGCAAGAGACTTTCTCACAATGCTTCAGTCAGGTGCACAAACCGAATAAAATAGACAACTGTGCTTCGTCATGGAACTCTCGGAACTTGTGGCTTCCACCGCAGTGTGAGCTCCGGGCGCTCTGTGGCGAAGAGGTGACCTTGTACTGACCAATGTCAGACCAAACATCCATCATTCAAGTATGGTGATCGACCAAATTGTTTACGCATTTTTTCAGTGTTTACCGAGAATATCAGAGCTCTTTTAAAAGTCTAACATTTGGATCGTGACGGTATATATGTGCAATTGAGTACAAGTCGACATGAAAATGAAGCAGTACAGAAAAAAAATTGAGAAAAAAATCGACAACCAACATTTTGCAGTACGAAGCCACGAGGAAATCCTTTGGTAAAAAGAAAGCTTATTAGTTGTCGAAAAACTCATCATGGTCACGTGACTGAGTACGTGACCAAAGCTTTTCCGGGTCTTTTCCCTCAAAGCGTTTCCGTCGACCTTGCCATTTGCTTACTCGTAGATCAATTGCTGTAGAGCGACCACCTCGGAAAGTCGTTGGTGCTGGGTTCGATCCCTGGCCTAAAAGGAATCTCTAGGAAACTGATTTCCACGTGGTTTCGTGCCACAAACAGGTTGTTGTTTGTTTATCTCTTATCCCTTCACTCGTCATGGTGGCATAATGGTTATGGTGCTCCATTGCTGACCCGCAGATCTCGGGATCCAATACCGGCCGCGGCTACCACATTTTCGATGAAGGCGAAAATGCTTGAAGCCAGTGCACTTAGGTTTAGGTGCATGTTAACGAACCACAGGTGGTGCAAACCTCCGGAGCCCTCTATTACTGCGTTTCTTAATCAATTGGTGGTTTTGGGACAGTGAACACCAACAAATACATTTAACTTATCCTTTTCGCCACCTTGGGGATCCTGCAGAGTTTGCTTGCATTCACGAAGAAAAAAAAAAAAACGCCAGGCCTGCGCGGAAGGCGCAGCACAGTCAAAGCGAAAGCTAGAAGAGCGGCCTTTCAGAGCCTTTTCTAAACACTCATCGGGTAACTGCTGCAAGCACACTTGCTGGGTACCGACTACGGCATTAATTATATTAATAGTTTCTGGGCAGTAAGCCGGTATTCGCTTTATGCTATCCTTCGTCATTCTTCTCAGAAGTGTTGTATCCGCTAAACACTTGCAAGTAATTTTGTGCCAGTCGTTCGTGCAGTGGCTGACGACGAGGAAGCATCATGCCTCAAGTGGGTATGCGCCACCGTTAATAGGTGATTAAGAACAAGCTTTTGTAATGGGTTGAAGCACTGGACGGCCCACTCGTCAAGCTATTCGCATCGTGTGATGCCTGGTTGCTCTTTTGATGTTCTAAAACGCTCTATTACTCGTATTAACGCGATTCCTTTCCCGACATCAAGCCTGCCTAAGGCAAGTTTGCGAACAAGCCCCAAGCGCTGGCGGGGCTTAGTGGTAGAATACATGGCCGCCACGCAGTGGTTCCGGGCTCGAGCCCCACTGTGTCTTTCGTACCAAGTACGGCGGCAACTACGGCGCAGCGCGTGACTTGAGTTTTATCCTCATATTAGCTTTCGCTCTAAAATTATTCTCGTGCAGTCATAAAGCAAACGTTGCCCTAATGTCTCATAAGTTTGCTTGCTGATGCTACATGGCACCTACCGCCAAAGAAAAAAAAAACACATGCGCGTGCGCTTTAGACGATCTTATGAAAGGGGGTAACTTGAAAGGGGGTGCCTCTCAGCCAGTGCCGGCTTCTGTCCACTGGCTGAATTCATGTAATCGTGATAACTTAAGACGACTGACGGTTTTCTCGTACACCGCATCTCACAGGTGCATAGCACTTGCTCACGAATCCAATTAACTTGTAAATGAATACACCCATACTATCGACTCAGTCGGTCAATAAAATCGATTGAGAAGAAAAATTAGGAGGCAGTTTTTTCTTTCGAAGCGTCTTAGTCCCAGAGTCCCAAAAGAGACTCCGACTTTATATCTGCTCAGTGCTTGATCTCATCATTGATCCACTCCCAGAAACCTTGGTTTAGTAAGAAAAGTCGCACCACGAAACTCACTTGCACAACGGGTCGCGTTAAAGTTCTTGGCACCAGACCAGATACGATCCAAACAGCCCAGTGGTTTGGATTGCATCCAGTCCTTGAGCCCCGAGAAAAACGGAGCACACATCAGCAACATGACCGAGGTCAGGGAACACAGCCACTTCGGCAAGCTGTTGGACCATTAAAATAAAAAAACAAGAACAAATAACTCTGGTTTCAATACTGAAGGGTTCTATACACCACTGACAAGAGAGATTTCGGACACGCTTGTTGTAAAAGTAACCCGTTCTTTCGATCGGAGCATTCACTGCACTTCGAAAAGTTAATTCGAGCACGAAAACTTGACACGATCACTCACACACGCACACACCCATGCGTCAAACACACACAGCGCCCACTTCCAACTGTACTACATACCCTTATCCTGCGGAAAAGTGAACATTGGCCAAACCTAACGGCGTATTAATGACCGATTAAGGGAACAAGCCCAAAAATTAACAAAAAGAGATGACAAGTATGCGCACCTGGTTGTGCATGTCATCTCGTGTGGTTGTGACGCACGATTTTCTGAGACGAAGATTCTGGCCAGAAGCGCAAGTGTTAGAGGCCTTTTTCATTGAAAAAATAAAGATCACTGCGTAAGCGCCCCTTCAATTTCCTTGTTACCAGGCGAACTTCAGTTTATCGCTCTGAGGCTATGATATTGATTAGCTGTACGTTTGATAATGTATGCTGTTGGCCTTCTATGGTGTGTGTGCGCACAATGTGTCCTGTATATATTCAGGCCTTCGAGCTATGAATAAATCAGTTGAAAGTGGGCGCTGTGTGTGTTTGATGCATGGGTGTGTGCGTGTGTGAGTGATCGTGTCAAGTTTTCGCGCTCGAAGTAACTTTTCGAAATGCTCTACCAACTAACCCAACAACAAGTTCTTTCGCTGCACTTGCTACACATTGTCGTATTATTGAAGCTGCACGCAAATCAATCTGTAACACCTTTGCTATACTGCCGACTCAAGTCACGGGATTGAATAATGGACGCGGCGACTTCGTTTAGATAGAGCCGAAAAGCTCGTGCACTTAGGGTAACGTCAGGTGGTGAAATCTTCTGAAGCTGTCCACTACACCGTGTCTCATTAACACTCAGTGACTTTTAGTCGTACACGTCCCCAAGATGTAATCGCCATATTTGTGCCATCGACAGCGTTAGCGTCGTCTAATTTTTTAGTCGTTTCCGCCTCGGCTACAGAGTCCTGATTTCACTGCATTATTTTTTCGGCTGTCATGTAAACCAAGCAACAAAATTTTGCAGCATACGATACTGCCGTAAAAACTTAGTTTGTGCCTAGCTTAAAACCATAAGCTGTATACCATGAGTATGTATACTCGCCCCAGCTGGTGGGGCACAGTCACGAAATTGAAGCTCACATCAGCAAAGGCCGGGAGAGCTACATCACCCTATAGAGCTGGTTGAGTGTGGTGCAGTTCGAAGGAAACTTCACCTAACGTGCTTCGCCATTTGAAAGGAGGCCTTTTTCATGTCTAACACATGGGTCTTTTTTAAGTGTTGTAAGTTTTCGTGCACACAATACAATTGCATCGGCTTGATGACGACGACGACGATGATGATGACGATGGTGATGATGATGATGGGAGAAAGAGAAAGGGCCAGCTGCTGGTTAGTTCTTGAATGAAACAAATCGAAATAATAAACAAACGTACCAACAGTAGTAAGAAGTATACAAGGCCCAAACACAGATGTGTAAAACAATAAGCAAATCAAATGACACCATCCTAATGTCCGCAAAGAAAAATTTCGACACGCATTTAATAACAACGTCCAAAGACCGGGTCTTTCTGTTGGTAGGTGGGAGGGGTGCGCTAATTAAGCGCTGCGTGTTGCGAGGGACCATAACAAAAATTTTCCATCGATCCATTTTGACGGAAGATCGTCTGGTCGGGAACTAACATTGAAAAAATAACATGACACTGACCACAAAAAAATAAATACGAAGACGTTTTTTTTTCATCTTTTCTTTTTGCTGATCTATTCTCATCACAAAACTTTAATGATGGCAGTGAAAAATCTCCATTTATCGAAGTCAAGATTGTTAAACTACAAGATTAGTTGGCCCAGCCTTCTGTAATACTGAAGTATATAATCCACCGCAGCGTAGTCGGGTTTATAGTACTCGGCTGCTGCAACGAAGGTCGCCGGTTCGATTCCGGACTCAGCGATCGCATATTAATGGAGGTGAAATGCGAGAGGCCCACGTACTGCGGGATATCAGTGCACGCTAAAAAAAGCAACAGACGGTCGAAATTTCCGGAGACCTCCACTACAGCGTCTGCCATCGTAACACTGGTTTCGGTACGTAATACCACAGACATCGCTAACACTACTAGAGTTCGTAAGTCACCCCAAACACACGCTTGTTTTGTGCGCTGCCCTTGTTTATGGCGGCCGTAACTGCAGGGTTCTCGACGACGCATGCGAGGAAGGATTGGGAGGAGGATTATCTTAATGCATACATTTATCAGAGCGAAGGTTTTCCGGGGTCGCGCGCACCGTACCCAGCTGGAGGGCGGATTAATCGCTCGCGCGGAGAACGGAGCAGCGCCTTGGTCTTTCGCTCCACCTCGAATGCGCGGGGATTGGGGAGCAGCGATTGCCGCCTGCGATGGCCTTCGCACGAGCTCGGCTCCATGGCTGCTCCGTCTCTTCGAATCTTGCGAAACAAGAGCGAATGGAGGAGAAAGAAAGAAGCATTCATACAATCGGGAGAGAGAATGGAAGAGGAGGGACCAAGTGTACCTGATGCCTGTAGAGTGTCGCCATCTGGTGTCGATAAAGGTTATGTTCCATAGAGAGAAAGAGAGAGAGAGAATAAGCGAGAAAACATAGCTTATTACGGTGTAGATAAGGGATGCGCATATATTTTCAACGGGGTTGAAGGGGAAAGGATTAGAGAGCTGCACTCACGGCAAGCCAATTGCTTCAAAGAGGGCAGTGAGGCAAGGAGCATAACCGTTGTGTTTAACTAGAGGCTGAGTACGAGCTACTTGGGACAGTGACATATGGGCAGTGGTAGGAACATCAAGACAGGGACAATGAAATGATGACGATGGTAATTGCCTCATACCCGCTCAGAGGGATTGGTTATTCAGGCAAAACACCTTGTGCGTCCTTTTCATCACCCCTGTTTTCGTGATCCTCTAGAGCTATAGTTAGGGGTAGCACAGTGCCCGGCACTGTTTAAGCATTTTCGCTCTTCTTTTTCCGGCCTGTACCAGTACTGCGAGGAAGTGACTGACACTCAGCACACGTTATGAACATGCCAGCTCAATCCTTCTCAACCCCAACTTAACTCTATAAGACTGGCAGGTGGCCCTGCTCGGCTGCCAAGACTTTCCCGTCCAACGAACCATGGCCCGACATATAAGGACAGAAGCCAACACAAACGGAATCTCTGAATAGAGTCTCCACCTGGAATGGCAAGAAAGCTGACTTGACCCCCTAGGGGATGGTTTCCCGAACAACATCTATGTAAGTGATAGATTAGTTAATGTTCCCCACAACAAAAACGAGGGCTGGAGACGATGGAAGTTTTCTGCACTTTGCTTAGTTTAGCACAGCCTCCACGATCACCCCACCTTGACCAAGCGAAGATGTGACATGATGACGTAAAAGTAACGTCACAGATATTGGTGATCTGTGACGTCAAAGTACGAGGATACTTTTCATCACTCGTGTTGATGTTGACGACGTGGACTTGATTTTTACGTTTGAGGATGCATCTTATACTTCCTTCTTAATATTTATCTGCATAGCACACCAGTACGAACGTTGGCTTATTTGTGTGCGGAACTCCTCTGCCCTCGTGCTCCATAACCAAAGATATCCACGTAACCTGCGCTGAATGACCGGTACTTTGAAAGAGGGCTATTATTCAGGGACCCGATAACAGTCATGCATTGTGTATTAATTACGCAATACCACAGATCACGCATGCCTCGAGGCAGGTCTTTTGCGAAAACACGCAGAAAACATTTGAGCCGCACAAATTATTCCGCAGCCTAAGAGACCACATATAAATTGTCACACAGTGCCACGTATGCCGGTGTATCTTATTGTACAAGGACTGTCCCATATAAGGCAAATATCTGATTACCATACAAGACCCCTCAGTAGCTGAAGTTCATAGTGTGGTTTTGGGACGTTAAACCCCACATATCAACATCATCAGTAGCTGAAGTCTAGTACATATTACGCAAAGTTATTGTTGCGTGCATTCAAAAAAATTGGTTGACCTTGTATAACGAATACATACCATAAAGTAGAATAGAGGATCTAATTTTACCGCCTTGAGTAATAATAAGGTGTACATGGTCAACATGGACTTGCATGAGCCCCACAAGTCCAGCTAAGGCCGTCGAATTAAATTCGTGTTTCAAGTGGAAAACGGGGAGGAGGACGGACGCCGAGGGACATAAATTAACGGTGGCATGTGTGTGGTCGTACGATTATTCTCGAGCTCCGTCTGGGGTTGCCTCGAGGCTCAATGTGCGGCAAGCCAGTTATCTAAAGAGAGCGAAGAAACAGTCTCGCCACACAGGGGCCTCGCAGTGGTTGGCAGCAACCCCGTGCGTGCCAGAACAGGCGTAGCAACGCCTCGTTGTCGACGTCCGTGATCGCGGCCGACGTGTGCTGCCCGTCGCCAGCCAAGGCGGCCGCCGTTCATCAAGAACAAAACGAAAAGGGGAACGGCGCCACGCGCATATATCGCCGACAAGGCCGCGCGCTGCTCTTGGGTTTTCTCGCCAGCCACGCCCAGGAACTGACCGTTGGCCGAAAAGGAGAGAGAAACGGCGCGATGCCCTCGCAGATTGCGCCGCGCTCGCTTTCCGTTATACATACCGGGCTACGTTTCAGAGCGACGGCTGGACGCGTTGGGCAATCGGTGCCGGTGAGAACGTGCCGCGACGCCAGGTTTCGCCTGTTCGAGTGGTACATTTCTGAAGAGCATGTTCATGCAACTTTCATGAAAGTGCATGGGAACACATTTTTGTTGTGTTATTTTTCACAATACCAGCATAGGGAGTCGCACGAAAGATGGGTCGAGTAAAAAGACAAAGACTTACGGCTCCTTCACTGGCATAGTCTGCCCAAATAATTTTTTTTAAAAAGGTTGGTTGGTTCCTCAACAACTTGGCGCAACCCACCTAGGGGGATAGGCCATGAAGGGGACGGTGCCTTGCTCTTTTAAATAATTCACGTTTTGAAAGGAAGCGGTTCATAACAAATCTCTAACTTCCTTCTCGTCACTGCTGTGTTCAACATAAACACAATCTCCCAAGGTACCTACAAGCCAATGTGATAAATTTGGATTGAGAGTCACGCTTGAAAGTGCTGCATGAAATTCCGAAAGGTCAAAATGATCAGCACTGAATTACTGAATTGTTGATCTTGCGATAATGTTTTTCTTTCTTTTTCTTTTTTTATCATAGGCACTGCTGCAGTGATGGTAGAGTAATAGTACATGATATGCGTGATGCGGCACACCTTTCTATGAACCATTCGATAGCTTGTTTGTTAAAGATTGAAGAATAATTGTAGCAAGTTCCCAATACGCGTTCATGGAATTCTAACTAAATTGTATCACGATAGCCTTGAAGGTCTCGTTCCGTAGAAACTCAGGCGTTGACTTCGTTGGTTGTGAGTGAAAAGTCATGATGTTTACGTAACTGAAAAATCGAGAAAGGTGCAAATAAAATCAACATATTTGCACAGCGCAAGACTACGAGTAGTTATGACGTAACTAAAGAAGAAGAGACAAGAACAGAAAGAGCGCTGACTTTTAGTGTCCTTGTCTCTTCTCCTGTAGCTACGTCACAAGTACTCGTAATCTTGCGCTGTGCAAATATGTTGATTCCTAATCACCAACTAGCCCAAGCACCTGTCTTATCAAGTAAAATAAATAATAAAAATTCTAGGTCTGTGTGGAATTCGAACCTGGGTCGTTCGCGTGGCGAGCGAGTGTGTACGACACAGCAACTGCTCTGCTTGTGAATACAGTGAAAGTAACTTCCTCTAATTGGAAGTGGAGTGAAAGTAACTTTCATGTTTTACAAGCCCACACGTCCTGTATAAATGCTTCACAATACAGCATGAGTTATTGCCGTAATAATGCATAGTACAAGCGCACATTGTCATCGTGCGTCCGACACATGGTATTATGATAATGGCTTGATAGTTTAAAGATAGTCACCCCCTATAAAAGGCACGCACACGCTACGGTACCCTTAAGGTCATGTAGTGGGTGCATAGCAAGTTAGAAAAGACTTCATACACAAAGTGTTTGAAGTACGTAGAATATCACTTTCGTGTTCAACTCTTATAGGCGAAGATTAAGGGTCCCCCAAAAATTTTCATGTAACTTTCAGGCCAACAAATTGTAGTCCTAGGCACCTCTGAAGAGATCCGAATCCTTCTCGGACCTAGTCCCCCAGGGGCGTCACTCACAGCACACTCGGTAAACAGTCGTCGTTTCAGCAACTTGGCGCTGATACCATTTTCACAGTGCGGACTTGTTGGAATGTAATCACGAATTAACTTTGTCCCACAAATAAATGGAAGTGTGTGTTCCCGTTTCTTGACGAGCGCAGTATCGAAACTTCCGGTCGCACTCACTTGCTCGAGTAACGTGGTCCGAACAAGAGCGTAACGTGGGACGTCATTCGTAGAGCGGTATATAGGTCGTTGTTGACTCTGTTTCTGGCCGTACAATGAAGCGGGCAAGATAGTGACGACCGCGAAGTGGCACTGCGTAGAGTACATACCTCCAACTCTCCCTCCGCCCCTCTTATACAAGCCAACCACTGACCCAGGCACCAGCCGCCACTGATCCCTGCAAGATAGAGGTATACTAATGCGACGCCTGACAGAAAAATTCCTTTCATTCGAAATATTGGTTATATATCTACGCGTTATATATGATATAACCTGTAGATATGTACACGTTTTATGTACACTTTATATATCTGCGCAAGTCACGTGACCATCCTACTTGTGACGTCAGTGGAAGTTCATCTGTCGCGGTCTGTTTAATATGAAAACACGTGGCGAGGACACAAGCAAATCGAATGAACACACCCACGAATCCGCAGGTCGCGGGATTGAATCTTGGCTGCGGCGGCTGCATTTTCGATGGAGGCGAAAATGCTGTAGGCACGTGTGCTCAGACACCTCCACTACGGTGTCTGTCATAGTGATATGGCGTGTTTGGGATGTCAAACCCCACATATCAATCAATCAATCAATCAATCAATCGAACACACGCATAGCGCTGCTCCAGTTGCGAAACAGGGAGCTTCAGCGTACAAATGCGCATTGTTCCGTCAATCGCTTATCACAGTCGTTTTGCAAGCGAACACGAACACACACACACACACACACACACAAAAATGCTATGTTGATAAACTTTTAGCATTCCAAACTTAACGTTTAGTCATTGTGAGTTAATACGCAAACGGCTGTAGTGAGTGGCAAAATAGGCTTTTACGTTCTCGGTTTTATTTTGTTTCAAGGTCCATGGAGTCGTGCTTGTCACGTGTGGCGGGTGTTATACTTTGTGTAGAGTGTTTGCGAGAGTTGTTTCGTGTGCATACTCGATGTGTTTGTACTCTTTGAGTGCATCGGCCGACGGCGGACATGTTGAGTATCCGTCCTGCGGAGCCTTTGCCCGGGTTCTGTGTTAATTTACATGCACGCAACTTCAAGATTGGCGAGTCTGAAAAGAAACAAGAAAAACAATTAAACGCTTGCGTTATCAACGTTTCAACGTATTCAACGGTTGCTCTCGAAGACAGGGGTGTAGCAGAAATTTTCCTTCATCGCAAAGGAGGGGGGGGGGGCGTTCTTGATGTCCGGGGGTGGGGGGCACCCCCTTGAAATGTATTTTTCGCTCTGTATACCATGGCCAAAAAAATTTGGGGCGGGGAACGGGCTCAGTGTGCCACCCCCTGGCTACGCCACTGCTCTCAGACCATGAAAGATTCTGGCTGCTTCCATTCCAAAACCAAATAGCTATGTGCATGCCGGAGCTTGTTGGTAATATTTGATTCGTGCTTAATTGCATCAAGCTTCCTAAATGAGAACGGAAAGAATGTGCCACGCGCGAGCGCAAACTTCAAGCACATTTTTCATTGTATGGACACACATTCACAATGGCAACACAGCACCTGTGATACTTTGCTCCCGCAAACCACGACACCGCTGAGTTAGCAATCGTCAGCCAAC
The DNA here is from genome assembly GCF_013339725.1 of Rhipicephalus microplus. Classification (NCBI taxonomy): domain Eukaryota; kingdom Metazoa; phylum Arthropoda; class Arachnida; order Ixodida; family Ixodidae; genus Rhipicephalus; species Rhipicephalus microplus. The sequence goes on from NC_051174.1 coordinate 131,062,400, forward strand.
AGGATGAAAGTATTAGACACGCTTACAACTTGAAAGTCGTTGAATAAAACAGGTCACTGACCAATGTCAAACAAAACAATGACGTTTCGGGACCCGTACGGATCCCTTGTTCACAATGATTGTGAACAAGGGATCCATACGGGTCCCGAAACGTCATTGTTTCGTTTGACATTGGTCAGTGACCAGTTTTATTCAACAATGCCTTTACCTGACCAGACGGCATTCCGTCGAACTCTCGACAACTTGAAAGTCGCGCAGAGTAACTCAGCGGTCGCTATGACATGCTACCCCATAGGTAACGCAATTCTAATTTAGACATGAAAGAAGATTGCACGCCAAGGCACCAGCAATCTGCATAGCCCATTTGAACGACTTTTAACTATTTCTTTTGATGCATTTCTATGCTTTTTGGCAGGCATATGTGTGGAGCTGAGCACACTTTCGCAACTCGGACATTCATTCGCAACGTCTGCAATGCGTCGTAACGCGGCACTGTGAACTCCCCCCCCCCCCCCTCCTCTTGTCAGATATTATACGAAAGCTCTCGGAGTCCGTCGTTCTACTTAAAATGTCTACTGTCGCATGATAAAGGACCCAAAGAAACAAGAGCTGCTTTACGTTCTCCAAGGTGCGCTATATGCTGGAAAAATTTAGTTTGAAATGCCCACCTTCGTTAACACAGATCCCGGACGTGAAAGCCGTGACCGAGAATAGCTTCACTGCTAATTAACAAAAACAAGAAAGGCAACCCTGCTCCGCTCTTTCTTACTGCTGGACACTATAGATTAGTGCGAAGCAGGTAGAATTTCGCACTAGCTTTCGAAACGACATTGTGTCAAAAGGGACATTTGTGCGCTGGCTTTCGAAAGGACAGTGTGATACCGAAAAGGTGTGTTCCAAGCAAAAGTGCTACACAAAGAAATTTTACGCTCAAATGTAAGTGCGAGACAGATAGTAAACTTCTCCAAAATTGCGTAAGACTGAAACTGGTGTACCTCAAAAGGATATAGTGAAACATAAATCGTGCACCATGAAATAAGTGTCAACAGAATTCTGTGCGTCGCGAAATAAGTTTAAGACTCAAAATGAGTGCCCAAGAATACGCGTCAAACTAAAAATGCACGCCGAAAGGCAATCGTCGAACCAAAAGCACTGCAGCTCCAGAAAGGTGCCCCTCAACATCACTATCCCATCAAAAATATGTTCTACCGCTTGCTACTTTCGAGGTGCACTCAACTGCTTTAAGAAAATTAAAGAACACCCATTGAACAGCGTGAAGGACGAGTGTACCGTTTAACCGTAGAGCTTTCCGTATCCACCATATCCGTAGCCGCCGTAGCCGAGGGCAAGACCATGTCCGTAGCCACCGTAGCCGAGGGCAAGACCATGTCCGTAGCCACCGTAGCCGAGGGCAAGACCATGTCCGTATCCACCGTAGCCGAGGGCAAGGCCATGTCCGTATCCTCCGTAGCCGAGACCATGGCCGACGGCAACACCGTATCCACCGTGTCCGTAGCCGCCGTAGGCGACGCCGGCCTTGATGCCACCGCCGAAGCGCACCTGCGAATAGTACGTGGGGCTCGTCAGTGACTCCGCAAAATAAAATAAGACAGGGAGTAAACAGGCTTGATGGAGCGAAGGAATCAATAAATTCGCAAGACTAAAACGGAATGAGCTCGGGCAGGGTAGGTTGCGTTGAAGATCATCGAGGAGGCCTTCATCCAGCGGGAGACATTAGACAAGATAATTAAGATTATAATGTACATGAATTTGGTTTCTGTGGCCCCGCCGCGGTGGTCTAGTGGCTAAGGTACTCGGCTGCTGACCCGCAGGTCACGGGATCAAATCCCGGCTGCGGCGGCTGCATTTCCAATGGAGGCGGAAATGTTGTAGGCCCGTGTGCTCAGATTTGGGTGCACGTTAAAGAACCCCAGGTGGTCAAAATTTCCGGAGCTCTCCACTACGGCGTCTCTCATATTCATATGGTGATTTTAGGACGTTAAACCCCACAAATCAATCAATCAATCAATTTGGTTTCTGTAAGTTTTTTTTTTCATTCTTACAGACTTAAATGTCCTCGCTAACTTATGTATGACAAGGACAAAGGTAAAAGAGTCTATTTTGTTGGTTTGTTGTGTGGCAGATGATAACAAGGCCATATTAACATCGCAGAATTTAACATGGCACGATTACGTAGGGTGAGGAAAACGCCAGTAACCAAGCCATCATTCTGAAGAGAAGAAGTGTGAAAAGTTGGGCCACGTGGTGCGAAAGTTTTGGGTTCCAGAGTTAAAAACTCCGTGCCTATCAAACTCCGCTGGAATTAGAGCGTCTTTCCCATCAGCACAGTGTCTCTCTGCCTCCTTCGCTGGCTGGCTTTTCGCTGACAAGTTTTTCGCTTGTAATCTTAGAAATTGCGAAAAGTGTGGGCGAAATCGAAGTATATACTGCATTAGGCAACTTTCTGAACTTCACCTTAACACGCCCAGGAACTCGTTATTAGCTAGGTATAGAGCCTAGTACTTCGAAGTTATATCTAATAGCTGTTCTGTTCGATACATGCTACATATGAAATGCCCAGAACAGCTGAAAATGCTTGCAAATGCTTGAGCGAATGAAAAGGCTTGAGCTTGAGGCTTTGCTGAGGTACGCTTAAAGGTCCAGGAGCAATAACATTGCTTGAGTTAACATTGTGTCTTTTCGCAAAATCAAGAGACTTGAAAATGCTTCGCGCCTACATTGATCACCGAAAAACGTTTGTAAGGTCGCCAGCTTTCACAAAACTCAAAGCATTTGCGCTGTGCTGTCAAGGTGGAAGACAGTGAAAGTGAGACAGAGGTGGGTCTGAATATATATATAATCATTATTGACTGTACTGAGTGATCGTAACAGGACATACATTCAAAAGTACCAGCATTTCCTCTGCGAATTACACATATTATATCATTTAGGGCTGCCACTGGCGGTCTCAAAATGAAATCCTCCAGTATACCGGAAATCTCGTTCTTCCGAATGTGCGAAAAAAAGCTCCAAGTTCATCGCTTGTGGAAGTGGTCCGCTCCTTGGGGCAAACTTGTGGGCGTCCGTCGGTTTTGTAATAGAAACTTGTGCACGTTTAGGTCTTTCTTACGAGCGAAAATGCTGAGTTAGTCGAGTTGGTTTATCGGCCGAAAGTTGTTGTACTAGCGGTATTTGTAGACAAACTAGGTTCGGCTGAACACAGCCATATAATGTTAGACTCTAGAAGATCCCAAACGCTTTAGATATCAGTAAATACAGGCATGACGACTACTGTTGCACCAAGCGGTATTTCTAGACTAACTAGGTCCGGCAGAACCCGGCCATATAATGTTCGGCTCTAGAAGATCCCAAACGCTTCAGATATTAGTAAATACAGGCACGACGACTCACCTGGAGGTTGTAAGCCTGGGGCAGGTATGCGCGTCCGGCGTATCCACCGTATCCGACGGATCCGATAGCCGGTCCGTAGACGCTAGCGGCGTAGGCCGACGGTGCGGTGAATCCTCCAGCTGCGGCATAGGACGCGAGGCCCAGAAGAACGGCGGCGAACTGCGGGAGGCAGGAGCTGCACTCAGTGACAGTTACGCGAGCTCCCAAAAGTCACCGTTCATCCGTTTTAGTCACCCATTCCTGCTGTGTGAATTACGTGGACCAAGGGTTTCCACAGCCGGGGGCAGGGGTGAAGTGGTCACACGCGCCCCCTAAATGTTTGCGCACCCTCCCCCTTCTGCCACTCCCAAGAACAAATATTGCCAAAACATCTCATGAGCTTTCCTCCGCATCCCTGCTTCCTTCCGCCCCCCCCCCCCCCCGCCCCCCTGGATTGCAGCAGAAAACCTTGCGTTGCATCTGACTGGGATGCGATTTCACCAGACTAGAGACTCTGTGAAACTCTTCCGTTCATGGAAACTCTTAGAAACACATACTATAGATTTCTACTGAAAAAAAAGTGACATAGCTTTGCCTGTTTCTTTAAAAGGGCATGCATAGGAAGGTTTGTAAGTAGAACGTGCAGTGTCGATAACTTTTTTCCTCCGTGCATGCGTTATCAAAAGTTTCTGTTGTGATCACCTTGCCGTAATAATAAAAAAATTTAGGCCTCCTGCCTATTCTAGCTTTCAGCCTAGCTACAGAAAAAGAGAACAATGTTATCCCGAGAATCTCTGGTGTTTCTCTTAGCGAATCTTTTGATGGTGATGACCAGAAATGCTGGTACCAAAAAACACGTTTGTGATGTTGACGGGTCATTGCTTGAAGCTATCCATTGTCATGGTTTCCCCGAACTGTAGTGTTCCCTAACCGTCTTTACTGACTTTCTTGCGCCATAAACTGTGCTAAATTCGTAGCAGTGAAATTGGTGTTGTAGCTTAGCTTTGACAGTCAACGAGCATGAATACATGACTGTCAATGCCATGCCGTGCTCTTCTCATATGAACTGTTTATAAAGTTTGGGCATAGCCATACAGTCCACCGCAAACCTTTTTGATAGATCCATCGAAACAATTTTTACACTTCACTGTCTCCCAATCTGCTCCTAATCATCAATCTCAATCGCACTACTTGCTTTTTCGAGAGGTCGACGAACGATTGTCTAATCATCATATATTTTCTGAATTTAAAGGTTAAACGCTACGACATCAGATTTCACGCAAACTGATTTCACTTCTCCTAAGCTACATATTTCTTGAGCAGTGCAACACTACATAGTCAAGTAACTAAAGAAAGATCCTAGCTACAGCTCATGCGGAATTGTTAAGCAGTTTATCACGCGCTCAAATTTAGGCGACCGTGAGTCACTGATATTGGGTTGCATCCGGTTCACTGAGAACACCCACAGATTACTTTTGCATCTCATCTTGTATACGTAAAGCTGACGATCACGCTTTTTTAAAAACTCTCTTCACAACAGCTTGCCTCTGCTTGCAACGCGAAATGTGTCCACCGTTATTCTCATCCAAAGCTCACTTCCAAGCCAAGCAAAGACCATCGAGGCAACCCATACGCACAACCTGGGGGAGAAAGAAAGGCCTCCTTTTGGAATATCGGATCAGTCGGCAAGACTGAACACGACGCCCGCGCATTCACTCTCTTCAATTCGATGTGCGATAACACTTAAACGCTAATCAAGACCACCCCGGGATAGCCTTGAGGCTTACGGCACAATAAAAAACTAACAACAAACGACCTCGCGCATTTAAAAGCAACAACCTTGCGGGTGAGAAAGCCGGGCCACGCAGTTACCAGAGTCCAGCCGTGAATCAATGGGACTTAAGCGGTCCGGCGCTTGTACAAGCCTTACTCTGCTTCCTGTCTCCGCTCGGGAAGGTATTAAGAGCGCCATTATGGAGGCACGGTAGATGCTGGAATTCGCAAGCGCACGTGGGCATACGCCAAGGTCCGCATTGCGGTAATGGCTGGAGCTGCTTTACTGGAAATGTATAAGAATCTTTGGTGAACCGAGATACCGGAACGATAGAAGAAGCATCGAGGGCTCTCATTGTGCTTTTTTTTTTCGAGATAAAAAAAAAGAAGAAGAAAAGTTGCGTCAGAAGCTTCCGAAACTCCACGAGTACTTGGTGTGTTCCGATTTGTTCGAAATGCTAAGCTCGACTTCGGCCTTCCTTCTATGGTTACGCAGATATAAGCCAGACCAATAAAAAAATAAAATATGAAATCAGGGTCCCTTGCTACTTCTGGAAGGTACGGCGATAACATGCAGGCAACCGCAAACGACAAAGGAACAAAAACGGGCTTCAATTCGCTCGTTATCGTACGCAACACTGAGCCAAGTCGGCGATGCTTAAAAGTGCTGCAATTCATTGTGCAGATGAACAGGAGTTGAGGCAGAGACGACAGCGAGGATGACAGTTCCTCATCAGTATTTGTTTTTCTTATAGCTGACATAGTCACAGCGTCATTTTTAAGAAAAAAAAAATGCAGTACAAATGATTACCGGGTTTCGTGTCGTGCAGAATGTGGGGCTGCTTGAGTGCAAATAAGGCTAGAAACATCTGCCGCTCGTACGAGCCCATTGGGTCAGATTTTGCGGCTTCTTTTCGGCCGTGGTACCGTCACTTAGATACTTGCATAAGGCGTGCCATGTAATCTCATTTAAACACAAAGCTAGAGACAGCTTTTTACCAGATAGATTCAGAAATGCTAAAAATTAGCAGTGACGGCCTAAGCAACGTCTCTCACGACTGTAGTACCTTAAAACATCGTTTGTCACGTGTTCGCGTATATTATAAATGTGTGGCCTCATATCTTAAAAGAGTTCAATGTATGCTGCAGGCGCCGCAACGTATATATGCTCATATCTATAAAATGCGAAACTGCAGTTTAAGCTTCCTGGTAGATGTGTTTCTTGACCATAGTTAGAATTCCCGACCTGCCATATAGAGAAAGGAGACGGAAGAACATGAAGCAGAAATAAAAAAAAAGCGGTCAACTCCTGCTAACATGATCACAGCTCAGTGTCGGAAGGATCAACACGTTCCTTGTGATGATGACGGCATCGGCACCAATCCTACGACGCACCTTAAAGCATTCAGAAATGCTGACAAGCTATCAGCCACTTTCACAAGTTGGCGACCAATGGAACGAGAGTGCGTAGTATGGGTTGAAGCACTTCACATTTTCAAATTGTTAACGTTCACCGTGGCCTCGATGACGCCTCATACATATGGTTATGAAGTCATTCATTACATTGTAAAAATGGAACAAGCTATCAAGAACTGCTACGAGGGGGCGTACGATGGCACAGGAGGCCACGGGCTAAGTCAGATCCCTTGACAGTGGTGCAACGACAAAGACTTAGACGTGACAATAATGGCGGTATAGACAAGAGAAACACACGACATCCTTCGGGACATTTAGCAAATGAAACAAGCAGTTAATTGTCTATCGCCACAAGAGGGGCTAGATGGCACAAGAGGCCATGGTACATGTCCAACCACATCGCGTCAAGTGACAGTGTTGTAACGAGAGTGACGTTGATGGGGGCGTTGATGACGTCACCTCACGAGACTTATCACGTGCTATGACATCATTCGTGACCTTTAACAAATGAAACAAGCCGTCAACTTCTGCGTCGAAATGGCGTGCGATGCCGGAAAGGGTAATGGGACAGGATGAATCACGGGACGGCATAGCAACCATGATGACGTCACGCCTGGCGATGGTGACGTCACGAAAATTGGGGACCTACGGCGTCATTCACGGCCTTTTGCCACGGTCACGCGTGACTGGAAACTTATTCGAAATGTCCTAGAATCATCTCGCGCGAGGCCAATCCAAGGAACAGCGCGGACGCCGTACGGGAGGGATGGTCACGAATCTCGAAGTGAAAGGGTTGCACGTGCTCGCGTAGAGCACGTGTATGCGGTATACAGACCAGAGCGTTCATGGCGGCTGCAGTCGACGGACTTGGGTGTGTGCTGCGATAACAAACCGAGAACGGGCAGTAATTGTTCTCCTGGCAGGCCCTGGTTTTTATACAGGGTGGGGTGCAAGGAGAAGGTGGCCCCCGAGGCCTAGCCGCGAGACCAAGCAACCCCTCTCGTTTACCGGTCGGCCAGCCAGCCTCACGCCGGTCGGCTCGTCGCGGGTCCTGTCAGTAGTGCGGCCGGTTTCGCCGTTTTAGCGGAGCAAGGCCGCCCCCTGTACGCGCGCCCACCCTCGCTGGGCGCGGTTTTTTGTCCGCTCGGCGATCACCCTTCGGGCGAAGGACCCCCATCGCTCTGCTGGCCTACAGCCGAAGCGCGCGCGGTGTCCGGTCTGCCGGCCGTCCCTAGGTATTGCGTACTACCCCTCGCGCGGAGCGGCAGTATGCGGCATTCTCGGAACGCCGTAGATTGTAATCTATAGACGCATGCCACCTGCGGTGGGGCCGGATTGGCGGGTCACCAGGGCATTGAAAATGTGCCAGTACAGTGTTATTTCAATATGTTTATGAATTGATATTCACTTGCGCATTTATTCCTACGTTATTTCGCTCACTTCTATTACTAACATCCAGCTTATTGCATGCCAAAAGCCACGGCGTGATTGTGAAAGATGCCTTAGTGGGACACGCCAGATTAATATTTGTCACATGGGAGCCTTTAATGTACGTGCAGATAATAGATGCGAAGCCGCTCTTTGACTAGCTTGTGTAACGCTGTCCGTCCATGTCTCCGTGCCAACGTACCGCACCACGCTCCCCTCACCGCAGTGCGATGCCAAGAAGGTCAAGCCTCAACTGCGCGTTGACGTCACTCTATCCCTAACCTGCAGCAGCTGCTGTCTCCTCCGCAAGCTCGCAACACACTTCTCTCTCGCTTCACTCTCTCCACCGCCCGCAACGCTCACCCGCACGTCGATTGGAAACAACAGACAGACATAGTTGCGCGTCCACAGCAGCCGTAGAGACGCGGCCTGCTACTGCAAATGGCTAGCAGGCTGCGTCTGTACAGCTGCTGTGGACGCGTGACTAAATTTGTCTACTCTTTCCGGCTAGATTACATGCGATAAAATTTACACGAAACTGAACTCACCTCCCGTGTCTTTGCATTCCACACAAACATTTACTCTGGTAAACGCTACACCGGGTTTCGCTTCAAACCGTTATTCCAGCACCGGCGTCAACGCCAGTTTCAACGGGGCAACGCCGGCGCACCGCTGCTGCTTAGTATCTCATCGGGGTTTTTTTTTTCGGGGAGATGGTCCATAATTTTTTTCTTGCATTACATTTCTATACAAGTGATCCCACCACTTCTAAGTATTGAACCGTCGACCTCGTGCTTAGCAGAGCCGCACCTTAGCTTGTAAGCTACCACGGCAGCCATTTATTTATTTACCTATTTACTTCTGCTCTCACTCGTTCAATCGAAATGCTAAAGTACCGAGTTTCATCCCACCAAAGAAAAAGAAAAATGATGTTTTTTTTTTACCTACAGACGTCTTGTCAGTCTCTCAAATTCAGGAATATCTTTTATTCGCTTCTCTTATACATTGCCATAGGTTTGCGCAATTTCATTCGCCTAAAGGGACTTACAACCGATTTTTATCGATCCACATTTTTATTGCGCAACATGAAGCATGCACAGCCTTCGCAGTGTTTTCAGCTACAGCGGTTCATTGGAAAATTCGGTGGTTATTTTATAAACAGTATTTTTTTTACCTCAAAAACAAAAAAAATGCACGAAAGCGTCCTCCAGCAACTATGTGAAACAATATCGATCTCTATAGCCCCATTGTGTTCTAGATTCTGAATTCACAAGAGTGAGTGACACTGTGGTTAACCACCATGACATTGACATCTTAAACCGTTGTTTCTCTTTTTTTTCTTCAAGTATAAAAAGCAGGTAGAATAAGTTGTCTGAACATTCGCCAACACACCAGGTTGCTCTACAAGCAGTGCGAGACTTGTGGCCTCCGCGATTTGTTCCCGCAACGCGCCGCCGCACGCGGAGGCCACGAAGTGCTCTTGCACCTTTCGAACTCGTCGACAGGTACCGATAGGCCCTAAGCAAAACGCCCGTTGATGTTTCTGCTTATGCGTGCCGGGCAATACGTATAGCGATGACGTCGCCACTGTTGTTCTTAGTATAAACGAAGGTATATTTACTCGTTTGAGGTTAGAAAATCATATATTAAAAAGTGTACTGCCTCTCAATGGTATTATAGAGACAATCAATGATGAGCACAAGCAAATTATCACGGGATCTCCATCAAATACATTTTTATTTTTATTTTTTGCAGCTTGAGGCACCAAAAGCAATCTTGAGGGACGCATTGAAAGTACAAATCTACCTTTAACGAGAGAAACAGGGATCGTTTTACAGAATACAATAGACACTCTTTTCATTATTGGTGTCAATTAAGTTTGTTCTAATGGATGCCTGTCCCTGTAAGGTTAAGTAATAAAAGTTTATCAAAAAAATAAAAGTTTATCAAAAAAATAAAAGTTTATCCAATCCAATCCTGTAAGGTTAAGTGCAATTTACACATTCTACAGAGGCAGCCAATTTCTCAAACCAAATAAAACGAAAGTCAGAAGAAAAGAATAACGCGTCAAAACACGGCTCTAAACACCAAAGCTTATACTTTGATTCCTGCTTCACTCAATGATGCTGGTTTGATCCCCAGCGACGGCAGTCACATTTCGTTAAGCGCGATATGCGAGAACGTTAAGAAAAACAGATTTATATGCATTTTTAAAGCCATAAATATCCGAATTAATCCCGAGTCCTACACTGTACGACGCGCCTCACCACCGTATACCGTCGGTTCGCACGGAACGCCCAAGATAGTGTTAATTAGTAATACGACTGGTTATGCCACGCATGAGGTTGAGTTACCGTTGCGAAGTTCATGAAGGCCACTTGAGCAACGGAATTTCATGCGATGTTAACCGCCCGGTCGAATCAAGTGTTACTCGAACGAAAGCGCGATGTCTGCCACGGTAAGTCCTCCCAACGCAGTGCCCTTTATATAGCAGTCGAAGTGCAAGAGTGCGTCGTGTGACGCCATTTGATCCGCTGCCTGCCTCACCACGGCGGTAATATGTGACCAAGCCGAATAATGACGTGGTGTGCATAGCATTTGCAAAGCCAAGTTAAACACACTTCTCGCTCACGGTGGCTAGGTTTACACAGAGTTAAACCTCAATCGGTTTTATTTTTTCTTCGCTTGCTTCTTTTGAGTATGCCCTGCTTTTCGCACTTCGTGATGTCCTAGGCACCATGCGGAGAAGACTAAAAAAGAGCCTCAAAGGGCGTTAAGGGCGTTGGGAAACGAAACAGCAGCTGGCGCGGTAATATCTGGGTGTTTCGCGCCGAGAGACTTACGAGACATCGAAAGGGTGCCGCGCGATGACCGCATTTATAGACGTGACCGAGGCGTCGGGAAAGCTCTATACGAACGCTCGTCGGGCGTGACTCGCGCCTAATCACTTCCGATACCCGACTTCGAGGAATGTAAATCAACTGTCTGCCTAATGACCGAGTGAGAATAGAACGGAATGGGTCAGCCGACAGGGCGAATTGAATGGAGCACGCTGCAAGTAATACTTATTTCTTTATTTTCAATACTTTGAGCCCTATCGTGTTGTTGCAGGGTGGGACGAGTTTACAATACAAAAATAATACATGCAAACGGCTTAAAAATATACAAATATCATACCTTATATGCAATGGCCGTAGGATATTCTGCTTACATTCTATCCACGCCTATACAAAGAAAAATGTAGGGCGAAAATAACAGCCATTCCCCTAAAGCGTGGACTAAGTTATGCATTACGATTACGAGAATTTCGGCGAGCATGGAGGCAGGAAAATGAAAGCGCCGAAAATCAAAATGAAATGGTCGAGAATGCGAAACCAATATTATGGTTATCCTGCATATACTATATCAGATCTTCAGGCTTGTTGATCAGGAATGAATCACTAATTCAAAGCACGTTAACCTTTTTTGTCAGAAAGCGATTGACGCTTTTTTTTTGCCCTGATTCTTTTTCATTAGGCAATCGCCCTAAGCGCAATGGTCGGTCTATTTGTGAGTCTGCCACACACACACACACACAAAAAAAAAATACCCAGTGCCTCCCGTTTTCCTTTAGCTATTTCTTTTGGCAAATCATCAAGCGCATAATTTTACATAGCTTTAACATATCCCCATTGGCTATAGCCACACTTCTCTTAACAAACACAAAGTTCTTCATAACAGCATGTCCAGCCTCATCCTCATAAAGTTCGCTTAGAAGCACAACAAAAACACTGTCCTCATCCGCTTGCACAAACAAGCTTAAGACCACTGTCCAGAAGGCATCCTATACGGATCGTGAGGTTTCCGGTGTCGTGAAATGTTTTTAAGGGCAGGGGCCTGAAGCTTGTGCAAGCATGTTGCGCATGCATTGACGAGAAGTGGGTTTATATTAGCCTGTTTCCTCAAGGAAGAAACAGTTGCAAGTGAGTGACAGTCTCGTATGCGTGTTTTACTCCTTTGTGTGGTCGTGAGTTTGGAGCGAAATTGACCATTTTATTTCATCCAGGAGTGTTTTCACTCGACAGTGGACAGTTGCCTCACCGTGCCACGCAATGAAAGGAGACATAGTCTGCAAACCGTGCAAAAAAAAAAAACAATCACGTGACCACGCCCTGATGATAGCGCCTTTGCACCATTATAAACAATGACATTTTTTTCTTTCCTCTCATAGACGCAGGTCCCGCGCATGTTCGTTTGAGATTGTTAGCATGTATATGAATATTTATGTCGCCTACATTTACGACACTGCAATCCCAAAATGTTTTGGTTGCCTATTTACGGTACTTTAAATTGTTTTTAATGCCTATAAATCCGGCCTCTAATTAATAGTGACGCCGTCATGAATGTTCGGAAATGCGGACCACATGCCTGGGTACTCTATAGTGTGCACCTAAATTTAGGCATCCGGGCCTCTAGCCCTTCGATTCTATCGAAATGCGGTTGTCGCGGCTAAGATTCAGTCTCCCCAACCTTCAGGCTACTAGTCGAACGCCATGCATAACCACACTGCCTTTTTAGAGGATTAACGAAAATAGGTTTATTTGGTTTACTATAACCGATAATCCACAGTACCACTACGTTTTGTACGAAGCTTTTGTTATAATCCCTACTTTTGCACTTCTAAGCATAAACCTCTCCTCTGTGTGCAGCGCACGTCATACATCAAAAAGCCGGAACCAAAAGCTCGCTGCTAATGTAAGAGCAAGCATTTTTCGCTCCCCCCCCCCCCCCACCACTTGAGAGGCAATTAGTCCGTTCTTTTCTTTTGTCTACGCCAGCTGGAGATCGGCACCTTCTATCAGTGGCTGCGACCGGACAGCTTTCTTCACCACACCGTCACCTTCCAGCAAGAAAGCAACGAAACAAAGACCCTCTCCACGTAGTGCCACCAAAACGAGTTCGAAATAAAAACAAATACGAAAACGCACCCAACGTTTATGCACGGCGCCTTTAATCGGCTGGTTTTTTACTGCGTGACATCGAACAACGCCTCCGCGCCCGACTAAACCTTGACAAGGCGTGGAGCAGGCAGAGATGCCGGGACGAGATACAATAGGGCCAGCCACCTGAAGGTAGTTAAGGCGAAGGCCTCATTACGTTCCATGAGTCAAGAAGCTTTGAATTTCGGCGAACCTAATGACACATCGAGAGACCGGTGCATCGCGTCAACGCGAATGATGAATACAATAAACTCAGTCGTAAGTCGTGATACTCAAATGTGTGTGCGCTGTTCGCCGTACCAAAACTCCCATTATCTCAATGTAACTTGCCCCCAACAATGATATCTCACTTTCACGCTGACGTCACAGATGCTCCGGAATTTGTGACGTCATAGTGGCACTGTTGGGATGGCATGCTGAAGTGACAACATGACACCCCATAATGACGCCTTCGTACGAGATCGTTTGATTCAATTAAGGCGGGTGATCACTAAAGTTGTGCAAAACCAAGCGAGATGAAGACATCCTGGAGTGCCTCAGATCCCGGAGTCAGTGCTTTATTTTTCTGGAGTGTCGGGGGAGGGGCGTTTGATTACAATAGAAAAGAGAGTTTAAGCACGCCCTTCCCCCCCCCCCCCCCCTAACTGTCTTAGCCCCTGAATATACATCTCATTCTGTTAACAAGTATATCCACAAGCTACGCAGACCTAACTGGCCGGAAGGTTGCTTTCTTTGTTTCGTTGTTCTTGTTATTTTTTTATAAGGCACTCAATGAAGGCACAATTTTTTGGCATGTAACTTTGGAAACGCGATTTCAGTGTATAAATGGGGGTTTAACGGCTCCAAACCACGATATGATTATGAGAGACGCCGCAGCGGAAGTGAAAATCGGAGAGTGTGGTGTAGCAACGCCAGTCCGAGAGAGTTTGGCCGTTGACCACGATTATCGAGAGCGTCGGTGGCTGCCCTTCAACGGTCAAGGGACAAGAGGGCGAGGAAAGCATCCCAAGAACGCATATCGCAGATCGTGCGCGCTCTCAAGGCCGTGTCAATTTAGCGTGACGCAACTCCCCGTGTCTGGGTTGCGCGCTGTTTTATTTTATTTTATAGCACCGTTTCACATAGACACACCCGCGTCGACTACATCTCCATCGCGACGACTACCGCCTACGATGATGATTTAACCTTTGTGGTAGCTGAAGTTGTCAACATATACCTGGACACAGAATATCACGAATCACGCGCAAAGATGACATTCAATCAGTGACGGCACTCATTGCACTCAGTGACAATGCAATGAGTGTCACTCAGTGTCATTGAGTGTCAATGTCAATGAATGTCAATGAGTGTCACTGAGTGCACTCATTGACACTCATTGACATTGAGACATTGCACTCATTGTCGTTGACATTGACATTGGACTCATTGACACTGAGTGCAATGAGTGCAATGGCACTCATTGCACTCAGTGACAGCTCTGCTGGCTGTCACACCACTGATTTTGATTGCACTCTCACCGTACAGCTACCACCAGCATCTGACCACCGGTGTCTGTTTAATCATCGATCATGGACGTTAGTCGTTGACATGTACATTGCGAGTGTTCCCGTTAAACAGTGCTGTAGCTATCAAACACCGATTGACCTTGTGCAAGTTTTATTGTATCGATGCACAGGAATGATTCAACTACTTCTGTAAGGACAAGTTTTACTTTCGTGTTGTGCCGATTCTTACAACGGAGGGACCAACCATGTTTTATTCAATCATTTGCGCCTTCCCGAAAGGTGTCTTGCGAAGCCTTGACTTAAACTGAAGAATGTGTCACAGTTTACGGCGGGATGCTACATCATTCATGCTGAAAGCACCAATTGGTCTGTTTTCTTTGGCTACTCGTATGAAAAGATGCTAGGAAGATGTAATGAGCGTGGAACTGTACTTGCTACCGTGTATTATCTTGACCCACATTCATATTCTTAATGTTTACAACTTCGACGCATCGTTAAAATTCAACTCTATATATTCATGGATTCCGTCCTTGTTTCTCAAAGCACCCCGTCGCCAAAGTGGAAGCGATTTGAATCTGCTTTGTCGGAGTTATTCTTTCCGCCAGAGGTCGCAATATCAATATACCGGATGTTTTTTTTTTTTTCAAAAAAGAGTACCGTTTGTTACAGACAGTGAAACTGCCTTATCCCGGAATATTTTTTCACACTGCTTAGCTTGATCAGAATGCATGGCATTGCCTGTTCCTGTCACTGTTTTTTTTTCTCGAAATCACTTTGCCTTGAGTTTCCAGAACTTATCCAAAGAATCCTACCAGAGCACATCCGCGTGTTTTTTGTAACGTCACGTCTTTTCTGCAATAGCCCCGAATTCGCAAAATGTACGGGGCCACCGCAAGAAAAAAATATATATGCGAGAAAAACAAAAATATCGGAACAAGAAACACCTTTACCTCTCTTTGATCACTTGCAAGGCAATGGTCTATAAAAAATATAAAAACGATCAATAAAAACTATTGCGATCCCGTACAGTTTTCTGCATGAAACCTTGATTAAACATAATTTTTTTCAGTTTGCTATTAATCTGTCACAAACTAAGCTGAAGTTGTAAACAGGTTTATGGTAACTGCGTGGTTGATGGGGGTTGGACTTAATTCTACGACACACAGGGTGAATTTGATTCGATTCTTGAAACCACACTTTGACGATTTCGGAAAGTCTGGGTGCCCCCCCTCCCCCACCCCCGCTATTGCATGCCACCCTTCCCACTTACCTAGTAAAGTGATCCTGACGCCATGCCTGAATCATATTAGCCCGATGTCGCTAAATAGCTTGTTTGTTATTGATTGTGAGCGAAAAAAGAAGGGGGGGGGGGGTATCCTTGATCTTCGCCTTCGAGAGTTGAAAGAGATAGCGATATCATGTCCCTAGTGCGTACTTCAACCGCTTGGTGCATACTTTTCATTGTACGACGTCACTCGAGTAGTTTCAATGGATTACTACAATGTAATAGATAAAATCGAAAGTGGCTCGTGTCGGTGAAGCTTTCGCATTTGGCTGCTTTTTGTCTCTGTATGATGAGTAGCATGCTTCAATGGTTAGCATACTTGATTGCCACGCCGAATGCTTGGGTTGGGCAATGGGTACCCTGCTGGAGTAATGGCTTGCATGCTTCGAACCATGATCTAGTTATGTGCGTGAAACGTTTTAGAACTTGCTATGCACCCACCACGTGGTCTTAAAGGGGTACCTACGGTAACGTGTGTGCCTATTGTAATGGGTGGCCGGCTTTAAACCGCGAAGTCATTGTAATAATTCCATGTTCTCACATATAATAGAAATGTAAAAGTTTGTAAGACGTAATATTACTGCGATATTACATATTGTAATGTGTATCCCGTATACATGACGCGCGTGTTTGTAAAGTATTAACGTTATTTACACCGCATTTTCAAGCGGGGAAAGTCAACTCCATTTCAAATCAAGCGCGTGGCTTCGTGATATTAAACCTGCTTGCCACGCAAACGGCCTCGTTTTCATCCTCACTCAGTCCAGGAATTTCTTACACTTTACTTTATTCGCATTTTTCTAGATTTTTTGATCACGCACAAGATAATTTTTCTCTCAAAGCAGTCGACGCCGACACTGGAATTTCTGTGAAACGAGCTCTTTAAAGGCCAACTCTGGCGATTCTTCGAGGTCAGTGGATCTCAATTAAATTCTCTGGTACGTTCATTCGCACGTTTGCTCCATTCATGCCAAATTGCATGCTTGAGAGTATCGCAGATTCTTTTCAAATGAATTTTATAGCTTGCCTCGAAACGCTCACCTCGCTTGCCAGAATCAATGGCAACATTGTGTGTGTGACGTTGAGTTTTGCCTGGCAAAAGTGACGAACTGATGTGCCACTGCAGCGTCTACTTGTCTGCTGTCTAATGTGTGTGCTTGGCCGGCGCTTCCTTGGTTGAGCGTGCGATTTACTTTACTGTGTTGGTGGACGTGCGATAGATGCCAAGTGGTGTTGCGTTGTGAGCCACACACGATTCGCCATATATTCACCATAACAGCGTAAGCGTTTTACCCGATCGCCACGGAAGGGGTAAGCAGGTAGTGTCATCTGGCGGGCAATATGCGCGATCAGGAAGGTTCCGGCCCTGTGGTTCCGGCAGAGTTACGCAAATTTTTACGTCTCACGTAGAAGCGCGCTCAGGTGGGTTTCGGTAATGCGGTTTTTTGGTGATTAAAGCTTTTTTAAATTTTTGAGGATTTCAGTTATCAAGCGCATGGGAATAGCTTCTAAGGAACATAAAAGCACCATTATCCTGACATGGTCAAAATATCACGGGAGTTGGCCTTTACCGCTGCCGTGTTAAAATTGTTCGCGAGTGAAAAGTTCCAAAATATGATAAAAAAAAACAAGGAGTGAAAATATTCTGTTTGAGTGGCAGTCGATTCCAGGCCTTCCTCGTGGCAAGTATGGTTTATGGCACAGAGCATGCCAGTGAAGGAAACCGTCTTTAAAAAAATTATACAAATGTGGTAGTTTGACGAGTCCTTATAAATCTAGCTGGCAACGTTGCCTCGAAGAAGTGTGCAACTTCACCAGGTGGCAGAACATTTGAAGTGAGCAAGGAGGTAGTGATTTGAAAATGCACCCCCCCCCCCACCCCCCAAAAAAAGGCATGAGTAGTCGTCATTAGCAGAAATAACAGCATCAACAAAGTTTGCGGCAGCGTAGGTGTGAATCTTGCGGAACACGTGCATGTGTTATCCATGTGTTGAGCCAATTCGCAAATGAATGAGTTATTGCGTAGGGACACTTCGCATCTGTACTTGCCACATGCATTCTAAGATCGATTGACGGCCAATTTATCACGCGGAGACGTTCGCTTCCTTGCAGCTTGGTTCAGGCATCCACCGAGAACCGATTGATTGATATGTGGGATTTAACGTCCCAAAACTCCCACATGATTATGAGAGACGCTGTAATTGAAGACTCCGGAAATTTCTACCACCTGGAGTTGTTTAACGTGCACGCAAATGGGAGCGAATGTGGAACCGAATCCAGATTCATCATGGGATGTTGGCAGATTTTTTTTTTTTTTTCGAGAATAAGAGGGCGGGGGCAGCTCCTTGATTTCTGGGGATGGTTGGCCCGTCTTTCAATTCGTCTTTCGCTTTACGTGTCATAGCGAAAAAAACAAAAAAAAAAATCGAAGGGGGAGGCACGAACCCGGTGTGCCGCTTTTACCCTTTTTTGTGTTTCGCTATTCGTTGTTACACCGTCGACGCCCTAAAAAGTGAGTAGAGATGTTCCGGCGAAAAGAACCGCTCTCCGCGCGAAATTCTCTACGGTGTCGTTGAACGCGGCCGAACAACAACAACAACAAGACAAAGGCGAGCGAAACGCGTAGGGCCGAGCGTTGACCACGCGAGCTTCCCGGCGTACGTGACGAGAAGACTATTTCCTGCTTCGGGCATTTCTCGGTCTTTTCTTCAATCGGTCTTGTTTTACTTCACTGCTTTTGCATGCGAGCATTCGAATATGGCTTCCGGCATTCCTCCTTTTTACGAGCTCAAGATTATTGCAGGTCGAATTGGGGTCATTGGATTTCGCTTCAAAACGATAGGCATCTCGCCTCAGAGTAGGAAATCGGAAAAAAAAGGCGGGAATCTGCGCTGGTGGAGCACAACTGACGCGCAGAGGTTCTCCAAGAAGAAAGCACCAAGAAACAGGAACGCTGAAAAATGATGTGGGAGGTGCTGCCACTTAGCGGTGATCCCTGTCAACGCAAAAGTGGTTTCAGCGGAGAGCAGTGATAGAGGAACCCGCTAGATGTCGCCAGCAAACCTGGGTTGCGTTTTTTTCTTCAAGATCACTTATTGCATTTTGCAGCAAAACTGGCTGATTATAATAGCTTCAATGTTCACATGCGACTTCCCACAGTACAACACATGACAGTTAGTTACATGTATAAAAATAATCGAGCAGAAAAATGACACTTTCATTGATGCGCTCAATAACACAATAATTTAAGTATTTTTGTTGTACGAATGCCTTTATGAATGGGTCATGTTTGTGCTCGGTAATTAGCATTGAGCTCGTCTATGCCGTGTTGCTTAAAAGTGCACCGTTATAGGGTATGTAATGCAAAAGAGAAAGAACAAGAAAAAGAAGGATAAATGTAATGTGGGGAAGCTTAGATTTATTGTGAACACTAGAATGGGTAAGGGGAAGAAAAGTGAGAGTTTTTGGAACTAGTGAATCGCAAATATTTGCGTGTGAAAGACAGCTTCGTACACCAGTATGCCTCATAATCCAGCATTTTAAGCTAGAAATATAGTGGCTAGATACCCAAGCGCGCCACCTTCAAACAGTGACACCTATTATGAAATTACAACACTAGCTGCCTATCATCATCATCATCATCATCATAATCATCATCATCATCAGCATGACTACGTCCACTGCAGGACAAAGACCTCTCCCATGTTCCGCCAGTTAACCCGGTCCTGTGCCTACTGCTGCCAATTTATACGCGCAAGCTTCTTAATCTCATCTGCCCACCTAACCTTCTGTCTCCCCCTAACCCGCTTGCCTTCTCTTGGAATCCAGTTAGTTACCCCTAACGACCAGCGGTTATCCTGTCTACGCGCTACATGCCCGGCCTATGTCCATTTCTTCTTCTTGGTTTCACTTATGATATCCTTAACCCCCGTTTGTTCCCTAATCCACTCTGCTCTCTTCTTGTCTCTTAAGGTTACACCTACCATTTTTCTTTCCATTGCTCGCTGCGTCGTCCTCAATTTAAGCTGAACCCTCTTTGTAAGTCTCCAGGTTTCTGCTCCGTAGCTAAGTACCGGCAAGATACAGCTGTTATATACCTTCCTCTTGAGGGATAGCGGCAATCTACCTGTCATAATTTGAGAATGCTTGCCAAATGTGCTCCACCCCATTCTTATTCTTCTAGTTACTTCAATCTCGTGGTTCGGCTCCGCGGTTATTACCTTCCCTAAGTATACATAGTCTTTTACAACTTGAAGTGCACTATTACCTGTCTCGAAGCGCTGCTCTTTTCCGAGGTTGTTGTACATTACTTTCGTTTTCTGCAGATTAATTTTAAGACCTACCTTTCTGCTCTCCTTATCGAACTCCGTAAAAATGAGTTGCAATTCACCCCCTGAGTTACTCCGCGATGCAATGTCATCGGCGAAGCGCAGGTTACTAAGGTACTCTTCATTAACTCTTATCCATAACTGTTCCCATTCTAGGCTTCTGAAAACCTCCTGTAAGCACGCGGCAAATAGAATTGGGGAGATTGTGTCCCCCTGCCTTACACCCTTCTTGATTGGTATTCTGTTGCTTTCTTTATGAAGCACTATGGTAGCAGTTGATCCCCTGTAGATTTTTTCCAGGATGTTTTTTTATATATACTTTATCTACGCCCTGATTCCGCATTGTCTGCATGACGGCTGATATTTCTACTGAATCAAACGCCTTCTCGTAATCTATGAAGGCTATGTAGAGTTGTTGGTTATATTCTGAGCATTTCTCTATTACCTGATTGATAGTATGAATGTGGTCGAGTGTTGAGTAGCCTGTTCGAAATCCTGCTTGTTCCTTTGGTTGATTGAATTCTAATGTTTTCTTTACTCTGTTAGCAATTACCTTTGTAAATAGCTTGCATACTACAGAGAGCAAGCTAATCGGCCTGTAATTCTTCAAGTCCTTGTCATCTCCTTTCTTATGTATTAAGATGATGTTAGCGTTCTTCCAAGACTCTGGTACCCTTCCCGTCAGGAGACACCTCGTAAACAGGGTGGCTAGTTTTTCTAACACAATTTGTCCTCCATCTTTCAGCAGATCTGATGCTACCTGATCGTCACCAGCAGCTTTGCTTCTTTGCATATACCTAGCTGCCTATACCTACTACTTAACTAAACTGAATTTGAAGAACCAAGGATTTTCACCTTTTCGCAATTAAATTCCATTCAAAAGAAATACTGAGTAACATATGTGAAGTGCGCTGGAGTGCACGTGGACGTCGACTCTTAAAGCGTACTGAGGCACAAAATTTGCCATAGCAAATTTCGCATACCTTATTTAATCATAAGTTTTGTCCCTTTATGAGAGGCTCACCTCAATTCTTGCAGCAACATGGCACACTTCTACAGTTGAAGAATCACAACGTGAATACTTGCTGACTCATATGACATATAATAATCGATACCTGCTATGCGATGCCGTAAAAGACTCGTCATTTGCAGATATCCTTAGTGCACATACAAAAGGCAACAGCAAAGTGTCACTACGTGCCAGAATTTTTTTCCTTTCTGATGTGGGTTATGTACTCTGACTTAACTACACACCCACACACAGCTCCTTGGCTTCGTTTGGAGGCGCAGAATTTCTATATGATCTAGTGACAGAAGCACGGGAAGCTAGAAAATTGATAA
This sequence comes from Rhipicephalus microplus, assembly GCF_013339725.1. Taxonomy (NCBI): domain Eukaryota; kingdom Metazoa; phylum Arthropoda; class Arachnida; order Ixodida; family Ixodidae; genus Rhipicephalus; species Rhipicephalus microplus. The sequence goes on from NC_051174.1 coordinate 131,083,845, forward strand.
GCAATAGGTGGAGATTATCTCTAGAAAACTTATAGGGCTGAATTGGGAATTCTTTATCACACGTGTTTTATTTTTTGGCGATCTCCCTCGACCGAATGATCTCGCCAACTGTTGCAATAAATGTTTGCTCTTTTTCTCTCCTTCAGCGTTTTTGAGAAAACGTGCTCTATGTGAGCCTTCCAGGGGAGGAACAGAAACAGTCACCGAACTCACGATGTGAATGATTAGTGATTGTTTTTCTTGTTTTTTTTTTGCCACTCTCCAGTATCTGCAGCTTCTCATACACAAGAAACTTCCTTTATGAACGAACTTTTACTAAATAGAACTCGTGGTTGTGGGCCCAGATGCACCGAACCGTACCGCATGAAAGAACCCACAGTTTGCAACTTATTATGGTTCTGTACCACTGGGTAAGCAGTTGCCACAGTCTCAGGCATGGCGCAGGCAGTCTTCATCATACGAGTGGGGGGTCAATTAAGTTTTGTCTAAGGACCCACCACCGCTCTTCCAGACCCCAACACACTGACGCCCTCATGCTGATTACGCAGCGCAAGGACGTATTATTATACGGGGCCGGCTGAAGCGCCTTGTCTTAGACCGCCCATAGATACTAGCACCGGCACTCTGCAGCGTACACATATATAGCTATGAAACTCCATGCAGCGATCATTTTTTAAGTGAGACAGGGTTCGCAGTAAAAGTTTGTGCAGCCTTTGCATTAAAAAATAACTGGATTATCGACTTTTCCCGTCTTAGGCGGATCATGCAACACTAAATCTTATTCATTTATCATAGGAATGGCCAACGACACTCTCTGCGATGCGTGTCGTTTGCGAAGAGAAGCTACACCACATCCTGTGCGACTGTCCGTTGTATGACATCCAGCGAAAGTCACTGGCGTCCGTTCTTGCGCGCATCGAGAACAGCCAAATGTATGTGGACACTGTTCTGTCAAGTGCCCAAGAAAGACATTGCAACAGAAGGCGACAAAAGCACTGTTGAAATTCCTACACGACACAGACTTGAACAAGCGGCTGTGAGAGCAATGTCACACACCACGAAAGACAAGACTGGACTATGACTGAGTGTGCGCGCGTGTGCTGCTTAGTGTGCCCTGTTTCTCTCTCTTCCCTCTCTCCTCTATCTTTCATCTCCCCTATCCCCCTCCCTATGCGCAGGCTAGCAAACCGGCCGCCTATAAACTGGTTAACCTCCCTGCCATGCTTTTCCTCCTATTTTCCTCCCTTTTCCGGGTAATTAACGAATAGTTTCATTAACAATGTTGATGGCCTCACGAATCAACTTCCCCGAACTTCTTTAGAATATTTCAATTATGAGTGGAGTTCTTCAAATTCGACGCACGCTTCAGGTGATTTCTCTCTCTCTTTTCTAAACAGCCAGCGTGCTGAGTGCCACGTAGCGTGGTGCGTCATGACAAGGGGTCATCTGCCCCATCTGCGCTCTTTGCCTATAGTGGAAACACGCTAGAAGGGTCATGTCGGCGAGAGTCACATTTGCCAATATTCGGTCGTTGTTGGCTTCCAACGTTGGGCCAACGCACTTTTGGTTGTAACGAGACTCGTAAGGCAAAAGTAGGGCTGTATTTTCTGCCCCTGTTTTCTTCAACGCTGCTCTAAGAACAGCTTTAGTGCGGCATACTGCCCGGGTAAGGGATAGGGGTTGAACTAGGGCTAATTCCTATGTGAGACACAGCCTAACGAAAACAGTTGTTGGGTCCATCGGGCTGCGTAAGAGATGCGATTCGCGATGAAAAAAACATGTGAACACGGGATGTTCTCAAATTCAGCTGCACCGTGTGCCGAAATCAACATTCCGACGAGCGGTCCTGTCTTCCTGGCAAGCCAAAGTTCTCGGTCGCAGTGTTGAAGAAGAAATGACCGCTGGTGGAAGCGTGTGTACTTAGCGACACCCCTATTCACGATTTTTTTCCGTGTCATGAAGCTTTCACTTCGCCTCGAACTTCTGCCTTTTATGCGATTCGTGGGTATCACAGAACTTAGCCACACGCAGTGGAACTCGTGTTGCGACAGGGTGCTGACGATATGCGTAACCACGCCAAACGAAAGCTGCGAATGTTGCAAAGACCACTACAACAATTCAAACAAGGATACAGGAGAAAGCAAGACAATAAAGAAAGACAGGAAACTGATATCGCCAACGAGCGGCAACCGCCTCTCGATCTCAGCCATTATGCGCCTTGACCCAGTTTACAAGTGAACTGAAAACGGATTAGCAATCGCGTGGTCGTTGCAGGCGTGGTCAGCCCCACTGACCCACGAGCCGGAATGAGTTACAGAAGGCGTTCGCCGGAAACGCCAACGGTCCCGATTTGTTAATCGATCTTCTTGCGTGCCTCACCGTTAAAGTGTCAAATCCAAGTCGACAGCGTTTGAGTTCAGCCAAGAGTGATCAATCATCTTCCTTGAATATACATATATTTTCATTTGATCCGACTTGAAAGTCGGCGAGAGGATAGATTTGCCAAGTTGAAACAAGATACACTTCCGATAGAGGCCGACACAGGCCTGCGCAGGGCTCTTTGTAGGATTGGGGGGGGGGGGGGGACGACGACGAAAATTCGCTGTGCCCCTCACTACCCAATGGTCGAGTCCGAAAGAAAACGAGCTTAGCAATGGATACAGAAACTATATTGAGGTGGTGATGTGCTGATCATGATTGCCCGTTTTTGGTCATTGGGATTCCAACGATAAGGCTCGGAAATATGTTTCTAGGAATGTGACGCAAGGTGTCCTTTGCAGCCGTTCTCGTCGGAAATGTGCATGACTAGAATAGCGCCCCATAAACACAGCTGTATCTTGCCGGTACTTAGCTACGGAGCAGAAACCTGGAGACTTACAAAGAGGGTTCAGCTTAAGTTGAGGACGACGCAGCGAGCAACGGAAAGAAAAATGGTAGGTGTAACCTTAAGAGACAAGAAGAGAGCAGAGTGGATTAGGGAACAAACGGGTGTTAAGGATATCATAGCTGAAATCAAGAAGAAGAAATGGACATGGGCCGGGCATGTAGCGCGTAGACAGTATAACCGCTGGTCATTAAGGGTAACTAACTGTATTCGCAGAGAAGGGAAGCGGGTTAGGGGGAGACAGAGGGTTAGGTGGGCAGATGATATTAAGAAGTTTGCGGGTATAAATTGGCAGCAGCAAGCACAGGACCGGGTTAACTGGCGGAACATGGGAGAGGCCTTTGTCCTGCAGTGGACGTAGTCAGGCTGATGATGATGGTGATGATGATGATGAAACACACAGCACACAGGCCTTGCTTGTTGAGGGTATGGAACCTACTTAGCATCCTTCTCAGATGACTAGGCGAAGTGGCGTGGGGGCACCCTCGTTTGTACGCCTACGGGGACCTACGAACACATTTTTTGTTTTGCAAATGAGTTCTTCGAAGATCTCATTTCGCGCCACCTTGCGAATCTCCGCATAACTAACTTACATTACTTGTGGCCATGTGCTTCTAGTTTTCGATGAATTCGCCCTCGCATTGCCGATTACTAGCTACCTGTTCAGCTCAATCTGAAGAGTGACCAACCTGCAAAGGCGTTGGTGCCGGATTCGATCCCCAGAAGAAGATGAATTTTTCGACGACTACAAGGCTTTTTTTTTTTGTTTCTGAGAAATCCGTACGCATTTCCTTGCTGCTTCTTGCCACACATGGGTGGAGGTGTACTTTCCTTTTTTTAACACTATTTTTGTTTTGTTTGTTTTCTTCAAAGCCCAAGGGCAAATTCTGTCGAACGAACGATAATTCTATGGACTTCGAATAGTTACTTTGTTTGCCAGTATAAATGTTTCAACTAGTGACAAAGTGACATCTTGCGTATAATACCCCTGTCACACGGGCTCTTAGAAGTCTTTTAATTAAGTGGTGTTTTTCCGAAAAGGAGTTCCTGACAGCAGACACATGGCACAGAGCGAACTCCTTTTCAGAAGCGGTCTTTTTCTTAAACTGAGTTCGTCGATCTCTTTTACGGCTCCGAATGAGTAGCCTCGAAACCAGTGGGCGCCAGCAATTTTCGAGTGGTGGGAAAAAAAGAGCGAATGCTTATTTTTCTGTCACCAAAACTCTTTGTAAAAAACAAATTTCATAACCTGCAGAAGGTGTATTGAACTCTTTTAATGGTTATTTCCTTCTCTACTCTCGTGAGCAGCTACGACGCGTCGGCAATATTACGTGGGAACGCTCGGTCTCGCGCCGAGCCATTTTGCACAAGCGAGGAAAGCGTGGCAGTCGTGTGTTTTCCCGTCATTCAAGTGGTCAAGCTTGTATAGGGCAATGCCGACTCGCTTCTCGGGATTGATGGTTTCACGCATGCTGGTGCACTGTCTTTCGAGCTCACTGCGCAAGCTCTCCACAGTGGTGCCAGACGGACTTGTGCACGTCGCTAGTTATGGGAATGCTTCCTTAACTAGTGCAACAAACTTTCACATTGGTGTTTCTCTATCTCTTATTCTTAAATTTATTTGAAGAAACGAGCAGTGCAACAAGTCTTTAATTTGTACATCGTGATATGTCGTTTAATTTTCATTGCTTCTCTTTTAACTGCTAGCGCCACGCTTTCGCTAGCGTCTTCGAACGAAAACACTAAAAGGAGATCGTTGCTGCCGTGTGTCTGCGCCGCAACACCTTTGTTAAAAGTCTTTCAACTTCGTAAAAGACCGCTTACTTAGAAGACTTTTTGCGCGCCCGTGTGACACAGGTATAAGAGACGTCGTAGCCTGTTCAAGGTGGCCTCACTGAGAAATCTAGCCAGCACGTATTTATTTAATCCACTCGTCACAGTGTTGCGAAACGGCGGACCGATCCCGCCGAAGCCACCACTGTTGCGAAAGACGGCGACGCCAACACGGCCACGGAGGCGCCACTGCTTTCGACCCCGCCGGGAAGGTCACCAGCCGTTTGGTAGCGTATGTTTCTCAGCTCGCGACTGCTTCTGCGCAGAGCTGAGGAGACGAGCGGACGAGACGACGGTGAGTTAAACAAGGTTTATGTACAGCATATACAGAGGCGTTACAATTTCGGCACTGGGGCCGGCAGAGACTCAAAGAGCCGAGCTCCTCTCTCTAACACATAGGTCAGCCTTTCGCCTAAAACCGCTGACTCACACACATGTCGGCACTCCGACACGGGGACTCCTCTCCTAGGATCTCCCGATCGCGACACGCCGCAGGGCTTCTTTTATTTACACCGGGTCCCACCAAAGTGTCCAATCAGAAGCGCCGCGGGTCGTCCGGGCAGATTCCGCCAATGGGGGTCGCCGCGCCATGCGTCAGACCACCCGGCACGAGAACGCCGGCTCGCTGTCACGTGCGCCGATGACTCAATGCACGTGGGCGAGAGAGGCGCCGCGCGTGTTCACGCCGTCGAGGTGATCGCGCCAGGCAGACTGCGGGCTGGCCTTGACCCAGATTGCCTTTTTCCGAGGCACGGACGTTTGACGAGGACTCGCTGGCATAACAGCACCCCCGCCGCCAGACAATGCACCGGAAAGACGAGCTGCTTCCACGGGGCTCGGATGTCAGGTGCGCTCGTTCGCCAGGTCCCTCCAGGTTCGCCTCCAGGGCCATAGGGAGAATACAGCTCCAAACCGTTCCGGGAACACATCCCATCTTTGACGACGGATCCCAGGTCCACTGGCTTGTCGCCACAACTTGCTGACCAGCTTCACTCGTCTCTTCTGACCATCTTCGGTTTCAGCACTTGTCGATGGTTCTGCAACTTGCCAAGAACGGATCGACAACAGACAACACACGACACACGCAAGCGCCTTCGGTCACCCGACAGAACACCAGACAAAGTATAGTACAACATATACCTATCTACGTGTCTATCGGAATTTTGGTTCCCTCTACATCAAGAGGCACATGTGGGACAAAAGACTCTTAAAATGACAACTCAATTTTTTTTTTCACGTACAACAACGTAACGAATTAGAATACCACAAAGTTGGCCCCTTGAGAGCACTCTGAACGAGAGCGCTCAGCCCAGGTCGTGATGAGGTCAAAATTTTGCCCCGAATCGCCAGCCAGAAACCGAAAGGTTGAGAAGGTACCAGCTAGAACGCACTGCTCAATGCACCTGCATTAGCGTTTAGCTTTCCCCCCCTTTTTTTTTTCTTTAGCGAACGTCAAAGTTGCGCTGTGGAGCAACATGCTCCACCTCAGTAACCGGCCACTTTTAGGCGACGATACCTATGCGGCACCAAGAGCGGCTCACACTTTCGACGTTGCACAGGGGAACAACGATACGGCTTGCTACTGATTGACTCCGCACCGCTTAGCTCGATATCGTGTTCGATCACCGTCGTGTTTCCGGGGCGGTCCGAAAACACGTCTTCAAACTCGGAACCAATCTTTCTCAGGTCCTCTTTCTCAGGTCCTCCTTCACTTAAGCTAGGCTCTAGGTTTATCTGCTCCCAAATTACTTTCGATCCCCCTTCGATCACCTCACTAGAACTCAAATTTTCTGCTTCCTCTTCCTCTGAAGCCTTCAACAGCTGATTTACGACCGCTTGATGTTGAACATTGGGTTTCATCAAGTTGTAAATTTTGTTCTGCCGCCTTCCTACTTGCACCTCATAAGTTGTATCGCAAGGCTTCGATAATACTTTGGCGGGCCCTTCCCAATCAACCTCAAGCTGGTTCCTTTTGGATGGCTGCAGCCGCATTACCTGATTATCAACTTCAAAAGCGCTCTTCTTCACCGATTCCTCGTAGTGCTCCTTCGACAGCACTTTTGCCGCGTTTTTCTGGCTTTCCACTAGCGCTTCAATTTGGCTTTCCACTAGCGCTTCAATTTGGCTTTCCACTGGCGCTTCAATCTGGCTTTCCACTAGCGTTTCAACCTGGCTTTCCACTAGCGCTTCAATCGAGAGGTCCTCACGCTGCTCTCGAATGAGCGTCTCTCGATCAACTCTCGGCAGCTTGCTCCAACTTTCCGCTACAGGCGAGAGCGTTGCAGCCCCCTCGCTCTGATTCAATGGCGCCATGTCGTCTCCCCCAACGCATACCGCGCCGGCCGCTTCCGCGACGGGCCGCTCGCGTGACTGCTCACATGACTCACGCGGAAAATTTCCTCTCTGAGGTTCCGTCGACCCGCCGACAAGGTCACTTGAGCGTTCACCGCATTGAACCAGATCAAGCTCCGGCGAAAGCTTTCGCGCTTGCGATCGCGTGAGAGCCATGCACGCTAAGTTGGGGAAGAACGATTTGCCCTGCTCTTTGAGAAGCTGCTCTGAGTTGTTGGAGAATAGATAAGAAAAACGACCATTCAGCGCGGCAGACACAGCCGCTTCGGTGCAAAGCTTACCGAACGGGCCTTCAATGACAACGGTGGCGATTGGTAAGCGAACACTCTGCTCCTCGGCGACTTGCCTGATCCACGCGCATTCTCCTGTGAAGTCATCCGGAGACACCAATGAAGGATGGACAACGTCCATGGTTGCCGCTGAGTCTCTAAGTGCTCGGCACGTTTTCTCATTGACCCTAATTTCTTGGAGATACGGCTCCAACAACCGCATGTTTTTTTCTGATTCTCGGATCGTTGCGAAAGCAAACTTTTCCTGACAGTTTCTCGCGATGTGCCCTTCCTTTTTACAGTTGTAGCAGATTAGCGGCTTCCGTTTGTTTTCCGGTTCTAATGCCTGTGTGGTAGAAACCTCACTCGATTTCTCCGCTTCTGTTTGCCCTTCCCCTACACTGTCCTTCGTAAGAGACGGGTCCTTCTTGAAATTACGGTGCGGAGCGGGTTTCCGTTGATCAGGTTTCCTTGAAAAGCCCTCTTTCCTTTCATCCTTTTCAACGCGCGCTGCCCTGCTCTGCAACTTTCGGCGAGTATAATACTCCTCAGCTAACTCAGCTGCCTTGTTTAACTGTACGTCCCCAAGTCTGTCCTGCAGCCAAAGTTTGACATCCTCCTCGATGCAGCGGTAGAATTGCTCCAATGCAACGCATTCCACCACTTTATCGCGGTCGTCATAAACACCTTCGCCCTTGAGCCATTCAATTAAATCGGCTTTAAGACGAAACGCGAAGTCAACGTGTGACTCATTCCCCTTTTCAGCATACCGGAACCTTTGTCTGAAAGCCTCGGGTGACAACTTATAACGTCTCAAGAGCACTTCCTTAACCTCGTCATAGCTCTCAAACGCTTCCCTCGACAAGCAAGTTATCGCGTCGGACACTTCGCCGGGAAGAAGAGCTAGCAGGTTCCGCGCCCAAAGAGACTGCTCCAAAGCATTTCGCTCACAGACGTGTTCAAACTTGACGAGATACTTCGCCATGTCCTCGCCTACTACGAACGGTGGCAGTTGATCCCGAATTCTAATACCGCTGACCTGCATCGTCGGAGAAGCTGCGCTAGGCGCCTGCGAACACTGTAGGATTGCCAATTCTAGTCGTTTCAACTCTAGGCGCTCTTGTCTCTCGGCCTCCTCGCGCTCGCGAGCTTCTCGCCTTTCTTCACGTTCGCGAGCTTCGCGCCTTTCAGCCTCCTCACGTTCGCGAGCTTCTACTTCTCGCCTTTCAGCCTCCTCACGGCGTGCTTTGATATCCACCCAGGCCTCATCGACTTCCTCAGCCGACACTCCCTCATCCTTCATGATCTCAAGGATCGCTTTCTTTCGTTTCGCACGGCCCAAAGTAATGCCGAGTTCCTCACAAATTTCGATGAGTTCCTTCACTTTAAGGTTTTCCATCGTTCACACTAGCCTCTTGCTGTTTCCCCTGTTAAGAATCTACTTGCCGTACCCACTATAAGCCTACTACCAAGACGCGCAAGCAATTTTTCACCCTCCCGTGTTTACCACCTCCACATTAACTTTGGTTTCAGAGCACTTCAACTTGGCTTGAAACGATCAAAGCTCACTTCAATGCTTCACACAGCCCTTTCTCTAAACTACTACAACCTGAGCTAGAGTAGTCTGGTGAACTGAGGGGAAAACATCAGGCACTCACCGCATCGATGTCGCTGACGCCGGCCGATCCCACCGCTGCCACCACTGTTGAGAAACGGCGGACCGATCCCACCGCTGCCACCACTGTTGCGAAACGGCGGACCGATCCCGCCGAAGCCACCACTGTTGCGAAAGACGGCGACGCCAACACGGCCACGGAGGCGCCACTGCTTTCGACCCCGCCGGGAAGGTCACCAGCCGTTTGGTAGCGTATGTTTCTCAGCTCGCGACTGCTTCTGCGCAGAGCTGAGGAGACGAGCGGACGAGACGACGGTGAGTTAAACAAGGTTTATGTACAGCATATATACAGAGGCGTTACAATTTCGGCACTGGGGCCGGCAGAGACTCAAAGAGCCGAGCTCCTCTCTCTAACACATAGGTCAGCCTTTCGCCTAAAACCGCTGACTCACACACATGTCGGCACTCCGACACGGGGACTCCTCTCCTAGGATCTCCCGATCGCGACACGCCGCAGGGCTTCTTTTATTTACACCGGGTCCCACCAAAGTGTCCAATCAGAAGCGCCGCGGGTCGTCCGGGCAGATTCCGCCAATGGGGGTCGCCGCGCCATGCGTCAGACCACCCGGCACGAGAACGCCGGCTCGCTGTCACGTGCGCCGATGACTCAATGCACGTGGGCGAGAGAGGCGCCGCGCGTGTTCACGCCGTCGAGGTGATCGCGCCAGGCAGACTGCGGGCTGGCCTTGACCCAGATTGCCTTTTTCCGAGGCACGGACGTTTGACGAGGACTCGCTGGCATAACAACAGTCACCAAAACAGGCGGCTGTTTCACTGCTTCTAAGCCTTGCAAGACGTATGCTCAAGCGCACGTCCACTGAATCATTTGACACGCTTAAAAAAAAAAGAAGTTACACGGGTGAGTGACAGTGAATGGTAGGGCGGGATCTGCCTTTCCATACTAGTAAAGTCTTTATCAGTCTGACTCTACCGGGATCTTTGAGAGCCCCGTTTCTTGTCCCAAATATATATCGCATACATCTTCAATGAGGGAACCGCAGTTAGATCCTAAGACAAACAAATGACCTCAAGGTTTGTAAGTTTTAACAAGGCCACATTGCACGACATCTCGTTATTTTTAGTGAATGAATTAGTTATTTTTTTTCTGCACACCCCCAAGACGTGCTTCTTGTCTCTGCTGTTTGCTTTTACAATGTGATTCGCATGACCATGGTACCCCAGCCGTAGTGCTTTTGTGGCCATGGCGTAACACTGCTAAGCTCATTGTTGCACATTGCATTCTCGTTGATGGCAGCCGCATTTTTATTGAGGCAAAGTCTAAAACTTTCGCTGTAGATATGCGTGCGAGTCACGTTAATTAAGTGAACTCAGGTTCGCCATTTGTAATCAACACTGGCTAGCAATGAGAGAGAGTTATTTTAATGAGAAGCTGGGGAGGTTTGCCTGGTTTTTCACCTGACAGGCTACTCCAGTTGCCTGGTGATGACAATGATATATACAATGATAAACACGCAACACATACAGTTACATACACGCATAACAATCACATAACACATAAAGTAACTCACACGCACCGCACTATTTACAACGTTTCGTTCAAGCAATGGGATTTGTACCGTGGTTATGGAACATACAACGACAAGATTAATTTTCGTGTTATCTGCGATTTACTCTTTGTTGAAGCATGCATGATGTATACAAAGTTTCGGTTCCTTTGGGAGTTCCTGCTTGTTCGTTCTCGGAACGAATGCAATGTAGCCAAGCACCCAAACACGACAGCTTGAAAACATGAACTCACATAAAGGCTCAAAAGGACACCAAAGACCAAAATGATTTTAAGAGGACTAGTAAAGTACTATTTCACAATCCTGAAAACACCATTCTTACCGCGAGGTGGCGCTCAGTAAGCGAGAAAACGAACGAGAAGGAATTGCAAGTCGAGACGCCTCCTCGAGCTTCCCGCAACAAACACCGTGACGTCATAAATTTTGAAGGCGTGTACTGGGTTCTATGCAGCTTATAATCGATAAAATTGAACTACATTGCCATGTGTAGGTGTCGCTGACGCAGTATACGAAGTTGCGGAACATTTCATGAAAAAACACATTTTATAATTTGTTATGTCACGCACGATCAATTCATTGTGAAATTTAAAAAAATGATACTTCGAGCATGATTTTATCCGCTAGTAGATAACGTATGATAGTTTGAATTGTGACGCTAGGGTACTCCAAAAAGAGGTCATTGTTTCTTTTCAGTGTCCGTTTCAAAGACAACTGGTAAAAATTAAAGATTAGGCCGTAATGCGAAGCTATAAGAAATAAAATTAACGCAAAATCACGAATCCAAGCCTCACTTTACCGCAGGTGTTCTCTTGACCGAGATACCAAAAGTCAAACCACTTGAGTAAAAACAAAAAAAAAAGCTAGGCCAGCACGGAGCGTGCAGCACAGTCGCAGAGAAAGCTGGAAAAGCGGCCTTTCATAGCATTTTCTAAAGACAGTCTTTGGGTATACTGCTGCAAGCAAACTTGCTGGTCACCCATTACGCCATAATGGGTGACCAGCAAGTCCTAATGGGTGACCAGCAAGTCCTAATGGGTGACCAGCAAATAATCCTAACTTTTGGGTAGTAGGTCAGCATTCACCATGCTATCCTTCGCCATTCTTCTGAGAAGCGTCGTATGCGCTGCACACTTGCTAGGAATCTTGTGCAATTTTGTTTATGCAGTGGCTAACGACGATGAAGAATTATACTTGAAGTGGGTATGCGCCACAGCTAATAGTTGATGAAGAACAAGTTTTCTAATGGGTTGGAGCATTGGACGACCGAATTCTTGCGCGATTCGCATTGTGTAACGCTTGGTTGTTGCTTTGATGTTCTAAAACACTTCATTGCTCATTTTATTGCGATTCCTTTCCCGACATCAACCATGCCTGAGGCCAGTTTAGAAACGACTTCTAAGCACCGGCGTGGCTCAGTAGCTCCATACTGGGCTGGCACGCAATGGACCTGGGTTTGAATCCCATTGCGTCCATGGTGTTTTTAGGGGCGAAGCTCCTTAAGGCATGGGTCGTGCATTCTTGTTATGTCCGCTAGATGGCGCAACTTGTATATACTAAACATATGATGAAAAGATGCGAGATGGTGGTACTTCTAGTGTTCACTAGATGGACGATTTTACCGATAAAACTCTTCGAAGCTTCGCCCCACTCATCATCATTCACTCCATGGATATTCTGTGATCTTTTATTATTTTGCGATAGCAATTATATGGACACTCTCAGCAGTAATTCGCCGCCGGCATCGGTGTCGACGTCGGTGTCATGTACCACATATGTATACGTATCTATACACATGAAAATGCAAGAGAGATAAAAATTCAGAAAGAAACGACTCTGGCACGCAAAATCAAACGTGGGACTTCCGCGTCGTAAATGCGAGGTGTTAACCACTGAGCCACCGTGGGATACCTCCTTAGACGTTTAAATGGCAAGCGAGTTATATCTACCACTTACTGTACAAAAGGGTGTGGTAAGCGTCTTGTACCGTCTTATTGATTGATTTGTGGGGTTTAACGTCCCAAAACCACCATATGATTATGAGAGATGCCGTAGTGGAGGGCTCCGGAAATTGCGTCCACCTTGGGTTCTTTAGCGTGCACACAAATCTGAGCATCTTGCACCGTCTATTCACAATGATTTTTGTAACACACAGAATCTCTTATCAGTCAGCATACGCGCGTCATATTATACAGTGCTAATCGATGTGTTGGCTAGGTTAATATCGAGAGAATGAATCCCCCCCCCCCCCCCCCAAGTTTTTTCTGCTCGAGTTATTCGCGACAAAACACTATCTCCTGTTACAAATGAAAATATAAACAAACTGTCGAAAAGAAAGTTGTTGTCAAGACGGCAATACTCACTTTTTAACAAGATTACAAGAAAGGAACATTAAGGAACAAGAATTTTCCATTTCTACACGATGGCTACCCTTTCCATTTTCTTTTTAATTAATAAAAAAGAGATATATACATATCTACCACAGCCCTGCATTTGGTTTAGAGTAATGAACATCCCTTTCACACCGCGTTCTTCATGAGGGGCCCCTGAAGTATGGTGTGAACATTTAGGCCCGTATTCACAAACTAACATTCGCCTTACCTCAAGTTTTCCTCAACCTCTTGTACTCTCTGTACGCGTTATAAGGACATTAAAATAGCAGTAGGGTGAAAGATAAGGACAAGACTGGTTCATGAATACTGGCCTACTTATTTCATCATGTGCAATAATGGTTTCATAATGATAAGGAAAACTCGAGGAAAAGATGCGGTTTGTTTGTGATTACGGGCTTTCTCTTTCCTGAATGATCACCATCAATTGTACTTCACCGCCATTGTCAGGGGTATCATCATACATACGGTGTTGAAGCCTAGCAAACGGGAGGCTTTAAGCTATCCCATAGTAGAGTACCTCTAGTACTGTAAATCGTTGCCCACTTTTTCTAAACGCATTCTTCAATGTAGCATGTTGCGATACTCTCACGTTCCTGTCGGCGCTTTCCTCGAAACAACAACCGCGCTCCTTTAACGTTATTTTTTTTGCCAGAAAAAGAAATTGTGAATGAGACGGCTCTCATTCTCACTGCCCCCATAACGTAACTAAAACGCAGTGAACGCGACATTACGCAAGCCAGCGCCACTCTCATTCAATAAAGCACAGATAGCACAATAGAAAACGAAAGCAGTCAGATTTACGAGAGCTGCGCAGTGGTAATATATTATAGGCTCCGCAAAACAACACGGCACCGTTGTTTCAGGACAAAACAACCTGCGGCCATTCACAAAGCCAGCGAGGTTGTAAAGTGCGGACAAAGAGAGCGTGCTTGGCTTTGAGCTAAGAGGCCACCCCGAGGCGCCCATAGATCGCTTCGACATTGCGGTGGACAGTGGAAGCCGTTATCTTTTCCGACAACGGTCGCTCCACCGACAGCATAGCTTTTTTTTTTCGTTTTTGTTGTCCTACTTTTTTTGTAAGCCTCCCTGGTTTGCCCGTAATTGCGTCAGGATTTTCTTTTTTTTTCCTTTATTCATGGAGCCAAGAAAATTGACGTCTTAAGTGGAACGAAAGCGGCGACTGACCCGGCTTCGTCCAGACACTTGCCTTGTCTACGTTTGGGCCGTTGTTCCAAGTTCAAGATCACGTGGCGATATTGCGCCTTCGGGGTGTAACGGCTCTTATACAACACCTTTTGTGCTGTCACGGGTAAGGTCACGATGGCGCGCGATGTGGCAAAGCCGTAGCGATACAGGCTGCATGGTTTCTGTGGCATACGGAAAAACTGCCGTGTAAGAGACATTTTTGTCCACGAGGGAGTCGTTCATAGGTTAGACAAAACCAGACTTGTAAGCGTTAGAAAATTAAGTGACCCATTACAATTATAATACGGTGTTTAAAAAAAATGTAATTTCGGTCATCAATTACAGTCTCAGAAAAGTAACCGAGCAAGTGCGGAATCGTAATCGACTACATTTGTGATGATTGCTTGATTGATACGTGTGGTTTAACGTCCCAAAACCACCATAAGATTATGAGAGACGCCGTAGTGGAGGGCTCCGGAAATTTCGACCACCTGGTGTTCCTCAACGTGCAGCCAAATCAGAGCACGCGAGCCTACAGCATTTTCGCCTCCATCTAAAATGCAGCCGCCGGAGCCGGGATTCGATCCCGCGACCTGCGGGTCAGCAGCCGAGTACCTTAGTCACTAGACGACCGCGGCGGGGCGAGTACTGTTGTGTCTCTTCCCTTCAAACTTGTATTGCCGAAACATGAAAAAACAGTTTTAGTCAAGCTACGATGAACTAATTCGGCTTGCATATATGAAGGCTTGGAGGCTTGCTGTGATTTCAGCGATGTGGTGTTATGTGCGGCTAATCTTCAACAGGAATTGTTAACTTGTTTTTTTAGTGGTCCCCCCTGATTTCTCTACATTTTATGGTAAACAGGTCAGCTGCTACACTGAAACCTCTCGCACGGCTTGTACTGTTTTGTGCATTTCACGCCCTAAATTAAAAAATACTAATCTCGAAGTCATGGACCTCCGATCAGTTTCGGTTTCGCGGGAGATGTTGCATAGCGCCAAGCAATGGCTATATTGTGTAACCATTGCTACGCGCCTACGCTCATTCTCTAAATAAAGAGTCCCCTCCCCGTTCTCGGCCTAGCGTGATGCTCCTTACAGCGCTCCGGTGCTAACGCGCCCATTGTCTCCGTCGGACGGTGAATCCGGCGGTTATACAACAGTATTATAACCGTAGGAACACCTTGCACAGCAACTCATAGTTGGGCAGCACATCGATGCTAGTGTGATGCCTGTCAAGCGCCACGCATTGATATTTCTGGCGCTCGGGTAAGGGGCTGAAGGTAAGAAAAAAAAAACAATGAAAGAAAAAGGCTCTTGAGGGGCAAAGCTTCCATTTTTTCCAGAACGGCTACTGCCGCAGACGGCTGATTAGAACTCGAGTTCGGAAAAAAAAATAGTGATTACGTGAAATCAATGGAAAGAAAGTGTAATTTAATTATTGAATTAACGTTACAGCACTGAAAAAAAAAACGTGTTTACAACAAAATCACAAAATGAGAATAATTACAAATGTTTACAAATAACACGTAGCTTACACCAGACAAAGAGGTCGGCGAAAGAATTAAGTACGTTAATCTAAGTCTTTAACTGCAGTGTACTAATTAGGGCGGCCCAATTAGCCTATAGCTTGCTAAATGGAATCTAGATTGAAATGAACCGAAGTGAACGCATAGTACCCCTTTGTGTCAGTGAACCCTAAACTCAATAATGATATTATCAGGAGCTTTACGTTCCCAAACCAAGATTTCATTATGACAAACGCTGTAGTTCAGGGTTCTGCAAATTTCGACCACCGGGTGTTTTTTCAAAGCGTACTGACATCGGACAGCACATGGGCCTCAAGCACGTCGCCTCAATCGAAATGGAGGCCGCCATGGTAGGCATCGAACCTGGGACCTTCGAGTCAGCAGTCGAGCCTCGTATAGCCACTGAGCTAAGATGGCGTTTTTAACTGGCGTTTTAACAGGGTGTTTTAACGCACAAATGAAGAAAGTGCCGGTAGTTTGCGGCAATATGCACGCGCTAAACTTTTAGGCTTCTTTAAACTAACAGGTGTAATTATGCCGATCGGTTAGACCAAGTACGAAGTAAAGCTGAAGGACTTTTTTTTTTCGCTTTTTTGGTATTAGTAAAAGACGGAAACTGAATAGGGGCTTAAGGCCGAAGCTTTTAGTGTCCTGTATGTGTAAGCCGCTTCAGCAGTAATTATAGAATCACACTGTGGCTAACCTCTGTTCTTGGATTAGGGTCTTAATTATCGCTAACAATTAATTTATTGCTAACAATTATGGTGTGCTGATTTCCGGTCCTTCTGGTTTGGAAAAAGGAAAGAAACGTAGACTTGGGGGCTGGCTGGGGTAATCGGTAACAACAATTAAAAGCTTTGGAAGGAGTTCTTTATTACGGCGCTGTAACGAGGAAACTGTGGTTGCCCACCACCAGTTAGTTCCCTTGAAGCACAATCTTACATCCGCAAAACAGAAGAAAGTTGCGCTAATTCTAAATAGTTTGCGAAATCGCCGTGTCCCGCTGAAGACTGTGTAGAGCCCCCAAAGCTTCCTCAAACAATTGCTGGCAAAGAACGGACACCCAGGACAACTTTGGTCACAACGAAAGCCAATTTAGGATTACCTACATGAGCTTGCGAATGCCTGGACATTGACATGAGTACCGAAACAATCAAGCTGTCAACAAGCTACACAGTTCTGAATTGACGCTGACTAAAACCGAAGCGGTATACTGTAGATTGTCAATCGTTTCACCCGACGACGCAAGTATTCTTTGTATTGAGCTTTATGTAATAACAGTATACAGTGTATGCTTCCAATATGTGTACCTGAGTAGCTAAATACGTGTTGCCAAAGAGTCGGTGTCGATTTGTGGGCCCAGAGGGCAATGCGGTGTAACCACAAAGCTGCAAGTGTTGCTTATCACATTAAATTCACTTGTTATCAACCGGTCGCCCCACATGAGCATCATATAACATTTGCGATTACTTGTGAGGGAAAACATTTGCGAGGGAATGGAGCTTGGCAGATTGTTTACTACTAACGATGGAATTGTCAAATAGCTTGACCATTTGTTTGCTACAGTTTCTCAGGAACTGTTGCTTCAATTAACATTGTAATCATTATCCCATTGCATTCCGACTGCAAGTTTGAGGCATCTTCCAGTCAAAGCCAATCCACCCTGTGTTGCACGAACCAATACAACGTTAAGCCTGCAAGTTTCTTCTTCACAACTCCATATAGCTTTTAGGCATCCTCAAGCGTAAATTCCCATCCCTTGGTATCCTTCGCGATGGTCAAGCGGGCACCTAAACAGTGAGAAGACAGCAAACACCCTTCCGGTGGCTCCATAAGTAATTCCCAGCAGCCCTTCATGGTCAGTTAAGGGCTCATCCTAACACAAACGAGTAGAAAAGTTCTTCGTCAATGGTCAATGAGTACAAACGGGTTAACTCAGAAATAACGAATCGGCGTCACTTTTATACAAAAAAAAAAAAACACATACAGTGCGAGCAGTGCCTGGGAAAATGTTTGCGCGCTTTTCGCGGGCTGTGTACCACAGTATACGCTTGCCGTCTCATATTAGCGGCCGAATCAATCGTGCAACGGGGACGACTTGATACGTTACACGTCTACATCGCCGCCTTGCGTTCACCACAGTTGCTCAAAGCGATACATTCGAACAAAAGTAAATATAAGGCACGGAGATACGAGGCAAAGGGTACACGGTGCCAAAGCCTGGCAGAGTAGGCTTGGCGGACAAGACCGAGACGGCGAACGGTACAAAGCATGAAAGAGTAATATGCAAGCAAGGAAAAAAAATCAGGCCTCGTTCTTGAATGCTCGAATATGGCGATCTCGTTTCGGCCGACTCGGCCCTGGTTGCTACCGCCTTTATCTCGTTCGATCAGTTTTACGGGCGGTCGAAATCAGCGCCCAGCCACGAAGGAAGTTGAGCGTGCCACCTGAAGTAGGCGGACGGTAAAAAATGACGAGATGGTAATGAATGCAAAAGCGACCGCAATGGGCGAGACCATTCGTTGTTCAGAAGGGTACACTGGGTGTAGCAAACGCGGCTCCATAACTCACAATTCCGCAAAGACGAGAAATAAGCTCACGAGAACACGGAGGCTTTGAAGAGATGAACTGTGTAACAGGGCGTGACAGCAAAAGCAAAAGAAAGTGCCTGGCAACTGATTTTGTGCACTGTATTTTGGGAAACGGTTTTTTGGCCACTCCGTTTTGCAATCACAAGAACACGTGAAACGGTAGACCAAGACGGCTTGTTGCAAATGAACACATGAGCTTAAACGATCAAACGGTAACCTTGAATAGTTTGTGGAGTTTTACGTTTCGAAACCTCGATATTATTATTAGGTGTGCCATAGCGGAGGGCTGCATAAATTATCAGTAAATTGTAATCATACCCCCGACCGTCAGATGTCCGGGAGCCACAGTTATGTGCTGTATCACCATTGCAGTTGTTGAACGGCTAACGTCACTGTAATAATAATAATAATAATAATAATAATAATAATAATAATAATAATAATAATAATAATAATAATAATAATAATAATTTTGTTGCTGCCTAAGATAATACATTGACAAGGGAGCTGCAGTAAAAGCTGTAGTACATAGCTTGACCGAGCCACAGTCCCTTAATACACCTACAACAAACGCGTTTCCGAATGAGTAAGTACGTTTGCTTAGGAGCCACCGCGAGGCATTTCGCCCATGTGGAACGAAGATGAACGTGGGCTCTCGTCGCAGGTTTGCCATGAACGAATGCAGAGTTGTACGGTTTACCACGTCTGCATACAGAGTGATTCAATCAGTCACTCTACGCGAAAAAAAAATGAACTCATAAAAACTCGCGTCTCACAGGTACACTCACTCAGTTTTCACTTATAGTCGGATTGCACTGATTTATTTCGTGTACACGTTCTTGTATATGCGCGACTTGTGAGGGCAAAGTAAAAACAATAACTTCCATTGGTCTTGCAGTCGTCTTGTGTACCGTCTATCGAAGTCAGTGTTTTTAGATGCGGAGCATCTTATACTCGCGCCTTGTAGTGCGCCGTCCGCGCCGTCCGCACCGCTTCTCGAACATTCGACAGCTGACGCGCGCGCATGCGCCGTCGCGCCGTCGCCCACTCTTCCACCATCTGTGCATCCCTTCCTCCTCTACACACCGCGCGCGCTTCACTCCTCCACCATCTGTGCACCCTTCCTCCTCTACACACCGCGTTCGACATCTACAATTCTCCTGATTCTCCAGTGGACGCGCATGTGGCGTCGCGCTTCGAGAACATTCAACAGCTGACAGTGCATGCGCCGTCGAGCTGTATATATACTCAAGGTCGGCGCTCGCTCGCTCAGTTGCCGCTCGTCGGTTGGTTTGTACGGCGCGTCGACGTCCAAGGTTGCGTGAAATGAATTCCAACGAATCCACAAACACAATGATCGACGTCCCTTCGACCAGCGCCGCCCTTTCGCATACGTGTGTACGTGTTCACTCATTTAACACCCCCTCCTACAACCACGTTAACCAATTTAGCCATCGACCCAAGTAAGTCGCAATTTAACACCCCATTTCACAACCACGTTAACCAATTTAGCCATCGACCCAAGTAAGTCGCACTTTAACACCCCGTTAACCAATTATATGCTCCGCATCCTCCTCAGTGTTCCCCCGAGGGAAGCTGCGGGCAATTTTTTTAGAAGTATTCTGGGTGATATAAGGGTACTGGGGCGATGATGAAAATATATATTGAATGGCCATTTTTTTAATCATCCAAATTTCATTCATATTGATTTGGCTGAGGTGATCGACCTTACATCACCGATGCGTACTCCAGGATTGGGCGGATCGAAGTTCTGTACACAATTTGGGTGTGGCTGTACGAAAGAGTCTTCTTAAAGAGCCCCTGTAGACGCTGCGGCTTGAAAGCCATGAGTTGTTTCTATCTCAACTTTACTGCCCTTTCTCAGGCACTCTCTCTTCTTCGGCCCATATTACTGCATACAGCAGTACTGGAGTTTTGGAGCAAGACTCAGTGGGATGCACTTCGGAGCGCATGCCACTAAGCCTTGCTTTGTTTAGATTGCGTGAACAGACAGCTGGCTCAATTCCTAGCCCCAGCAATTCGTTCACGTTACCCAAACACAGCCATGGTTTTGCCTTGCACTTGGGTCACTTGAACAGACTGCTGGCTATACAAATTGTGCCGAAATGACGTGAAAGGCCGCGAATGAATAACACACTCATTGTTTGTACTTTCAGAGGTTGTTAGGTGCCATGTACTAGTGCTTAATTCCTTTTAGCTCTCCTTGCTGCGCAACATCCATTCTGAGGCCTTCAGAAAGCAGGGTTGCCTTCCGGAGGTTCAAAACGTAGAAAAATTACGAGCCGGAAGCAGCCATGTCATTCAATTTTAACGTAGTACTTGTCGGCAAATAGAAAAAAAAAGAAGTTCAGTTTACTTCACCGATACTATAAAGAGAACGGCCATTATTATACAGTGACTAAAATAATTTTGAATAAGCGAAAACGGAGACTGAGAAAAGTCAATCCCATAAGGAGCACGAATTCTTGGTCTCCCTCCTGCTTGGCCTCCAAGCCGTTGGACATGAGTTTATAAATTATTATACCTTTGTGCGTCTGCATGCAGCTTGACTGCAGTATACTACCACCTGCATGTAATAGGCTCGGGGACAAGAGTGGCTCTCACCCTAGAAAATAAAAGAAGACCGTATGCTTATTGCTCTCTTGAAAGACAGCCTAAATGAGCGTGGTTTTAAAGAGCAAGTAATTCGGCGGTTTATTGAAATACGCCAGTACTTCTTCTGTTCAAAATATGTAAAGTTCAGTGAACTGGGAGCGTGTTGGAACGCACATAAGAAGCAAAGAGCACTCGTGATGTGCGCCTCTTTGCTTGCTGTGTGTGTTCCCCCGCGCTCCCAGTTCCCTGAATCATTATGAGCAACGAACTGGCCCACCTTTTTGTCATGTTGCAATGTATAGAGTTCTTGCGAAAGTAAATTTGGCCAAAAACTTTGCAAGAGCTCTGTTTACATGCAGACATAAACCGAAACTGGCGCATATTTACTATATAGCCGGTCGAACTTGATGTAGCGAGATCTGATCGAAATTTGGCAGTCCAACTTCATTTCGTTGCGGCTATCTCTTGCACAAGCGCTGTGATGCAGAATTCTCACTCTGGCATCAGCAGTTTGTTAGCTAGAGCCACGTGTTCACATACATGGGCGCGTCACTCCGCAGTAGCACGTCGTACTGGGTGCCTAGACATATATGCAGTATGCGTGCGCGCATACGTCTAAACAACAGATCAACTTGCAAATATTGGTCGTAGGAATAGGTGCGCGCCGGGTTGCCCTCCAGGGGGCCCGAAGCTTCGTCGCAGTGCCGTCGCTCCCTATAAATCAATGTACGGCAGACTTTGCCCCCTCCCCTCCCCCTTCTCCGATTTAGGTGCACGATTAAGAACCTCAGGAGGTGTCGAAATGTCCGGAGCCGTCCACTACGGTATCTGATAATCATATCGTGGTTTCGGGTCATGAAACCCCAACAACAACAACTATTATTATTATTATTATTATTATTATTATTATTACATTGCCCTCCCTCACTAGAGAGATCACGGGGGGGTGCACACCGGGGGGGTGGGTGGGGTGCAGGGAGGTGTCTTGGCCACTGCTGCCCCCCCCCCCTCCGGTGTGCATGACTATAGTTTTTCTGTGTTTGCCAGCAATTTGCCAGAACAGATTTATTCAAGTATTCGTTTTTGGTTCGGAGCATCGATGACTGGAATCAATTACCTCCATACATAGTCGAACATTGCGATTTACAAAGGTTCGAAAAGTCTTTGTGAGAATATTTGTAACCAAATTGCTTGTTTCTTGTTGGTTGAATATGTTCAATGTGCTATATCAATATGTTCAATATGTACTATATCACTTCAAATCTTTTTTATCTTTTTGGTGGTGTGTACTAGATGTATTCTAACATGTTTCTTTTATCCGTGACCTATGCTGGATGTATTCCGATATAGTTTTGCGTTTTTGTTTTGTTATTTCCACATAGTGTGCCTCTTGAGCGTACAGTGTGAAACTTGTTTCCACATATGCTCGTTGTACATGCCAGATATGTAACCCCAACTTCTGTCTTGGCCCTTGGGCTGACAGTATGAATAAATAAATAACAATATAAAAAATTTTCTTCAGGAAATGATGCGAAAAATTTCTATTTATATAATGCTCCAAAACAGAACTTCAAGGTAGCCAGAAGCCATGGATCGAACCTCAAAATTTTCCGTCGCCAAAACGGGTCGCATTATAATGTATACCACAAAGTAGCCATGGGCGTCACACACTGAAGAAAACACGTTCAATATTGCGCACTGCGTGAGGGCAAGCATTATTTCATCTTTCGCACGTATGCTCCGCCACCGACGCAAGTTAGCCACACCTGCGACGTACGTCAAGACGAAACTTATCGCACCGAACTTACAAGGCACGCTGAAGGATAGCACACGCGCTGGCCGCGAATTTAATTGCCAGTACTTGCGTCACCCAAACCATGCTGTCGTAGAGTGCTGCGAAGGCCCGACAAGGAAGCAGTGCAAGGTCAGGTGGTCGTTCTGCGTTTACTGTTCTTTTCTTGTCACGCAATCCTGGCAAAGCGTTGGTTTAGTCATTAATAACTGGAATGATAATTACAGAGACGATATCTCTCGAGCAACTGTTTATCATGTACAGTTTCACGAAGGATACGGGGTGGATACTGGCCGCAGAGGTCTCGTTTCGAGTTGGCTAAATGAGGGAGGCATGTCTACTGCGTGATATCAGTGGGTGTAAAGGAACCTACTTGGTGGTCCACCTATAGGTGGTCGAAATATGCGGTGCCTTTCCCTGCGGCGTCTATTATAATCAGATCGCGAAGTTTCCGTTCGAAATCACGGAAATCATTATCAGGCACACGTTCGCTAGGGCTTAGTGTTGAACTGGGCATGACGGCCAGGATTCCCGTAGCATAAGCAGAAGTTACGACAGAGTTGAGCGAAAAAGACACCACTACACTTTGGGAAGCCTTGTGTACTTTAGAGCGGGGGCTGTTTTAATACAGCGACATTCGCCAGCCAAACCGCCCAAAAGCAACGTACACTATACGAGATTCGCGGTGCTGCGGAATACTCTTTCAATAAGTAAGTGATAACAATTAAGCGGTGTAATTAAGGCATGTTGCTGAAGGTTGCATCATTATAATGGGCTTTTACCACAGAGGCAGTGCGAGGATCTGTTTACTGATAGATATGTGGGGTTTAACGTCCCAAAACCACCATATGATTATGAGAGACGCCGTAGTGGAGGGCTCCGGAAATTTCGACCACCTGGGGTTCTTTAACGTGCACCCAAATCTGAGTACACGGGCCTACAACATTTCCGCCTCTATCGGAAATGCAGCCGCCGCAGCCGGGATTTGAACCCGCGACCTGCGGGTCAGCAGCCGAGTACCTTAGCCACTAGACCACAAGGATCTGTTTACTGAAAGGCACCCACTACAAGCGTGTTTCTTCAGGGGGCATAGGCTGGGAACATTCGTTATCTTTTGACTATGCTTGCTCTTAGGCGGAAGGGGCAAGCGGAAGTTTTAAGGGGGCTTTGAACGCGTGAGAAAAAAACAGCGGAAAATAGTCTCTGGAGGAACCTGAAGCTGCCCCAAGTGCGTGAAAAAGAATTTCAAGTTTTACTTGTTTGCGTTTTAAGCAAAATAAGTCTACCTGAGAGTATTTCTTGTCCTACCAGTAAATTGACCACATCGCTGTTGGTTGACGCTAGCGGTAATTTTTTGTCCACTTCCACAATCTTTTTATTTATCCAAATTAATTGAATTTAAAGGTTACGAATGTAAAACATACATTAAAAGATTTTCTTTGTGAAAAAATTAAAAGAAAAGTGATTTCAGAACTAGTTATTGCTTAGAATTTTGAAATTATGAGCAAAAAATTTTTATTTAGCTTGGCACCACTCGTTTCATGGGTGATCCCCCATAGTGGGTTGTGCCAGGTTATAAGGGGCAAAAAATTAATCAACTCCTTTTTTATAGGGCAAAATCATGTGATGAACGATCTTCTCATTCGTGCCACAATCAGCAAATGTTTTCCGAGCAGTAAACAGTTCCTTTAAGCACCGTGTATCCGTACCAACATGCTCTCCTCAACAGTCTCAAGCCTAGTTTTATGATTTTTCAGTTTTGGTGGCCTGGACGCAGCAGCCACAACCTCTATGCTTCGTCCCTAGAATTAAAGGGGCAAGATTGGCACGGCCAAGTCGGCCGTCGTCACGTATCTTCACGTCTCCGCCTCTCGCTATACACAATGTATGGCGTAAAAATGCTTAGCTTACCTAACAGGTCGATGTCTTAACCCGCGGCTCAGCGGATACCACTGGACATAAAAATTCCACTCACACGGCCTTCGTTGCAAAGACAACCAGGGTATGACCGGAGCTGAAACTGAATCGAGCAGATGTATGCAATACAAGAAACGAAGTCGGATCAGCTCGAATCGTACGATGGGGCGGACTGCCGATAAGTCAGGAAAATGCCGTGACATGTTTGAACAAACCGCGCCCCCTGTGACATGTCTGCAGCGTGTCGTACTCGGCTTGATTCAGCAGCTGCTGATTGATATTTCTGCGTCATCATGTTCATGCGCTGCCTCTAATCACAATCTGTCGCATTCTGCAGGTCATTGCAGATATGAGTGGACAGACAACAGGCAAGCTGTAACCGATATGCGTAATCTGCGCCTAGATTGTTACTTTTTTTTTTAGCTCGTGGCTCGCATTTTCGTTGCAAATGAAGCAGCCTTAACCAATTATTGAAAAAAAAAATCAAGGACCACTTAGCTCTGCTGTCACAGAGAAATATTTTTAGCTCGTGGCTCGTATTTTCGTAGCAAATCAAGCAGCCTTAACCGATTATTGGAAAAAAAAATTCAAGGACCACTTAGCTCTGCTGTCACAGAGAATTATGCTATACTAAGAGTGGCCACTGCAGCCTATTCGTGACCCAGCAAGAAGGGGTTAGACTAACCGATAGATGACGTACCCATCCTCGCTTTTACTCCGTTTTCAAGACATGTATTAACCTCTTCAGGAGGACAATCATTGCCCCACTTTGGCTTACATTTTTTGCAAAGAAGAAGTTTTATTAACTTGTACAGCTTCCTATATCCGCTCTGCATCATGTCCCGCTGAGGACATTTAATGCATCACAACATAAAACAGTATAGTATGACTGGACAGTGTTGTCTTTCTGCATTTGCTTTGCACAAAGAGGCACATTTTAGGTGGTTTAGATGTGCCGTACATGCATTCCCTTCGCGGAAGAATGGGTGAGTCTCCTAGTGGTAAAGACACTCGCTTTCGGAGCATGAGAGTTATGGTTCATATCCCAGCGTCAGAAAGAAAAAAATGCTTATTTTATTTATGCTGAAGATATTACCGGGTCTGACCAACCAGTCATGGCGCTGAAAGCAGCGCAGTAGCTGGGCCGCAGGGCCCTACAGGAGTGTCTGCTGGGTGTGGGACTGTGCATAAATTCTACCTTGAGTTCTGCCCGGGATGTGGCAACTCTCTAATAGTATTTCATTTTAGATGGGAGTGTGCCGAGAGAGTATTTCCTCCCGTTATCCTCCTTCTGCACCCCTTCCGCACCTATGGAGCTGTGGAACGAGCCCTGAATAACGGGCCTCCTGAGGTCCGTCTGTCCTTGGTTCAACACATCCGGCAGGGGGTTCGCCGAGATCATCGTCTATAGGGAAACTGGACTATAGGATTGCCTCCTGCATTCTTTGTTTATACATCCTCAATAAAGCGTATTTTCTCCCTCTCTATCTAGTGGAGCTGTGTCATTTATTGGCACAAGTGTGACACAGAAGTTAGAATCATGGCCGATCAGCCAATCCAGCAGCCTCCAATCGTTTTTTTAAAGTGGTTTAGAAAGTCTCTTCATTTTAGCGTATGCTCTTTTAAAGTTATCAACTTAAACAGCGTGCGTCGGTGTTTAAGTCGTCTTGTCTCGCTTGCCTAACACACTTGGCCGTTCGTGCCCGTTCCCTATCTTATTTTTGTTCGACCAATGCCGAGTAGTGGGGCTTGCCGAATTTTTGTGGCACATACGCACGATAGGAGCTTTCGCGCGCAAAACGACTATTCCATTGGCAAACGTTTTCGCAACCTTCACCGCCTAGAGAGGGCACTAGTGCACGCCCAACACGGCTGTCGTTTGGGAAATCGTGCAGCAGCCGCCGGTGTGCCCGTCACTTCGAACTGCGTAGTGTTTTCGGCTGCAGCCATCGTGTTGTGAAGCCTTTGGTGAGAAGGTCATTGACTCTAGCACGGATTATATCTCACACTGCGTGTTGAGAAACGCGTGTGCGGCGTGTATTGAAGGAAGAGACGTTTTGAACGCCGGACACGTCGTCTGCTGCGGTGTGAAGGAATTCACGTACAGCTTTGTGAACGCTGCTCGTTGCCACGGTCGGGGAAGATCGAGCGACCGTGCTCGTGCAAAGCAGGAAACCTCCCTTTGACTGCACGGCGTCGGCACAGCGGCATCCAACATATTTCGTGACCCTTCTAGCTATAGCAAGCAAACAATAAAGAGTAAATCATTGCTACTACGTCTCGCAGTACCTGTCCGACTTCGGTAGTTCACTGCCAAATTCAGAATGACCATAGTAGAAATCGCCAGCGACAAAATGTAAAGTACCAGCGATCCGCCAATGTGAGGCCGACTGTAAGATGGCATGCGCTGGCTCCAAACGACAGTTACGACGGATGCCGCATGACGACGCCACCATCTGTGAAAGTTGCGTATAGCATACACACTACCACCGAGAAAGTTACAATATATTGAATATAAATGACGCTGTTGTAGTAGGTTGTCGATAATATCGAACAGAGTCTGCGTTTAAACCACGCAAGTGTGGAAGGCACGTTTTTCTGAGCGGCACACGCCGACGGCCAATACGTATATCTTAGTAAGGCTACGCCGCAGTTCCTTTTCCCAGACACACTGGATTGTAGCTATCAAGGTCGCGGGGCTGAGGCGACAGGAAGGGCATTGCCGACATCCCTGGCGCTCGCTGTGAAGCGAATTACTTGAGGAAGTCGTGGTACCTATTCTGACCGAGCTATGGCTTCTTCGGCCCCGTCATTTCGACGAGATGGCCTCAGTTGTTCCAAAGAGGGAACTAGTCCGAAAATTTCTGTCGCTGTATTGAAGCTTGAGGAAGGGGCCCGACTTTAAAGATTTCGCCAGTTGCTCGTGGTTTTGAGATATGAAACCCCGCAAATGGCTATTCTCAGGTGGCACCTGACATCGTCAGAGTCGACCTTAAGGAATGCATCGCGGCGGCATTGGTCTGATCGTGTAAGTCACACTGACTAAAAGTTGACGGCACTCATGAAGAATGACGGGATCGTTTCGTAGTGGCTCCATGCAGCCATACAGTAAAAATACTGCAACTCATGTTTTACAAGGTAATGTTACGCAACATTTAGCTGCGCACGTCACGTTTATTACAACATCCACCGTTTTTCTTATTTTTTTCTCACAGCTTGCATTGCGGTGCATAATCATCGGTTCACTTAACACCGAAGAGCGCTGAGCATGTGTGACGTCATAGCATTTACATTGCCTGCCGCGGTTTAGGCAGCAACCGAAGGAACGAGGCTTTGGGGAAATATTTATTGAGATACATCAGTGAAAGACTGCGCTGGTATTTTGTAATGAAAGCGTCGTCGGCACTGATTCAGACTTCTTTGGTGCCTTAACGCGTACTCAAATAAAAAAAAGTCATTAGAAATAAATTACTTCCATCTTGTGGCTGGAATCCGTGTTTACATGGATTTTACTAAATTGTAGTGTTGAATATCTAGTTGAAGTAAATACGTTAGTACTGAAAGACTAGTTAAACGGCATTAATGGAGTCATAGTTAAAGTACCATGAATGTTGGGGTTCAGTAATTTATGGAAATGTAACAAGTGTGCGTATTAGATCTACTTCCCGCCCCGGTGGTCTAGTGGCTAAGGTACTCGGCTGCTGACCCGCAGGTCACGCGATCGAATCCCGGCTCCGGCGGCTGCATTTCGGATGGAGGCGGAAATGTTGTAGGCCCGTGTGCTCAGATTTGGGTGCACGTTAAAGAACCCCAGGAGGTCGAAATTTCCGGAGCCCTCCACTACGGCGTCTCTCATAATCATATGGTGGTTTTGGGACGTTAAACCCCACAAATCAATCAATCAAAATCAGATCTACTTCTGGTGTTATCATGCATTGTGAATCGGGCTGAATGCCTTGTCGGAGTTCTTAAGACTGGTTTTGACTACTTCGCGTATTTTGATGTAATGCAAAATCCTGGTACAATACTTTCTTGCTTTTAATTAAAATCATAATGCGACAAACATGACCGGAACCAAAACAGCAACCTTGTGTTTTGCGGCGAATCTTCATGACGTATGAATCATCTTGGCTGTTGTGAGTGGTAATAGAGGGTGATTTCGCTTTTTGCGAGGTAGCAGTAAGTATGGATTCACAACAGGCGCAGAAATAGAGTCTATAGTGTTTCTTGATTGATGCTATGGTTGAATGACGATGTAAATGCGTTGTGTTAAGGTGGCAGTTCAAACATAGCTTTCATTTAGATGATCCCAGGGAACACGAGTCCACGGGCTATGTGGCAAAGACGATTAATATAATGCTTTGTTCTTCCGGTGGAAAGGCACTGAAATTTCATTTTGTATATATTACTTTTAGCTGCTCTACTTAAACGTTTACCTTTCCTTATAATTTGGTCAAATGCAACTACTCTACTTTTCCGACTGTTAGCTTAACTACTTTTTCTCCAAAATGAGACTAACTAGAAATAATTGCTATTGGCCCCTCAACATTTTTTTAAACCTACGCATTCTAGTGACCCCTATGAATCTAACGCCGCCACAGTTACACGATTGCGATCAAATCACCACATGCATTTACCTAACCGACCTTTCTATATGCGTCACAACATTCTTTTATCTTTTTTTTTTCTATGCCATCGCCCCATGGTTTTTCCCGCCAACCTAGCCGGCCCTCACTAACGCAAGGTGATATGGCCAAACAGCTTCACGTACGCCCGCTCGGCCTCGGCCTGAGGTGGAACGTCCTTCCAAGGTCGTCCTTTTTGAATCTCATTTCGACTGTGGCGCTCTACGTAACGGCCGGCCCAACCGTATCAAGCGTGGCGGCCATACCAGAGGAGCGAGAACACATTTCGCCGCGACTCTCAAGGCGCTGTTAACAAGGTACAGATAAGGCGAGTGGTACTAAAGAAAACAAAACGAAAAAAAAAGTGAGCTCGCCGACTTTCACCGGGCGCTGCTGGGGGTACGGGAATTTCGGAGGCCCAAGAGGAGAGAGCAGGAAGGGGGGGTGGGGGTGGCTAATATCAGGAAGCAAAATGCCGCTGGGTGCGGTTCCTATCTGGGCAGTGATGTGGAGCGTGGTAAAGTGGCGCGCAATGGTCGCAATAAGGTATAACAAAACGGTGGGAAAGAGAGGACAGCGCTGGAACTCATATCTCTCCCGCTTCCCTCCTTCTTTACCACCCCCCACCAACCATGTCCCACGAATCAAGCCTAGCAGCCAAGCTAGAGCGAGGCACCAGGCGCGAGCGGTGGCAACGGCGTGCGCATTAGCACATTGCCCTTGCGTGAGCTCCGGAATCGACCGAGGAAGTGAGGAGGTGCGCCTTTTTCTTTTTTTTCTTTTCACTCCGACCGGTAGATAGTAGAGATGACCACACCTCACGGCGTTGGCCTTCTCGAAGCGGCCGGACCGCTAGCCGGCCAGCAGGCGCCGGACAGTCCCTGGGCTTCCGTGAGAGAGCTCGGAGAGAAGGACTGGAAGAGGGTGTTGGCGAGAGAACCGCCGTACGCAGAGTCGTACACGGCCCGACGTACGCCGACTGAAAAACTATAAGCAACCGAGGAAGTAAACATCGACAGGAAAGACCCTCGTACGATTTCCTCTTGCACTTTGCGTCTTCTATCGCTCTCCGCCCTGCTCCCGTTGGACACAGTGTCATCACTCTTCCCGCAATGCCCTTTCCCCGACAGCCCTCCGGAAAGACGTTACCTTTCGCTCGGACAACCTCCTTTCCGCCGGCCGCTCGGACACCTTCACCGCCCTCAGGTTCGACGCACCGTTAGCCGCGGAGTATATAAAGCTGCACGAGCCATTTGAACGCTGTGTCTTTTCTTCATTCGAGGAAACAGTCTTCCAGTAGCAAACATGCTGGTAAGTGGCCGACCCCACAGGTGGTATTGAAACATGGCTCAAGCGGTGGGCGCAGAACACAGACATGGGTCTACGGTATCGAAAATAGCGGAGCAAGCAGAAAAAATGTGGGGATACCTCCAGAACCGACTTTAACGCGCTTTAATATAGAAGATTGATTTCCGTGCAAGCAAGTGCGGGCTGCTACAGCGCATTATGTGCTACGTGTCGAGGAGTGTAGTTTCGGTTTCTTACGCTGAAAGGCATTCCGTGTTGAAATTGCCTTACTTTCCAGTGTACAAAGGCAAACAATGTTACCGGTGGGCAATCCCTGAAGTACCACTTTCGTAAAGGCCCCTTTTGACAGCAGCGATTCGATTTTGCTTCTATAGTTGATTCGCCTGGCTAGACGTTTAATCGAGTTATAGCCCAGCTTTGAAATGTATTGATGCATATTTCATCTAGCCCAGAAATCGCCGTACATTACCTGAATATAGTCCAGGCAAACTAAACGTTAGCTACTTCCCGGTATGGACATGGTCTCAGTTAGACTGCTTTTGCTTAATTAAACCATGATACCACATACATACGTTTCAGTGCACGATATGCTCCTACACAGAGGTACCCGGCAGTAAATGGACTACACCAAATTTTTACCCCCAAAACAAGCATTCGTAGATATTTGCACGCGACTAGGCTCTTCCTCCAGCATCAATACTGTTTAAATCTATCTTTTCATATGACCGATACCTTAGCTTAAGTTATGTGTCATGGCATCGCCAAGCTTACCGTACGCTGTCAGCTGAACTTCTTGCGACGTTAAGCACTTGATCTCACACGCTTACGCAGCGTCCTTAGCTTAAGCCAGAGCCAACCGGAAAAGGACTAGTTTGCCCATTATCTTTACGACCTGCTTAGATAGTTCATTGCACGTGTTTGTGCTTCCTAACTGCGTGGTTTAATGACCCCTTGAAAAGTGTCAACGTTTCACCATCTATTTGTCTTCGACGCAGTCCATCGCTGCTTTCCTCGGCCTGATCGCCGTCTCGTCGGCCGGCTACCTCGGTGGCGGCTACGGAGGCCTCGGCTACGGAGGTCTCGGCTACGGAGGTCTCGCCTACGGAGGCCTCGGCTACGGTGCTGGCTTGGGCTATAGAGGTGGCGTTGTTGGCGTTGCTGCCGCTCCAGTCGCTGTCGCTGCCGCACCAGTCGCTGTTGCTGCCGCTCCCGTCGTTGCCGCCGCCGCCCCATTGGTCCGCGCCGCCCCCGCGGTCCGTGCCGCTGCTCCCGTGGCCGTCGCCGCCCCCGTGGCCCTCGGCCCCAGCCCCGCCGCCATCGCCGCTGGTGCCTTCGGTGCCACCGCCGTGACCGGTAACGTCGCCAAGGCCGTCACCAGCCTGGTGTCCACCGCCCACCACACCTCCCCAGGAGTCGCCAGCGTGGCCACCCAGGTTGCCGCTCCCATCGTCGGCGCCAGCTACGGCGGATACGGCGGAGTCGGCTACTACGGCGGTGGATACGGCGGATTCGCCGGCGGATACGGCGGATACGCTGGAGTCGGCTACGGACTCGGTCACGGTGGATACGGCGTCGGCCACGTCGCTGCTGCTCCCGTTGTCGCCGTCGGATATGGCGGCTACGGCGGCTACGGCAAGCACTAGATAGGTATGGTAGGTTTCCACAAGCTGATATTCATTATTCTTGTAGCTTCTGAATGCTGTTCCGCACAATGCGCTGCAAATTCATTGTTTAAATCGTCCCGCAGAGAGTTTCCTAGTGCTGCCCTGACTTGTGGAATTGAGGGCAGTCTACAACTATAGTTATTACTTACTAGCTTGTTACGATTCATCCTTTGAAATGCTCTATAGCACATATTAGGAGTCGGCGGAGGAAGGGTGCAATTCTTTGATCTGAAGAGAGAAGGCGGAGCAGAATAGTGCAGTCGAGTGTCTTTTTGTGTTTCGTATTCTGTCACATACAAAATGGGGGCAGGACATGTGTGCGCTGGCCACCTCAAACCTACGTCACTGCACAGAAGAACAAATCCTTGCTGTTTCATATCCGACGTTATGAACCAACTAGATCAGACGAATTTAGTTAAACTGGTTATCCATCGAACTGTTCAGCACATACGTTTTGAATATTGGGCCTGCCTCGAGCATGACGGGAAGGGGGAAGAGATTTGCACATTGGGTTTAACATCATTGTGGAGTTCGTTGCCACACTGCTCTAGAACAAGTTGAAATTTATCCGATGTAACTGACATGGCTAAATGCATTCGGAGGATGTGCGTCAATACAAAGGGACTAAAGCTGTATTGTTGGTCACTAGACCCGTTGATGTTATACACATAGGTATGCAACCTATGAGCTATAATGGACCACTCGCTATCCTGACATTCAACTCTACCTGTATCGGCTTTGTAAACTAGGTACTCCTACACGCATGAGAGTGCATTAAGGTCTCATGTTTACTACGACCGAATATGCAATTGAATGATGCTATATTTAAGGGCACATTGTGAAAAATCTTGCAGTAATATACATTGTTTTTGTGTCTTTTTTTTTGCAGGTAAAGAAAACGACATTGCAAAGCTTATACATACGCTGAATGGGTGTTAGCGATGGAAGACTGGCCAGAAGACACCGATGGTCCAGTAGTGAAAGAATAAATTATTCAACTTGTTCTGCCTGGTGCATAAAATGTTCTCCTCCCTATCCCAACGGTACGACGTAGCCCGTCGGACATTGCCACCCTTGGATGAACGTACACACAACAACAACAACAACAACAACAACAACAACAACAACAACAACAACAACAACAACAACAACAACAACAACAACAACAACAACAACAACAACAACAACAAAACATGGCCTTGTTTGCGACAGCACCCAATATACACATTGACAACCTCTTTAAGAACTTCGAAAAGGTTGGGGCTCCGCTAAAGTATCACTTTTATTGAACCGATGAAAAGCACTCTTTCTGGTTTTTAGAAGCTACACGGACATGCTCTAAGCATGCTTCTTAAATCTCACAAAAAATTGCCTACCTACGTGGTCATGTTTTGACGTTGATGCCGGCCATAAAGAAAGACCTCCACTCTCTGTGTCACTATATTGGCTACTATACTGACACCGTAAACAATATGCTGCGTAGAGGCAACATACTGATAGGATGTTCAGAGTCTTATATTGACTGTTCATAATTATATTACCTATATGCATTTGAGGCACATTAGGACTTCTATTGATCAAAATAAAGACACTTGTGCAAGGCCCAACTTCCCTTGTGACAGGAACTCTTGTGTTGACCATAACAAGGGTTCTTGCTGAAACAGGACCTCTTCTGGAACGTTGGATGTAAAACAATCTAAATAACAAAGTCAGAGAAGAATGATCCGTCGTTCCTTGTTGCTAATGCTGTTAAAGTTAACGCCATTAATGGCCTTTTTGCTGTACCTAAAAAAGTGCACCTTTTTCACAACGCAATTGCAATTTATGCGTCGTGAAAACCGACCAAGAAAGATATTCTGGTGCTACGCTCTTGGTGGACATCGTTGGTGGAAATACATATTGCTAAAAGGTTGCAATAAGTGCACTCTCTCTCTCTCTCTCTTATGTTTTACTTTCTTTTGATAACAAAAAAATGTCTCCATTCTGAGAACGAGTCTAGCACTGCACGACAAAATGATCCCGCAGAAGACTTCAACACTGCCCACAAAACTGTCACGTGACGTCAGCCCTTCTTGGAGAAATATCCGTATTTTACAGCAACACGAACCTTTCTGCACTCTGTGTGACTTGAGCATGGAAATACAGACACCATGACATGGACAAGTACGTCGTTTTAGTCCCGAGGAACTGAAGATCTAGTAAACCGGAGAGCCCGCGCAGACCAAGTTCGAGGCTCTGCCCACCATGGGACCGGGAGGCTTAAGTTCCAACGCAATGTCGTGGGCCCTTGGGACGGCCCGGAGTTGACTGTGAAGGTTGCAGCTCTCCAGGAATCGCTCCCGTTGCTCATTCATCATGAGTGGTGAGGCGTTAGAGTTTGTCACAGCCGAAACATGTGATCGATTGAGCACGAGCCATTGTCACAATTGGGGCACCGGTGAGATATGTGTTAGGATTTTTATCTATG
This sequence comes from Rhipicephalus microplus, assembly GCF_013339725.1. NCBI lineage: Eukaryota > Metazoa > Arthropoda > Arachnida > Ixodida > Ixodidae > Rhipicephalus > Rhipicephalus microplus. Next base: position 131,118,467 of record NC_051174.1, read on the forward strand.
ATCACCTCGTTGAAGAAGTAGCAGGGAAAAGATTCCCGAGAGCAGCGCAGTTGACGTTTTTCCTTCACTAGGCTTTTACGCCAATAAAGCAATTTTCAATGGTGATGTATACCCAAGTTTTATGGTATATAGATTATCGACCTGCTCTGCCAACGGCAGAACAACAAGGGGATGAGTTTAGGGTGTGCATAATTATCTTAGGCGAAAATTTGAGACTCCTCCTGCTCAAATAGGGCTTTACGAAACCTCTCGAAGGAATAGCTTTTGAAAAGTCCGACGCTGTGACGTCAGTTCGATCATTAAGAGTGAGCGACGTATATGAAAGGCTGTGCTGCTGTGCTCGGGACAAGTTACAGATCCAGGAATAATAAATTGTTTCAAGGCAACCCTTTAGGGATCGTGAGTTGCAAGGGGTGAACAACACGCAACCTAGTGAAATTTATACCCTTAAATGAAATACATAATCCAATAACATGCACGAAGTGGACACATATATACGATAATTTGAAACGCATCTTGACATTTTGGGCACAGATAGTCAACAACTCACTGGAAGTCTCTCTTTTGTTAGGCTGACAAGGCGGTGATTTCAGTGCAATTTGATTTCTTCCATTTGCCATACCACATCAGGAGCAGAAGATACAGGACGCGAAGCGTCAAGAAATGCATCGAGTGTTTGCAATAATTTGTACGTGTTGAGGATAACTTACCGTGTCCCAAGCAATTTGACAGTAGTCGGTCGGTGATTTCAACAGTTCTCGGAAGCACAGTTTCTTGCAATGGAATAGTGGACCTAGCGTGTTCGATGCTAGGCTCATGTAACATGGCCTAGTATTCGCTACAGAAAGCGTCCAGTCCACTCTTGCGCCAGCGGGCACACGTTAATCATAAATAAAGCTCTGCCAGACGTCTATGCCAATCCCATTTCGTGCTCTTGAAAGTGCATGTCTTGCAACATGTAAATGCCCGTGCCACAAAAGTTCAGGCACACTGCTCACCACGATACTTCAGGAATTCGAGCAAGTCGACCCAGATTGGTGCTGACACAAGAGTTTGTGAAGATAAACGAAGCAACTGCCGCAAAGGTAGCTAGCAAACAACGCCAAGTAGAGTGTATGATTGTTTTATTGTCGCAGAACGTCCGTTTAATGTCCGCTTACATACTTACAAAAAACACTTGTGCAGATTATGCAAGCCCATTGTAGTAGCAAAAAAGGTACGAGGCCTTCAATGCTCTGTTTTCCCGAGCGACCATTCCCACGCAGGCGTAGGAAGGTGCCGTCGCGGACAGATGATGCGGAAAGCGGGGAATTCTCCCAAACCGAAAACATCAACAAAGACAATGGTTTGTCCATGCCTCTCAGATAAAAGAAACTACCCACAAATTGCGACATTACTCGAAGACAAAGTGTGTTGCCTGCCGGTCGTCGGATAAAGATGAAAGTGGATGGATGGTCATTAAAACCAAGGCGCTGCGACCACGCCGAGATGCTTGGGACAATGCTCCGCATGCGCGGCGTAAAGGGCGCAGTGACTGCTTGACAAACAGTTGCAAACGACGTGTCTGCAACACCCCCTTGCTACACAACGAACGAGGCACTTGGGAACAAAATGCTTTTGCGAAACGCTTTCGCATACGTGCGCGGGGCAGAGCGCGGGCAATTTGTGAGACAATGAGAGAGAGAGAGAGAGAGAGAGAGAGAGAAAGGGACCTCGCGTCGTTTTCGAAAGCGGTCACTCGCTGACCGCAAGACCTGCCCAGGGTGGGAAGTGGGAGATCGTTACAAGCTTCCAACGCACTCTTGCTTTTCTTCGCGGTGCACTTTACTGAGCAGTGTTTTAACGGTGCGTCACAGCTTATATACAGAGTACAGCCGATTTAAGTGCAACACGTGTACCTGTGTACCAGGAGTACAAGGGCACTACATGTTAGCGGTCAACGCAGGCTTGAGGATACGAAAGAATTTGAGTGTACCTCAGATCAAAGTGTAGTAAATGTTTAAGGGCACCATAGGCTTAAGTTCACCACATGTTTGAGAATATGGGATATTTAAGAGTACCCCAGGTTTGAGGGTATACGAAAATTCCGACGGTACGACATGTTAGAGAGCCCCATTGGTTGAAGCGCGGGAAAAGTGTTAGGGTGCCACAGGTTCACGGGACACATGTGTTTGCGGGTCGGAAATGATAGCACAGCATTTTTTCGGGTGTTTTGGTAAATGGAACTCGAAGACACATTCATCGGTAGGGAATATGTATTCAAGTAAGCGCACTATGTTGTCGTCTTTCTTATGTCTCTGCTCGCTAGTGCTGAGTGTGCATTCGGGTGGGAAATGTTTAAAGCTACAATAAACCTAATAGTACCACATGTTTATAGGTAAGTGGAGATTATGAGTACCACTTGAAGACATGAAAAGTCTTAGTGTAGCACATGTTCAAGAGTGCTTAAGGGCCTACCAAAGGTGCTGGGGCGGAATTTCAGCCCCGGTCAAACCCGATATACTGTTGTTATCGCTACACAGGTCTAGAGACACTCTTTATTTCATGAAAAATTTGACTGATGCCTGGCGATGATACTCTATCCGCAACATTATTTGCACCATGTAAAATGTGTCAGTCGTAAATGGCCTTGTGAATACAGAAGCACAGGTTTGGTTTAATTGTGGTTGTCGTGTCATTCAACGCTTCCATAAGTACACCTGCAACTCCAATAATATTATGCATGTATCTGCCACCAAAAAAAAAAAACGATTGAGCTAGATTCGTTTTCATTTCAAGATTCTGTACTTGAAACACTACTTGTGGCTGTTATTGCTGCATAAGGCAACGCCTTTTAGGGTTTTTCTTGTTTTATGCAAATGGCAACACCCCCACAGGAAATATCTGGGACACTAAACGACGACAGTGCCTTAACACTTAATCTGCAGTAGAGTGCAGAGTTCGATCTGTAAAACGAAAGCAGTGTTTAAATACTTTATCTCTTGAACAGTGCACAGCTTGATTTGTAAAACAACTACAGTGCTTGCACACCTTCACTGTAGATGATTGTAGTGATTAAACTGCAGAACAACCATCGCACCAGCAGTACTCGTCAACATGAATCATCCCTTTTATACCAGGGTCAAGCAGTGTCAATGACCACTTCGTTTGTCGTGAGATGTTCGGACTAGAAGAGATCCAGCCTGCAGTTTGAAGGAAGCTGTCAAAGCGGAAGTATGTTTCATGTGGATGTTTTTTCGCTCACTTCTGCTTCCTTGGTAGACCACAGTGTCCAGGAATGTGTCGCGCAAATTGAGGAAGCAAAAACTCGATGCACCCCGGGGCAATGCCAGTGAGTCCCTGCTTGGTTTTGTCTTGTTACCCTGAGAGATTGATTGATTGATATGTGGGGTGTAACGTCCCATAACCACCATATGATTATTAGAGACGCCGTAGTGGAGGGCTCCGGAAATTTCGACCATCTGGGGTTCTTTAACGTGCCCCCCTAATCTGAGCCCAAGGGCCTACAACATTTCCGCCTCCATCGGAAATGCAGCCGCCGCAGCCGGGATTCGAACCCGCGACCTGCGGGTCAGTAGCCGAGTACATTAGCCACTAGACCACCGCGGCGGGGCTACCCTGAGAGAGCTAAACCAGCACAGCCGGCATCGCGCGTTAAATAAGGTCATGTGCGAAAAGTGTGTGTAGGCCGTCCGCTCCCATGGCATGAACGGTAATAGCTAGGCCCCGAAAGAGCTGTATGGGTGGGTGGCCGGCAGTGAGTACTTTCCGATGTCCCTCGCGGCCCGCTTTGCGGCGTTCACGATGACCCGGTCACGACCATAGATTATATCCCGAGGTGAACGTTTCCGTTATGATTCGTTAAGCGCTGTCTTTGTCAGCCTCTTCTGTCCGTCCGTCTTTAGTGCGCTTCAACAAAAAAATTTCAATTATGATTCGTTTACGCCTTGCCTGCATTAACCCTTGCACGCGAAAATTTCGAGCATGCAAAGTCGTTCGAAGCACACTCGACAGCACTTTCTCTCTTGTAAGACATGTACTGATGACAAGTGATGACGTTGCGACTAGAAGTCAGAAATAAAGTTGAGCTACTATTATAAGGTGGCCGGCTGGTCTTGAGAAGATTTGCTGAGAAAGTGACCTAGCTAGCTCATGTTCAGTGAAGCAACTGAAGCGATCTTGTGGACGAAGTAAGGAATTTTCAGTCTTCATAATTTACAACTCGAGTATCCGGAAGCTGTCATATTTCTTAATATTTTGCTCTTATGCACTTGGCGCTGTGAGAGTTGAGCTCGAACAACTCAAATTGTAACCGTGAGCACAGCTTCGCGCGCTGAAGGAATTTTTCACGATGTGCCATATTTCCCATTCCTGGTAGCTACAACAATAGGCATGCTTGCAAAAATGAGCACGCTACAAATTTCTGGGACACTAGACATTAGGGTGTTTTCGTATAGACAAAAATAGCAAGAACTCCTTAACGTAGCAGAATATTTGTAAGATGTGTGTCTGTGCACGTGCGCATGTATTGTGTGTGCGTGTGTTTGTATGAGTTGTGTGATAGAGAGACATGCCCCAAGTTTCATACCAATATCTCGCAAGAAGATGGCGACGATAACGGTGGGCGTAATCTTAAGGTCATTTTAGTCCTACTGATTTGATTGTCTTTACTCATCTCCGCCGTACTTCGTTCGACACAGGACACAACGTGACACTGCAGTGACTGCTAAGTCAATGTGGCATCATAGGCAAAGAACACACCAACAAGACTGCTTGATCAGCCGTTCAAGACAACAAGCTTGAGGCAGTACCCCTATCAAGGACCGATGCTCATAGATAGCTTCGACTGGCCGAACAAAAAATCGCTTTCTCCTCTTGGAATATAGCAAGTTGACTTCACAACCAACACCACCACTGTCCGAATGCTTTAGGTCCTCAGGCACCAACTGAACTGCACAAAAATGATGCCACTCTGATTTGCTGTTAATGACTAAGTGGATTTCACGAAGTCATTTTCCTGTCGAATCGAAATAGGTGACAGCCCATTTTTGTGACAACTGTGGCAACGAGGAAACAATACAGCACATCTTTTCTGATGTTACTCGTGGCGATACACAGAAAAAATTCCTCACTGTATCTCTATAGCTTACACAGAGCACAGACCCATGACGGCAGAAAAAAATTCTCGAATGTCATTTTGAGGGGTCATCGCAGGTGAAGGTGACGTAAGCGCTCAACTTCTTGAGGACACCGGACTTCCACCGTTAGATACAGATTAACGGTGTTATCATGACCGAAGAGATGTGTTGCTTCGTGTGTGCGTGATTCCTCCTCCCCCCTCTCTCTCTTTCTACATCTTTGTAAGTCTCCCACTTTTTTTTCTCAGTATAGATTCCGGTCCTTCTGGACTTCCAGTCCTTTTAGACCGGTGAACATCCCCGCCTTTTCTTTCTCCCCTATTCATTTCTTCATTTGTTCCTTCCCTCAATCCAAAGCGTCACTGGGTTAAGAGTAGAAGTAGCCATGGCTTAGACTGATTTCACTTGCTCGATTTCAGCTACCACTTTGGTGCAGTTGTACCGTTTTCTTTTGATCACCCAACGGTCGCGGGTTCATATCCTGTAGCGACGCCCGAATTCCGATGGAGGCGAGTGCTAGATGACCCTGTTATAGACTAACGTGCCCGTTAAAGCACACCAGGTCGCCCCGCCGCAGTGGTTTAGTGGCTAAGGTACTCGGCTGCTGGCCCGAAGGTCGCGGGAACAAATCCCGGCTGCGGCGGCTGCATTTCCGATGGAGGCGGAAATGTTGTAGACCCGTGTGCTCAGATTTGGGGGCACGTTAAAGAACCCCAGGTGGTCAAAATTTCTGGAGCCTTCCACTACGGCGTCTCTCATAATCATATGGTGGTTTTGGAACGTTAAACCCCACATATCAATCAAGCACACCAGGTGGACGATATTTGCAGAGCCCTCCTTCACGGTGCACCTGGTGGTCACATCGCTGGTCACATCGGCGAGTAAAACCCCAGATATCGTCACTTCCCCCACTTCTCCTTTCACCAACTATCGCGCATGTATAGCAGCCGAACGTATACAGGCCGCTTTATTCGAACGCAAGGCCGGACCTGAGAGCTCGCGGCCTTGCGCTAATCCACCCAACGACACAATCCATAATCCAACACAACGGGTGTCTTGCAACACTCGCAAGAGAACCAACCTCGACCCGATGTGACAAGGGTCCGCGCGCACCTGCACGGATTTAAACACCACAACACAAGCGCGGGAGGGGGGGGGGGGGGTCGCCTGGCACCCACCGAAAGCACGTAACGCTTGACCCGTTGATCCTTATCAGACAAACAAAAAGAAACTTGCCCCGCCAACGCTAACCAGCGCACTCGCGTTCATAAATGCCGCTACGCGTGTTGTAGATAGCCAACTTGTACCTACACACGCACTATCCTCTAATTTCTCGACGCTGGAGCCAAGTATTTAGGGCACGGACCTACGCCTTTCGAGCGGTAGCCGCGCAAGCAGCACGCACTGCGAGTCGAACGAACGAACGAGTGCCGGGGTTTTTCGGCCAGTGCCGGACCGCCGACTTTCATTAGTCACAACAAGATTACGGGGCTCTCGTCAGGTGCCGCTTGTGGGGGCCTCGTAATCGGCGCCCCGTTCACGATCGAACCACTCACGCCGGAGCAGCGACTGCATAACAGAAGCAGCGCCAGCTGCGGTACAGCGGCGCATTCGGCGTGCAGCGGGCGCGCACATACGCGGTGAAACGATCTTGCGTCTCGTTGCGAAGCGTGGGCCCGTTTAGCACCGTGGCGACGTTAGCCGGCTCGACTGGCGGCACCCGCCCATGGCACGATGCGGGCAAACGCGGCTGATTACATGCGCTACGCGCAGGAACGAATGAATCTTGCGCGTTGTTTAAGAATCGAGCGCTCGGATATCACGCTTTCTCGTACGCCGACGGACTTCCACCCCCCTTCCGTCGCGCGCGTAGAAGGGTTTTACTTGAGTTGTTTACAAGCCCACATGAAGCGGCCCTCTTGCTAGCAAGCCATCAATAACGGCTGGCGTTTGTTGTTTTTTTTTTCATTTAGCCTTGGTGCTTTCATTCTTCGGTACGAGGTCACAGTTGTACTCAGGTAGGGTGGAGTTCTTCTGCGGGAAGTACGGCGTGAACTGTGCCCGCGGTGCAGAAGAACGCTTACTGCGAGCTGTCACAACGCGTGATCTGTTATACCGCATGTAATGTGCTTCAAGAAACGAACATTCAATGCCTCAGCGTCGTTTTTGAAACAGCGGGCTTGTTCGCGCTGTCACTTTCTTTCTTTTCTTTTTTTTTTTCGCGTATACTGATACTCGTTGTCATCGAGCAGCGGATGCTAGATCGCGGGTACACGGGGCGAGCGCGAATCGCACCTCGCAATCTTGAAAAGCAATTAAGCAGCTAGCGACGCTATCGTGTCATCGTCATTCTGCGACGACGAAAGGCGGCTGCTGGAAAACTCGGGTATCGCCGTGAGCTCGACAACAGGGAGCGCTGTAACTGCGCGCTCGCTACGCCGAGGTGTGTGCTCCGTACCATTACGAAGTGCCACCAAATGGATGACTGCCTGGCTTATCACCAGAAAAACAGCTCAAGCACGTTCTGACCGGAATGTTGTGTCATGGTGTATGACGAAGCTTGCTTGTTCGCAATGCAAACCCGATGGTTTCTTGCAAGGGCCCAAACTTGGGCACTTGCAAGGTAGGACTATACAACTTATAGGTAGGACGTATACAAATTGAAAAAATACAGAGAGAGAAGGAAGTAAATGTTTATTTTGAAACAGTGCCCTTAGCAATGCCCGGTGTTACTCTGAGGTGGGAGGGCTCCTTAGCCCAGGAACCCTCTGTCTTCTACTGCCCTCTTGGGCCTGGCGACGAGTTGTGGCTCTTCCAGGTCCTCGAGGGCGAGCTTCGCCTCCCACGTTTCGGACAAAATACAGAGATATATTTTAATGGAGAGCAGGAGGATTTTGCCCCCATGGAAGAGGTCAGAACACCAGGAGCGACGAGAGGCTGCTATGCGCAGCTCGCAACCGGGGTTACAGCTGCGGACAGTGAGCTGGGTCAGGGGGGTCACCGAAGCACAGAAGTGTCCGGCCACCTAAAGCGGCCCGAAGGCCCGTCGTCATCCTGCATATCCAGCGTGCATGTCCAACGGTGATCAAGCAACGTATTGACTGACTATAACCATCCAGTAGCCATTACTGATACATTCGTTCGCATCATATTGGTAGGTGAGCTTATTTTCCTGGGCTTTCACGTGATCAAAATTAAATTCCCTCTCACAAAAAGAGAAGAAACAAAGGGGAAATAAAGAACGTGATAATGTGTTATAAAATGGCGTGCCTTACGCGGGCACTCGAGTTTATTCTAGCGCACGGTTCTGGAGCTAACCTGAGCGACAGCGTTAGCGCTGGGATAACGGACCGGACATGAATAATAATAAAAAAAACGACGTGTTTCGCCATCGATTACACAGCAGAGCCCGTTCTATCATTCCATCAAGGGTGTTACTCGCTTTTACGGTGAGCTGTGCTTGATTTTCTGGGCACTGGCTCGCCCCAAAAAGTTTTGTTTTTGTCGGTCTGACACGCCACCTTCTTCGACGTGGCAAACAGGCTGCAATACAAGCGAACGCTTCCGAAGCTTTCGGGAATTGTTTGTCACCTCTTGAAACGGAATGCCCTTTACACAGCTTTCCTGTAAATTTAGGCTTAATGCACCAGCGAGAATGAAATATATGGCAATCGATAGGGAGAGGCCACACGTGGCTAGCACACCTACACAGCCGAATTTAATCGGCATCTCGGTCACTGCGTTCCTGGGCGTAGTGGGGACATGCACAGCCTATCGGCCCGGCAGTTAGCTCCAGTTCACCTCGCCGCTCCCAACATTTCCTTCCGCTACCACCCCCCTTTACGCTACCCCCCCCCCCCCTACGCCCCTCCGAAACCCACAACTCCACTCTGCACTGAAAACCGGAGGAGAGACGCATCGGTATGCGAGCGAGTCGCATTGAAAAACCAACGTACTCCGTTGTGGGTTGACGGCGAGATAGGAATCGCGAAAGCGTGCGGTGGTGGCGTGCAAGGCCCCTGTGCAGCCGTTCAGTCCATTTTTTTGTTTGTTTCTTTGGACACTTTCTGCTTACATGGACTGAGCACGCTTTTGTATATACGCGCACGCACGCACTGCAAAAGGTGATATTTTTCTCCGCAATGCACGCGGCATGCGTCACAAATGGAACGAGAGAGAACCAAGGGTGGCGTCATAGACCCCGGGGTACAGGGGGAGGGGTAGCCTGAGCACCCCCCCCCCTTAAAAAATTTTTGCCCCCCCCACACCCTTCCGAGAGCGAACACAGTCAAAAGACAACGCACAGGTACACGTCTTTCTGCTACTCCTGAAGGAACTCACTTGTCGTGGGTGCCAGTGACAGAACAAGAGATTGTTCTAGAAAGAGGAGAAAAAAAAAGAAGGAGGGTGTACCGTAAAAAAAAAGAGAGACCAACATAGCACTAGTAGCCGATTTGCTACCCTGCACAGGATTGTGTATATAAGAGTACGAGAGAAATATCGAGAAAAGAAACACAAAAACGAAGAGAATAATATTCACAAAATATCCTCGGGGTGAATGATGAATGCAATGAAGCATCCGTCCATTCGTCTGTCCGTCTGTGTGACGGACGGACGGACGAACGGACGCTTCGCCCCACTCATCGTCATTCCCTGCATGGGTATGTTGTGAATGTCTTATTAAAACAGCGCCATCTATCCCCTTTAATTGTCAACTATTCAAAAACCACTGACGCCATCTGGTAACATTATTTCCAAGTTATTTCCAATGACGGGTGTACACACAACGACATCTAGTGATCAATCTTAAAAACTAACTAGAAGTGGCTGCTACTACAACATACTATTACGAGGGAACGACGCTCACCCTGAGGAGAGCTTTGGCCCTAAAAGAAATGCACGCGAGCCCACCGAGGCAGGGCGTTTCAATAAGAATCGTTCTAAGAAGCTTGCGTGTGTGCGCCGACGCGCACATGGAGGCTCGTTATGATAGACCGGGACACTCTTTTCAGTGCCCGCCATAGTATGAGAGGTTCTTAATGAGGACTTCACCGCAATGCGCGTGCAGAACGAAATAAAATGGAACAGTCGGGCAGGCATGATTGTGGTGGAACAAGTCTTTATTTTCTTGGCTATCGCTCACCCATGTCTATCTACCCACTGGCCGGTTGGGGGACAGGCCCTATTACGCAATGAGTTCCGGCGTTTCTGCTTTCTTCTTTTTTTTTTTAAGATAAGAAGTCTTGTCGAACACTGATCGAATTTGCCCGACTGTTAATGCGCCCTGATTTTCCGGCGAGGCGTCATCGAAGGAGCCGGTCTTATTAACGGGGACAGATAGATCAGCGATTTGTCGAGCTGCCCATTCACCTTTCTCTTGCTTCCGCGGCCGTTCTGTAGATGGAGCCATTGGTGTAACGCGATGTACTGCCGGTGTCCTTCCATAGCTTTATCTGCAACCCCACATGATAACAACTAGATTATCATGGTGAGTTTACATTATCTGGCGTGTGGTACGAAAGTGGTCGACTGAAAGTGTGCCCACATTTTGTCGTTCACAATAATTACTGTGTTGTCATAAGCGAAATAATCACATCAAGCCGCAAGACGTCATTTTGGATCACAGGTCAATACGTCGGGCAGAAATCACTCAAGAAATGACTGTAAAAACTTTTTCATCACTGAACCCTGGACGTCACTGGCAATAAACCCCGCCTGCCACCGGCGACCGCCATTTCGTCATACATTGCATGACGTCATTTGCTGCACGGACCAGAAACATCTTCTTTTACCAGAGCTTCAGCCGTTGCTGGGCATTCTGTCGATGTCATTCTGAAGAAGAACCTAAATAGCTGGAATGACCGTGCAGATGAGCAGAGAATAAAATTGAACACCAGAAAGCAGACGCTCACCAGCGAGCCGCTTGCCAAGCTACGACTCGTAATTGTGGACCAGCGTTGCCCGCCTTTCAGACTACTCATGTGCTTATCAAAATATTCAGTTATCAATTAAACGCTGGACCAAATGCGCTTAAATTTTCCAGCTTGTTTGTGAACTCCCACGGATGAACCCATACAACACAGATGATTGAAAACTGGGTGTAATGGTGACTCCAAGTGGGGTCGTTTAACAGTTAGCAAGCAAGCATGCGTGAATGGATACATTCGTCTTTAGGCAGGGAACCAGTGGTCTCATTTCCTCAGGGAATGGTTGGCGAAACAATGAATTGTATTGGTAATGTTATCAGTGCGAACGATTATGACAGAAAACAAAACCAGACAAGCAGCCTTCGAACACTTACCCCCGTGTTCACAAACGATCCTCGACTCGACTTTCACCATTCACTTGACAGAGTTGAGCACTGTGCCGCTGCTCGGCTGAAAATGACGCTGCGCTACTCAAGAATAGCAGCAAATTATCACTGATATGCAGTAACTTGCCCTGCACAGAGATGGCGCTCCCATCGGCTTTCCCAAGTGAAAGTGGAGCGTTGAGTGAAGGGGCGTTCTGGAATACGGGCGTTACTATAGAACGCGTTGCATGGCTAGTCGGTTCATCCTGAAAAAAGGTGAAGAACGCAACCCACCCACAAGATAAAGCATAAACTTGCAAATAAAATTACCACGAACAATACCACGCTTATGGTATAAAGATTGCACAAAAGTTTTTAAAAATTTGTTCTGCTGTACCCAGGGTGACAGACGTCTGACTGATGGGCACATCTCGTTCAATATGGATAAAATACGCCTCCGAAATGTGACATGACACAGTATTCTTGCACGTTACACAGTGTTCTTGTTCCTTTGACAACTTTAGCCTACAAGTATTTTTTTGAATACTTTCGAACACGACTGCTTTGCTTCACACAAAGCGTGAGCTTTCACATAAGTGATTATCGTTACGCTATAGTCGAGAACAATCCATTACACGCTCTGCTTTTCAGGCAGTGACCGTGTTCATCTATACTCTCACGAAACGGTACAAACCTTGCATATTGAACGGCCCTCAACTTTAGGCTATTGTGTCGAGGTCGAATTTACGTATGATGGATCGTCGTTTGTTCTGCATCGTGCGTACATATCGTATGCGCATTTAAGCAGGCACCGCTCTTACAAAGGCGCAGCACAGTCTGTACTGTTTTATCTGCGGGCACCCTCGAGATCAACTTTCGAGTTTGTAGCACGTGGAAGTTTCAATGGGCTGCGAGAATAAATAGACGATCTGACTTGTCATTCCCGAAAGCAAAGCGGACGGAGATCGCTTTTTTAATTGACCCCTGCGCCTGCCTAAGGCCACCCACATTGAAACTCGATTGCCTGTAATGACCACGTGGTAAGAGATTGTTGATTGATTTAATGATTGATATGTGGGGTTTAACGTCTCAAAACCACCATATGATAATGAGAGACGCAGTAGAGGAGAGCTCCGGAAATTTCGACCATCTGGGTTTCTTCAACGTGTACCGAAATCTGCGCACATGGTTCAATAAAGTGGAATGCTGGGTTAGTTGGTACAACATGATGTGGAAATATATGAGCGCATAAGGTAGAGGGAAAAAGCACTTGACAGGAAAGGCGGCCTACAGCATTTTCGCCTCCATGTTCAGAAGGGGGTCATTCCTAATTCCTCTCTGACTTTCTTTGATACTCCCCGCCAGTATTGCACATGTGGGTATTTGGTCAATCAAGCAACCAAGCTGAGCCGCCCCCCCTCCCCCACTCCACCCACACAAGTGTGGGTTTCTTTCTTTCTTTCTTTCTTTCTTTCTTTCTTTCTTTCTTTCTTTCTTTCTTTCTTTCTTTCTTTCTTTCTTTCAAATTGCGGGGCTGCCTTTCAGCTTAATAATAATAAAGATATCTTAGATCTTACGTCCCGGTTTAGAAACGCCGTATCGGAAGACTCCGGCATTTCGAACCCTGTAGTGTTCACTAAGGTGCATTGACACCGCATAGTACACAGGTATATACAATTTCGCCTCCATCGAAATGCCACCGCTACGACCGGGATCGAACGCGCAGCCTTTGGGTTGAAAACTATTCACAGTAGCCACTGCTTCATCGAGGTGGACAGTCTGTTCTAGCATTTTCGTTCCTCCACGCCGAAAATAAGACGTTCATCTACGTGCTCCGCAGCAGAATATTTCTGTTTGCCTCCAGCAACAATGACAGTAACGTGCGGAACAATGAAATAACATAATGGCCAAGTGAAAACGACAAATGGTAAGTGACCTTACTTGAAGATCAGATTTTCATACTAGCCCTGACTGATCGCTGACAAGCCAACGAGTCGGTGAGCGTTAATTATTGGAAAATGACGCCTACTCATAAAAAAGCTGAGCGGCGCACATTCGAGAGCCTTATTTGTGTAAGCTGATTGTTGCGCTTAGAAACTTCACATAGAGTGCAGTGAAGTGAAGTGAAGAGAAGTTTATTTTCCTTTAATACAAAGGAGGAAGCCGGAGCTAAAGGCTGGGGTGCCTGACAAAGGCCTCGGCTCCATTGTACAGTCTGGCTACAGTTAACAAATCAATATAACTACATACATGTAATAATAATGAGATAAATGAGCTACACTTGCAAGTACAACAAAATCAACTGTTCTTAAGCATATAGCAGTGAAAATGTTAAACCTTACAGAGACCAGAGTAAGTATTTATTTGTTTCTTTTTTAAATATTTTCATTAAAACCCCAAAATTAACATGTGTAGACATTCTATTCATGGCCACAGTCACCTGATAAGTTGATTTTTGTTTGCCATAGTTAGTACGTGTCTTCGGGACCCGCAGGCTTCGTTTTAGAAAATGGTATGCATAATTAGTTAAAGTATTGCTTTGAGTATGTAAATGATTGACTTTATTATGCTGCAACAGACGAAAAAAATAGACTTGATTCACTTTAAGCAAAGCATAGTGACGAAACAATGGCAAAGTGGGAAGATCCTGCTTCCCACTTCGGAGTGGGAAGATCCTGCTGAAGGGGGAAGGCTTCTACGCTTTCCTTGTATTCATTATTTCTTCTTTTTATGCAGCAGTGACAAACAAAAAACTGGTACCTCGATCAATTCGATTGTCGTTTACGTAAGCACTGCATGTCACGTGGTTGTCGTTTTCAGAAAGCGCTGCATCCGCTCAGGGTCACTGGAGGATCGCATCACATGCACGTGGCACGGCAGCTGGATTAAAAAAAGGATTGATTGATACGTGAGGTTTAACGTCCCAAAACACCCACATGATGATGAGAGACGCCGTAGTGGAAGGCTTCGGAAATTTCGACCACCTGGGGTTCTTTAACGTGCACCCAAATCTGAGCACACAACACTTCCGCCTCCATCGGAAATGCAGGTGGCGCAGCCGGGATTTCATCCCGCGACCTGCAGGTCAGCAGCCAAGTACCTCAGCCACTAGACCGCCATGGCGGGGCATGATTAAAAAGGAGGCCATGCATGTGGCATCTCTCATTAAACTTAACTAGAGTTATTGGGACACCACTCAATGTTCCGGACTTTGGCTTTAATGATCATGACCGATGGATGTCTGTTCTGAGATTGTACACAAGACAGGTTTTTCTTGTATTAAGCTTCCACTTGGCCGTCAGTGCTTGTGCTGATGTAGTCGTTCTCTTACTGTCCTCGTTTAGTGTCCTGCGTGGCAAGTAGCGTCAGGTCGCTTGACCATTTCTTCTAGACGTGAACGCACTAGCCTTCATGGAATTATTCAAAGTCAATGAACTTCATTCCGGCAGAACTATGAAAAATCGTTGACCCTCAATCTGACAAATTACATAATGATTTCGAAGCCTGCCAGCTATTCAGTTACTGTAGCTGACTTCGAAGGGAGAAGCTGACCTGTTGTCAGTGGAGGAGAAAAATAGAAAAAAAACAATCTAGTCACGTTCTGTCACTCACAGCACAGAAAACTAAAGAGTCTTGACTGCTTAGAGCCGCCCCACTCTTTCGTGGGTAGGGTTGATTTCTATCAGGCCAAATTAAAGAAAACAAGGAGTGGTCTCTTTTATATTACTGTTTATTTTTGTTGCCCTTCCCTTTGCCTTATTAGTACGAACGATAGCGGTCGTAATAGGTGGTCTCCTGACTGGCACGTAGAGACGTCTACTTAAAAAACCCTTACAGCAGATGCCGAGGCTTTGTCTGTGTCTTCCAATTTTTGCTCTCGACATGCGCACAAGTCATGTTAAATGCTATTGTCCAGAGTCCTGTGAAACATGTAAGACAAACATGTGGGACAAAAACTCGCTCACAAGTGCCAAATGAAAGTTTCCAAAGAGAAACAAAACAGGACCAAATACAATCTGCGGCAGCAGCTACTGACGAAATAATCGCGTCGACACAAAGCTTAAGCGATCGAACGAAGGCTCAGTTTGAGGTCAGCGAGCAAGCTATATGACGAGTGACAGACAGCGGTTGTTATAGAGGGGTGCTTGAAGGGAAAACAACGTCAGCGCGATTGCCAAATTATTCGCGACCCTCTGTAGTCTTTATTCTTTTCATCTTTTCTCTTACATCGTAGAGCATTGTCTTATCTTTGTTTTCCTGACGCCCGCGTCAATTTTCAGCGATTGGCCTTCCATTTCTGGGTAACGCCCGATATGCCTGCGAGCAAGAGTTATTCTTGCGCCTACCAGCCTGCCTGCCAGCCTGCCTGCCAGTCTATGTCGGCTGGACATGGCTTCAGAGAGTGACAGTTCGCCCGACCAGCTGCTGTTTTCTCTGGCCGGACTAATTTCGAGACCACCACTAGCTGGCGTTCGACAATATCCATGGACGCGCGTATATAAAGCGCTAGTGGTCGGCCGTGAAGCCTCACACTTGATCTGTTTGCAAGACAGCCGAGAGTCTATACCCAGAACAATGCAGGCTCTGGTAAGCCTTCGGTGCTTTTCGTTTTCTGCTGCCAGCCGTTCTCTCGTGGATTCTCGCGAAGTGCGAGACCTTTGCAACATCTTAGATCTTGTGGATAGTTAAGGTATGCACGTGGTTGCGTCGTTTCCGTGCCTGAAGACTGTTTGGAAAAAGTGCGTGGTTGGCCAAGATCCCGTGTCGGTGATGCTCAGCTGCTCCGGATGGTTCGGGTTTATAAAGCTCATTCATGCTTAGCAAGGCCAAAGTACAAGTTCATCGAGAAGATATGGTTCAAAGGGCACTCGCATTTTAGAGAACAAGTGCTTGAACAACTTTAATCATAATGATTTGGGACAGGAGCTCGTGAGCTCGATAGGTGGGACGCCAAGTTCGTTGGCTCCTGCAGCCAGCCTGACGTGACCCAGAAGCAACAGCCGCACTTATGGGCTAGAGGTGACAAGCTGCGCCCTACATGGTTCGAAAGTGTTAGAGATATTAAGATGGCCTAAAGACGTATCTGAGTTTGGTGGTATGTGTTGGTATCCCCGCGCAATATAATAAATGGTGTAAAGCAATGGCAAGCCGACCCACACGAACATGCGTAGTCTCGGGCATAGTTTTTATCTCGATCATCGGAATTTCTCAATTTGTTTTGCTTCAAGTGTGTTGAATAAATCTATGAGTCTCGCCTTAGCTCATTGTAAGAATAAACTGTAGTGATGCTATCTTCATACCATTATTTATTCCTTTGGCAGACCGTTGCTCTTTTCCTTGGCCTTGTGGCCTTCGCTGCCGCTGGCTTTCTGGGCCATGGATACGGCCATGGTTACGGCCACGGCTACGGCCACGGCTACGGCAAGGCCTACCTCGCCAACTCTGCTGTGACCTGGTCCATCACCCCCTCTGCTCTCGGCGGATACGGACATGGTGGATACGGTGGTTACGGCCATGGTTACGGCCATGGATACGGCCATGGATACGGCCATGGTGCTGTCCTCCTCGGCTACGGCCATGGATATGGCCATGGATATGGCCATGGTTACGGCCATGGTTATGGTCACGGTTACGTCTATTGAGGCTTCGGTGAGCTCAACTGTGAAACAGTAAGCTTGTATGTTTGAAATGAGAGGTGCAGTGCTAATTTAAAAGGAAGATCACATAAATAAAGAACGAAGGGAGTAAAAACGATCTTATACAATGTGCCTTAGCTATCACGTAGCACGATTTTAAAAAACAGATGAATGGCATTTCGCAAAGCAAACCTAGTTTATGCTGTTCCTAGTACACTGGAGCAGGCTCTGGTTTTTTAGTTAACGAAATTTAACTAGATATAATGTTATTTTTAATTGCACAAGCACTGACCCAATTATCCAAGTGTCAAAGGGGCATTGTAGGCACGTTCGAATGACTTCTAAATGCAATACTTTCTACAACGTAGAAATTGCAAGTTCTTTTTTTTTCCGGTTGATGAAGAAAGCCCGCGCAATCTGGAGAGCGACACGAGACTAGACTGATTGATTGATTTGTGGGGTTTAACGTCCCAAAACCACCATATGATTATGAGAGACGCCGTAGTGGAGGGCTCCGGAAATTTTGACCACCTGGGGTTCTTTAACGTGCACCCAAATCTGAGCATACGGGCCTCGACATTTCCGCCTCCATCGGAAATGCAGCCGCCACAGCCGGGATTCGAACCCGCGACCTGCGGGTCAGCAGCCGAGTACCTTAGCCACTAGACCACCGCGGCGGGGCACACGAGACTAGACTGTTGCGCGCATTAGAAAGTCGCACCTTCACATAGGCTCACTGTCATGTAGCCAGTATGAAGCAAAGAAGTATAGGTCGCCCTATCTGTCATTCCACGGCTGAAGAAACACGTTGCTTCGGTAATCAGAACAGTTCTGCCGCGTTATCAATAGGAACAGTTGATCGCCAGACCTGGTTAAAAATGTTCACGCATAATCGAGGGAAATTATTTTTCTGCATAATTGCGACGCATGTTGGCACCCAACCTGTAACCTTGCCTAAAGGCGTAACGCTGTCTATGACGATGCCAAAGCAATTGCTTGCGGAAATCTAATTTGAGGGCGCTGTCTTGTTTTGCAGGTGGGAGCTCATCCGCGGGTTACTTTTCCCATTTCACGGTTTTTCTTCATCATCCAAAAAAATGAAATAAAGTGAGCACGCAATTCGTACGCACCTTAAGATAGCGCAGGGAGGTGTTATTTAAAGATGGTGACATAGTGCTCATTGGCATTTAGATAATTACGCTTGTACCCATTGAGTTATCGATGCAAGCATTACTAATTAGTCAAGTCTCCTTAATAAAAAAGAGATTGTGGTGTGGTACCTTATCCAGTCCAGAGAGAACAATATGTACCTGGTTTTCTTCACGTGACGCCCTTGCTCTATTTTAAAATAATTTTGCATGACAGGTGAGACGCCCTGCATTTAAACTACACGCCAAGACGGTATCAGCGAGCATAAGACGATGCAGGCGCTCAGCTGCACAATTTTTACGCCTTACGTGATTTTAACAATCACATTCTTTTTTGTTTCTCTGCAGCTGTGTAAGTCCGATGGTCTACATAATGGCGTCTTGCTTGTGTCAATCATTGATCATTAAGATTCATAACTCCCTCACGTAGTTCCTCCGGATGCTGTACACGTTACGTCGGGAGCTATGTTATCGTCTTACGCACATACCTGTGCAATTAACATAATTTAAATGGGCAGCTGCTTCAATTTAGGCGTTGGTTGCTCCAGCATATTAAGTATTAGTCATTGAGTTCACTCGACAGTTAAATTCCAAGACAATTTTCGTCCGTCATACCTCCAACGGTGTGCTATCAGTAGCGGATGCATTGAGCCAAGTAATTTTGAGACTGGACTATCCATATTATAGAACGATATGTCAAGCTAGATCAGGTAGGTCTCATTATAAGTAAAACCTTTGTTTTTTCTTTTATCTTTCAGGTGTTTACACTGTAGGAACCTCGGAGTGTGCTGTAAGACTGTTGTGTCAATGACACCGAATCTGTATTTATTTCTGATACCGAACGAGAACCAATAAAGCACGAAAAAAAATGACACGTTCGTTTTGCTTTTACAAATGGCTTTCGTCATTGTAACACTTCCGAAAAATTACAAACAAAACTTCTGTGTACCGGATAATGTTTGCAGTCGATTGTATGGCCGCGACTTTACGGAGGGTAGTGAACCGACATTCTGCTTAACTTTACTGCATATGTAATGCACATAAAGGTTAGTAGTTTCAGGCAACGCGTGTTCTTTTTTGGATTTGTTTTCTTACCTTTTTGAGATGATGCGGTGATGATTTCGGTCCCGACAGCAGTTTCTCACCAAACTGAACAACCGCACTTTCACTCACACAGCCAGCAGTGGCTATAACGTGGGACGCCTATAGTCCAATATGTTTACTAAATACCGGAACCATTTTTGTGATGGCTACATTCTGTTCATTCGATCTATGTCTATTAACTGGATTGCTTAAGAACGTTTTTTGTTCCTACCTTCTTTCCGGCTAACAAATGCATTAAAGGTAACACATCATTAGGTTATATTCAGCGTGAAACGTTAACTGCTTCATTGAAACATCCTTCAAGTCAACCCTAAAGCCAAGACTGAAAGAGTATGCGTAGTATTAACAAGCCGTTCCCGCCCCACAGAAAGTGCCAGCGTCGGCCGCATACCAAGCCCCACTCCGTGGCGCAAGGGTCGACAGTCGTGTCTCTTACACTCACGAATTGAACGGCGACACACGCAAAGGCTAAACGGGTGCTCACATACGCATACCTACTTTCTAAACGGTCTATTATCAAAACGAAGTACAGTGACGCAACGATACAAAAGTAGTGCTTCGGTAACGCTTGGCGCCATGCACCCTATATGCCTACCATCGTTAATAGGCACAGGAAATAGCCGAGCCAGCGCCGGCGCAACAGACATACGATCGCAACCGAGCTAGTATACCTCCTGAATAATGAATCCCACCACGAGTTGAATACAGTGGGGGAGGCATAGCCGCTTGAAGAGGCCCGTCGATGCTATATAATGCGCAGGATATGGGAGCCCAAGGGAGAGTCCTTGATTGGAAATCGAAGCCGAAGTTGCCGCACCTAGTTTTTCACTCGAGCGTGCGCGCGCGTGTGTAAGTCCGGAACAGCAACGTTATGTGACCCCGAAAGTACAAGTAGCATAGGCTGCGTATTTGTGCTCAGTGTAAGGATTTAATATAGCCCTGATGGTCGCGACGCCTACCGCCCTTCGCAGGCACCCGTCAAGCATAGAGCGGAAAGGATAATTGATGGCCTATATAGACCACCAGTGATGGCAGCTCCACTGAACGGCTGGCGAAGTCGGATCATTTCTCTTTACTCTCTGCCTCGTTTCAGGGGTTTTTTTTTCTTTTGTGGCACGTGTAGTTGCGGATGTATCCGATAGCTGATGTAGATGGCGCTCTTGGAACTGTTGCAGTCGCAAGTGCCGTGCTGCGCAGTGCGTTCAGAAACGAACATCTACAACCGGACCCATTTGTGAGAAAACACGACCGCTATACGTGACACATAAGTAGCGTGACTAATTCCATATCCCGATGACGAATTCGATTGCATCGGGGTTTACGCGGTTTGTTAGTTGGGTGTGTGGTTTGTCGCGGCCTTCAGGCAACCGGAATGCATGTGCAATTGCCTGGAGGTATACGAGTGGTCGAAGAAGTAAAACGAGTGCCCTATTTTTTAAACACTTGACGATCGGAATTATTTTTTTCCAAAGATACAAAGTAGTTGATTAGGCAAGTTTGTCGAGCGCTGCCACCACCTGGTACGAGGACTTTCGTAAGTTTGTTATCGTGAGAAGTATCACGAAATTAACATAGTATGGATGTTCTCACAGTCCCTCTTGACGCAAGCAGTGAAGCACTACAAGACACACAAGCAAAGACAAGAGACCTGGCCCCTTTATGTTCGTATGCATTACAGTGCGAATCTGCTTAAGCCACGTGTATTCTACGAACAGTGTGCCACACTGCAGGATGTAAAAAACGTCCATCATTCTCAGAAGCTAAGAAGCCCAAGCTGCCATTAAAAGAGTGGACCCTACTGGCATGGTGTTGGAGAACGGAAAACCCGAATCGGCCCTACTTCTTTGTATCGAAAGGTGTATAATTACCACTTGCATGCAGCGCAGTCGTCGTTCACCTCAAATGATCCTTCATTCTTAATCTAAATCATCTTATACAGCAACCCCATTTGCGCACGATGTGAAAGCGTGTTGCCACTTTTGGAGCTTAAGCACCACAATCATTACCCTGAACGCAGGTGCAAATTTCTACAAGCCTACAGTACGCGAGATCATGGTCACACGATCGTTGGAACTCACGCTTGCATGATTTCGTCTATCCGATGCCAAGTCCTTCAGACATTGAGTGCGAGCTATCAGCCACCGGAACGGAAGCACAGACGCCACCAGAGCAGCAATTATTAAATGAATAAACAAATCACTATCCTTGAAGCAGATACTCTACTCGCATCATTAAATGGCAGCTGCTACCGAACATGGCGCGTCTGGGTTCACGCATGAGTAAGTCAATGCCCCTCGATTATCCCACGCTACCGACATACAACTCACACCTTCGTTCGGATTAGAAAAAAAAATAGACGTGTGAACCTTTCTTCGTACGAATGACCTCGTACACAGCCAAAAAATCAATCATATGCTGTTGTACTTTTTTTTTAGTGCTAGCGAGCTTTATTAAAAGCGTATATGCGACTTGACATGGACTTTGCTCCTGATTGATATTGTCCACGTCCAAAGGGATGCCTGCCAACTCAAGCAACAATTAGCGCTGCCAATACCGGTGATCTCGTGTGCGAAACTTTCAATGACCTAAAGCTTGCCTTAAATGCATGCACTCCGTCTATTGGGCAGCTTTAGAATCTGATAACAATTAATGTAAAGCAATACCATTTTCCGCTGCCAATACCGACATGTAGCTTTCACTCGCACAGTCTTGTACATCACAGATAATAATAGTAACTTCGCGCATGCTTCGCGCATGCAGAACAAAACGTTAAGTAGGTGCTCGTGTTTAATAAGGGTGCTTGCTAAACACCCACCGAGTGGTCTTGCCAAAGTAATTTGTCCAAACTGAAGTTTGTATCTAAAGTGACCTCGTGGAATCGGCAACAAGTGAGACCTATCCATTGGCTCTGGACACGTATCACTTTAAAGTCCAGTTTGCTTTGCCTAATTTCATCATCCAATTCGACATTGCCAGCTTATCAAGGGAATACGTTAGACCCGTCTACGGTAAGATGCATTGGTAAGAAGCTTAGATTCTAATAAAGGACACCAAGACGTACTGACATGGGCAATAAAGGAGAGAATGCAAATGCACTGCGTTTGCGTTTTCTCGTCATCTTTTACCGTCCCCTGGCCTGCACACCCTACCTGCATCTGCTATAACTGGCTAGCTCAATGAAGTGTCGTTTGGAATAATTTCTAATGGGTCCAATTTATTCATTGTGGAAATTGTACAAACCTGAAAACGTGTTGACCAACTACTTCACCTGTAAACGGGACGGCTGATTGCTCTCCCATAGTTGAGTACGAAGTACTCGATATCGTTAAGCACTTTGCTCTAAACACACACCTGGATTTCTGTTACTAGTATGCAGTGAACTTCCTGTGTACCCTCTCGTTCTTTATGAAAGGGAACACGCGAACGCGTGGCCTGTGCTCTGCAGCGGCTGCCTACAGCGCCCTCAACCGCGAAGTGAAGAAAGTACGTGCGCTTTTGGTGCCATCTATGGCCAAGCAAGATAACGAGTCTTGGGCGGCAGACAAGCGCTGCTAGATTACGTTTTCTCGCCGTTTGCGCGGCGGGCGATTATCGGGCGATTATACTGCAGCTTGCGCCGTGGTCGCGCACAACGTTTGATATGTTGGCAGTTGACTACGCAATGCAGGCGTGAGCAGAGATTGAGTGCAATCTAGCAGCGCTTGTCTGCCGGCCACAACTCGTTATTATTATTATTATTATTATTTTTTGGCAACAAATGACGCTGGAAGCGAACGCACTTTCTTCACTTTTCGGTTGATGGTGCTGTAGGCAGCCGCTGCAGAGTGCAGGCCACGCGTTCGTGTGTTCCCTTTCATAAAGGGCGACAGTGTATGTACATACCATAGGAGCGACGACCGCGAGCGTGCCGAATGTGGAACGACGAAGACAATGACGATTGCGTGTGTGCTCGTGGCACGCGACAGCTGCTGGCAGCGGACAGCCACTAACAATAGGAGAACAACAACAACAACAACAACAACAACAACAACAACAACAACAACAACAACAACAACAACAACAACAGTTGCGGCTCGGGTTCCGTTCAGTAAACGAGGTTTCTGTCGGTCCCCGCCTCCTCTATGAGGGGTTCCCGGGCTAGCCTCAGCCTCGAACCCCTACAACACACAGATCGTGACAGCTTGATGCTCTCTTATATTAGAGTGTACATCATACTCTGAATCGTGCAACAATAGTTTTGAACACATGGATCATGCAGCTTGCTTCGCTTTTTAGACATGACTTCCTGTACCACCGAAAACATGGAATACATGTGAGTAGATATTGAGCACACTTCATACAATAAAGGAGTACTCTCCATGCATCCTTTCTTGAAATTTCTGTTATGCCAACTGCAAGCGGTATACTAGCCATCAATATATATTTCTTTAGGGAGGGGGCTTTCACTACTCTTCACGCATGGTCATGCATGTGTTTGCATGCGTGCATATACATGCCCAGACAACCAAATTTATAAATTTTGGTGGGAGGAGGAGAGGAGGGATTGAAACTTCTCCTGTCCGCGACTATGCCAGTGACTGCAAGACTGATTTATAACCTCAATAATTTAGCGCTCCCCATTCTAGTATGTAACGCGACTAAATGATTCATCGCGGAATCCATGACTAAAGTTTCCGGGGTGCTTGCGTCAGCAAACTGAGCAGCGCTTGATGCCATAGGCAAGATCTAATTGGTTCAGAGACTAACTTCACGCACCTACACGCGGAGCTCCGGACGTAAAGAGACGAAAAATAACAGGCCGAGATTTAATCGTTCACTCCTCAAGGCTTCATCGGCCCAACGCATGCCGCACTGCTGAACTGCCCGCTTCTGCCACCAGAAGCCGCCAGGGGCCTCAGCGTGCAAGTCCGGCAAACGCTTGCATGGAAATGACCGCTCACGAACGAATAACGCTGCTGGCCCAAACAGCTGCAGTGTAAATGTATGCCTTCCCAGGGTTTCTGAGGATGTATAGTGTGATCTATAGTTTGATGAAACTCCTGCCGGCCTACTTCCAAGACTGTTAACTATACGAGACGTAGTGGTTCACTTATTTGTAGAAGGAGAAAAACTCCGTTGTCCAGGATAAGCTGGGTAACTTAACAGTTCTTTTGAAAGCAAACCTTTTGTAGCTCAAAGATTTCGCTGGTGGCGTAGCACGCGAAACATCCCGCGCAAACGTACGGAAATGCGTCCCTGCAAGGTGCGGTGGTTAGGTGCGCATTTGTACGAGCCGTTTTCCAATAAATGAGCTTCAGCTTGACAGCAATCAGCCATTCCCGGTATGGCAATGTGATCTTTCATCGGAGTCGCTTGTCATTTCCCACTGCCACACTTCAATGTTGCTCGTGTTTGAAGGCATGATTGTTGTTGTTAGCTATTACAATTAAAGTGATGGGCTGCTAACTACGTGTACTGAAGTCGGATTTCCGTCAAGGAGAGAGGAAACAGGAGGGAGCATTTCGCAATACAATAAAAAGAAAGAAAGAAACAAAGAAGAAAGAGACATGTAAACGGAAAAAAGAAATGATCGAAGGAAGGAACGACAATAGGAAGAAGGGAAGGAAGGTGAAAAAGAAAGCTAAAAAGAAGGAAAGGTTCATAAAAATTAAGAAAAGAAAAAAAGACAAACGAAGGAAGGAAAGACAATTAAGTGGGAAAGAAAGAAGGAAAGAAAGAAAGAAAGAAGGAAAGAAAGAAAGAAAGGAAAGAAAGAAAGAAAGAAAGAAAGAAAGAAAGAAAGAAAGAAAGAAAGAAAGAAAGAAAGAAAGAAAGAAGTACGCAGATGCATAGCGTTACTATAGCTGACATATTTATGAGTGTCTAAGCAGTGCTGAAATTTACAACTTGCCACTTATATACACGTCATCGGTAGTGGGTGCGAGGATGAGAGGGTGGTGCTGCGGTGGCATACTACCGAAATTTGTATAACGTAGCAGAAGGCTGCCGTGGTGAACTTAACGCTCACAAAAGAAAAAAAAATCAGACCAGGATAGAGAGGGCCAATTTATCCGGGGAAAACACCACTAACCCACACGCTCGTACAACGGCTGCAGACAAGGCGCCGAACTAGAGCTCCAGTGAGCCCGCTTGTTTTACAAAGCACGGCCAATTCAAATCAAGCCGCGCCCCTTTCTCACCGCAGTGCGAAGAGCTTTGGAGTTAGTTTCTTACACGCGTCCCTAAAGGACGCCCTTGAAGCGAGAGTTTCTGTAGAGTCTCTCGCAGCCGGACCTAATTACCCTTCAGAACCGCAGCCACCTAGTGGTATACTGCGGGGCGAGCGCCAAAGTCACCTTATAAAGCCTCCCAGAAAGAAAACATAGTAGCTACAGAAAAACGTTTGGTTGCGTGGAATTTATTCATTACGATTTCACGCTTCGCTGAGAGCCAGGAGCCGCTCCAAATGGGCGTCCTTGTCGAAGGCTGGCGTTTTAATTATTCCTCGGCGCCAGCGGGCAGCCGCCCATAGAGGTTAGTTCTCTTAATACATTTTTAAACGGTATGCTGCCTTCACCGGAGTAGGCGTGTGCCGACGTTTGTGAACGTGCGCGTGTGTGCGAGTTGTGGAAGCAGTGAGCGGAAAGACGTATATGGAAGCGAAGATTGATTCGCCACCTCAGCGTGAGGTCAGGCTTGCTAGTGGCTCGTTTGTCCTTTTTTTTCTGTTCTGTGGGTGAGACGCCATGGGAATAGCGAGGCTTGCTTGTCACGCTGCTTCGCGCTATTGACTCAGAGATGAGATCGCGTACAGTGATTCTATCGCTATACTACATGAACCATACGAGAGGTGGCAAATTGAGGTTAGGAAAGCGGGTTGTTTCTGTGGCCCATTATGGAGCGTGTTTTGGCGTAATAGAGGAGGAGGGGTGAGTTGGTGGAGTGTGAAGAAGCAGAAAGGAGAAAGCACGTTCTTGAGGTGTTAGGGTCAGTACCCATACCACGTAGGGTCAGCTCCGAGTACCTGGCAATTGTGGCGATTCGAGTTTTTCGCTTGTACATCAGAAAATAGCTTGTAGCGTACGGAACACAGAGAGAAAAGCCGACAGGAGAAGACATGCGAGAGCTATATGTCGTCTTCTGCCTTTTTGTGTGCGTCTCGTGCTTTCAAAATTTGCTGCCGACGGAATGAGTGAGTCAGTGAGTGAGTGACTAGTATTGTAGGAAATAGGTAATACCAATCACTAATAATATATAAAAGTGTTTATCTTGACAAACAGGACTAGTTTTCAGACGTTGCATACTTGAAGGGTCGCTCAGCCACCACTGATATTTTTTTTCCAACAGATCAAGTATCTTACGGTAACAGCGCAATAGACCAGGAAGGCAGAGGCACACGCAAAACAGACAAAGTGGTGACACGGTTCAAGAATGAGAATCATAGAGTCTTTTCAATAACAAAATGAAGTTCTAAAGGTTCGAAAGGCTGCTACTACTACTACTACTACTAGTACTACTACTACTACTACTCAGGCTACTAATACTACTACTATTACTACTACTACCACTACTACTACTAATACTACTGCTATTACTACTACTATTGCTACTACTACTGCTAGTACTACTGCTATTACTCCTCCTCATGCTACTACTACTACTGCTACTACTACGACTACTACTACTAATACTCCTTCTCCTACTACTACTATTGCTACTACTACTACACCTAGTACTACTGCTATTACTCCTCCTTATGCTACTACTACTACTCCTAGTACTACTGCTACTACTCCTCCTCATGCAACTACTACTACTACTACTACTACTACTACTACTAATACTGCTGATACTACTAATACTGCTACTACTGCTGCTACTAATACTCCTCCTCCTACTACTACTATTCCTACTACGACAACTTCTAGTACTACTACTACTACTATTCCTCCTGATACTACTACTGCTACTACTACTACTACCTCTATTACAACTAGTAGTAGTAGTAGTAGTAGTAGCAGCAGCAGCACTACTACTACTACTACCAATACTACTACTACTACCACCACCACTGCTGCTATTATTGCTGCTGCGACCACTACTACAAGTATTACTACTACTACTACTACTACTACTACTACTACTACTACTACTACTACTACTACTACTGCTACTACCACTACTGCAAGTACCACTACTACAACTACTAATATTACAACTGCTACTACACTCCTCCTACTACTAATACTACTAAGTGCTGTATGCTTTAGCGGAAAATGTAACCAAATACGTCGCTAGTTACTCCACCTAAAAAGGAACCGATACTGCCATACCTTCTCTACAAAAAGGATAACGCACTACGTTAACGTTACCTACAAAAAGGTAACGCGCGTTACTTTAGCCGTTATTCCGAGGTAAGAAATTCGGATTACTGTGCCACCGTGGCATGAACCGCAATAATAGTTTTACTTAACCTGATATTTAGATTTCGCATGAGACTACGTACAAAAACAACAACATTATGAGAATTAATAATACAACAGGCGCCGGGCTTAAGCAATACTGTAGTATCCTACATTAATGCGTTAATTTGCGAGTGAAGGCTTATAACTTGGTAGCAAGTGGTAAAGCTGTTTCTCAGTGACATTAAACAGAATGTTAGATTGCAGAAAGAAAATATCAATGATACAGAGTTACGGTAATTCTAATGGCGGGCTGGTCCTACAGCCTACCAGATGCATATGTGCAGATCTTGTAGAAATAAAGAAATCCTAAAATAGCGTAATTCCCGAAAAAAATATATTTGCCGCATAAATATATGTGTCGTGTAATCGATATATGCCACGGTAATGTCGAATGGTTACACGATGGCATTCAGGGCTGGCCTCATTCGCTCAGGTATTAAGCAACCAGAGACGCATATCCGCAGTTAAAAGTAGACAGAAATAAATTTTATTTCAAAAACAGAGATGATAAAAAAGTATGCAAGGACAACTAGCTGACAAGTACAACTTGTGTAGTGTAAGAAAATGCTCTGTTCCAAAGTTGTAGTCATTTGGCATGCTTCCACTCTTATAGTTAATAAGTCGACACTTAAGAAGCTAGACGGGTGCATTGGTGGGTACACCTATTGTCGACACCTTGCAGGAGGGCGGTAGTAGTTCACTGCTGCGCCAATATCTCTGTGATTGTAACGCCTACGAGACAAAGCGAATTTCTGTAAAACACAACTGGGTTAAAATAAAAAGCAACGGCTAACATGACGCCTCACGTTACCAAAAAAATGTTAGCGTAAGTACGTTATACGGTAGCGCTACGAAATGGTAACAGGTATACGCTACTAAATTACCGAAAAAAAACTCGTTACCTGCAGCGGCGCAGTTACTCGTAACGCGTTACCGCCAACTCTGCTGCTACTGCCAGGTCGTGGCACTCTGGGCCCATACGCCCCCCCCCCCCCCTCCTTCCCAGAAATTATTTTTTTTTGCCATGGCATAGACAACAAATAATGATCATTTTAAGGTAGGTCCCCCCTTCCCCCAAAGTCAAGGAGGTGACCACACTCCGAAACGAATATCTGGCTAAACCTCAGACTACAGCCACTACTACAACCGCCACTGCTGTACTACGACGACCATGGCACAGGGTATACTTAAACAGCCTCACTCTCAAACGAAAAACACAAAATAAAGCAGGTGTGTTGAAGACGTTCTAAATCGGGGTGTATACGGGACCACCAGAAAAGCAAGAAGACATGTCGCACGTCTCTCGCCCTGCTTGGTCGCAATCTCCCCGGAAATCGATGTAGCAATACGCTATAGGAGCCAGTGAACGACCTTTCGAAAGCTGTTTCTCGAAGGAGCCATTCCCTCTTGATACTTTGTTTTACTTCTTTCCCGAAGGTGGCCGGCTCATGTGAAGCGTAATGTCGCGTATTCATCCGGTTTAATCGATGAGGTACATCTTTTTACTTTCAGCACTGTAATTATGATTGGCATTTAAGTCGCATCTTGGTCAATACACCGTGTGCAATTAATTGTATAATTATTCATTGCTGAAGTTTTACGTCTCGAACACACAATATGGTTATGAGAGACATCATTGTGGAGGCTTATGGAAATTGGTCATAATCACGTACAATGCCCTAGCATATAAACATAAATCTAAATTAACGGTCGTTTTACGCATTCTTTTTCATTGCAGCACTGTCACTCCAGCCGGTTATGAAAACCATGCGTCCGCACCTTTCAGTGAAGCTCCTCAAGTCATGTACCGTTGGCTTCAGTAACATTTCTACTTTGAATTACTGTCACCGTGTCATAACGCAGCCCATGTCACTGAATTATGAATTAGTAAACCACATATACTGCCTCTTCGTAGCTGTCTAAATGCACATAGCTTTTTTTTTTACATCGTCCCCTTTCCCCCTTTCTGATTCTGCTTACAGTGAAAACAGCGAGATTGCCAAGCTATTGCCAAGCGAGTACGCTCCATGAACTTTCCTATGAAAAACGAAGCCCACTGGTGGTACACTGTGGTGTAGGTTCAGGTAGGATTTATCATTTGTTACCGTGGTAATGCAAAGGGCTGACTGTGCGGGCCTCAATTACACGTGGCTCCCACAGTCGCAGCGGACCGTACAGAAGCTGTATAAACGTCATTGAAAACAGTTGACGTATAGGTCCAATGATAAATGCAACTCGTACAGGCTTTGCGTCTTATTCGGTCGAAATAGAACGCATCCCACAATCTTGATACTACGTCCCACTTACAGGTCGATAAAAGTTTAAACGAACGCGTTAGACCACGCCTTGTAGTTATAGCAGAACAGGCGTTAGCTGCAGTACGCATTCGGTTAGGCCTTTTGCACCCCACGCAATGCCTTTCTGACGGCGACTGTCGGCACCGGTAATTGGTTGCGTTGCACCAGGGCGACTGGATCGCGGTAGCTTTCCAAGGTCTTTCCCAACGCTGTCGCGACTGTTCCCCGACTCTATTAAATGCCGCAATCTCGACAGCTTGCTGACCTGTATATCAAAGTATTCTCTATTTCTAATGGGAAAAGAGAAATAGAACGTTGATGGTTTCTCAGATACGCAGCTAGGTCTACATTGCCTTACTCACCAGAATTTGTGTTAAGGCTATATGGCAGTAAGTCATCTCGCAAAGAACTGTCTGTGCTGTGTAGTTGTGAGTAGGCCTCGTGTCACGGAATCACCCACGTACTAGACATATGCGATGAGAGGAAGAATGTCCAAGCACCCGTTTTGTAGCAGAATGCCACAAGAAAATTAGAAAATGTTTTTTTCAGAAAGAAAATGTAGTTGAAAAATTAATTCTTGTCTGGGGATCTAACTCGGAACAGAAGCCTTTCCGGGGCACAACTTGGTGAGCCCAGAGCAAGGATGAATTTTTCTTCAACTAGAAGCTTTCCACCTTGAGAAATCCACATAGATTTTCTGGTGGTTACTTGCTACATATAGCTGGTTTTTCACTCATAGAAATCCGCATAGATTCCTTTCTAGTTTTGTGCTGCTGATAGTTGTTTGACAAATGCCCCTTTCTTGAGCTTTCCTCGACTTTGCGGGATGCCACCGAAATTATTCACGACGTTGTGGAGTAAAAGGCACAATCGATTGTTCCCAACCTAATCACCCACCTTTTCTTTGTTTTGTGTTTTGCTTTTTGTCAAACCGATAGGTTTTGTAGAATGGCCAAGCCAGCATAAAAATAAAACTATGAGCTCAGAGGCACATAATTTTCCTAGTGCGACTGCCTAGACGAAAGAATGCCGAGATGAGTGACTATTGCGTTTAGTGGAAGGGTATTGGATCGCCGGTTGGACTCCAAAAGACGGCGATTTCGTTCAACCAAGGCGAGGAAGCAGCCCCACCCTACGGTACTAAGGTGTCCGCTGAAGATATTCAGATCTCGATGGAGGTGAAGTGGCAGAGCTCACGTACTGTGCAATGTGAGTGCGCGTTGAAGGAAGCCAGATGGTCGACATTTCCGGAGCCCAGCACTTCATAATGATATCGTGGTTTTAGAATGAAAAACGCCGTACATCATTACTATTATTAGACATGTTCCGAAGTCACTGATTGCAGCGTGTTTCGTAGCTGTGTGTCACTTCTGGATGTTAAGTCGAGCCGATCATTCAGCAAGCCAACGGATGGTGGCCGGTCCCGCCGTGGTGGTCTAGTGGCTAAGGTACTCGGCTGCTGACCCGCAGGTCGCGGGATTGAATCCCGGCTGCGGCGGCTGCATTTCCGATGGAGGCGAAAATGTTGTAGGCCCATGTGCTCAGATTTGGGTGCACGTTAAAGAACCCCAGGTGGTCTGAATTTCCGGAGCCCTCCACTACGGCGTCTCTCATAATCATATGGTGGTTTTGGGACGTTAAACCCTAGATATCAATCAATCGGACGGCGGCCGATCGAACACATGATCGAAAGGCTTAGAGCACGTCAGCACCGAGCCATTGCTGATTGATCAACACCGTCGGCGTCGTTAGATGTTGTAGAATGACAGGAACGATTCAAAAACAAGTTTCTTTCGTTTTCGGAAAACGTACCCCGTCATAACCCGAACAATTTATTTTGAACACAGTAATGATCGCTTTCTGTGACGTACGAAGCGAACTTTTTTGGCAATCGAATCCATGGGGATCCGCCACACGGTAGGAGGTGATCGCGTGAGATCCTAACGGCGTGAAACCTGGAAAGATTGCAAATAGACAGTCAGACTGCAGCACTGTGACACAATATATAGGCAGCGTACAATTACGTCATAGTTTCAGAAACAAAGAAAGGCTCTCTCTTTATACTATTAAAATGTGAGAAGGAACTTGTGATTTTATATTGCTCCAAGTCCCGACAAGGAGCCCTTTCAAGGTTACAGTGACCGCACATCCGAGCAACAACGGCGTTGGTATGGCGGCTGCATTGCTCCAGGTGCTCCATTGAAGGAGATAGCTTATGTATGTATAGGGCATAGATCCAACGTCAATTGAGGTGAAATATCGCAGATATAGACGTTTGAACAGATTTCTGAAGTAGCCCCGTATTACTGAGACTGCGAGATGCCCTTCTTCCATGACAGGCGGAAGGTTTTTTTTTTTTTTGCTTTGTTCCACTCTTATAATAAAACTACCCGCAGTAACAACGGCTTAGGAACTACTGAAATTCGAACTTCTAATGCGTTGTTTCTTATACTTGGAGTCATTAGAGCTTTTCATATACGTTATTCTGTCGGTCTTTATTACACGGAAAGGCTCGTGTTTAGGCTTCATGTCGGCGCACTCGCTCGCAAAAAAGCATTGAACCAACACCTTCAGCGATGTTACTTACCGCTTAGTATTTCTTGATTCCAATGCCGTAGCCGATACCGTGGCCGTAGCCGTAGCTGAGACCGTGGCCGTAGCCAAGACCCAGACCATAACCAAGACCGTGGCCGTAGCCGAAGCCAGCGCCGTAGGCGACAGCGGGAGCAGCGGCAACGGCAACAGGGGCGGCAGCGACCACCGCGGGGCGCGCGACAGCCACGGGAGCAGCGACGGCCACAGGGCGCGCGACGGCAACAGCGGGAGCAGCGGCAACGGCGAGACCGGCTCCGTAGCCGATGCCGTGTCCGTAGCCGATACCACCGTAGCCGAGGCCGACGGGAGCGGCGGCAACGACAGCGGGGCGGGCGACGGCAACAGCGGGAGCGGCAACGGCCACTGGGCGAGCCACGGCCACTGGGGCAGCAACGACAGCGGGGCGGGCGACGGCAACGGCGGGAGCGGCAACGGCCACTGGGCGAGCCACGGCCACTGGGGCAGCAACGGCAACGGGGCGGGCGACGGCAACGGTGGGAGCAGCGACGGCTACGCCAGCGCCGTAGCCGTAGCCAATTCCATGGCCGTATCCGAGTCCTCCGTAGGCACCGTAGCCGCTATATCCGCCAATAAAGCCGGCGGAGGCGGCGGAGACGAGACCGAGGAGGACGATCTACAGGGTTCGAGAACGGCGTCAACAGATTATCAAAAACGGGAATCGTCAATAAACGATAAATTCAATAAAATCTTCGTTGCGAAAGCACTCCGGAGTGATAAAAAAGCCAGAATGAGTGGAAATGCAGGTATGGTAACCTGCACAGAAAAACCGGTATGCTATGCTACACTAGAGAAATAAAAACTGTAGTGTGAAAGAGGTCCAGAGAAGGATAGGGAGCACACACACTGTGAGACGCAATCACGGTATTTCTATTGTGCTGCATTGTCCTTGGTTGCTTGTAATCACATGTGCACAACTTTCTTTACAGCACATCGCGACCAATATTCAACAAAATGACTCCCTACACAGCACACTAAATAGAACAGTTTAATCCACTCATTCGTCCATTTCATCTATAATCACCGTTCAGTAATCTACAGGCTCTGTTCTGTAAATATGATATGGCATTAGGAGGATTTTTAGGCACAAATTCTAATTCCACATTTCTGGTTTTAAGCTACACCTGAAACAGCAACAGTGATTCGTGCAAAATTTATCGTTGTCATGCTGTTTCATCACGGTTTACAGTGAAATGTCACACAAGATACTGCAAAAAAAATCGTATAGCTTCGTAACTGCCGAAGACTATCGCTGTATCGGGTATGACGCTTTACGAATGCCAGAAACAAGCATTTTGACACGCAAAGGGCCTCGAGAGGTATTTTAAATTGAATTGCAATTATTGCTCGCTTAATAGCTGTTGATCTTACCTTGCCCCTGAGCGGTGAAAAATTTAGCTATTGCAATCCACGAGCATATATAGCAATCCGAATCACCATTCCCAGAAAGAACACTGAACTATTTAAGGCTGAGTGCTTCCATAATACTAGAGAACACGCACAACGACACGAAAGAAAGAGAGAGGACGATAATGGGGTCCTAGTGCGTGTTCGTTAGTAATATAGACGAATTTCATCAATACCAACCAGCCCAGTTAAATAAATGCCTTACCCATTTAAGGCCCACACTTGGGCATTCTGAACCCTTATTCACGAAACTATCTCGCTCTAAAATTGTTCGTAGAGAATATTTCAGCCAATCATGATGCGGACATATCATTAGACTAGAATGGGCGAACGAATTTCCGAAAGGGAAGTTCGATCCCTGCGTTCAGCCTCGGTAGCTTTGTGAATTTTGCCCCTGATGCCTGCAGTCCCTCGATCAGGCACGCTTTCCTATAACAAGTAAATAGTCCGGTCTTAACTTGCTGGGGCACGAAATACACTGATGACAATAGCACCCCTTTATAACCGTCGGTAGATATTTTGTTGGCACCAGCAGGGTTTGGACAAGCATATTCGAAATTTAAACGAAATTGCAGACAGGGAACCATACGTTTATATTTCACCAGTAGTTTCCAAGTGAGCTCGTTAAACATTTTAGTTAATTCATGTGGCTCATCGCTGACAGCTACAGAGAACAATGTCATTGGTTATCTTTATTATGGCTCATTCTAAGATGTTATCTGTGTTACAATATAGATCTAATTTTTCAAACTAAAAATTTACAGAATAGGTCCCTCATACGAGCAATACTCAGAGTTAAAGCGTATAATTTTGTTTTTAAGTTATCGCATAACGAGTGACCTAACACATTAGAAAGAGAAATCGTAATGGTTTCAGTGAATCCTTGATGGTATCATTTACATTCTTAATATTCTCAATGGAACCATGAGCGTTCTGATTTCGCATCTACCAAGATTTACCTTACCGAGGAGCTCCCTTGATGCCAACAAAGCTCAAGGTAGCAGAAATATTTGCTTTAAGTTTGCCGCCTAAAAGATTGCCGAAATACTCCATGGCAAAAAAACAAAAATGAGCCTGGCTGGATACCATCCACGTGATCCATAATACCGATGAATGCCCCAGCCGTTCTAGTCCGCAAGTCCCGGCTAAATCCACGTGGTGCCGTTTGCGCCGGCAACAACACCGAGAGAGCCGGTTGGAGTGTTCAGAGCCATTTCGAATACTTACAACGGCGTTCATGGTTGAGGTGTTGTCGTTGAGACAAAGAAACCAAGAGTGGCGGACCATCGGCGGGGACCGGCTTTTATACAGTAAACGGAATGCGTTCCCCAGAAGCCTCCTCGGGTAAGAAACGGCGAAAAAAGAAAAAAAAAGAAAGAACGGAAGAAGAGAGAAAGAAGACAGCCTGGCGGCGTTATGTCGTCTCCGCGGGCGCCAGCGACCAATGATCTGACCGGGGCATCAAGCGCCACCATCGTCTCAGCCGCCGTTTCGATGGGCGTGCCTCTTCTGGGTACTACCGTTTGCCCTCTGTATCGCCTGCACTTTCGCCACAGGCCATGCCGTCTTCATCAAGGACCCACTGCAAAGCAGACTCCAAAAGCGAGAGGGGTATCGGAGTGGGGGGCGGTAAGGCGGGGGGGCTGACTTCTTTTTTTCCCATCCACAGCATGCCTCGGAGCGTTGTGACGGACGAGGTGTTCCACTAAGCAGCGGTAGCAAGAGGACGCCCAAAGTCTTCCTCCTCGCATCCAGTCGGACGAGCGCGAAAGTGACAGACGAAACCGAAGCGGCCTCCACATAACTCATTTTTTTCCCATTGTGATTCCCTCTTTCATTCGCCCGGGTGAGGAGGCCTAGTAACATAACTCGGGGCAGGCATATATCAGCGAGCATATAGGTATGCCCACCAGCAAGCCCTTTTCCACTGCATCCACCACCACCCATCCACCCACATCATGACGGCCTTGCGATGATAGCCTCGACACACAGACAATGCAGCCGCGAGGTTCGTTCTGCAAAGCGAGTAGCGTTGTGCCTAATAGGCAGGGAGTGATAAGTATCTTACGTGCACCGGTCTGATGCCAGGAATTGGTTTTGCAAATGCGGGCCCTGGTAGTGTAAATGAGAGAGTACGGGAGTACCATGAGAGTGGCATGGGCGTAGGCAATATAGACATCGCCTTCGAAAGTTAACCGGGTGGGGTTTCAGAGTGCTTAAGCTTGTAATGACTTTCATTGCCCAGGTTAATAGTCGTATCCCACCACATGAAGAATTTCAGCGCCGAGTTTTCACCTCGTTTACACGAAATATGATCTTGGCATTCAGTTTTTTTTTCATGTTTCTAAATCAATGTTCCCAGGCCATTGTTACTCATGACAGTGTTCCCGAGTGAATGTTCCTGAAGCGAATGTTCCCAGGGCATCGTTTCTCAAGTCAATGTTATCCCATAAATGTTTCACAAGCCATTGCTTTGAAGCAGGGCTTGTGAAAGTCAGTGTTGCCCGGCTAATGTTTCCAAACACCGATTTCCAAACCAATGTTCCCAAGCCAATGTGTCCTGTGTCTCAAGGCTGATGTTTTGTTGGCCGAGCCCTTTCAATGATGTGCACTTCCAACATGGATAGATTCGAAAGCAAGGAGAATACAATTATCTACTAGCTTTACGATTAAGTTGCACAACTATAGGAGACATATGATTGCATTACCAATGACAAAGCTGATTTTACAGGGTCAGCCATGTGCTTACAAATGAAAAATATTTCAAGAATTATGTAATATTTGGGACAATTTCGAGCACTGATGATGCTGGCAAGTAGGCTTAGCCGAAGACCCAATATTTGAATCACCAATAACAAAACCATCTTTTTGAGATAATGAATATCTGCGGGGTCCTATTTTCTCCAGTGAGCTTCGCATAGATGTACTAATGAAGCAGAATCAGACGAGCACTAAAAACTGATGCTCAGTGTTTCTTGAAAAATTAATTTGCAGTTCAGCCTTGATATCACAAGAGGACAGCGAGCCAGCAAAGCTTACACGTAGCAAAGCTTCGCCCATTCATTGACTACTATAGGCATTATTACTCTGCTTTTTTCAAACACCTAAGAGTATTCGCTCATATTGCACGCCATATCACCAGCACAATATTAACTTATGTTAATTACGAACACACTAGAGAGGCTTTTTTCTCCGTATTGTTTCCTTCTTTGTTCATTTTTATTTTCGTTGTGGGTTTACTTCTGCCGTAGTCCCTGTTACGATGGTGATAGCCGACTATATCCGGAAATAAAACTTTGCACTTGGGATGCCAAACCTGAAGGAACAGCGGAACTGGACGGCCTTTCTTGTTTCTATTAGCTTTTCTCTGTTTATCTTCTTCTGTACTGTTCTGAATTGTTTTTTTTTGTATTTCTTATTCTTTCTGTTCTATTCTTTTTCTATCTGTTTCTCTCTGTCGAGCTGTTTTTATCTTGTTTGTCTCTCTTCCATTTCTCTCTCTATCTCTACTCATGTGCGGCGTTCTTGGCCTTATTTTTATTTCTCTCCTCCTCTCTTTCGCTGTCGGTCTTTTTTACATTTATTTTCTCTGTTTATTTCTTTTTTTTTCATATGCTTTACTCTCTCGCCACCTCTTTTTTTTTCCTCTTCACAGTCACACCTCTTCTCCTCATCCTCACTTCTCTTTTTAACCCGCTTTTTATACTATAGTATACTATGCTAGGCTAGGCTATGGTATACGTTCACCTAGCATGCCTAGATAGCCGAGTGGTTACAATGCTTGCCTTCGGATAGTGCGCACGAGGGTTCCCATACCGCCTTGTCAAGAATTCTTTTGCAGCTAAAAATATCTATCTTGCTCTTTCATTCTCTATCTTTATGTCTCTCTGCCTGCCTGTACTTAAGAGTGAGAATTTATTAGAAGGCAGACAGGTTGGCCTGAGCTAGTTCGCTCTTGTCTGCTACACTACACAAGAGATAAAGAAAGGACGAAGGAAAGAGGGATGAAGGATGACGATGGGGACTAGAGGAGGTGGTGTGCATGTACAGCAGTCACTTAGCATATCACTCTGCAGTCTAGTATCTAGTCCAGTGCTTTTATTAAAGTCTGAAACAGCCTTTGTAGCAGTTTGTGACACAATTTGGTCGTTCATTGCTGACAACCTGTGGCTTTCACTCAGTGGCGTTCGTCCGATGCTTGCCAACGTTGAAGTTTGCATTTTACTTTGCGCCACGTATAATGGGCAGACACAAAATATGTGAGCTAAAGTTTTGTGCACGTGGCAGCGCTCAGAATCCGGGCTGTCCACACGGCCGATTAGGTGGGTGTAGTGGCGCGTGAAGGCGACGCCCAGGCGAATACGGTGCAGTATATTAGCATGTCTTTGGCTGTTTTTAGCTGGAAGACGAAAAGTGATATCGGGATCTGTTTCCCGCAGACGCTCGTTCCGATCATCTGGTAGTGACCAGTAAGTGGCAGCGCATTCGCGCATGAGCGACCTCAACAGTGTGTTGACGTCACTTCGCAAATACGGTACTTTGACGTACATAGGAGCGTTGTATACTGCCGCTCTTGCTTCGCTATGGGCTAGCTCGTTGCCAACCAGGCCGCAGTGTCCAGGAATCCACTGTAGTGTAATCAAGTGACCACTCCTGTGTGTTAGATCGAATGCTTGGACGATTCGCTACACTAACGCGCAAAATTTGCCTCTTCTTGGGCAAGAATGGATGGCTTGAAGCGCCGATTTTGCACCGGACAGAGTCGTCCACTTACGCGGTGCTTGGTCGTCCACAAATTTTATGGCTTCCTGTATAGCAACAAGTTCTGCAGCTGTCGAAGATGACCTGTGATCTAATTTTTACTGTCGGAAAATACCGAGTTGAGGGATCATGAAGGCTGCAGCTGAGGTGGATAAAGTTTCGGGTTCATCGGTGTAGATGTGCACAGAGTCGCTGCATCGATCATTCAAGTTGCTTGAGTTGCTTGAGGGCAACATAAGAACCATGTGACTTATACGAAACTCCACATATGTGAAGGCACATCAGCGGTTTATTCAATGTCCATGGAGGCACTCTGGAGATTACAGCAGGTGCAAAGCCTGAAGGGATCATATGTCTATGCCTATTGAGGCGTCGTGAATATGTAGAGTCTGGTCGGTCCGCTTGTAGCGAAGACAACGGGTGCTGTGCATGTCGGATCAGCAGACGAAGGTGCACTCGAATAGGCTCACAGGACGTGTAAACCTGTACAGGGTAGGTGCGGAACACCTCTATAGTGCCTGAGGTTGACGTGCACCATGGCAAGGCCTAAGCATATTCTCAGTGCTCGTGCCTGAAGGCTCTCCAAAGTAAGAAGGCACTCAGTAAAGTGAAAAGTTGGGCGAGTTGGTGCTGGTTCATGATGATACGGGGCGCGAAAAAACGACACACAACAGAGAAGAAGTACACAGACGACGCGCGTCGTCTTTGTACTTCTTCTCTGTTGTGTGTCGTTTTTTCGCGCCCCGTATCATCATAAGAAGGCACGTTGCACGCATGCGGGAAAGTACAGGTGAGCTGTACCGTATATAGCCCGCAAACAGTGTACCTCGTACAACTGGAGAAGACTTTTCTCTGAAGGGCACCATCTCAGTCCTGCTGCAACACTAAGAACATGCACAAAACTGATTAGTTTATTTCGCAGCGCAGTCACATGCTTTGAACAGGACAGGTTGCGGTCAATGACGACCCCTAAATAGCGATAGTGCTTGACCGCGGGAATCACTGCTCCGTCAGTGAAGGTTGGGTACCACGCCATTGATTTCTTTGTAAATGTCAATGCAGCACATTTTGCTATTTAAAGTTCCAGGCCCTGACGACGCAAGTACTTAGATGTTACTGGTGTGCCTTGTCGTAGCCTTGCTCATAGTTGTACTCATTCTCTTACCCATCAGTGTTATGGGAATTGTGTGCCAGGCAAATTGGCACACTCTAAAAATGAACAGGAAGAAGAGGACGAACTGGAAGAAGAAGATGACACTGGGGCATGCTGGTTCACGATGATGAAATATTTTGTTGGAAACAACAGCTGGCGTAAGCAGCCCTATTGCTGAAGTTGTGCTTTTCTGCACATTGTTATTCGGTAAATTTCAAATGGATATCTTGCCCTTGCGGCGACAAAACATTTCCAAGCAGTTTGTGACTTGGAGCGCAAATCGAAATTGTCAGTATAAATATTGAACGTTCCCACCATCTTCCTTTCACTCAAAATAACAGCTTCTCGCTCAGTGTCAAATGCCCCTATTTCCTTTGAAATGCACGATTAAAATGCAACTAATCATACACAAGTCGCAGGTTCGATTATTCCAATGTTGAGTGTACGAAACTAATGAAGTTTCCTAATTATCGTATCGTTGTGCATGCTCTATTCGTTTACTATTGCGCTTCATTCAGTCACTCTAATACGTTGGAGCATGCTGCCCGAATATCTCCCGAACACTGTCCTTTCATGTCATTTGGTTCATTTTATTTCATTCCTAACAGCCCGATTAGAAGGAACAGCTGTCTTCAAGAAGTGGCGACGTCAACTCTTCTTCCTATTTTTATTTCCATAAAATATTCAGAAACCTACCGCTACTGTGAAGATGGAATTAGTGAAGCTGCGACTAAGGAGTGTCTCATATAATAAATATTGTTATAGTGAATTTAAATATAAGATCTTTATTGAATGCATTCACCAAATAAAAAAAATGGCAGCATATCCACGGGGTGGATGATGGAGAGTGGGGCGAAGCATCCGTCCGTGTATTCGTTCTTGCTTCCGTCCGTCCGTGCGTCCATCCATGCGTCCACCCATGCGTCCATCCGCCCGTCCGTGCGTGCGTCTGTACGTGCGTCCGCACGTCCATCCATGCGTCCGTCCATGCGCTCGTCCATGCATCCACCCAGCGTCCGCCCATGCGTCCATCCGTTCGTGCAGCCATCCGTGCGTCCGTCCATGCATCTGTCTGTGTGTCCATTCGTCCATCTAGTCAACACTCCAAGTACAACAATCTCGCATCTTTTCATTATATATGCCGCATATAGAAGCACCGCCATCCAGCAGACATTCCAAGGACTAAACGAGAGGTGGCACACGCACACTGTCTTACGGCTGGCGCTTCGTGTCTACTTTCCACCTTGAACCACCTCGAGTTCATGGTATATACAGTTCACTGTATTGATGGCATTGCGGCCCAACGCTCGCTAAACCTTTCTGAAACAAAGGAGGTTACGTCCAGCAAGTATAACGTAGCAACCTTTTCTTGTCAGATACTGCTCAATGTACATGCCAATGGCTGCTAATGGGGAATGAGAGACAGAAGAATTTGGCTTTTAGTTAACGCGAACGCTGCGATTTTTTTATTTTTCAACAACGCACAGGAGAAGTCTCCTACCAGCACCCCCTTGAAGGTTAAAGCCTAAGACATGTTACGTAGTACGAGGGACGAACGGGTGCCGCTTTGAGGAGCTTCGCCCCTAAAAGACGTGCTCTCAAAGGTCCTGTTAATGATCTTGCGCATGACTCTTATTGTCTCACGAACGGTGACCCCAAAATAAAATCCTGTA
Organism: Rhipicephalus microplus; assembly: GCF_013339725.1. NCBI lineage: Eukaryota > Metazoa > Arthropoda > Arachnida > Ixodida > Ixodidae > Rhipicephalus > Rhipicephalus microplus. The sequence goes on from NC_051174.1 coordinate 131,160,133, forward strand.
ATACAAATTAAATACCATTTTTGCGAAAGTGCAAATGTATCATACCCTTAGATAGTTTGCTATTAAAAGAGTGCTGTTATTAAGGCAGAAATAGACGCTTCAATCTGTGATGTCAGTTAATTTCGTAAGATTTTGTGTTTACTTTTAGGCTGCTTTCATTACTCCAACGCAAAAACGATGGATTGGTCGAATCATTTCATTTACCGAAAATTGTCAATTTGCGCGTCTTTTCACTACGGACGAGATCTGAAAAAACCTAGTTCCATGCAGCTTCTCCACGAAAGTTAAGGAATCACGTTATTTCACAGCTCTGTTTGCTTTTGGGGGGTGTCCGTAAGGCGGGGTAGGAGGCAATCATGATGTCTTGCTAGGGACATCACTGATCAGACGACGTAGTCATGAATCGTTTGGCGATGACGTAATATCTGCGGTCCATTCAAAAACGGGTAATCATCGATGACAACACGACACTCCGACTTCGTTTCACGGAAATCTATGTTCACCGAACCTCTGACCAGGTCGAGTGACAAATTATTACTTCGTGCCCCAACGCCCCGTTACCTAAGAAAGAGGCGGTGCAAACGAGCACCAAGAAAGACTATAGTTAAACTGCTTCGTCACGCCTGGAGCGACGACGCGTTTTCCTTTAAGCGGAACCCCGTTTCTCCGCCTAAAGTAACACCGCACAGATTGCAGAGAGAGGGCACGCTACGCTGCAGTGTACTCAAATGCAGTGCGCCGCTGCAACACCTCCGGGGCAGGGTTACAATATAATCGTTTGATTAGACGGACACCTTCAATAATGGGTCCCTGCTAGGTAGGTCATGGCAAGTGGGGTATATATATTGCCTCTGGGTGTCGCGTGATCTCTTGTACACTGCTCAGGCCGAGTGCAAAACGAGGGAGAACGCATGTGCTAGATGAAGAAGAAGAAGGGTGATGTCGGATAGGTTCGTGCGAAAGTATACCGTCGGGGCGTGACTAACGACGAGGCAGTGAGGGAGTCGTGAGGTTCGTATTGCTCGGAGCACCACGTGGTGAGCTACATGGGCATACCTAATGGCGACTATATGTGCAGGCGATTTCTGTCACGGAAGGAAACCCTGGAGCATAGCGGCAAGTTGTGGCCATGTTTTAGGGTTGGCATTCACTGGGTAGTGAGGTGCACTCGCGTATTTGTATATACAGTCCATTTGGCGCGGTCTTCTCGAACAGTAAGCGCCCAACGAGAACGCTTGTCGGTGCCATTCGTGCGAGAAGCGAAAAGCTGTAAACTTGGATGGCGTTTTATTACCGGTGCATGACCAGCCACCATGACATATGCTGAGCAGTTTCCTGCGCCAGCCCAGCAGAGACAATTGCCACAGTATTAAAAAAAAAAAAGAGGTAGTGTTGATCTGATGCTTTGGTCAACGGCCTATCGGTGCCATTGCACCGATAGGCAGAACTTTTCTTTTCTATTATCTGCACTTTTCTTTTGCACTTTTCTTTTCTATTATCCTTTATCACCCTTACCCCCTTCCCCAGTACAGGGTAGCCAGCCGGTCTGAGAACTGGCTAACCTTCCTGTCCTTCCTCTTTCAATCCTCCTCCGGTGCCATTGTGGGACATGCTAAACAGTCGTGCCCGCAGCCGTTACCCACAGTTTCATCAAACCAAAAGAAAAAAAGGAAGATGTAATTTCACGCTGTAGCAAACGCCCCGAGCAATTGTCGCGGCATGTTGAATTCTAAAAAAGGGCAGACATACTTTACTCGAGGCTGAGTGATACATATTGATACTTTTAAATGAGTAAATTTGTATGCACGACTTGAACTGCCGCAAGGACTGCCACAGTTATCGGTGCAAGGACTGCGACGGTCGAGGTGAAACATGACTCCACCCATAGTGTGTCCACCAATACACTTATCTTCGGGGCACCGGGTAAGCGGCCGCACACCTGCCCAGCCAAGTTTTCCAACAAATGTTTCTCGCTACAGAACTGTTTCTGGACTTATGCTATATATGTGACTGGTTATATGCTTCATATATGAGGCAGTTGCATGCAAATCATCATGACTTGAACTATGTTAGGCTGTGGCTAGATACAAGGAACGTTAGGAAGAAGTGTAAAGATCAAGACGATGAGAGACGGGCCAATTTAAAAAAAAAGACAGGAAGGTCAACTAGACATGCATAGTTTCCTACCCTACAGGTGAACGAATGAATGACGACAAAAAGGGATAAAGGGAAAAAAGTTTGCAGCATATCCACGGAGTGAATGATGGAGAGTGGGGCGAAGCATTCGTCCGTCCATGCGTCCGCCTGTGTGACCATCCATGCGTCTGTTTGTGCTCCCGTCCCTGCGTTCGTTCATGCATCCGCCCCTGCGTCCGTTCATGCGTCCATCCATGCATCTGTCTGTGTGTCCGTTCGTCCATCTATTCAATACTCCAAGTCCCACCATCTCGCATCTTTTTATCATATATTCCCCATATAAAAGCACCGCCGTTCAGTCGACATTCCAAGGAGTAAACGAGAGGTGGCACACGCACACTTTCTTACGGCTTGCGCTTCGGGTCTACTTTCCACCTTCAACCACCTTGAGTTCATGGTATATACTAGTTCACTGTATTCATGGCACTGCGGCCCAATGCTCGCTAAACCTTTCTAAAACCAAGGAGGTTACGCCCAGCGAGTATAACGTAGCAACCTTTTCCTGTCAGATAGTGCTCAATGTACATGCCAGTGGCTGCTAATGTGAAATGAGAGACAGGAGGATTCAGCTTTTAATTTCTTACGGCTTGCGCTTCGTATCTGCTTCCCCCCTTTAACCACCTCGAATTCATTCATGGTATATACTAGTTAATTGTATTCATGGCCCTGCGGCTCAACGCTCGCTAAACCTTTCTAAAACTAAGGAGGTTACACCCAGCGAGTATAATGTAGCAACCCTTTCTTGTCCGATAGTGCCTAATGTGCATGCCAATGGCTGCTAATGGGGATCGCAGCGTGCGCGTTGACAAAAAGCCGAATGCTCCTGTCTCTCATTCCCCATTAGCAGCCATTGGCATGTACTTTGAGCACTATTTTTCATTGTTAAACAACGCACAGAAGAAATCTCTCACCGGCACCACCTTGGAGGTCAAATGTTATACCTTGCAGGTCAAAGCGTAAGACTGTTTACATACTACGACGGGACGCGGGACGAACAGGTACCGCTATAAGGAGCTTCGCCCCTAAAAAGCACGTGTCATTATCATGACCCTTACTTCGACTACTAGTGAAAAAGTACAGGGGTGGTCGAAACTCAATCCGCAACTATTTCCCACGTAGCTTGTTCCTATGGCAGTATGGCAGTGCGGCCAAGAAATTTCCATAGTGCCTCTGTTCACGACAATGCGTACTTTCCCACCGTAAAGAACATTGCATGAACTGGTTCAACACCCACAATTGAGCAAAACACCTTTTCTCTTTTTCTCTTAATTTTTGTAAGTGCAGTGCAATGCTGGCTAGGGAAAAAGAAGTGGACAGCACGAAGGCTGACTAATAAAACCTCGTTAGGTTCGCCTCGCGCTCATGCTTTCCAAGGCCATTACGACTGCTGTGAGCATCATTTATTCGACGAAGTTCACGCACTTTGTTGACCGAGGTAAATAATTTTGGACTGTTTTCGTTACGGACCATGGCGCGACACAGCGCTGATGGCAAAATAAAGCGAGAAAGAGAAAAAAAAAAGATGTGCGTAGCATGCATATCTGCAAAGCCCCTGCATTATCAAAAGAGGTTTCTATTGTGGCATTATAACTTATGGCAGCATGTAAACGTTTATTCTCGAAACAGTGCCCCGAGCAACGCCCGGTGTCACCCTGAGGTGAGAGGGCTCCTTAGTCCACGAACCCTCTGGCTTGTACCGCCCTCTCGGCCCTAGCGACGAGTTGTCGTTGGTCTTCCAGGTCCTTGCAAGGGCGAGCTTCGCCTCCCACGTTTCGGTTAGGTCTTCGGTCGTTTGTCCTGCTTCATTATCAGTCGTGTGTTGTTGCAGATTACGTCTGGCAATACACTGGCACCATGTATGGGTTACATGCGACGTCTATAGAGGTCGATGTAGGACAAGCGAATTGTCACGCGCACGTGACATGTGTGCACTAATCAGCGCAGCGTGCAGGTTCACTTGACGATATCATCCGCGAGCCAATTCTGTGGTCGTAATTTTTTTTTGCTGCACATTTCCACTTAGCCGACACGCGTAGTATTTAGGTTAAATATACGAAATCCTTAATAAAACTTGTTGTTGGGCTAGTTGGTTATACATACGAAATCCGCACCCTATGAGATACGAAATCCGCACCCTATGTTTTATGTTCTTGTTTCATTTCTTCTGCAGAGACGCTAATGATTGCATAAAACAACACCTTTCAAAGATACCAGAACAACAGTGGCGCGTTTTTTTTTCTTTGATTGTTTCTTTCAGCTTCTTATTTTAGCTTCTTACGTAATATACTTATTGCCCTCTCCTTACCCCCCCCCCCCCCCCCTGAGAATATACTGTCTCGAAGATCTTCTTTAAGTGTGAAGATATGTCGCGGCGGAAATGACCCACTTTCGGGGATTCGATGAGATCGCACATCGGAAAGGAACTCCTCCACGAAGTCCTCCTGATAGACGTTTGCGAAACAGTATACACTTGTATTTTTAGCATATACGCCACCTGAGTTTTAGAGGGTGCTGTTGTATTTTATCGCGCCACCGTCTCAGCGGTGTACGTTGGTGTTTTTTTTGTGTATTTAGGAGTTTCTGTTGTCTTTGTGTTTGCGAGTGCCTGCATCTGTACTTACGTTGTCTGCGTGCGCCGCCGCGGTGGTCTAGTGGCTAAAGTACTCGGCTGCTGACCTGCAGGTTGCGGGATCGAATCCCGGCTGTGGCGGCTGCATTTCTGATGGAGGCGGAAATGTTGTCGGCCCGTGTACTCAGATTTGGGTGCACGTTAAAAAACCCCAGGTGGTGGAAATTTCCGGAGCCCTCCACTAAGGCGTCTCTGATATACATATGGTGGTTTTGGGATGTTAAATTCCACATATCAATCAATACGTTGTCTGCGTGCCCGGGTAATTTTGGCGAAATCGCACAGGTGCTATTCTTCTCCGTTTCCACGCTCAGTAGAATTGTGACGTCATTGTTCTCGGCAACAAAGTAGGGATTGACGAATTATGCGTTTGAAAAATGAGCTGTTTATGTGCATGTAAGTTTTTAGGAAGGAGGCCAATGTACATTTTTCCCATTTATCCTGTACCATACAGTCAGCCCTGATATCCCTTATTACCGCATTCTTCATAATCGCCCGCGTCAGCAGGAATTCGGGACGTTCAATTCGAGAATATAATAAATGAATGCATTACATGGAATCAGATCGTGAAGCACATGGGAAATGGCAGATTATGTCGAGAGGCCTTCGTTTGTCGAAACGATCGCCTGTCGAAACCATAAAAATAAATCTGCGTATATTTAGGAAATGAGTCATGACGAGTACTCGAAGCACAGGTGATCGTTCTTACAGCTAATCAACCTTGACGTTGCCCACTCCTACATGTCAACGAGTAACAACACGTGTGTACAGTGTATGTCATGTGTTTTTGCTGTTGTGCCACCACTTCCCACGCCCTCAACTACGGGGTAGCCGCACGTCGGCGTTCACATTTTGCAGCTGCTTCCCGAGCTCTCGCCTCCGGGGTAGCCAGCTGTTTGCCTAGACGTTGAGCCACCGCATGGCGTGCTCTCCACTCCGGAGTACACTCTTAATCTGGTTCCATATATGTTCCAGTTAAAAACGAGATCCACATAACTTTATCTGGATCTGAACTGTTAATAAGTGGAACGAGACATATAAGTGGATATTATTTGGAACGTTCATTTTGGTTTCTTCGTGTTCATCGTTCTTATCTGAAACTCAGTAAATTTAGTCGCCACATTGCCTTTCGCGGCCGAGTGTGGTTTTTTGATTGTTTCCATCCATTGCATAAAGAGAATCTGCGGTCTGCTTAATCATTATAGTCATCAGCCGCAGCACAAGGCGCGCATGATTCCTTACATATGTGTTGCGGGTACCTCGGTTATCAGCGCAATGACAAATGGCATGGCGGAATAGTGGGTGCCTTCCTACGTCATGGAAGATGTGGTGGGCGTGGGTACCTCGCATGTGCTGTGCCGGACAACGCAAGACGGACAAGCCTCCAACCTTAAGGTTCTTCACCCCTATAAAAGTGTGCACCCATAACAGAAACGTTCGCTCAGATGTTATCACAACCAATATTAAGTGGCTTGCAAAGCGTCACTTCATCGTCATCGTCCCCACCAACCCGACTACGCCTAGTGCAAGGAGAAAGGTTCCCCCATGTTGGGCGAACCAACCCAACCCTGTGCTTTATCTGATCCCCTTATCACCGATGGTTTGTTGTCTAAGTACCGCACTCCTAACTGACACTACATGTTTTACCACACACACACACACACACACACACACACACACACACACACACACACACACACACACACACACACACACAATTAGAAGAAACATGTAACCAAGTGTACCGGTTGGTAATCCGAAAAAAGTTACCAGACTTCGTATATTTATTACATCTTTCTCTCCAATACACTTCCTCACGCATCGACTGGCCTCGGCGCCTTCGATATCGTTCAGGAAAAGTATAACTGCGCTAAAAGCGAGACACGAGAACAATGTGCACAGAACTATCACAGTCCCATTCGTTCTCGTGTCTCGTTTTTTAGCGTGGTTATAATTTTTCTAATTGTCTGACCAACTATCCCCCCCCCCCCCCAATCATACGCTTCTCGACTTCGATATCGAGTGCTGTTTATCACCGCGTTCATACTCGTAGATTTCTGTACACGCTCAACCCAGTTCAGCTGACTTTCATTCATCCTTTTCATACTCTATCTTTCTCACGCCCAAAAGGAAAACCCCCATTTCGCGTGATTTGGTACGGGCCATCAATTCAGTGGTCGGTTTCTCGCGAAGAATGGATGGATGGATTGATATGGCTGTATCCTTTAGATCGCGTGGTGGCTAACACCACAAAGCCGTAATACTCACTTAACAAAAAACTAGATTTTTTCCCTTTAAATAGTGAGGTTGAAGAGTGGTACTTTGCAGTGAAGGGTTTAATTTTCACTCGTGCCTTGACTTTAGCCGCCAATCAGATAACCTCCTTCTAGACAATTCTACCCGCTCAAAGTCTATGTTGCCCTCCCTGTCCCTAAACCCCAGTGCTTTGAAAACCTCTGCGCCATCATCCTGAACTATAGGATGAAGCGCTTTACAGAACATTATCAAGTGTTCCGCAGTTTCCTCCTCTTCTCCACACGCACTGCGTACCGTGTCTACCAACCACACGATTCATGGCGCCACCTCTCACTCTCTTTCTCTTGCGCGCACTTTGTCTTCGGCAATGGCATTCACAAAGTCGTCGATGCATATGCAACGGTGGAGCAACCCCCCACCACATCCCTCACCTCGTTCGTTTATGGAGTCTTTCAATATCCCATGGTCGAGCAACGGGTCACCTAAAGTGATTTCTCGTCATCTAGACTTAAATGATGTTTTGTGATTGAGTATACCACACCTGCCATTCGTTTGCACTCTCTCAGCCTGCCCTACCTCGCTGACAAGTGCAGACATTTTATTTTATTTCACTTTTCTAGCTTAATCATAACTTTTGTCTCTCGCTCTCCGTCGACAGGCGATCGATAATGAAAGTGAAATGATTAGGTGTGGAGGGGGGGGGGGGGGCGTGACTAATGTCAGTGAGAAGGAAATAGCGGTAAAGAAGGAGTGGGGTGTAAGGAGGAAGGCTGGGGTGGCCTGATTGCGCGGATGCCCTCGAGAAAGTCAAACCGCCACGGGGGCAGCACGTGCAGAGAAGCAATCGGTTCGCCCTGGAGAACGCAACCTTTCAGATGGGAGATTCCTACTGCCGTACCGCTGACGTGACCTTTTCTGTATGGGCCCGGCGTCCGCGGTGAATTAGAAAGCCGGGCATTATAGGGGTGTAAATCACGTGGGGACACATTCGTGTTTCTCCTTAGTGGTTCTTTGCAAGGACATGTTGAGTTATGCGTGCCTCGTGACTTAGAAGTGTGGCAGCTTGGGCTAGTTGGTATGGCATGACGATAGTTATAGCGCGGGAACAAAACGACGACACAGAGACAAGAAGGACTTTGGCGTGGGAAATGGCGTGTCTTTCGTGTCCTTCTTGTCTCTGTGTCGTCGTTTTGTTCTCGCGCTATAACTATCGTCGTGCCTCGTGAATATGTTAGCATTTAAGGCTACCACGTGCGAAATGTCGTTAATTACGTGCCATGCCTATAGGTCATGTGCCATGATCCAGTATTACTCAGCGGAACCCCATTGGATTGGCCGCTTGCGTTACAAGTGCTTGGCAATATAAACGCAACACCAGCGACAAATTGGAAGCTGGTGATAACATGGAACTGATGTGGGGATGCATATACATATCTGTTGTGCAGGCAAACACAGGTTACAATTATTCGGTCATCCGAGGGTTGTATGTGTCTGCCTAATAAATTTCTGAAATCGAGGTTCTGAGGAAAGGGCCCGTCTGGTCAGGCAGTAACAAGATGGAATTAAAAACGCACCGATCATAGAAAAAAGTACCAAAGAGAGGTTTCGGCTCTACTGACAGAAACCTTCTTCACAATGATTATGAACAAGCTTCACGTCAAGAGAGTTAAAACATCTTTTTTTTGTATTTCTGCTTCATGGTTGACCATGCTTGCCCTACGTGCCCCAACGGCAGATGTCATTGCCGACCTATAGCTGTGTGACTCATTCATTGAGGCGCAGTCAGGCCGTCAGCAACGAGGGTCTTCCTTGGTCGAAGAAAATGGTCTCACGTTAGCTCAGCCTCAGATTTTTTAGCACACTTTCCACCGCCTACCTTGGAGGGCACCATGCCGTGGGCAGCATTTTTGGCGCAGTTCGAGTCCGTTGCTACACTAAACGGCTGGACCGTTCAAAATAAAGCTCAGGCGCTCGCTGTGCCACTCCGTGACAGCGCTGCTTTATGAGAGGCACCGTAGTGGCTCAGGAAATTCAGACCACTTCGCGTTCCTTAATGTGCGCCTAAATCTAAGTGCACGGATCTCAAGCATTCTCGCCTACATCGAAACTGTAGCCACCGAGGACAGGATTCAACACGAATCGACCACTGGTGACGGGTGTCACCTAAAAGGCGAGCATAAATGGCACTCATTTTCTTCCAGGCTGCCCAAATGTTCTCCAACAGGAATCTTTGTCGACGAGAACCACCAACTGCACAATACGCTGTAAACCTGCTTGTACAGTCGCAAGAAAAAGCTCCGAGACCAAGTACAATTGCGGAAATCACGTTGGTCGAAACGGAATGATGCACACGGAGTGCACACGTTTTACCAATTATGTGCAATAAATCCATTCTGTGCTGTGAAGCTGTGCTAGGAAAAATTCTTATTTTTTTGCACGCGCCGTGGTTTCTGAACATTTGTTCACGAGTGTGCCTGAATACTCTGAGCTCGTAGCATAACTGTTACATATTGGACCAGCGAACTTCCATGAGGCCAGCCTTCCACTCGCCCATATGGATGATGTTCTATAGTAGGTTACCTTGTAGCAGCATTATTAGAGATTCATTCATGTTCACAATTTTATGCGTTTGACATCCACATTTAAGTTTTTTGAACATGATTTGCTGAATTTCAACAGGATGAACAACATAGCGTGCCAGGCGCGGCCACTCAAGTCACCAACAGCTATAAGAAGTTTAACCTCATGTACTACTTTGTTTATGGCACAAAAAAGTCATATTTTTTTTACCATAATCTTCATCGTCATCTCGAAAATATTATCTTTCCATCCGGCTCGTTCTGTTGTATATTGATAGTTGATGACATAAACACATGCAAACAATTATGTAAAGAAAAGGCGATAAATATTTCAGCCCTATCATAGGTTACATGTACATCTACTAGCCAAGAGGCTACTGATAATAGACAAACGGACGACTTCTACGGATTTTCCAGGTGTTTTCGAATAAGTTTTCTAAGGAACCTCATTTTTTTTTCAATGCCCTCGCAAAGAAAAATGAACTTCTAGTTTGGCTAAGTTTACGGGTTATATAGAGTAACGACGAAACTCCGATGAAATACTTCATCTTAGTGCGTAGAAAGGCATGTTTGCTCGTTGCCCAGAGCCTCAATTTCATAGTAAACTAGTGTTAACAAGATAAGTGAGTGAAAAATCAACTTGTCTCATCAACAACAAGCTTTAGAGACAGAGAAAGTCGCAAATATAACATTATCGATCACTTATTTATATAGCTAGATTGTATTAGGAGAAAGGATACGCCCTTTGCCAACAGTAGTAATGTGACCGTAATAATGGCAATCTGCCAACTTGTTGTGCGCTTTTATTTTTTTGTGGGCTCTTACGTTTTATTTAGGTAATCTTGAACTATGATGCAAATGTTCCTAATAAGGTAGTCTTTAGGTGGTAATACCTAAAGCACCCCACCATGGCCAATAATGTCTACCATGGAAGCGACCAGACATAGGATGCCAGGCATACCTAAAGTAATCGCGCCAGATATCAGAACTGCTAAGGAAATCGGAAAACAACCACACGTGAGCTTCAGACATGCGGAAGTTCTGCTTAGGGCTGAAGCAAAGAAAATCATGGTGTGGTTTTTGGCAAAACCCGCTGCTGTTTTTCATGCAGGTGAGAAAACGCAACGCTAAATCTTATCATAGCGATGACGTCTGCCTACTTTTGCTGCCGTGCCCACGGTCCATAACGCTATTGTGTGAAATGTTACACGATGTCATCAATTCTCTAACATTTTTGTTGCTTCTCGGTGGCGACATCGAAGAAAATCCGGGACCTACAGTAGCAGAACAGCTAAAACTGATAGCTGAAGACATTCAGGAAATTAAGAACGGAAAAACTGAAATCAACGAAAAGTTGAATGCAATAGATAAAAAGATTGAGAAAATCGGCGGGCGGGGAAAAACAAATAGTAGACTGCACGAAAAGAATATCGGAGCTGGAAAACGGTCTCTCGGCTATGGCGGAAAAAGTCGACGAGTTAGAAAACAGAAGCCGGCGATCTAACCTTATCATTTATGGTGTGAAAGAACAACAGAATGAAACGTCTAAACTTTTACACGATGTGGTTGCGAAAAATATATTCCAAGATATACTAGAATTCACTACCTCAGGAATAGAGAGAATTCACCGACTCGGTGCTCGAAAACCGGGTAACGAACAAAAAGTAAGACCAGTAATCCTAAGGCTATTGGACTACCGTGACAAAATTAACATCCTAAAACGGTGTTCAAGACTCAAAGACACAGGCTTCTCGATTAGCGAAGACTTCTCCCAGCCAATTCGTGACATCAGAAGAAAGTTGTGGCAAAAAACAAAAGTCAATCGTGAGCGCCATGAGAAGGTCTCATTAGTTTACGATAAAGTTCGCATAAATGGCCGCCTATTCTCCTGGGACAGTGAACGAAATGACATCGTTGAGGCTGAAAAAAACGAAGAACAAAGACGCGCAAAAACGCGACACACTCGCAACCATCCACGTTGACACTTTTGAATGTGAATTGTCGAAGCATTATCAATAAAACACATGAACTCGAAGCTGTCCTACTGTCTTATCAACCTGATATTGTAGCGCTCACTGAAACGTGGATGCATTCCGGTATCCTAGACCACGAGGTAGTACCGCCAGGGTATGCGATTCTACGCAAGGACAGAAAAACGAGAGGAGGAGGTGTAGCCTCATTAATTCGTCACGGTATTCCCTACACAGCTATGCCCATGGCATCTGACATCGAAGCAGTATGGTGTAAATTCTACGTCAAGGATGAAATAACCTACATTGGCGTCGTTTACAGACCACCTGATGCTGAAGTTTCATTTTTAGAAGCACTGTACGATTATATGCTTACGCACGCTCTTCGCGGTAAAAAAATCATTGTAGCAGGTGATTTTAACCTGCCTGAAGTGAAATGGGACTCGCTGAATCTGGCGACGAAGACTGGCAACGTGCTTGCTGATATCATGTTCACATTTAACCTCACACAGGTTGTTACAGTTCCTACACGTAATCAAGGCTCTTTCGCTTCTATTCTAGATCTTTTTTTTTGTAAGTGATCACTTTTTAAAATATCCTATTAACGTAGAAACATTAGAAGGCCTAGCTGATCATAAAATAGTCTCGTGTTGTTTGCAATATCCAAGCGCTATTCATACGAAAGCTACAACAAAACGGGTACCTGCTTTTAAAAGAGCGGACGACGCTGCCATCATGACATACCTTGCTCTCGAATTTTCCAACTTTTTGGACCTCTACTCAAATGAACACTCAACGGTAAATATGATATGGTCAACATTCAGTAATATTGTCAGGCACTGCATAGACAACTTTGTTCCAACAGTTACAAAAAGCATCAAAAAGCACAATCCATGGATCACGCGCGACATAATTCATATGAAGCGTAAACTAAAAAGGCTCAGAAAAGCTCAGAAAGTTCACCCACGCAGTTGTATTGCGTCGGAAATCCCAGCACTAGCTAGGTCCCTTAAGAAACAAGTGAATTTGGCAAAAAAGCGCTTTCTCAGTCACTCTTTACACAGTTTTATCAAAACAGCGCCTCATAAGTTCTGGCGATACATAAGTGTGAAACATACTAACAAAGCCTATACGCCTACCCCGGGAGGAAAACAGACAGCCGATCATTTCAACAGCTACTTTCAGTCTGTTTTCACCGCTGATAATGGCCTACTTCAACGCGACCAGTTCAGACCAAGTGGCGTAGATACACCATTAGATACCCCCTTCATATCGCAGGCGGGGGTATTATCCCTCTTGCTAAACCTCGACGAAAAGAAAAGCACTGGTCCAGATGACATTCCAAATGCCTTTTTAAAGCGGTACGCTGAGCCTGTAAGCAAATTCCTTCAGCTAATATATTTAAAGTCACTTCGCGTTGGTCATCTTCCAGCTGACTGGAAATTAGCAAAGATAATACCCGTGCATAAATCAGGTGATACGTTTTCCCCTGCTAACTACAGGCCCATATCTCTGACATGCACATCTTGCAAAATACTGGAACATATCATCCTGAAATATTTAACAGAGTTTGTCGAAAGTCACAACATATTACACTCCAATCAGCATGGGTTCCGCAGTGGCCTGTCGACTGTTACTCAATTAGTAGAAACGCTTCATGACTTTGCCAAAGATGTTAACAGCCAACTACAAACAGATGTAATATTTATGGACTTTTCAAAGGCTTTCGACCGGGTTTCCCACCTGAAGCTTAACTATAAACTAAGATGTCTATTAGGCGAAGGACCACTCACACGTTGGATTGAAGATTATCTTTCAGACCGTTATCAGTACGTACAGTACAATGCCCATGTATCTGATACTGTTCCCGTTCTATCTGGTGTACCGCAGGGTTCTGTATTAGCCCCGATGCTATTCTTACTATATATAAACGATATTACTAAGCACGTCGACGTAAACATTAGATTATTTGCAGATGACTGTGTACTGTACCACACAATCAAAACTGAAGATGACCAAACAAAACTTAGTAATTCTCTGTACAAAGTGTCTCAATGGTGCTCAGACTGGCAAATGGTGTTAAATGCAGAAAAGACAGTCTACATGAACATTACTAACAAAAAATCAACACTTACCTTTCCTTACAGTATCAACGGCACCCCACTACGAAATGTTTCACAGTACAAATATCTGGGTGTAACGATAAGCAGTGACCTAAGCTGGAATGCGCATGTGCAGCAAATTTCTAAAAAAGCAATGAATAAATTGTTCTTTCTCAAACGATCGCTTGCCGGATCTACCTTTGAAACACGTTCTCTTGCCTACACCAGTCTTATCCGACCGACATTGGAATACGCCAGTATTACGTGGTTTCCACACACTAAATACAACATCGCTGCGCTTGAGCGCGTACAAAGGAAAGCTGTCCGTTTTATTTTCAATCGCTACAGGCGTAGCGATTCCCCAACAGAACTTCTTCGGCAGGCTGGTCTCACTACCTTGTCTAACCGAGCGAGAGTGCACAGATTGAAATCCCTATATTTGTTGTTAAAAAATAATTTTAAGATCAACCCCAGGTCATTTGTTACATACAGCTCTGCCAGAGAAACGCGACACAAACACAAATTCACGTTAGAAGAATTTCGTCCTACTAATAATGTATTTCGCTTCTCTTTTTTTCCACGAGTTGTAAGAGACTGGAATGCCTTAGATGAAATTACTGTTACTCAGCCTACGCTAGAATTATTCTCTGAACTCGTGGAGAGAGCTGTGTGACACAGACACATGTCACTCTGGTTATTGTTATTGTGATATGGATGTAGTATGCTTGTTTTAATCTCTTGCTGTGTGTAAATTTAGAGTGTGTCTTTTCGTTTATACGTGTATATGTCTATTTATTACAGAGCGCATAATATGCTCTCCGCATTACTTCTGTACATTCATGTATAAATCAACTCCCACCCCTGTAATAATCCCTTTGAGGGATTGGCAGTATTTTGAAATAAATAAATAAATAAATAAATAAATATGCTCAAAGGCCCCATATTTTTTTTTCAAGAATAAGACACATTGCGATGTATCGTTACAGCAGGGAAATGATGTCACAATAGATATACAAATAAGTCTTCATATGCACAACATACTTGTTTTTCAGAATGCTTAATTCATTCTGGGACCGACCGCGGGAAAAAACTTAGGGAACAGTCCCGTTAACGAACTTAAAAAAAAATGTGTTACTTATAATTTTGTCTGCTTTGTCAGAACACCTGACCCAGTTTTGACGCTGGGCTTAACATTGCGGTGTCTGCATGACTAATGACAATGAGCAACATGAGAAAATTTTCCGATTTTCGCGCCTGTATTTCATAAAAGCCTTGTGACCAATGTCATCCATAAAAAAATGGCAGCATATCCACGGAGTGAATGATGGAGAGTGGGGCGAAGCATTCGTCCGTCCATGCGTCCGTCTGTGTGACCGTCCATGCGTCTGTTCGTGCGCCCGTCCCTGCGTTCGTTCATGCATCCGCCCCTGCGTCCGTTCATGCGTCCATCCATGCATCTGTCTATGTGTCCGTTCGTCCATCTATTCAACACTCCTAGTCCCATCATCTCGCATCTTTTTATCATATATTCCCCATATAGAAGCACCGCCATTCAGTGGACATTCCATGGACTAAACTAGAGGTGGCACATGCACACTTTCTTACGGCTTGCGCTTCGGGTCCACTTTCCACCTTTAACCACCTTGAGTTCATGGTATATACTAGTTCACTGTATTCATGGCACTGCGGCCCAATGCTCGCTAAACCTTTCTAAAACCAAAGAGGTTACGCCCAGCGAGTATAACGTAGCAACCTTTTCCTGTCAGATAGTGCTCAATGTACATGCCAGTGGCTGCTAATGTGAAATTAGAGACAGGAGGATTCAGCTTTTAATTTCTTACGGCTTGCGCTTCGTATCTGCTTCTCCCCTTTAACCACCTCGAATTCGTGGTATATACTAGTTCATTGTATTCATGGCCCTGCGGCTCAACGCTCGCTAAACCTTTCTAAAACTAAGGAGGTTACACCCAGCAAGTACAATGTAGCAACCCTTTCTTGTCCGATAGTGCTCAATGTACATGCCAATGGCTGCTAATGGGGATCGCAGCGTGCGCGTTGACTAAAAGCCGAATGCTCCTGTCTCTCATTTCCCATTAGCAGCCATTGGCATGTACATTGAGCACTTTTTTTTATTGTTAAACAACGCACAGAAGAAATGTCTCACCGGCACCACCTTGGAGGCCAAATGTTATACCTATTTCGGGTATGTGCCACTGGTGGTTACGTCTTACGAGGGACGCCCAATCCACGCCATAAGGAGCCATACGGTTGCCTGTTGAGTTTTATTTGACGTTTTGGGACGACATTGGTGCTCTTTTCACCTCTGTTATTTGCCGCTGTTTCGAGAACTTTGATTTTCCTGATAGCTTTCGCGATGGTCGAATTGTTTTAATACCTAAACATGACCCATCGTCAGTTCGCCCAGAGGAGTGGCGACCAATAACGCTCCTCAACATTGATTATAAAACTTTCGCGGCAATTATCACTCGGCGTTTGAGAAGCTTGATGCCCTCCTTAATAGGTCATCATCAGGCGTGCTCTATTCCTGGAAGAGAAATCCACAGTCTTTCCTTTGTTACGCGCGATATAGTTGCGTACACGTTAGCAAGATCAGCTCGGGGACTCTTGGTTTCACTTGACCAGGAAAAGGCATTCGATCGCCTCGAACATAGCTTCATATTTAGCGTAATGGCAGCATTTGGCTTCTCACAAAACTTCGTTGAGCTTCTCAGAAACGCATACCGAAATATACGCAGCACGTTGTTTCTTGATGGTTTAGAGAGTGCGCTATTTCCGGTTACCCGTGGTGTTCGCCAGGGGGGTCCTCTATCCCCTGCACTTTTTGTACTCAGCCTCGAACCATTCTTTCAATCGCTAATCGCTGACCCTTACGTTAGAGGCCTTCCTCTTCCAGGTAGTGGTACCGTGACAGTGACAGCATTTGCTGATGACATCACGTTGTATTTGAAGAATGAGGACAGTTTATCCCGTAGCCTACGACTTTTTACGACGTATGGCATGATTTCAGGTGCCGCTTTAAATTTTTCCAAATGTCGATATTTATTCATTGGTTCCCCAGACGCATGTCTAAGTTCCTTTTTCGGTCTTCAGAAAAGTGACTCTATTCGTATTCTGGGGCTTCATTATACTTCCTACGGCATATCAGCCTCCTTGTGGAATGCAGTAGTCGAAGATGTAAAACGACACGTCCGGGAAGCACAAGAGTATGATTTACCGATGCTCGAAAGAAGGTATTTAGCACAGACGGTGTTTTGCGGCCGTGCATGGTACATATCTCACGTCTTACAGCCCCCATTGCGAATCACCAGGTCGTTGCAATCCCTCATTGGCTCCTTTTTCTGGTCGGGTGGAACAGAGCTGGTTTGCCGAGCAGCTCTTGGGCAACCGAGAAACTGCGGTGGATTCGCATTCCCATCCGTCTCTGTTCGCTGCCGGCTGCTTGCCCTACGATTCTTACTTCGGTTATTGCATGGTGATCAGTGCCCCGCGCGTGATCTTGCCTGTTATTTCTTAGGCACCAAACTACGCTATTTACTACCTGATGCACGGCTTAATTCTGCACCGCAAACACTTAACGTGCCTGCATTTTACTCAACGGCAGTAGCATTTTATCGACACGCGCAGCAGGTTTGTCCCGATGTGGACATTCTTGAAAGCCGCATTGTAGATACAACGGCGGCTCTTCTGCTTCCTCTGGTTCCTCCAGCCCGTCTAGCACGATCGAGACATGTCTCGTGGAGCGCGATAACGGCATCGTTTTTGCCTGGTCACCTCCGTGACTTTATGTGGCGTCTTGGATGGAGAGTACTCCCAACACGGGACAGATTGGAGAGGTGGCGCATGGTCCCATCTTCCACTTGTCCTAACTGCCCGTTACAGGAGTCTAACCAGCATATGCTGAAGCAATGTGTAATCGCAAAGGTATTTTGGAAGTCAGTTAACGCTAGTTTTCGTGGCCTAGGTGTTAATCGCTTTGTAACATCTGGTCGCTGCTCGCGTAGTCGCTTTGCACGCCTTCTTATAGCTGCGGGAGCTTTTTGTTTATGGCGTAATAGGTGCGAAGCTGTTGTGGCAGGTCATCGTCGTCGTGCTCTTTTTCCGATTCTGGAACGCCTCTACTGTGAACTCTTATTGTTTCTGTCGGAGGAATTGTTCTTCCTTGGGGAGGAAGAATTTCTGCGACAATGGTCGTGCCGCTTTCTGTCCGTAGTTGACAGACGCGTTCGACTAGTCTTCCATTTGGCCTGGTTCCTATAGCCAGGTCATCTGTTAATGTCTGATTGGTGCATGTAATCAATATGTGTTTACTATTTTATGTGTTTGTGTATGTCCCATATTGGTGTGAGCTCTTCTATATACGCACTTCAGTTTAACGCTGTAAGTTATGCAACTTTTATGAATATTGATACCTGTTGTACATATTTTCTAACATCTTCACCAAGTCTTGTAAATTCTGCACATATATCATCATGTACATTGTCCATATTGTGATTAGTGCATTTATGTAGTGTATGTATAGTTATTAATACTGTGAACGATGGACATCCTACGGACTTGGACACTTGTTTAAATGTGTAATGTATGTTGTGCTTTGTCTTTTGTTTGTTATTGTGCCTGTTATACAGACGCTTGTCCCTTAGCTTTGTTGCGTCCCATGAGAGAATAAACTTTTTCTAAACACAAGGAGCCACGCCATAAGGATTTCATTTGTTACAAATTGTGTTTCATTTGGATCTATTGTATCGTTATACCCTTGTATCGTGATATCACATTGAATTTTTGTGTACATGTATGCCAACATAATCATGTATATTAGAGCAAATGTCTTCACTGTAACGAAGTGATGTTAGTCGCTAAATATAGATGTGCCGAAGTGTATGTGCCCTGTTACTGGAATGGTATGAAGCCTTTGTGTTCTGTACATGCTGTCAATAAACTTTTTCTAAACAAGGAGCTTCGCCCCTAAAAGAGTCAAGGTTCGAGATACAGATCTGACGTGTATTTATTTTGATCAACACTACAGATTCCCATTGCGGAATCTGAAAGAGAATTTCGTGAAGCACAACTTCATGTTTGAAACAACTTTGAGAGTGGTCTTGAGATTGATCATTGATGTTGCACTTCAACATGCTTGGTGGACACTATCATTGGCGTTTACAATTTTTTGGTCACTATCCGAACTTGCGCATGTGTTTAGACCAAGCATTCTACGCTCTTCCATGGTGGGGACGTCCAGACGATTTGGCCCATTCCACAAAGCTGCTGGGTCATTTACACGTATTCTGAAAGTAAATCAATATTTAATTTAGCGTACCATCATGATGTAAACGCCTCCAGGTCACTGCAGAAGCCAATAAATACTTCCAATGCCTGTGAATGCAGATTCGCATTCGTTATGTAGCTGAAAACGAACCAGTGCTTTCCGAGAACCTACTGAAATGGTCTGCTTTTGAGCTATTCCCGAATTCATTAGTCACCCAACTTTACGATTGGAGATAATGTACGGTCAAGTTTTTTTCGTCTAAGGAACGGTCCTCAAGGGCAGACTGAATGAAGATTTTATGTTTGTGAAGGCTCATTGGCATCGGCAACTTAGCTTCACTGAAAATGTACTTAGCTTAACACCTATAGGACACAGAGAGACCAGAAATGCAAAGATGCGACGCATACGCAGCAGTACCCGTGTCCACGTCGTACATCTGTGTGCCTGTCCTTTCTGCGCGCATAGGTGTTAGGATAGAATACTAACACGCCTAAGCTCACGTTCTTTTAATATACTTAGCGCCAACATTGCCTCGATTGATTGATTTGTGGGGTCTAACGTCCAAAAACCACCATATGATTATGAGAGACGCCGTAGTGGAGGGCTCCGGAAATTTCGACCACCTGGGGTTATTTAACCTGCACCCAAATCTGGGCACACGGGCCTATAGCATTTCCGCCTCCACCGAAAATGCAGCCGCCGCAGCCGCCAACATTGCCTCAAATTCACAGTTATGAAGCCTATTAAGATACTGCAATTTTGTAACTATATAGGATCAGATACGTGAGAAGGAAACTAAGGACCACCAGTGTTACTAAAAACTAAGTTTTTGAATAGCATGAGAATTGTTTTTTTAGTTCTTTCGCTACTGATTCTCTAAGAGGTTTGAAAAGTTGCGGAATCACTGCTGCTCTCTCGAAGCACTCGACTTACCACCACTTCGATGCGTAGCTGTAGCTGACGGCAGGCTTTCCGATGGCACCACCATAACCGCCACCGAGACCACCGAAAAGGCCGCCAAAACCTCCATGTGTGCCACCGTAACCAGCCCCGATGCCTCTTCCGAGACCTGCACTAAAGCCGCCGCTAAGGCCACCACTGTAGCCACCACCGTAGCTAGCACCAAGGCCTCCACCAAGGCCACCTCCGAGACCACTGCCGCCGACCGCAATTGCCGGCAGAGCAACAGGGCGAGCCACGGCAACAGTCGGAACGGCTACGGGACGAGCAACGGCGACCGCTGGCGCAGCAGCCACGGTGACAGTGGGGCGGGAAACTGCGATGACGGGTACGGTTGCGCCTCCAAAACCAGCTCCAGATCCGAGGCCGGCACCTCCGATTCCGTAACCCGCTCTACCGTAGCCCAACCCGCCAGCTCCGCCAAATCCACCAGCTCCACCATGCAGTGTTGTCACAGTAGTAGTGCTGATGCCGTAGGATGTGGTGGAGTGGCTGGGCACGTCAGCAGCGACTGGCCTGGCGGCAACTATGGGAGTCGCTGTAGGGACAGGAACAGCGGCGATGGTGACACCAGCACCACCGCCGGCGCCACCACCGAGAACACCGCCATAGCCGCCCCCGATTGCACCAGCGCCACCGACAGAGCCGAGGGTGCCCCCGTGCCCCCCTCCGAGGCCGTAGCCAGCACCGATAAAACCGGCAGAGGCAGCAGAGATTAGTCCTAGCAGAATGGTTGCCAGCTGTAGGACCGACGGCACGTGTTAAAGCTGCAGTCTATACGTACAGGCCTGGTGAAATAAATGCTGCACTGAATATCCA
This sequence comes from Rhipicephalus microplus, assembly GCF_013339725.1. Lineage (NCBI taxonomy): Eukaryota > Metazoa > Arthropoda > Arachnida > Ixodida > Ixodidae > Rhipicephalus > Rhipicephalus microplus. The sequence continues at coordinate 131,180,928 of NC_051174.1, forward strand.
CAAAATCTGGCAAATATAGCGTGACGTCAGCGAAGACAGGAGACACAGACGAGAGCCGATTTACAATCGAAGTTCCTGTGTCTACCTGTGCGGTCTTCGTCGAAGTCACACTGCACCTGAGAGGGCATATAATGAATCGCCGAAGTCAAGGTAATAAAACACCAACGTCTCCCGGTCAGTGGCTGTCATTCTAGAGGTTTCTTTTTCTATAACGTGCTGCCTTTATTTCATAATTAGACAAAGTGTAAGTAAATAGAGCCGTCTTACATTTTGTCCAGGAAGCGAGAATACTGATTTTCGCGTGTGAGTACGAAATTAATAAACTACACAAGCAAGCTGCGGATACAAAGGACCAACTCACATTATGTCTTTCAAGAATGCCATAACGGGATCATCGAAATGATTTAGTTACGCTCTGAAAGATCAGCACGCCACTGTTTTCACATTCTCTTCCGGTGGGAACACTGACGAAACACTGAACTTGAAAAGACCGTGCTCAAGTAGCAAGGTTTTTCTTTTTTCGTTCCGGAAGCCTGAAGAATAATTCGCTTCAACGTTCCCACACAATTATGGTGTGGTTGCGGTGCCCGACTCTGGACCGGGATCGAATGCCGACCGTGGGGGCCACTTTTCCATGGAGACCAAATACTATACAAGCCCCTGTACTTAGAATTACTAGCACGTTATAAAAACCACAAGTATTCGAAGCCCTTCACTACAGCGTGCCTCATTACCACATTGTGGTTTTGGGACGTAACACCAAAATTATTATTTTATTAAACATTTTGTGAACAAGGGACGCTAATGCTCAGCAACCAATTGGAACACCTACACGTGGGTGTAATCAGAGCTGGATATATCTGTTTGAATGAGAAGAAGTCGTTTGCTTATGTCTTAACATTGCGAACATACATAATTCAGAGGACCGTTTACAGCTCCTCAATATTGCTCTTCACTTCTAGAAATGCAATAATTTTGCAAAGTTACCTTTACCGCCATGCTCTTTTATATTACCTATGGGTGAATTGCTCTATTCTTCCTTCACTGCTCTGCGTAGGAGACAAAGACTTGGAGTATAACCATTGCCTCCGCGATTAGCTCCGGCAGCTCGCTTCCGAGGTTGATCGCAGAGGCCGAGAGATAATAAGGGTTTGGAATGAAGCCGAGAATTAGGGAATAAGCGACGACGTGCGAAACTGATAGAGCTAACGTCACGTGGCTTGACGGTCATTCACAGATAACACTCCGGTTCACAAAGCTACAGCAAAAGCTCAAACTAATAGAACACATTCCTTGAAAACATAATTGGAAGAGGGGTGATATGCGATGGACGCATGCCTTGTGGAATTTTGAGTAATCTGATAGTAATTGTAGGAGTTATCTGGAATTGTCAAGGTGAACTTTCAAGGATATGAAAAGGTAATCAACTGAAATATAACATTTTATAATTTCTAGTATGAGGACAATACTCAAACAAATTTGGCACAAACTTTCTTACCCAAGAGGAGTGAACCATGCGTAAAATGAATGTCCGCGTTATGCGAAATTCTTTATCATAAAGTGTTTTAATACCAATAGAATGTACACATCATTAGCCTCACTTCATTAATAATTTGTTTCCGGTGGCGTCATTCGAAACATGCCCCGAATATAAATGGTCTTGTAATATTTAAGTCCCAATCTCTGCGGCAAAATTGATACAAGATTTGAGTTTCGCTCATCAATACTTCGATATTGATCACGTGGTGTCCCGAAGGGGAAAGGTCTAAAAATTCTGGTGATTGTGATGTTCATGACGTGCATGCATTGACAATAAACAGTACGCAAACCCCCAGCATTTCACTTCCATTAAATAGTAACCACCGAGGCAGCGATATATCCCGCCAGGATCGGGTCAGGAGCCAAGCCCCGTGAACACTGCATCATAGCGGCGGACAATCTCATTGATGGCGATAATGGGGTTAGGCGAGTGTAAGTTATACTCACCGGAGCGTTCATAGTGACAGCGTTGTTGCTCAGCTTAGGCAGCTAGTGCTAATGTCCAAGAAACCTGGACGACGTGCGACGGGTCTATCGCTGGAAGACGTGCTGCTTTTATACTGCCACCAAGTGAATGCAGAGCAGTGACAGCATGGCCTAATGCAAATTCAAGCAAACAGGATGACGCCGTCAGTGGTAGCAAAAGAAGCGGCTTTAAAACGAACAGGCTTGCGGGCGAGGAGGTATTGAGATGAGATGGAAGCGAGGAGTGGCGATTTACCTTCTACTGACCTCAGCCGAATGACCTTCCCCGGAGATCCTCCTCGCTTTGAATGGTCAAGAGCAAGGCGCACGGCCCCTCCTTAGAGGCACGATGCGAACAGATGCCCGCTTCATTCGAGAAGCGCAGCGAAGAGACGAGAGCTTAAAAAAAAAAAAACGGATACAACGTTGCATAACGTGACGCATAAATAAAGCACCGGAGGGGGAAGGGGATCAGTGGGACACATGCGTGGGGATACGTGATCTACACTCTCGCAGCTTATCGATCGTGGTGTGATCGTCCGAGAAGAACGGGAGGGAACCGATCACCAGATTCGTTCGTTCTTAATGAAGCTTATGCTATAGCCATCGCGAATTCTGACACACTGGTACCGGTGCCAAAGCAGACGCGCGAGAGTTGTCTGTAATGAACGAAACACACTCATTCGAGATTAACACAGGGCTTCAGTATGGGGGGGATTGTACAATCCCGTCTCATACATCCGGTGAAAAACAGCGGAAGCCAGTCAAAGTAAGGTTCAAGGATTTTACCACACCAAAACTTACTATTTTTTCCTTTATGGACTGAGCAATAAATGAAAATGCTTTGTGTCTTTGAAATAAACGAGCCCCGTTGATAATGTGAACGTCAGTAGGTTGTTCTGGATCGCTTAGCGTTTCTTTGTTCTCGTATTGTGGCCTCCGTGATGAGCTCCGGCAGCGCGTAGCCGGAGCCGATCGCAGAGGCCGCGTCTACAACGACGGAATCCAAGCGCGACACGCTTGGATTTACACACTTTGCTGAACGTATTTCCCTAAGGCACCCACCGCACTGCACCTCTTCAACGAAACGGAGTATATTTTTGCGACGTACCATTGTATTGTCTAGGCGTGGCTCGCGGAGTCCAGAAACTCCCGGTTGAGCGCATTCCGCACTTTTTCCGGAGCACCCACCATGCCTTATTCTGCATGTATTAATCTTAGTTAGTGATAATATCGGCGTACCCCTCGTCAAGCATATCGGCGTCATGAAGCGAGTAGCTTCGGCTCTTCGCCTCGTGGCTCTGCGTCAATACTATCATCGCTATTACCGAGAAAGCAGTGCAACTGTCCACTCGGCTAAGTGCCTGTGCGGCTCCGTCTGATTACAATCGGCCCGGCTTTCGCTGTTCGAAGTGCTGACGAGATACGTGGCGCATATTCGTTACTCATAATGCGGCGTTGGGAAATATGCGAGCCGTTAGTTTATATGCGCGCTATCTCACACGGGCACAGCCACGCTCGCTACTGGTTCTTGAAGCATTCAGCAATTGACTAGCTAGAATGGGTTCTTCGACTGAAGTATCTCCGTCTGAACGATTTGTTTGTTGTTGGTCCCCGTGGCCGCATAAAGGAGCAATATTCAAGTTTCCTTCTTCGATAAATGTTTCACAGGGGACGCGATATGATCGACGCCTTAATCAGAGCGTTAACCTGGGAAGTCAATGACGGATGGAGTATTTTCGGTTTGATATAGGAAGAACTAGTGATTTGGTTTCTCGTAGACATACATTAGTAGTGTACGCTATACTAGCTCTTACTTGATGTGTCTGTGTATGTATACTAGGACGTAATAAAAAATTCGTAAACAAGCGACGTGCTACAGCCGACGTTTTGGCAGGCGGGAATTCTGTTTCACGCATCGCAAGCTCTCCTCTAATAGAAAGGTTTGTTTGGATTAGAGGGGAGTGTACTGAGCAAACACACGCAAGCGACAAGGAAAGCAGAGAAAGCCTTGAATTAGACACGCCCGCTTGTGGAAACATATTCTTGGAAATTCGGAGATTTCAGATTTTGTTCATTTCACCATAATTGATACAGTTACGACAGTGTTGAACAGGAAGAAATAAAAAAAACATTTATGGTCAGGATAGCAGGGTAAAAGCTCCAATATCTGCAGCTTGACAAGCCGCGCCACCCCGATACAATGACAGTAACATGCGGTAGAGAGAGGTTTCCTTGAGGCTGACATTGGAACTTACATTGCAAAAACAAAAAAAAAATATTCATGTAACATTTTTCCTAGAAGGCTAGACATGCAGGCAGCATATATATGTAAAATTGAATTTTGAGGCATTGCACGTAGAGGGTCGAGAGCTTTCGTTTTACTCTGACTCCTACCATTTTCTTTAAGTACTAGCGGGTAAGTAAGAGTGACATAATTCATGGTTTAGGCTAATTCAAACTCTTCTCTAATAAAGGCGTCTTCGTTTAACTTCATTTTGAAGAGAACTGTTGCCAGTGATCCCTCAGCTGAAGGCCCCAGCATGCGGTAGAGTTCTACACGCTGCAGTGAAAATACTGTGTCTCTTCTTTTTTTCTTTTCCTTCTCTTTCCTCTTTCTCGTCTTTCTTGTCCTCTTCCCTAATCCCCCAGTGTAGGGTAGCCAACCGGATGTCTTTCTGGGTAACCTCCCTGCCTTCCCCCTTTTGTCGCTTCCTCCTCCTCCCGTTCCATGCGCTGCTATCCGAGAGACGTACCGAAATGAAGTTTTTTTTTTTTTTCATTTGCTTGGAAAGAATGTAACGGAATACGTATTGGGGCTACTTTTTTATCCCGAGGTTTCGGTTAATTTGAGGAAAACAATACGTGAATGACTTCAGGATAAATGGATGCTTAACTACGATGGAATTAACACCAATTGCTATCAAACGCATATGCCAACCTGTTACATTATTATTTTCAATAGAAAATTGAATGCCGTGAGGTGATGCCGAGAAAATGTGACACTTTTGCAGGCATTTCTTTATAAGTGGTGTATGAAAGGAAAACGCAGCTTCAGTGGATAACAGAGTTCGAAATTTCGGCAGCTCATCTTAGAATCCAGGACAGCACGAACGGCTCCAGATATATCCTTGAAATATTCAGAAGAAAGCCATGCACAAGGAAGTGTCTTATTGCTTAAATTGGTAAGGTTGCCGACATCGAAGTAACTATTTCTCATCACACAGCAGAGAACACAGACATTTTGCTTCCTAAAATAGGCCGGTTTTATGCGGATCGGTTGATTTTACACAAATAAGAGCTGACGTATTTTTCATTAGGATCATTTAGGTTACAATGAGAGCATTGCATAAAATATGTATTTGTCAAATTACACTGAGCTGTGAACACTGAGCTTATTCGAAGTAGTTTTTTTTTGTAATGCAAAGCCAACTTCGAGTCTGTGTTGTCGCTGCCCTTTAACGTGCTTAACGAACCCCGCCGTGGTGGTCTAGTGGCTAAGGTACTCGGCTGCTGACCCGCAGGGCGCGGGTTCGAATCCCGGCTGCGGCGGCTGCATTTCCGATGGAGGCGGAAATGTTGTAGGCCCGTGTGCTCAGATTTGGGTGCACGTTAAACAACCCCAGGCGGTCTAAATTTTCGGAGCCCTCCACTACGGCGTTTCTCATAATCATATAGTGGTTTTGGGACGTTAAACCCCACATATCAATCAACGTGATTAACGAAGAGGTTTGTACTTAACTGGACAGCAAATCAAAAGCTCCACGTCTCTTTTGCGTTTGCCTAACATGACTCTAAAGTAATCTTTGGCTTCCTTTTTCTGTCGATATTATTACTCCCCCGCCCCCTCCCTACACCGAAAACTTCGTGCATCTAACGCGGCTTCGCACTACACCTCGGGCGATGTTGCTGGGCGTCCGGGATAGGCCACCTTTTCACCGAGTGACAATGACGTCATTATGCTATGTCACGTTATGCTTCGTCGCAGTAAGATCATGATTAAGCTACAAACGTTGGCGACTTCAGGCATCATAAGATGACGTTATTATAAAATGATTTTTCTTGCATAAATCCTGCTGACGTCACCGACGCGGACAAAGAGTAGTAGAGTTTTTAATTTATTTATTTTTTTATTTACAAATACTGTTGGCCTTTATGGCCGTAACAGGGTGGGTACAGCAAACATAAAACTCGGATCCCGGCTGTGGCGGCTGCATTTCCGATGAAGGCGGAAATGTTGTAGGCCCGTGTGCTCAGATTCGGGTGCACGCTAAAGAACCCCCGGTGGTCGAAATTTCCGGAGCCCTCCACTACGGCGTCTCTCATAATCATATGGTGGTTTTGGGACGTTAAGCCCCACATATCAATCAATCAGCAAACATAAAACAAAAACAAGTACAATGTATTGTAATGAAGACAGAATTTTTTTAAATACTCAAAGAGAAACGATGACGATAGTTATAGCGCGAGAACAAAACGACGACACAGAGACAAGGACACGAAAGACACGAGTGTCCTTGTCTCTGTGTCGTCGTTTTGTTCTCGCGCTATAACTATCGTCATGCCATACGAACTAGCCCAAGATGCCTCACTTCAAAGAGAAAATATGTAATTGCTGTTAATAAAAACGTACATACATATATTTCGATGGTGGTATAGTATGCAATATGAAGTAACTACGGGATGTATTTTCGAACAACATGGCAATATATTTACAATACTATAGCAACAGTCAATGTTCACTACATATTTTTAATGCACTTTTCAAAGCTTTTTATGATAAAGCATCTAAGCCTTTCGCCAAAGCAAGGCTCTTTGTCATACTGTATTTCATTCGTACAGTTCGCCCACGCTTCGAACTTCGTAATAAAGAAAGGACAGTATGAAAAAAAAACAGGCATATTTAAACAGTTCTTATCTTATAAGGTAAGTGTGTGTTTAAGCAGGCCAAGGCTATGCTAGGTACCGTTTGAACCAACACCGGCCACCAACTTCCAGTACATCGATTTTACTCGGTGGTGTAAGAACAATTTGAGCTCCAGCGGCTGAAAGGCGTGCGCATAGATATGTGCGAGTCAGAAGTGTCACTTTTTAATTTGTTCTGTTGTTAACTTTTGTTTTGTAGTGTACTGAGCATATGCCAGTGCAATCTTGTAGTGATTCTGTTCAAGGACTTTAGAATGAAAGCCTCGTAGGCAGCGTTTGGCATGTCTGGCGTGGTCAGCAAGTAAATGGCTGAGTCAGCAAGTGTGCCTGTCGTGAATGTTGTTCTCAGGTGGGCGTTACCATTTGAGGCATTCAGCGTCGGTTCCTGCTACATTGCCTGGCATGCACTTCTGCGACCACTATGAGAAATATTGTGTGCGCGTTGGCCACACGCATGCCAACTCGGAAAAAATAAATTGCTGTTTAAATCATTTCTCTCAGTCCCGCATCCTTATCGCTGACTCCACACTCTGAAGCTGTGACCTATAGGCACACACTAGTGTCCGCCACATAGCGAAAAAGGTAAAGATAAACCGAAAAAAGTCTAGTTGCGTCATGTTCTAAGCTAGAGGGTAAGGGAATTTTCAGCAGGTAAAGTGATGCAAGAAGGTTCTTTGGCAATGAACAAATTGGAGGCGATCATAAATCTTCAATGCCGCTTCACAGGTTTCTCGCTCTTCGCGTTCAAGCATTTGGATGCCGGCCTTGGATCAGGAACAGTTATTATTCGTCCATATAAAGAGGAAATCCTACGTCTCATTGTGGAAGCTGGGCTTACAGATGCACTCGGCGATTCGTGCATGAGCAGGCCACCGATGGCAAGAAGTTGGGTTTCTTGCGTCAGCGGTAATACAAGCTATCATTTCTGTCTTGGCGATACCACGTGCTGAAGTTTTATAGCGAACGCTGTTGCAAGATCACAACTCGGGTCACGCTCGTTGTCCGCCGCCGCCGCCGCCGGTGTCCGTAACCACACCGCGTGAAATAGAAAGAAAAAAACCTGGCCTAAATGACACAGTGGGGCTTGAACCCGGGTCCGCTGGGTGCCAGCCCAGTATTCTACCCCCAAGTTACGCTGGTGCTTGTAGCTTGTTGTCAAACTTGCGCTAGGCAGGCTTGATGTCGGGAAAGCAATCGCTTAATACGACTTATAAAGCGTATAAAAACGCGAAAGAACAACCAGTCGTGGGACAATGCGAATAGCGTGACGAGCGGGCCATCCAATGCTCCAACCCACCACAAAACCTTGTTCTTGTCTTTCTTTAATTGTGGTGCATACCCACTTCAGCCATAATTCCTCATCGTTGTCAGCCACTGCATGACCAATTGGCACAATATTCCTTGCATGTGTTTAGCGGATACCAGGTTTCTCAGATGATTGACGAAAAGTAGCGTAGCGAATGCCGGCCTACTACCGAAATATTAATAATATTAGCCTAGTGGGTATCGAGCAAGTGTGCTTGCAGTAGTTACCCAATGAGTGTTTTGAATAGGCTCTGAAAGGCTGCTCTTTTAGCTTTCGCTGTGACTGTGCAGCGCCCTCGGCGCATGCCTGGCGTTTTTCTTTTTCTTTTTTCTTTCTTGCTTTCCTTTTTTTTTTCTTAAAACGGCACTTTAGGAGGCAGTAGACAATATATTGGTCACTGATCCCAAAGATTCCACAACAAGACCCCTGCATTAGTATGTTCCGTGCATAAACTTGTTACACAGAGCTCAAGCGGTTTGTGTGTTGCAGGTGTGATTCGTGTGGGCCCACCAATGACATTTGAAAACCCGAAGATTCAAAAGTGTGTCCAAAACGCCTAAAATGAAGATTGCGCGGGCAGGCGAGTATCTTAAAGCCACGTATTAATGCTGTTTCGTAGATCAAATATATTTTCCAGTAAATTCGAAAAAACATGCATAGTGACCCTGAAGGCAGACGGTATAGACAAGTACAATCAGTACTTTCATCCACTGAATACCAATTCATTCATAGACAGAGATAAATAGAGAAGAAAGGCAGAGAGGTTAAGCAAGCTTGGCAATACATTCATAGAATTCGCTAGCATCTTTATGATCAGGAATTATACTATGCGACAAATCAGAACGTACGTAAACAGCAATGCTGCTACCACGGTTTTTCGTTGGATGTGCAGACACGCAGTCATATCCAGAAATTAGAACACATTCACCCTATAAAATAAGCCACGTTTCACTAAAGTGAAGTGGTGTTTCAGATTCCATAGACATAAATTAACATCATCGAAGCTATTTTTAAACTCCTTGAATTCATGTGAAAAATAGAAAGAGGCCACTGGTTTCTTTTCTTTTCTCTCTTTTGATGTTTCGACGTCACGAGAAAACTGGAACTGCAGGGTTGCCATGTTCGTTTAGGGAACTCCGTGCTCCGTTTACCATCGATTTTCGATTATAGGAACACCATGTATTTCAGTATTTAACCTATGATCACGGCATTTCTAGCTGCCGAGATTCAGTTTGATGTGAGCCAATTCATTGCTCGAATCGGTGCGTTCAAGTGCGTCGACTGTATTAAATAGCTCCAACGTAGCGTTTTCTTGTACCTGCAGCCTCATCTGGAATTGATGGAATTGTCAGAAAGATGTTGAACAGACGATTCCAGCCATACTAGTCTCGTTGGCAGGACAGAAAAGGAATTTCAAGCTTAGCTTCGATTGATATAAGTTGAGTAGACAGTTCAATGGGTAACGCTATACGGGTGATTAAAGGCATCCGCCTCATGCGCCACCGCCAGGTATTATTAACATTTCCATTATTTTATGGTGCAATCACACTTTGTAGCGAATGCACCACGATGTTTAAACACGCACTAAAGATATTCTCAACTCTAGCAGGTTCGACAGCACATGCAGACCACAGAAAATAAATATTGGTTGAACACACCAACCTTTAAAAACGCAGAACCGCCTCGATGAAACTGTGGCTACGGGGCTCAGCTGCTGGCACGAAGTCGCAGGTTTGATTCCGGCCAGGGCCGTCAAATTCGGTGGAGGTGAAATCACAGAGGCCCGTGTCTTGTGCGTCGTAAGTGCACGTTAAAGAACACCAGATGGTCACAATTTCCGGAGCCCTTCTCTACGGCGTTTCTCATATAGTCATATGGTGGTTTTGCAACATTAAACTCTAGACAATAATATTAAAACACAGAAGCGCAGGTTTCAATTTGCTGTCCGTATGCCTCTGCCGCCAGTGCTTGAATGACGAGACACGCCTCCTAGTTTACTTGGTCCGCCTGGTGTCGTCACTGGCCCTGATGTCACGCAAGATTGTAGGGCCTTGATAAACTTCGGTGGGAATATGATATGGAAAGGGCGTGGGCCAGAAGTTTTTTCGCATAAAAAACAGTGCCAATAACGAGAGACAAGAGAGGAAGAGGACAGACAGCGGCACTGACAAGACTTATTTGCTAGAACCGCACAATATATACTTTGGCAGTACCTGACAAAAAAGAGAAAATACAAAACAAAGAAAAAAGAATTCACCTAACAACCACGTAATCATCGTCATAACGCACCATGAACAACACGTTCTGAAGAAAATCTATTTCTTTTTGTAATAGCGCAATCGAAGGCCTGCTGACACATGCACTGCCCAGACTTTCTATTTCTGCAGCCTCATAAATTTCACGTATCATCTGGTCCCGATGACGCCTAATGACGTTACAATGCTGAAAATTGGGGACACAACCGCAGTCTCGGCAATGAATGCCGAGGTGGCCCGAAACTGTAGAGGAGACGTTGTGAGCGTGCTCTTTCAGCCGCTCATTTAAACACCTGCCTGTTTGGCCGATGTACCACTTGCCGCAGGACAGGGGTAGAGAGTACACCACCCCTTCGATGCATGGAACGTACTTCTTCCGATGCTTGATTTTGCAGCCTCGCTCTCCCCTGGAACCAGGATTCACAGCCCTGCACAACCTGGCCAGCTTTTCTGCTGGCCACTTTTTTGAGGTTGTGGGTGACGCCATGGATATAGGGAATAACCACGAAGTTTCGTTTCTCCCGTCCCGTTCTTTGTTCGGGTTCAAGCAATATTCTCTGGGCTCATTCTGATTTCTCGGAGTAGACACTCAGCAACGGCGGTCAAAACGTACATCGGGAAACCAGCCTCAGTAAGGCGTTTAGTTTGCTGATTAAAGCTGGACCGAATCGTGTGATGGCGGGACCTTCGCAGAGCGTTTGTGTAGGAAGTCTTAGCAATAGCGCGCTTCACCACTTTTGAATGTGCTGAACCAAAAGGGAGGATTGGCTTGTTAGCGCGTGGCTCATTGGCCCATCACACGTGGGAAGGACTCAATGTTAACATCAAATCTAGGAACCTCATGGCTCCTCTCTCCGGAACTCCATGTGTTATAACAAGCAGAGAAAGGCACTTACTGAAAATTACTAGAATACTAGTCAAAGGTGGACCGTCCGACGAGGTTCCAGCTTGAAACAACACGAGGAAGTCGTAAATATAGCGGAATACCCTCTTAACAGATGTGGATTCCAAGCAATTCCGAATGGCACGATCACGGCTGGCTAAAAATAAATCACTCAAAATGGGCGCAAGGCATGATTCTATAGCACACCCCTTGACATTGCAAGTAAATATGATCGTCCCACTCTGCAAATGTAGACCTTAGGTAATACTCTAGTAGTTCCATAAAACCTTCAACATATATGCCTACTGCATTCTGATAATTCACTACGCCCAAACTGTCAATGCACCCGCGAATGCAAGCTAGAAGCTCACTGTGTGGCAATGAGTGGTACAGATCTTTTATATTTATTGAGCATGCCTGGTAGCCAGAAAATTTGTTATCTTTCGGCCCGGAAATCACATCATCGGAACTTTTAGCTAAGAATGGATCGTGTAGGCTTAATAATATCAGTTTACCCTGAAGAAATTGTGCCAGCATTTTTTGCCACGAGTTCGCTTCTGATACTTTAACACGGAAAGGACAGCTAACTTTGTGCGTTCTTGCGTTAAAGAAAATTTCCATGCTAAGGTTTTTCCCGCCATCCATCTTTTTTACCAAACCATCAAGATTCAACCTTTTACAGAGACTTTTTGCATAGGTTTTAACATTCGGAAGCGACACATTAGCTTGGGGCTGAAAAACAGACAAAAGCGCTTCACCAGCTTTTTTCTTATAGAATTCATTCGGAATAATAAGAAAACCTCCCTCATCTGCTGCTACCATGGACAATGACTTTTCCTTCAAGAAGGATTTTACTTTCTTTACAGAAACCCAGTTCAAGCCTGCTCTATGGTTACAAAGAATGTAACAACCCTCGGAAACACACCTCTCGGCACAGTTAGCAGGTACCTTCCTAGAAATTCTGCGGACCAGGCCCAGAAGTTCCGCCCTTGACCTTCTTGGTTGAACAGCATACTTGGGGCCGTGGCTAAGCACACTGGGAATGTTCTCAGGCAAGGACACATTCGTCAGAGAATGCAGTCCTTCCTTGCTGGGGGAGGGCTTTTTTGGCAGCAAAGCTCGTAGTTCAGTCAGCATCTGCCGCCAACGAAATTCCGCCGCCGCATTAGCTAGGTCACGGTGATCGAGCCACTTCTTGCCTCCATTGTAGTTCGTAGTCCCTTGGAGCGAGAGAAACAAGCACTGCTTGTACAAACGAGCTTGTCGGTGTCACTGAGAACTGAGGATCTCGAGGAGTCGATGTCCGTGTCCTTGCGAAGGCTTGAAACCACCGAAGAGCAGCAAAATGTCGGGGGGGGGGGGGGGGGGGGGCGGGGAATTGTTTGTACAGGACAAGAAAAGAGAACTTTCGGGCATTGCACACGGAGTGGACGTACATGGCGACGATGACACATGGCTGAACGGTGAAACAATTTTGCAGAGTCGCAGCAGGTTTCTTCGATGATAGCTGTAAAAAAACAGAAGAGAAACTTACATGTGGGAGCGCCGTGCTGCGAGTGCCCGTTACACTTGTGTGTGCTGCCTTGCCCGAACCGAACCACGCCGATTAACCAATAACCACCGAGCAATCTTAAACGCGAAAACCGTTCGATGCGATCAAGCGGCCAACGCGAATGTTACAGATTGTTCTGGAACATACGTGGCTGCTAGCGATGACGCTGGAACATTCGACTGCACATGCATAAACGCCGACGCACATTGCCGCTTTTCAATTGTTCGACGGCCGACGCTCCGTTCGCCGCTATCAGTGCCACTGTGCATCACTGTAATCTGACTCTTTGTTTTTTCATTTACAGGCCATTTATTTCGGCTTAATAAACAGCTTGATCTTGGACACAGCGGCTGTTGTCATCGTTAACGTCACGACCCACGTGACCATAGAAACCGGAAATCGCGTATTAATGCAGTAGTGGCTGCACGTGATAACTGAAATCTTTAGGTAGGGGTTCATGTCCAATCAATCACACTTCTTGACGAAAAAAAAGGGCACTTTATGGGCACGTCACGGGTGACTACCTCGGCTACCGTTGTTCACTTGAACTTGAAAGATGTGTGTGATACACAAGAATCACTTGTAACAGTGCACACGAGTATAAGAAAAAAAAAAGGAATGAACTAAGGGCTCATTTTGCTTTGTTAGACATAATGTAACTAATTTTACAGGCATTGAATTGTGAAAGCAAGAATGAAACGAGAAACGTAGGGCATGTTTGTGTCTTCTAGCTGCTTGTAGTGAGGCACTTATGGCACATATAACGATTGTAATGATGTATTGTACACGAAAGTGTAATATGAGCCCAACAGTTGTAATTTCAAGTGCAGAACGCCTTAGGGGCCCGGGCTCTTCTATGCTGCCGTCGTCTCATGCAGCTGGGCGCAACGCTGGCAAAACCACGCAACGGTGTAGCGATCTGTAGCATATAGAGGGCGCTTGTGCTAAGGAGAAGTCTTCTTCTTGGAACGCCTTGGTGATGACATTAGGTGCGTAGGCCTTTAGGTGTCCCCGCTGTCGTATGCCATCGTATTCTGTCGTCGCTTGGTTGGATTCAGGCAGAAACGAAAGAGAGACAGCAAGAGAAAGAAAGAAAAGCAAAATACGACATAAACTAGAAAAAACAATAGAGGAGAGAAAAGGAAAAAAACCAAGAGAAACTCAGGAAGCAATCTTACGATGTGATGAAATATATGACATACATCCCAAATTTAACGGGTTGTGAAAACTTAGCTGCCAGGTCGGCTCCAAAACTCATAATATTGTTATTGTAATATCGCTTATTTCATTCTTTTCTTTCCCACTTTCTTGCTCAATACTTTTGTAAGTTTTCTTTATTTTACCTTATTTTTGTTGATAAGCAATTGTGCTGTTACTATTCACAGACACAGACTACTATATGTTTTCATGGCCAATCTCCCAAAGTGGGTATGTGCCATTGTATCCAGGCAGAAAACAAACAAACAAACAAGAAAGGTTGCCCAGCTCCGTACTTTCTTCAGCCTCGGCACCCGCATTGCAAAACTGTCTCAATTTTTCGCGTAAAAGGCCACTGACGTTTTAGATACGAGAGCACACTCAATGAAAACCATGGAGCAAGAGGACATTGTCCACTCAGGCGAAGCTACCGCCCGTGCCGCCCTATAGTCGAAGCACTCGCAACGCAAGTTCCTGGCCGATGTCTGCAACATCGCTTTCGCCGTCCTTGCGGTCGTTTGACTTCGCGTCCACAATGTAGTGCTGGGCTCGGCCGACTCCTGCTGGAAATGGTCGTTTGTTCTTTCACATCATTGCCCGCATAGCTGGAGAGACAACGCCCGAGTCTCCATCTTCGTCAGTGCGCTTCTTACATTTGACAACGTTACTTTGCGGCTACCATTTGCTTTTTACATTTTCAATTGTTTTTGTAACTATTTTAGCTGTTTTAGTCTTTGCAACGCCGGACCTCAGAAGAACGAGGTTATTTTCGAGTGGCGCAACTGCGCTTTTGGTTATTCTCCGGGTCCGTCAGACTTCTTTTATTAAGGCTTTAAAATGAAAAATGAAGGTGTAGCGTTTGGAACTTTCGATACCCTAATATCTCAAGGACTTTGGTTATTGCAATATTGCCTGAGAAACATATCCGCACTCTTCAAGACGATGAAATTAGTTTGCTTATCTCCACCGACTCTTTCTTTTTTTTAGGCAATGAAACTACTGTCATCAATGTACTTGTCATATCATCCATCCATTTCTTCTTTGTCAGCTTCACTGTCCTGTTAAAATAAAGAAAAACGGCACCCAAATATACACAAGTGGTTTCGCGGTCACCCGCTTAGTGAAAACATGTGCCAGACACTTCTCATATCACTTCAGACGACCGAAACAACTGGACAGTGTGAAACCACACTTGCGAACGAGTAGCCTTGAATATTCAGCCAATGAACTTATTTCACTAAATGCGAAGGAGATTCTGCTTCCTACAATCTGCATGTATAGAAATTAAACTGACTGAGCATCAAGCTTCTTACTTTGTGATTTGTTGTCTCAATTTCACAACAGGAACCAAGTTTTAAAGTTTATGCGGATGTCTTTGGGATAGTTGGTATTGAGTCTCATGCAGATTACAGCCCCCAATTGACTGCGACAGATTACATAAGAAACAGCGCTGTATATGCTTTCTTTATTCTATCCCCATCTGTGCAGGCTATAACCTTTTTTTTTTAGATATAAGAATGATGTGTCCTGTGCACCTGAATCGAAAAATCACAGGATGGTCATAAGAATTCAATGCCAAAAGAAATGCATGAGTCCCAGCCGTCTCAGCCCCTTGAAAGAGAGTTTCTGGCGTGAGTAACTATCTGATGGTCACTCGCAACGATGGCGCAGCGAATTTCCTATTTGTGACCTACTGTCTTGGACTAATGTCGTCCCTATCACATGTGCATTGTGGAGTCTGACTGTGACACATAGGGCCGGCTCGCTTATTATAGTGAAATATAACATTTTCGTCGCATAAAGACAGCCAAAAGCATGTGCATGGTTTTTCAATTGGTGGGAGGAGTGTGTGGGGCATTTGTTTATTGAACTAGGCTTAAGAGAAGCAACCTACGTAATAGAGGCAAAAGTGACAATAAAGCTAAATTACATGCTTTTTCACAACGGGCTGCCTTTATTCTCGCGAGGGCCTGTCAACGCAACGGCCTCCTTCTCACAGCAAGGAAGGTTGTTGAAAGAAGCACGCCATCGTAATACGAGGTGTCATCGGCCTGTATTATCGTGTAAAATGTGCATGGCCGCAAACCTGCACTTCAAGCTGTGATGGGACAGGTCTCATAAAGTGAATGTACGGTGCTTTGTTCACAGCGGTGGCGACGATCTCTTCCAGTGCAGTGCTTAGTCTTCACAGCAAACCTGTTCTTGGTCGAAATTTTTCATGTCCGGGATCCGTGGTAACGCTGGTGGGCATCATGAACGGGTAGACGCCACAGACATTAACTAAATCTCACATCTCACCCCTGGTCCCATAAAAACAAACGCAACAGTTTGCGCCACAACAGGATGCGTGCCACTGAAATCTTTGCGGCCTATCAGAAAACCTGACCGTGTCCGAGTGGGCCTAGCCACGTGACGTCCAGTTAACACGAGCCTATCGTGGAGCAAAAAAAAGTTGTTTACCTCACTCACTTAAAGCCATAAACTCGTATGTGACACAGAACTAGGCTAAATCGCACCACGTGCAACTTTCACTAAAGAAACAAGGAAATTTTTCAAGGGCGAGGCTCCCTAAGGTCGAGGGTTGTCTACTGTCTCCCCATCGTAGTCGCGCTAGTTCTCGACGCTCCAGTTAGAGGCGCAGCTGTTCTGTCGTTTGATTTGAATGACGCCCGCAAGATGGCGAGATGGCGCTAGCTGCTCTCTCGGCGCGTGTTCTAGTTTGGTAGGCGACCGCTAGGGGGCCACGTCTGCATATAGCTCTCGCTCTTGACCCCTTTTTTTCCTCTTTCACTGGTTGTTATTCAGCGCGCTTTGATACTGCTATCCTGTTGCTCTGAACACCGTGTTGACCTTTATTACGAACCAATAAAACAACAATGTATATTCTGCACACACGTGTTGTCACTCATTTTAATACTGCACTGGGCAGTCTACGGGAAAATTCACGGTCTTCCGAACGGTCCCTCAGAGCTTTGCCCACTCATGATTATACACCTCATGGGTATGCTCTGATACTTCTCTTAAAAGCACGGGGCAAACAATGCGCAACCCGTGCGACTGTTAGTGGAGACGGGCCACTGACCCTCCTTCTCTTCCTGCAAGAATGCATATGCTGACAGCGTTCGCAGCAGACACGGGCAGTGGTCACCTAATATCATTTTCGCGCACGTCAAGAGTTGTCAACCGGGGCCGGGTAGCAAACCGGATGTGCGTCTGGTTAACCTCCCTGCCTTTCCTTGCATCTTTATCTCTCTTTCTATCTCAAGTGTTGTCAAAAGACGTAGATTAATGTTTTGCGCATTGGCATGTAGAACATCGCTAAACACTGCACTTTGTTAGCGCCACATTTTTTCATCGAAAAGCGCTCTCATTGTCTTAAAAAATGTCATACAAGACTTTTGTAAGAAGTACTTTTTTATTTCTTAACAACGTTCAACTCACACACAAAAAAAACAGCTGGCAAATAAAACCGGCTTCTCATTTAATGTCCTGGCTCTTTGAACCGAAACGCACACAGATTGTCGAAACCAGCATGAGTATTGAGTCAGACATTGAGTATCACAAAATTTGAAAATATATTATAAGTTGAACCTCGTTTTTCTTGTGGCTGCGTATATATG
Source organism: Rhipicephalus microplus (assembly GCF_013339725.1). Classification (NCBI taxonomy): domain Eukaryota; kingdom Metazoa; phylum Arthropoda; class Arachnida; order Ixodida; family Ixodidae; genus Rhipicephalus; species Rhipicephalus microplus. The sequence goes on from NC_051174.1 coordinate 131,198,671, forward strand.
CATAAGTCCAGCCGACAGACTCCGGTGGATGTTGTTACACCATCCGAGGGCATTCGGAGGGAGCTGGCATTCTGAGAATGAAAGAGACATCAAAGGCAAATTGAATACCACGTCTATTAAGGAATCGCACCAATCGTTTAAAAAATGGCACTTCACTCCGACCTAATAAAGCGTCAACTACTTTTTTCTGTACCTCGTTTTCACCACTGGTGCGTTGAAGAGTAAACATAGTCGAGAAAATACTGCGAGACAGTGAGACCAGATTGGGTAAAGTACCCACGTCATCAAAATCAAATTTTACGGCTGCAAGTCGGCTGAAACCAACCAGCTAGCAGAGCGTACGGCAGAATGGTATATTTGACATCATGCCCACTTTGTTCGATAACTCGTAAAGTAAGTCATAAGGGGTTTATTTTTTATTTTATTCGGTAATCGATCATGATGACCAAACAAAAAATAATATTTACTCGACAAAAATTTGCTATTGAAGCAAAAAGCACCCCTTGATGACGAATTTGTCGCTTTTTGAACACGTTATAACATTTGACTCAATTTTTTCCACATCTTACATTATGTTGAGAAATTAATTGTATGATCGAATGTGTTCACCTGGACTTCTGGTAACTTAGACCATTGTTTCCACAAAATTTTATCAGTCATCACTAGGCGTGGTCAAGAAGGGCCAAACTTAGCGCATTCGTTCATTGAGAGACATCTGTGCTCGCAATACAGAACTACTGTTACTTCACTAGCTTAAGATGTACTTTCCATGACAGTCCACATACATGCAGTGAAGCAGGATATTGCGCTTCTGACAAATATCCCAACATTTATAAGTGCCCTCTAAATCACACTTATGCTTATCTAAACAAGGGCACGCACAGCAAAGGTGGTCCCGATAGAATAAATCAATAGGCAACAGACCACCGAAGATCGACATCAAAACTTCCGACGACGAGACACAAAGTAAGCAGAACGTGAGCATTAATCTTCCCTCATAATGAATCTTCCCTCATAATGAAAGATAAAAAAACAAATTACTATCAATTTTTCAGGCCTCAATAATTTTAAAGTTATTTACTACACTACAGTAACACCACCACTATTCCCGAGACATGTGCAACTGCAGTCAATCACATGCCAACCAAAGCAAAATTCTGGCACGACCACTTAGACCAATTATTATCATTACGCACTCAATCGATACACCCGAATGATCTCGTGTAGTCATCACATCGTGAGCAAGACTTACCACCACTTGGCGGCATGGCCATAAGTAACTCCGAGACTTCCGAGGGCAGCTCCGTGGCCAAATCCATATCCGGCGCCGTAGCCAACCCCATAACCACCGTGACCGCCAACAACAGCGAGCTTGCTAAGACCAGCGCCGTAGCCGAGACCGTATCCAGCACCGAATCCACTGTAGCCACCACCAACAAGACCCAGACCACCAAGACCACCTCCAATGGACACAGCTGGGGCAGCAGCAACGGTAGCCACAGCCGGGGCAGCAGCAACGGTAGCCACAGCTGGGGTGGCAGCAACGGTAGCCACAGCCGGGGCGGCAGCAACGGTAGCCACAGCCGGGGCAGCAGCAACGGTAGCCACAGCCGGGGCAGCAGCAATGGTAGCCACAGCCGGGGCAGCAACGGCGATGGGACGGGCCACGGCCACTGGACGAGCCACAGCCACTGGACGAGCCACAGCCACAGGGCGAGCCACAGTCACGGCTGGAGCTACGGCGATGGCGGGACGAGCGATGGCGATGGCGGGACGAGCGACAGCGATGGCTGGACGAGCGACAGCGATGGCGGGACGAGCGACGGCGACGCCGTATCCAGCACCGGCTCCGAGGCCACCAAGACCGAGTCCTCCACCGTAGCCGAGGCCGGCCCCGGAGAACAGACCGATGCTACTGCCGGCGAGACCACCAGTCACGCCTCCGGAAAGAATGGCGGCACCTCCCGCACTGTTGCCATAGGACGTACTGCGCACTGAAACAGCTGGAGCCGCTGCAACAGCAGCTGGAGCCGCTGCGACAGCAACTGGAGCAGCAGCAACGGCGGCGCCTCCGATACCAGCACCGTAGCCGCCAGCGTAGCCAGCACCACCACTGATGGCACCAAGACCACTGCCGTAGCCACTGTAGCCCCCGATGAAGCCGGCGGAGGCGGCCGAGAAAAGCGCGAATAGAATGGTGGAGAGCTGCGTGACATAGAGCCGGGTGCGGACCGGTATAATTATTTATGTCAGAGAATTTCGGAGTCGCAGACAGCGCAGAACACACTCTTTATGCACGTTTCTCTTTTAGTGCATGAGGGGTTTATGCGACGTAGATGAGGAATAATGCGCGTAAAAAAGCGCATCTATATGGACTTAGTGATTAGGAAGCTGGGCTCGTCCAATATTTAAGCAATATTTAGTTCCGTTTTCCTTGGCTTCAAATCCAGCCTGTTGCGATATAGCTATTAAAATGTATGCAACTATCTGCGTCCTAGTGAACGTGTCCTGCAGTATTTTCGTATATAGATATGAACACTGGGGCTCTGGTCACCCTCTAAAACAGTCACAGAACACTCGTATTCTTTGTGACGCTTTCGTCCCGTCCTTATACGTTAATGCAGTAAAGGTTGCAGTGTAACGTTTTAGAGAATTAGCTGATGCAAATATAGGGCCTGCGCAATACCTCAACGTTCGGAGTAGGTGACATCGCTGCTAGCACTGACATTTTTACAACGTCTGTATGGTCATATAGTGCGTCAGGTCTCTTTACAGAAACGCTTTGCTACTGTGACAACACCGTCATTAATTTTCCGGATGTCCTCTTAACCACAACCGTGACCCTCTAGGCCATAACACACAGAACTGCCACTGTCGCGAAGATTGAATGTGAAGCCCACCAATGTGGCCTGAAAAGGTGTCCTGAACTTGTGTCAGTTCCATAAACACCATTTTTCCCGTCTCCCTCATTTTTCGCAGCACAAACAACTTTCGTATTACACGCACCCAAGTGGGTTCTCACTGTGCTCTTGGTTGCTTCAGCAACTTAGGTGATAATCGGCGCCGAGTTTAATAAATGTATGCTCCAGTTTAAAATATGAAACGATACTGAACTAGTTTACCAAGTAAATACAGCAACCATGAAAGCTCTGCCTGTTGATACAAGTCTGTCTTTATGAACAGCCCGAAAACCGAGACGCAGTGCGAGATGAAGGAACACAAGGCCAAACACAAGCGCTGATTCAATAGCAATTGCTGAGAAGCGCATATTCCTGATTATGGACGAATATCACTAGCAATCAACTATTTACTCTGCCTGTATGCCACATTTGCCTTATCAAAATGCTAATATCTATTCGCGGTGCAGAATCCGTGGAATCGCAACTGGCAGTTCAATAAAAAGCAAATACAATTAAGGCTGTTCTGTTGTATGTATTATAACAACTCGTTTATACATGCACGTACTACATAAGCATAATGCAGTGTGCATTTGACACACGGTGAAGTATTTACTACTTCATACTTTGTCCAGGAACACGTACCCGGGGTGATTACTTAATATAGCCAACTCAGTTATTCACGCTTCACGATAGAAATTTGCATTTAGCAAGGTTTTCTTGCAAACCAAACGTGCCCTATTAACCAAAGTTGGCAGCCTGGCACATCATCTACGTTTGCCGCCTTCTTCGCTAGTTTATCTCAACGATGCCACACAGGCTTCCACTCTGAACCATCGCCTGTGATATTACGTACCCAAAGAGTTATCCAAAGATCTAGCGTCAAACGTCATTTAAAGGTATTGGTATTTAATCCACACATTTAACAATCGTATTTCGTCGCTTGATATAACAGTATGAGTTTAAGAACTGTTTCAAAGGTTCCAAACATTCGTTGAAGTTTCCCTCTTCCTTACAAATGGGCACATCAAATACGGCTATATCGAATTCAGCAACTACATACTTTCCAGGCATCGGAAGTTTACCATTCGCTAGAGTGAAGTTTTAGCAAAGAGCCGTGGGGAACGCATTCATACTAATGTAAACCTACTGATTTTGCTTTGATGAGGGTCATATCTTACAACATCAACTAAGTTGTTCCCCCCGCTACCAGTCATTCAGGCCTGATTCACTCATGTAGTTGCTAAACTTAGTTTTTCTGTAGCTCTCACGATACACATGCAGTTCAAACGCGGAGGAGTATACTGAGAAGTATAGAAGCGAAATTTCACCAGAGTGTGTACGAGAGAGGGGAAGGAGGAAAGAGAGTGCTATTTGCAGAACAGGGGGTCAAAGATGGAGTAACGCCGACAAGCCTCTCTGGGTGTGGTACTTAGTCCTAGGAAGTTAATTGGCCGTAGATCCGCAAACGGTGCTCCCGCCATACTCACAGCGGCGTTCATGATGATCACAGGAGGCTGGTTAGATCCAGTACAAGGAGAGAGTCTTCGACGATCACAAGAACCAGGACGAAGTAAGACTGGGTTGGTCCGAATCATAGGCGAGGCTTTTATACTCGAACCAGGGCGCTGCGTCATCCGCAGTGACAAATACGGCGAATCATTAAAGCACAAAAACAGGACGCAGCCAATGGTCCGCTCGAAGTATCGCTTTGCTTGGCTATTCAAGAGAGAGGAGGCTGTGGTGAATTGTGTGAGGAGAACTTACGTTCTTACGTACGGGCATCCACGTATGCAGTGACCGCATCAAAAGATACAAGCACTGCCCCGGAAATTCCCGCCTGAGGCCTCAACCTGCGCTGAATCTCCTTCTCCCCCTTCGTCTGCATAGGGTGGCCCGAAGCGTCCGCTTCTGTCAAAAAAAAAAAAGAAGCGAAAGGCTAACGGAACATTCATTAAAAAGACACGTGCGATAAAGATACACAGAAACCTCATCGCATAGCGCCTGTAACCCGCCCTTCCTGTGAAGCGGCGTCCGTAGCCTATAACACTTTCTCACGCACTCTCTCTCTACGGGATGGTTCGAGATGGTGGGAGAGGCGTGCACTGCAGGGACCGTCCGCCGCGTCCTGCATCCTGGACCAAGGTTGTTCGGCGAGACAGAGATCGCTGCCAAACTAGGACGGCAGCTCGTGGTCACCGAAGAGCGTGCGTTGGTTGGGTAAACGCGGTGGTTCAATGCTTGTCGAACGCTTGTTTTAATTATGCACGAGCCCTTTTCACCCACCCCCCACCCCCCACTTATCTCACCTCGCCTTCGATGCCTTCGAGTGGTGGGCTTGAATTCACCCGGGGAGAGGTGCGTACGAGACTGCTCATACTGGGCTCACAATCTAATACTTCAATCGTAATTGCTGATAGTGGAGTGGTCCCTATTGGCTCACTCCAGGTTTTAAAAATCGATGGGAGAGGTCTTAGATGGTCTTCTAGCCTCTCCTACCTCAAGATGCATGTACTATGCAAAGAAGCAAGCAAGCAAGATAACACGTCTCCGATTCCCCCGAGTCGTGTTCGGCGCAATGCATGCGATTGTAATTCAAGGCTGTGAACACTTATTACTTTTACATATCAAACAGCCCGGCCAATTATATTTTGGACTCTTTGAACTTATCTGAAGAGATAGGCGCCGTTACGTGTCGTCGAAGATTAGCCGAGAAATAACCAGGACACGTGTAGGCATTAACGGCGTAACTGTTTTTTCTTCGAGGTTAATCTCTATCTTTGGAGAGGGTTACATGTTATTCTGGTGTATTGTCTTATTATCTTCGGTACACAACTGCCGGTCAGTAGCAATTACGATGCTCGGTGGAGATTGCATTAAGGTTGAGGTGGAATAATGCATCCCAGTGTAATGTGTGATGTTAGTGCCCGTTTAAGAACATCATAGATAGTGAAAGTTTCAGGAGCCCTATCTCTTATAATCATATTGTTGTTTTGGGACCTAATAACCCCGATATTGTCATTATTTGTTAAGTGCAAGAGTATAAAATGTTTCCTTAGTCCACCGACCACCGCTTGAAAATCCCCGCTAGAAAGTAAATCTTTTACGATTTGTTCAGAATATACCCTTCTTGTAGTTTTTTGTGAGGTCTTTGAAAAGGCGCTTTAGGAGGGAGTAGACTGTATATATTTAAGGGATCGCTAAGACCCCACATCAGCAACCCTGCTCCGTTATCTTCCGTACGGAAACTTGTTGCACAGAGGTCAAGCAGTTTCTGTGTTGTAGGCGTGATTCCTACGGGCCCGCCACGCCAGTGACATTTGAGCACCCGATGATTCAAAAGTGCCTCAAAAACGATTAAATTTGCGATTGGTTGGAAAGGCGTCTATGTTAAAATCACATATTATTGTTGCTTCAAGTGTGAGTAGGGTGCGTCGTTCAAATATTTTTTTCAGTAAATTCGAAAGACATGCAGAGCGAACCTGAAGGCAGACGAGAGACAAGAGCAATCAGTGCTTTCATACACTGAATACCAATTCATTTCTAGGATTCACATAGCAGCTTTATGATCAGGAATTATACCATAGAACAAATCAGAACGTACATAAACAGCAATGCTCCTACAACGTTTAGGATGGGCAGACACGCAGTCATATCCAGAATTATATACTTAGAAATTTTGGCGCAACCTCGACTCACGCAAACACTCACACAAGCACACACACTTACACCAGAGCAACACACACGACACGCAGCGCTGCGTGTCGTGTGTGTTGCTCTGGTGTAAGTGTGTGTGCTTGTGTGAGTGTTTGCGTGAGTCGAGGTTGCGCCAAAATTTCTAAGTATATGATGTATAACCAACTAGCCCAACAACAAGTTTTATTAAAATATCCAGAATTTACAACACATTCATCCTCTGATGTACGCCACGTTTCACTAAAGCGAAGAGGTGTTTTAGATCTGATAGACATAAATTATCATGATCAAATCTTTTAAAACTCTTATAATTTATATAAAAATTAGAAAGAGGCTACTGGTTTCTTGATGTCACGACATCACGAGAAAATTTGAACTGCAGGGTTGCCATCTTGGTTTAGTAAACTCCATGCCCCCCTTTTTGCCATCGCATTTCACGCTATCTCTTCATGGTCACCAGAGTGGCAAAGTCACCCTCACTGTTACCGCGCTTTTTGTGAACCAGAAATTTTCCATCTAAATGCCACACATAAGCGTATACTGAAGCCTGAGCCCACTTGTTTGTCTTTGATATGACAGCGCGTGATATCTGTGTGATGTCGTCCTAGCAAAAAAAAAAAAAGATGTCCGATGTCCTTTAGTTGCTTTTTATTTTCAAGCTAGGTGTCGCAAAGTCTTTGGCGTACAAAACGGGTAATGATGACACGTGCTTTGCCTGGATTAGCCGGAAGCCTGTGCATACCACAACGTCACTTGTTCAAGAGTGGGAGATTAATATGAACCTCTATTTCATTACTTTCGCCGTTAGGTCTTTCTTATCGCTTATGGATGCACAGGTGTTTTAATATTTCACCTACGATTACGGCATTTCTGGCTGTCCAGATTCAGTTTGATCTGAGCCAATTCATTGCTCGAATCGGTGCGTTCAAGTGTGTCGACTGTATTCAATAGCTCCAAAGTAGCTTTTCCTTGTATCTGCAGCTTCATCTTAAAAAATGGAATTGTCAGAAAGATGTTGAACAGATTATTCCAGCCCGACTAGTCTCGTTGGCAAGACAAAAAACAAAAAACATCAAGCCTCCGCGGAAGGCGCAGCACAGTCACAGAGAAAGCATGAAGGGCGGCCTTTCAGAGGCTTTTCTAAACATTCTTTAGGTAAATGCTACAAGCACGTTTGCTGGGTACCCACTACAACATAAATAATTATGTTCTCTTGATAGCAGCCCGGAATTCACTATGCTATCTTTCGTCATTCTTCGGTGAAGCGTGGTATACACTAAACACTTAGTAGAAATTTTGTGTTTCTTTCAGTGGCTGACGTTGATGAAGAAGTAAGCCCAGAGTGCGGATGTGCCACAGTTTAGAGTTGACGAAGAACAAGCTTTTTAATGGGTTGGAGCATTGGACGACCCACTTGTTACGCGATTCGCATTTTGTGACGCCTGGTTTTTTTTTTTTTGCTGTTTTAAAACGATTTATTGCTCATATTAACGTGATCCCTTTACCAAAATCAAGGCAAATTTGCGAACGAATCCCAAAACTCGGCGTGGCTCAGCGGTAAAATACTGGCCTGGCACGCAGTGGACCCGAGTTCCAATCTTACTATGTCACCACATGTCTTGAGTGTTTCTTAGTTGAGTGTTTTTTTTTTATTTTCTGCGATAGTGGTTACGGACACCGGCGGTAGCGGCTGTGGTAGACAACTGTGGCGCTGCACGTGACTCGTGTTGTGATCTCACAACAGCTTTCACTGTAAAAGGCATCAAGCTTAGCTTCGACCGACATTGGGCGAGTAGACAATTCAGTGGGGGGCGTTAAACGGGTTGTTCCAGTATCCGCCCCCTGCACCCCCCCCCCCAATTCCCAGACATCGACATTTCCATTATTTCATAGCGCTATCGCGCTTTCCAGTGAATGCTTCTTCAGCTAAACCGGAGCAAGAACTGAAATGAAACTTGAATTTACACTCACAAGTGACGTAGTGTGGCGATCAGAAGTTTCGAAACCATGGGAGCGCGTGGCGAACAGCACCAAGGCGCCTTCTGACAGCTATCAGAGAAGCTAGTGCCAGTGCTTGGTGCGCGCCGCTTCGTTGCCTTCGTTCCAAACGTTCCATGGCAGCGAAAACAATTTTGCTTCGCCAAAATACAGCATTGCTCAGTAATCGTTTGACATGTGTTGATTACAAAAAGAGACAAGAACACTGACGCTACGTGCGCGTTTTCGTTTCCGTGGAGAGTGTGGAACGAAAGCCCAGAAGCAGCACACTCAGAGCACTGCCACTACAAGTTACACATTTTTGTCGCGATATGATCGCTAGGTGCTGCCACCATAGAGTATTATAAAAGGTTAAGAAAGGACACTTCCATAGGCCCCTACGGGGAATTAGGGTTTGCAGCGCACCAAACGGGTGTGGGGAAACTTTGCAACCTCAGAGATGCCCGACCACAGATAAGACTGTCTCGAAGGCCATTTTGTAGTGACTAATAATATTATACAACCTCCAAGACCACTTCTACGCGTGTGCTCATCTTTGAGGCCATATTTTTTTTTAAACCGTCGTTTGCCTGCATCGATGAGCTTTGTGTAAGCTGCACCACTAGAGCGGCAAGCACACTATGCCAATGTGCGTCTATGGACAAGTTTTAATGAAAACATGAGAATCATTGCAGGTGTGACAACGTTTATTGTCAAGTGAGATTCTTGGTAAGCGCATGCCCGCTTTGTTGATGTTTGATAAACGCAGTCACAAAGAGAGGTTCATTGCACTTCGAGACGCGAAAATACAGGTGCCATACTATGAATATAAATTGCACACAAGAATTAAACATATAGGCAACAGCATAAGAAGGACCGCACTCAACTACACGTACAGTGCCCAACGCAACGCGGGCAGTAGTTGCTATAAGCACTTCACTCTGGCATGAACCGAAAAAAAAAAAAGAAAAATTGTCGGCTATGTTGTCTTTCTCACCTTCGCACTAATTTTCTCCAACACATTTTACATCGCTCTTTCGCCAAAAACAGTCACAAGCAGTTGTCGCAGCAAAAACAAAGTAATTTTAGGTGTAATGCAAGCCGTTAACGAGGCAGGAGTGTGTACTCAAAGATTAAGTCCTAGCTTTAGCTAGCAAACATTTTTCTAGATTGACGACTTCTGCCCCGCCGCGGTGGTCTAGTGGCTAAGATACTCGGCTGCTGACCCGCAGGTCACGGGTTCGATTCCCGGCTGCGGCGGCTGCATTTCCGATGGAGGCGGAAATGTTGTAGGCCCGTGTGCTCAGATTTGGGCGCACGTTAAAGAACCCCAGGTGGTCTAAATTTCCGGAGCCCTCCACTACGGCGTCTCTCATAATCATATAGTGGTTTTGGGACGTTAAACCCCACAAATCAATCAATCAATCAACGACTTCTTTCTTATCGCGCTCGTTAGAGCTTCAAGCAATTCGCTAACGGCACAGATAACGATACTGAGCAAAGCTGCACTTAAAGAAAAATTCTCACTCATGCAGTGAATTCAAATACATTTAGCGGCACAAATAAAGGCTAACAACGCGAGCAGTGACTCAATTTTGGCGAGCCAAGACAGAATTTTCTCACAAACGTGCTGCGAAGCATTCCAAACAATTTTCTTTCGTGTGAAGCAGTCCACAAAAGCAGTACGCGAAGTGAAGAGCACAAAAAAAGGTCTCTGCGCCGAACAGCAATTTGCCAGAAACCTTAGGTTAAGTCTTCATCAACAATAGAAATAGGCACTTAACAAAGTAGTGATGGCGTTCGGTCGTACCTTGCAGCAGCCAAGCGGAGAGGCAGACGAAACAAGCGAAGACCACGACGCACACCGGGCACGTGATCACACATCTTTTGTGGCATCTCGCTGCAGCTGCCCGTACTTCATCATTGCCGTAAATGCTCATGAACGCGGGGCGTGACAACGTTGCCGTCGCGTCGCCGCCATGTGCACTTCTCTCGCGTCCGATTCATGCCTGATCCCAGCCCGACGATATCGCACCGTAACAACGCAGACGATAAAGATGGATTCAGGCGACTATCACAATCGCGAAAACACGTAGACGTATAGTGCACTAGAAAAGGTACTGTAGTAAATAACAAGTAAACACGTTCCCATGAAGCAGTGAGTGATGTGTTGCCATCTTACGGCTGGGGTGAAACTGCGTATACCTCAGCCACTCTTTGGCCCGAGTGACCACTTTTGTAATTCTTATGTTACTCTAAGCTACCCCGGCGACGTTGAAAGGGACACCTTGCGATTTTTCTGGCTTGAATATAGTTCAAGGAATAAAAAACGTTGCCTGGTAGTTATAAAGAGGTGCTTGCGCAGCGCGCGCTTTCAAGCTTCTCTGGCAGCCGTGAGAAGGCGCCGCAGGACTGCTGGCTACGCGCTCTCTTGGTCTCCAAAATTTCGATCGCCGCAGTATTTATGTACAATTCACTATTGATTCCGGCTGATCTGTACACACAACACCACTATATTTAAACACCCAACAAAGATATTCGCCGCTGTAGCAGGTTTGACAGCAGAGGCAGGTACATGAAAGAAATATCGGTAGAACCCACCAGCCAATAAAACACATAACCACCTCTGTGAAACAGTCGCTAAGGTGCTCAGCGGCTGGCACAAAGTCACAGGTTTGATTTCGGCTGTGGCCGTCTAATTCGACGGAGGCGAAATCACACAGAGGCCCGTGTGTGTTGTGCGTCGTAGGTGCACGTCAAAGAACACCAGATGGCCGAAATTTGCGGAGCCCTCCTCTACGGTGTCTCTCATAGTCATATGGTGGTTTTGGAACGTTAAACTCTAGGTAATAATGTTAAAACACAGAAGCAAAGGTTTAAATTTGCTGTCCGTATGTCTCTGCCGCCACTGCTTGTATGACGATGCACGCCTCCTAGTTTTCTTGGTCCCTCCGGTGTCGTTGCTGGCCCTGATGTCATACAAGATTGTAGGGCCTTGATTAACTTCGGTGAGAATATGATATGGAAAGGGCATGGGCCAGAAGTTTTTTGCATTACCCTGGAGTGCAGAGTCGCAGCAGATTCGTTCAATGCGAGTTGTAAAACACAGAAGCGAAACTTACATGTGGCCCCGCCGCGGTGGTCTAGTGGCTAAGGTACTCGGCTGCTGACCCGCAGGTTGCGGGCTCGATTCCCGGCTGCGGCGGCTGCATTTCCGGTGGAGGCGGAAATGTTGTAGGCCCGTGTGCTCAGATTTGGGTGCACGTTAAAGAACCCCAGGTGGTCGAAATTTCCGGAGCCCTCCACTACGGCGTCTCTCATAATTATAGTGTCGTTTTGGGACGTTAAACCCCACAAATCAATCAATCAAATCAAACTTACCTGTGGGAGTTTCGCGCTGTGAGTACCCATTACACGTATGTGTGCTGCCTTCCCCGAACCGCGCCGACTTACCAAGAGGCACCGCCTAATCTTAAAGGTTAAAACCTTTCGATGCGATTACGAGCCCAACGGGAGCCTTACAGATTGTTCTGAAACATACTTGGCTGCTAGCGATAACGCCGGAACATTCGACGGCAATTGTATAAATGCCGACGCACATCGTCGCTCGTCAGTTGTTCGACGGCCGACGCCACGTTCGAAGCTATCAGCACCAGTGTGCATTGCGGCAGTGGGATTGTCCGCTTACCGGCCATCTAGTTCGGCTTCATAAACAGTTCGATCCTGGGCATAGCGGCTGCTGTCTTCGTTAACGCCACGACCCACGTGACAATGTAAAGCGGGAATCGCGGAATAACGCAGTTGCTGTTGTACGTGGAAACTGAAAGATTCAGGTGAGGGCTCACGTTCAACGAAGCCCACTTCATGACAAAAAAACAAAACAAAAAGAAATATATTACAGAAACGTTTGAAACTTTCGTGACCTCCTCGACTTCAGTGTTTCACTTGAACTTGCAAGACACGTGTGATACCGAAGAATCACTTATAACAGTGCACATGAGTATAAGAAAACAAAAGGAATGAACCAAGGGCTTATTTCGCTTTGTTAAACGTAATATATACTAAACTTACAGGCAATAAAGTGTGAAAGGCAACAATGACAAGAGAAACATAAGGCATGTTTGTAGCTTCAAGCTGCTTGTAGTAAAGCACTTATTCCACATATAATGATTCTTATGATGTATTGTACACGAAAGTCTAATATTAGCCCAACAGTTGTAATTTAAAGTGCGGAACACCTCAGGGGCCCAGGCTATTCCATGCTGTCTTCGTCTCATGCAGCTGGACGTAACGCTGGCAAAAACACGATTACAGCGTAGCGATCTGTAGCATATAGAGGGCGTTGATGCTAAGGAGACTTCGTTTTCTTCTTCGAACGCCTTGGTGTTGACAATATGTGCGGAGCCCTTTTGGTGCTCCCCTTGTCCTATGCCGTCGTGTGCGGTCGCCGCTTGGTTTAATTTACGCAGAAACAAGGGAGAAATGGCGGGAGAAATGAAGAAACTAAAAAAAACGTTGAAAACTGCAAGCATGCATATGATGGCGGCGTTCTCTGTAAACACTGGCAGCTGTCACCTGAAATCGTTTTAACGCTTTTCAAGCGTTGTCGAAACCCGTAGAATTAAATTATTGCGTGTTCGAATGTGACCACTTCGCTAAACACCGCACTCTGTTAGCGCCACATTTCTTAAAAAGAAAAACGCTCTCATAGTTTTCGAAATAATGTGAAGAAAGACTTCTGTAACAAGTATTTTTATTATTTCTTAACAATGTTCAACTAACAAAACAGCCGGGTAATAAAAACAGCCCCTTATTTAAAATTCCAAACTTTTTAAACGCAAACACAGGGAGATTGTCAAAACCAGCGTGAATAATGAGTTCAGACATTGTGGATTACGAAAATTGAAAATAATTATCAATTGAAGCTCGTTTTTCTTGCGGCTGCGTATGTATGCACAAGTTTAGCTGAAAGACTCCGGTGCATGTTGTTGCAGCGTCCGAGGACACTCGGAGGGAGCCGGCATTCTGAAAATGAAAGGGACATGAAATGCGTATTGATAAAATGCACAATAATCAGATGCACTAACCATGCAGAAAATGGCACCTCGCTCTGAACTAATAAAGCGTCAACTTCTCTTTGCTTTAGCTCATTGTTGCCACTGGTCCGTTGAAGAATAAGCATAGTCGAGAAAATACTCCAAGACATAGAGACCACATTGCATAAAGTGCCTGTGCCATCGAAATCGAATTTCACGGGTACAAGTCGGTTGAAACCAAACAGCCAGAAGAGCGTACCGCAGAAAAATCTATTTTACATTATGCCCACATTGTTCAATAACTCGTAAGGTAAAGCATGAGGTGTTCATTTTTTATTTAATTTGGTATTTCATCATTTCACCTAAGAAATGAAAATAATTACGAGCAAAAACTTCGCTATTGAAGCGAGAAACACACCTTGGCGCATGAATATGTCCCCTTTTTTAATATGTCATAACTTTAACCCAAGTTTTCCGCATATTACGTAAAGTGTAGCAAATCAGTTATGTGTTCAAATGTGTTCACCTCGACTTCTGGCAAAGTAGAGCGTTATTCCCGAAATTCTACAAAGCAACACTCCGCGAGGTCAAGAAGTGAAGTACACTGCGCACTCTTTGTATAATGCGAGGCAACTCTGCTCGCAGTACAGAGCTGCTGTTATTTCACTAGCTTAAGATGTACTTGCCAAAGCGGGCCACGTACATGCTGTGAAGCAATGTATTTTGCTTCTTATGGACATTCTAACATTAAAAGTACCCTTTCAATAGCATTTATAATAATCTAAACAAGGACACGCACAGCAAAAGGGGGTTCTAGTGGAATCAATTCATAGACATCAGACCACTGAATAGCCACACCGAAATTTCCTACGACGACACACAAATTAAACAACACATACGCAGTAATAAACTCTGGTAATGACAGTACTAGCATCGGTAAAAGATACGAAAACAATAACTTATCAACTTGTCAGGCCTGAATAATCTTATAGATTTTATTAACATCCATTAACACCGCCACTATTTTCGAGACACGTGCAACTGCAGTCAAATCACTTGCCAACTAAAGCAAATTTCTCGCGCTACCACTTAGACCAATTATTACGATATCGCGCTCTATAGATAGACCCAAATGATCTCGTGTTAGCCATCACATTGTGAGCAAAACTTACCACCACTTGGCGGCATGGCCATAAGTAACTCCGAGCCTGCCGAGGCCAGCGCCATGGCCAAATCCGTATCCGCCACCGTAGGCACCCCCATAGCCGCCGTGACCTCCAACAACAGCGAGCCTAGTGAGACCAGCGCCATAGCCGAGACCGTATCCAGCACCGTATGCACCGTAGCCACCGCCCACAAGACCCAGGCCACCAAGACCACCTCCGACGGCAACAGCTGGCGCCGCAGCAACGGTAGCCACAGCCGGGGCAGCAGCAACGGTAGCCACAGCCGGGGCAGCAGCAACAGTAGCCACAGCCGGGGCAGCAACGGCGATGGGACGAGCCACGGCCACTGGACGAGCCACAGCCACTGGACGAGCCACTGCCACAGGACGAGCCACAGCCACGGCTGGAGCTACAGCGATGGCGGGACGAGCAACGGCGATGGCGGGACGAGCAACGGCGACGCCGTATCCAGCACCGCCTCCGAGACCACCGAGACCGAGTCCTCCACCGTAGCCGAGGCCGGCCCCAGAGAATAGACCGACGCTACTGCCGGCGAGACCACCAGCCGCGCCCCCGGAAAGAATGGCGGCGCCTCCCGCACTGTTGCCATAGGACGTGCTGCGCACTGAAACAGCTGGAGCGGCTGCGACAGCAACTGGAGCAGCAGCAACAGCGCCTCCGATACCAGCGCCGTAGCCGCCAGCGTAGCCAGCACCACCACTGATGGCACCAAGACCACCGCCGTAGCCACTGTAGCCCCCGATGAAGCCAGCGGAGGCGGCCGAGAACAGCGCGAATAGAACGGTGGAGAGCTGCGTGGTACAGAGCCGGTGCGGACAAGTAGACCTTTGTCAGAGAACTGTGAAGTCGCAGACAGCGCAAAACACACTCTTCAGGCACGTTTCCTTCTGAGTGCATGAGAATTTTATGCGACGTAGATGAGGAATAACGCGCGCAAAAAAGCGCATTCATGTGGGCTCAGTGCTTGACCATACAGCAGGGCTTCTGGAAGCTGGACTCGTCCGTTATGCAAGTAGTATTCTTTTTCTATTGGCTCGGCTTCAAGTCCAGCATGTTAAGATATAGTCATTAAAATGTATGCAACTGTCTGCGCCCTAATGAACGTGTCCTGCAGTATTTTCGTAGACACATAGATATGAATGCTGGGGTTCTGGTCACTATCTAAAACCGTCACAGAACACTCGTTTTCTTTGGGATGCTTTCGTCCCATCCTTATACGTTAATGCAAGAAAGGTTGCAGTGTAACGATTACGAGAATCAGCTGATGCAAATATGAGGCCTGTGCGGTACCTCAACTGCCGGAGTAGGTGAGATTGCTCCAAGCACTCATATTTCTACGCCATCTGTAATGTCACATAGAGGGTCGAATTTCTTTACAGAAACGCTCTGCTGCGACAACCACCTAATTGATTTTCTGGATGTCTAATTAACTACAACCGCGACCCTCTAAGCCGTAATAGACAGAACTGCCACTGTCACGAAGATTCGATGTGAAGGCGACCGATGTGGCCTGAAAAAGTGTCCTGTAGTTATTTATGTTCCATAAACATAATATTCCCTCATTTCTCACAATACAAACGTTTTCCATATTACACGTACTCAAGTGGGTTCTCTCTCAGTACTCTTGATTACTTAGGGACCTTGAGTGAGGATTAGCGATATATAAATGTATGCGTTAATTTAAATTGTGAAACGATACTGAACTAGTTTACCAACAAATTTGACAACATAATAAGCAATCTTTGTAAGCTGAGCCTTTTGATGTGAATCAGTCGTGATGAACAGCCCGGCAACTTAAACGCAGCCCGAGATTAAGGAAAACATGCCCAAATACAAACGCTGATTTAATATCAGTTGCTGATAAGCGCATATTCCCAATTATGGTGCCCATCATGTTCGGTTGGTATGTATCATAGCAAGCTGTTTACACATGTACGTACTTCATAAGTATAATGTAGTATGCATTTGGCGCACACTGAAGTATGCACTACCTCATACTTTGTCCATAAACGTGCACCTATGGTGATTTCTTAATAGGGCCGACTCAGTTATTTACACTTTACGATTGACATTGTCAATAAGCACAGTTTTTGCGCAAACTAAACGCCCTCATTAGCGAACGTTGTCAGTCTGGTTGCGTTGGTAGTTGGCAGCGAATGTTGCCTGCTTCACTGGTTTTTCTCAACAAAGCCACACAGGCTTTTATTCTGAAACATCGACTGTGACATAACCAACCTAAACAGTTTTCCTAGAGATCTAACCTCAAACATTGTTTAAACATTTTGATCTTTAATTCACACATTAACCATCGTATTTTGTCGCTTGATCTCACGGTATGAGTTCAAGAACTGTTTAAAAGGTTCTAAACATTCGTTGAAGTTTCCCTCTTCCCTACTAATGGGCACATCAAATACGGCTATACCGAATTCAGCAACTGCACACTTCCCTAACATCGGCAATTTACCATTCGTTAGAAGCAATTTTGAGCGAAGGGCACCTGTGGAATACATTTACACTAGTAATCATATAAAACTACAAAATTTTGCTTTAGTGAGGGCTATTTCCTTCAACACCAACTAAATTAGCTACCGGTCATTGGACCTTATTGACTCATGTACTTGATAAACTTAGCTCCACGCGTAGGTGTAGCTCTCACGATTCACATGCAGTTCAATCGCGGAGGAGTGTACTGAGAAGTATATATAAGCGAAATTCCACCAGAGTGAGTACGAGAGAGGGAAAGGAGAAAACACAGCGCTATTTGCAGAACAGGGGTCAAAGATCGAGTAGTGCCGACTAGTCTCTCTGGGTGTGGTACTTAGTCCTAAGGAGTTATTTGGCCGTAGATACGCATATGGTGTTCCCGACTTCATGCGAGCCTCGGATATACTCACAACG
Source organism: Rhipicephalus microplus (assembly GCF_013339725.1). Taxonomy (NCBI): domain Eukaryota; kingdom Metazoa; phylum Arthropoda; class Arachnida; order Ixodida; family Ixodidae; genus Rhipicephalus; species Rhipicephalus microplus. Next base: position 131,216,362 of record NC_051174.1, read on the forward strand.
GCGTTCATGATGATCGCAGGAGGCTGGTTAGATCCACTGCAAGGTTGAGATTCTTCGACGATCACAAGAACCAGGACGAAGTAAGACTGGGTTGGTCCGATGCAGAGGCGAGGCTTTTATACTCGAACCGGGGCGCTGCGCCATCCACGGTGACAGATACGGCGAATCGTTAAACCAGAAAAATAAAACACGACCAATGGTCGGCTCGAAGTATCGCTTCGCTTGGCTATTCGCGGGAGAGGAGGTTGCGGCGAATCGTGTACGGAGAGCTTACGTTCTTATGGGCATCCACGCATGTGGCGACCGCATCACAAGATGCAAGTACTGCCCCGGAAATCCCCGCCCGAGGCCTCAACCTGCGCTGAATCTCCTTCTCCCCTTTCGTTTGCATAGGGCGGCCCGAAGCGTCCGCTTGCGTCACAAAATAAAGAAGCGAGAACCGAACGCAACATTTATTACAGAGACACCTGAAATAAAGATACACAGAAACCTCATCGCATAGCGCCTGTAAGACGCCCTCCTGTGCAGCGGTTTCCGTTGCCTCTAACACTTTCTCACTCCCTCGCTCTCTACGGGATGGTACGAGATGGTGGGAGAGGCTCTGCGGGGACCGTCCGCCGCGTCCTTAGAGTGTACTAGCGTCCTGCATCCTGGACCAAGGTTGTTCGGCGAGACAGAGATCGCTGCCAAACTAGGACGGCAGCTCGTGGTCACCAAAGAGCGTGCGTTGGTTGGGTAAACGCGGTGGTTCAATGCTTGTCGAACGCTTGTTTTAATTATGCACGAGCCCTTTTCACCCACCCACCACCCCCTGCTTGTCTCACCTCGCCTTCGATGCCTCCGAGGGCTGGGCTTGAATTCACCCGGGGAGAGGGAGTATGTGGCTGCTTATACTGGGCTCGCAATATAATCCTTCAATCGTAATTGCTGATAGTGGAGTGGTCTCTATTGGCTCACTCAGGGTTAACGAAATCGACGGGAGAAGTTTGAGATGGTCTTCTAGCCTCTACTATCTCAACACGCATGCACTATACAAGGAAGCAAGCAAGCAAGAGAACACGTCTCCGATTCCTCCGAGTCGTGTTCGGCGCATTGCATGCGATTGTAGTTCAAGGCTGTGAGCACTTATTATTTTTACATATCAAACAAGACGGTCGAATATCTTTTTGATTCTTTAAACTTATCTGACGAGAAAGGTGCCGTTACGTGTCGTCGAAGATTGGCCGAGAAATAACCAGGACACGTGTAGGCATTGACGCCGTGTTTCTTCTTAAAGGTCAATATCTTTCTTTTGTGAGGGCTACATGTTATCCTGGTTTATTGTTTTATTATCTTCGGTGCTCCGCTGCTGGTCAGTAGCAATTATGGTGCTCCGTTGAGGATGCATCACGATTGAGGTGTAATTATAGATCCCCGTGTACTGTGCGTTGTTAGTGGCCGTTAAAGAACATTACAGATAGTCAAAATTTCAGGAGCCCTTCTTCTTATACTCATATTGTTATATTGGGACCTAATACCCCCAATATTGTCATTATTTTCGTTATTTCTCAAATACTAGAGTAGAAAATGTTTCCTTTCTTATTCAACCAGCCGCCGTCTAAAAGTTCTGACTAGAAAACAAATGGAGAACGAAATTATTTTGAGACAACCGTAGAAAAAGAGGCAGATAAACATTTAAATATCACCTGAAGGTGAAATTATTTCGTACTACCCGCTCAAAGCTAGATAAAACTGTAAATACTTGGACGACAAGTTAATATCGTGATGAGTGTGTGAACAGCGACCAGTATTATTAGGACAGAATGATTAGCCCAGATGCATGACGCCATTCTTCATCTCGACGAAAAGGCACGTCAAAGATGAGTTACAAAAAAATTCTTGACATTTAACTGAGTCTGATTGCATCAGAGCACGTCATTCCCGGCGCGAGCTTTTAGGTGAAATAAATTCAAAACCAGAATTCTGTTTATACCACAACAGTGACTTAAAAAAAGAAAGGATTTGGGTTCCCACGCCCCTTTGACGAGCGGTAAGGGTGTGTCACTGTACCATTTCCGGGTGCATAGCAAATACCACGGAGCCAGCGCCAGTTATGACGTCATACGTGTTAACCGGCCGCTTATCCGAACGGAATAATTTTAAAACGCGGTAACCGGCGCCAGTAAATGTAGCGCATAGTAATGTTGACTGGCACGGTGACTCACTTCTGGCTACTGCGCTTTAGTAATGAGTTCGGCTAAAAAGGCTCGCTGCTCGTGAATCATTAAAGTGGGCTACTTAGTATTCGTGAGTCACGCGCATCAATTCCGCCCACTTAGATAGGGGCGGAATAGCTGAAGTCTGCCTTTTCGATTGCCCAAGGTCCTTCACGGCGAGTCACGAGGTCCGAAGTAAGGAACGTCAAGGTGATGGATTGTGGTCATCCGTCGACTGAACAGCAGTTCGTTTGTTGGCGCACGGCCCGCAGCGCATGTTCATGATCTTGATGCAGTCGGGGTTGCTATAACGTTGTGTTATTTAACTTCTTAATTTTCTATATCTTCTGAAGAAGTTTAATTTGGGAATTATGTTTGTGCTCGTACCTATATTTATCTAAAAGTACATAGTCAATCTAACAAATTACTAGGCATTATCTCGGTCTCGAATGGCGCAATACCCAAAAGACTTCAACAAAAAAAAAAAGGCTTCACTAAGAGAGAATGTATTGAGAGAATAGCAGGGAGGTTAGCCATAACATTGGGTTCACTACCCTGCACTTAGGGAAGAGAAAATGGGGACGAAAGATGAGAAGGAAAGTGAAAAACACAGGAGACACGCGAAAAAAAAAGTGGTTGTTCTATTGTCCTATCCATTTTATTCTATTCCTATCTCCTATTCTATCTATTCTATTCGATGTCCTATTCAACAGTCCACTACCACGCAAGAAGATCATCAGGCCTTGACTGATTTTCTGTGCGAAGTCAACGTGGTGGCACTGGAGCACTGACTGTTCTGACAGGGGGTCTGTCGTTAAGGTGGGCTAACGCAGAATAGCGGCCGTCAATACGCCGTGTAGTGAAGGCAGTGGCAAAGAAAGTTCTCCTTCGTTTCGTCGCTGCCGCAATGATCGCAAGCAGCGCTAGGCCTTCAAGAAAGCAGTCTGTTTTTGCAAGTGCGAAGCTGACTTACACTTTTTTGTGAGGTAGCAGCGAAATAATAAAGCGGTGCGTGTTACTTCTAGCCGTCAAGCCAGCCGGGACGAGACTCTCGCTTTGAAAGAACGAAAAAAACACGATAGACGAACACTTATTGATGTGTTTGACAAAATCTAACAAAACCAACGATTGTGTCTGTTGCATTCATCAGCTTCGATATAATAAATAAATTCAATCTTCTTCTTTTTTTCTATTATTGTTGATTATTCGTAATTGCATGAGGCTGAAAACCTGGATGCTTCTCATGTGTTTAGGTGATTTGCGGAACTTTTGGCAAATCAATATCTATTTCCAATGTGCACAATGGGTGCATGTTTGTTGTGAAATAAAAATGCATTTTACAATTGAATGTATTAATTTTTCTCTGTGCCGTCTAACGTAGCTATTGTTTGGCCTTATGTCATTCAAACCCTACTTTACCCCGGTAAGCTGACAGTACATAAACTTCTCTCATGGTAAAATACTATTTTGATTACTATTAACCTCGAAAATGTCTTTCACCACAAGGGATTAAAATTTTTGGCATGCTACTAGGAAACTAAAGATGACGTACAAAAACCTCTAGGGCAAAGTCAAGGTCGAAAGTAAGACGGTAAGTTGGGCCAGTTGGTTAGGATCCATTATGAACTTACTTGCAGCGCAACACCAGAAAAAACAAAGGTCAGAGAAGGAGCAAAAGAGAAAACAGCGCCGTTTTTTCTTTCTCTTTTGCTCCTGCCCTGTCCTGTATTTTTTCTGGTGTTGCGCTGTAAGTAAGTTCACGATCAAGGTCGAAACTTCGTCTTTCATTTTCCAGTCGTTGTTCTATGTCGTCCTAGTCATCCTGCATCGTCTTTCGTATCTTTCTTAGCAGCTCACTGAAAATTTTCCTGTGTACAAACAACCGGTCTCTACACTCACTCTTTGACCAAGGATGTAGAGCACACGCCTACCTTAGGTAGCCCTATAGAAGAAAAGGGCTAAAGTGTAAATAAGTCGTGTAAAAGTACTGAGTTCGTGAGTAGACAAAATAGACAAACGAGCTAACCGGGATGCTAGAAGTCGGTCACATGAGGGAAAATCAATCAACAATTTGAACCACGTGTTCGCAGAATGTTTTAATTGGTCCCGAGACTGTAACAGGACAATGTTTCTTCAAACAAAATGATTACTTCAGGAAATTTGATATATACTCTGTTTACGTGCCTGAAGTTGTGTACAGATTTGCATTGGAGCTTTCATTTGCTAGCAACATGGTTAGAGCGACCGTCCCTTAAAGACTTCGTTTCCTGGTTCGACATCCAGACAGGACAAACGTTTGTAGAATTGAAAACTTTCGTTTATTAGAAACTCGCATAGATTTCCTCGTGGGCTCGTCTTACAAGCAGGTGGTAGTCAGCTGTCTCTTTCATTGGCTGCTTCGTTGTGGGATTCCGCAAAACAAATTTGCAATTTGTCGTAGTGTTTCTCCATTGCTCTTTCCTAAATGAAGAGCTATAAGTGTCTAGTAATTTTCGAGGCAAAAGATAATCTTCTTAGACGCAATAGGGTTTTAAACGTATGGCATGGCCTCTACGAGAACTCAGCTGGAAGTGCGAGTCTCTTTTAAGCTTTTGCTGCTTTCACCTACAACGCTAGGCTAAATGAAGCACTCCACGTTACTCCACTCGAAGCTGGAAACACGGTTAAGTAATCCAAGACAATAGTGTTTTTTTTTTCTTTTAATCTTCATTTTTAATATTGGTATACTAATGTGGCTTCATTGCTATGCTGTTGAAAATTTTTGGTCACTTTGATGTTCCAATTCAAATGAGTTTATTTTTGCTATCCTTCGGTGTTTTATAACCGTCTGGCTCACTTGGGTGAGTTTTGGTAAACATTTGGTCGTCAACATCTATACTGTCTCTGTACGCACACAATCCACTAATCCTAGCTTGTTGACCATCTTTCCCTTCAATCTGTTGACCAATGAATCAAATATGACTGTTATGCAGTGGGCATAATTAGAGCGTCCTACTCAGTACGCGTGACGCACGGGCATTCAATCCTCACGCTTCAACACGGTGGCACAGGTCAAGTTTTCATCTACGACTTATCCAAGATCCTTCCCACTGGTTCGCAACGTACGGTGTAAAGCAAGGTCATCGATTATAAGCATTGAGGTCAGCCGTTCAGTGAAGAGTGTCGGTTTACTCGTGGAGAAAATGTAGAGACGCGTGTCACTGATTTTGAAGATGTTGCGGTAACTATAGCACATCGGGTTCTTTTGCCACAATGCGGATTACGCAGCTCGTTTGTATATTCCAAGCAGACGAGGAGCGGGTCGTCGGAAGGCTTAATCAACCGTGCATTCAGAAAACGTGCACAAAAAACATCCATCATTGCTGTTATCGAAATGTGGCCATTTCAACGAGGAAGGTATGCTTTAGTAGCATGCTGCGAGTCTAACAAATTTTTTATGCCAGAAAAGAATTGGATCTGCCAACATTTGCAACGTTGAGGCCTAAAATAAGGGGGCTTCATAGACCCTCTATCTTTACGCCTTCTTTCTTATTTATCCCTTTCCCTCTGTAGCAGTGGAAGGAGGGAAAGGGAGTGCTTCATGCTTCAGCGCAAGTTCGCAGTGCACTCCGCTATGCCTATTTTCTTCTTCACCCATCCTACTGCACTGTTTGTCGAGATCAACGAAAGGCTATTGTGCATCCGTACAGGAAGCAAACCTTCAATACATCTTGTACACACAGCTATTCCTGAGAGCTAACTAATGAGCTTATACGTATTGAGCTCACCAACGAGTCTGGTGTCGAAGTGCGCAAAGGTTTGGAGCAGTCTCATTACAGTCACACTGGTGGTTTGAAGATATGTGTTTGCTGGCACTTACTGTCCTTTCGTCTGTGCTGGCAGGAGGGCCTCAATATGCCTACGTTGCTTACTATAAGGAGCGTATTAGCGCTTGTTGGCAATATAGGCAGCCAGACGCTCGTTAATGGATCTGTTAAGGATGTCTGAATGGCTAAATACCCTCATCTACACGTGCGGTTTTTTCAGACTCAGGGACAACTCCTAAGCTTGACGCATGAATAGCTGTTGAACTTTTGGGTGGTGATGCCCAAAACGCCCAGTGCATCGTACACCGAGAGCACTGAAGTGCTCTTGGTGTACAAAGGGATTTTTTCCCTTAAAGCCAATCAGAATCGTCAAAAAAGGTGGCACATCATTTTTCACCTTAGCAAACAAAGGCATCTTGATGCCTCCCAGGCTGCCGTCATGGACAACAAAAAAAAAAGATGAATGAATCGAGCTGCTCGTTTCTTTGATTCACACAGCCTCGTTGAAACAAACAGATAGTGAATACAAGGAAAACACGCGGGACATTTTTTTTTTTGTAGTTTGCAATGGAAGTGCTTGAATGGATAGGCGGATACGATGTTAGTGAAAGTACGGCGAGGTTAAGCGCCACCCGGGCCTAGGTCAGCCGCTAGGGAACGTCCAGGCCTTGCCTAAACGCTGCCTCGGGGGCTTGCCGGACGGCCCACATTTGGATGCCGAGGTGTGAAGCGCGCAGAGCCGTGGCCCATCTCGACGACAGGGCCTCCGGCGTGACTGCAGTGATTCCTATCATTACACAGCACTCCTACAACATGTGTCTCAGTGGTGCTGGCCCTTCCTGGAACAATTTGAACGTGTCGTGCTGATGCTTATCTTAATGAGAACTTGGAAGATTTGTTTCGAGCGGAGTGGGTTACGTAGGTGCTAGCCTTAAGTGGCTCCGGTCCCCGGCATGCGTTCCGTTTGATTTGGCATAAAGAAAAGTAAATTGAAGCGGACGCCAGAACGGCTTGTGACCCAACAGGCAACCTTTATGCGTGCTCTACTTACAGTATAATCAAGCGCATTTGCTTGCAGTGCATCACGTATTCTGACCGGAAGGAAAATTCCGATCGGGAGAGAAGTAGAGGACAAGTGAGACACCCAGGCCCCTGAGGTGTCAAGAAGGGGTTGTTATTATCGTAAGTGGGAAATGAAAGTAGCTTAAGACAAGGGGTTATAAACGAAAGTAGATTCGAGGCTACAAGTTGCAACCAGAAGTGAAACTAGGCCTTTCTAAGAAGTCCAAGTTTCACTTCCGTAATTTATATAAGGATGGTTACAGGTAGGACGTGGTACGCACGGGATGCAAGTGTGAGATAACTTTCATAAAGAGAGGAAGGTTGGAAGAGCAGCGACAGATGAAAACGAGAGCCGCACTAATGCCAAGTAATTTCTGTCATGATTGCCGCAAAACTACGGCGGAACTTTTAGTGTTGACAAAATACTCTCTTGTGTGTTCATTAGTTCTGCAGCACGAAAAAAAAAAAACAAAGTGAACGCGATGACGTGGGACAGATGGAATCTTAACAACGGTTTCGCTGACTGTTCTGTCTTTATTACAGGCGTTTGTTACCGCTGGCCTATACAGATCAAATTGAACTTGATTTCATCTGAGCAAGAAAAATTGATGGTGTCAGAAAAAAAAGCAGCATCAGGGCAGTTTCACTACGCCCTGACCACTGGCACTGACTCTGTGTTACCTATTCAACTGTGTCTAGCACTGCCATAGGCACATGACAGCTTAACATAGGTAGAGCCCTTGAATGGTTTTTCTGGTCAGAAGACTCCACCCACAGTTTGATACAGTGACAACGGCTCTCGCAAAGGTCATCGCGATCAGTGACGGAGCATCCTTGCTCACCTACTGCACTAGGTTGCATGCCTTTCATGTTTGAAGCAATGGTTTATCTTGCACCAAGCCTCGATAATGGAACTGCACCTTATTCTCCATCTCACATACGATCTGGTTGTAGCATAAGAGTGTGAAGAACTTGGCTTTCACGTATTTTTTAGGCTATTGTGGCAGTGATGGATCTAGTCAGGTTGACGCAACAATATTTGCTTCAAGTGTTGCTCCAGTGTGGTTCCTTATCTTAGGGCCTGTACTCGTGCTATCCGCACAGCCGAACCGCACGTTCCAGGACACCTCCCACACGCAAGCGAAGCTCGACAGAGCTTATCGACAACCCTGTCATCGTCGTGCACAGAAATACGCTAAAAGTAGCAAAAAAAAATTTCCTTGATTCTACAGTGAGGTGTTTACGCAGTCACCGTACAGTCTTATGACTTGGAGGCGACATAAGGTCATCGTTGGCGTCACGAGGGGCCGTTACATGATTAAATTATCACATGGTGTCACGAGGGGCCGTTACATGAATAAATTATCACATGGCGTCACGAGGGGCCGTTACATGATTAAATTATCACATGGCTTTGTTGACGAGTCACATGCGGTCCTGTCACAGACGGCCGGTGTCCAAGATGGCCAGTGCGGAAGCCTGAGCCAGCCTTAAAACCTGCCTGTCTGTAGCTGAAGTTTCCACCACCAGACTTGAAACCTGGTAGCACGTAGCCAAGATAGCCAGCCCCGTAGCCCGAACTAACCTTGAAATCAGCTGGTCTGTAGCTGGTTTCAAGGTCAGTTCAGGTGTATTATAAGCAGCCGCCTATCACCTGAAACAAAGTATAATTTCTTGGTGCTGACAAACTAGCAGAAATATTGAGGTACGCAATATTCAAAGGATGTGAAATTTTGGATCACATGAGTGTACCACAAAAGGGATATTATTACATTTACAGGAGTTCATTATTCTGTGATTTACTTATCCCTGTTGATACATTTAGGACTAGTGGACTGTGGTAGTTCATACAGTGTCACTATAGGCGATCTCATTCAGGCAAGAGAGGCTGTTAATCCGATTATTAATTAATCACCAAGCCCGGCGTTGCAGTTCTAACCTACAGGGATTGATTATGCGGTTTCTATCCAACCAAAATTTCACTTTGCTCTTTTGGGTGAACTTCGACGGCTTTGTCTCCTACCAATGTTTTTCAATCAGTTAAAAAACATCGAGGCCAAATCATCAGGTGAAGAAACATAAGTTGTCTGGCTGGTTGGTAAATAAGGTTCAACGTCCCAAAATGTTAGCTTACAGTGCATTCTGAGACATGGACGAAGCTGGGAGTCATGCGCTTGTCTTCATGCGTCCCTTCTTTGCCCGTGTCTTAGAGTGCAGCGTAAGCTACTGTGGATCTTCGCCAACTAGCCTGGTCACCACCTTGTTAACGTTCCAAAGCGGCTCCACATAGGTGAGAAAGTATTGCGTATGATTTCTACCACCTGAGTACTTTTAACGTTAAATGACACCATGTACTAGATAGTCCTGTAGCGTTTTGCCTCCGCTGGGATCGAGCCCAGGGCTTTGCTGTGAACAGCCCTGCACCATAACTACTGAGTCACTGTGGCGCCTGAGGGTAAATATGGTCAGCGCAGAAGTTATTCATTAAAAAATTTATTAATGATCAAACTAAAATATCACACATAAAGCTCAATGTTTGCAGCATTGTAATACCTGATTCAAAAGCTTTACGAGGCTCGTTTTCGATATCAAAGAAGTTATCTAGTTTAACATAATTCAGAACTTGTGCAGATAACTTAAACTGATCTATCACTTCTTTGTGCATTTAATATGGAAGGGATAACTGTTATAAAGATGTGCTCATACAATGAAAAGCTGAGACAATTTGTCGAAGTGCTGCCTCTATTATGTCAGAAGAATTGGTTGAACGTGTGAATATATGAATTCCTTGTCATTGAACATACAAACAGGAAAATAAACGACAGGTTCAGCTTTTGCTTGCTAGCGTGCTTGCTTGAGACCATTCACAGATATGTGGTTAAGTTATTACGTATAACGGCTCACAACAATCGTTTTAATAAATGTATGATAATCTTAATGTCCTCTAAAGCAAGCATTATTAGCTCCCTGGGTGTCGGCAGTTTTGTGTATCAAAATTCAAAACCCATTTGAAACCGTTGTTAGCGACACGTGGCATCGAAGAACAAGTTTCATCGTCCTATTATGATATCTATAGCAAAAAATGGCAATATACCGGAGTTGGTATATAAGACTTTAACATAAGATGAATCACTTGTGGATACAGAATGCTGGAAATTTTTTTATTTCATTAATCTCGTGCAAATATTAGCAGTGTGGAATCTCCATTCACTAGTAGGGCCCATAGCCAAAATTGGCGCCGAGTTTTCCAAAGCCACTGGCGAACCTCTGGCCAAATCCACTCCCGAAGCCAAAACTGGGCTTGATGGCTTGTCCGCCGAAGCCGAAGCCACGGTATCCAGAGCCGAAATTGAAGCCAGGTACTCCATAGCCAAAATTGCCGAAACCTGGGGCCACACCGAATCCGAAGTTGCGAGCAGCTAAACTGAAGGCAGGTCCTCCGAATCCGAAACTGCCGGGCTTGAAGCCTAGATTCGGGTAGCCGTAACCAGTAGCCAAGACCAGGGCGAGAAGAGCGGCGAAGAGCTGCGGAAGAGTGGGTAGAAGGTTTATAGAAGTAGCCACATGGAGCGCAGTTATGAGTACGTACTCTTGCCACTTCCAGTGTGATTATTCTCGGATATCAATGCCTTGTGCATAAGCAAAGTGATTAAGAATACGAGCTGCATGCTATGTCATCTTCAGGTTATCCTCTCAACATCCTGGTGAAATATAGAGATGTAAGACTAAAACTCGGGGAAAAAAATCTTTAATATACCGACATATTTTGCTAACACCTGTATGTCGTCAGTGGATAACTGTGTAAATAAGACTGATTACGAGAATTCATCAGGGCAAACAAACGAGACACAGAAAGAACAGGACAAGAAGAAGCCCTTGTTTTTCTTGTGCTCTTTATGCGCCTTGTTTCTTTGCACCACAAAGTATTCATGATAAATTGAATTGATATGAAATTGAAAGAATTGAAAGAATTGAAAAAATATGTTCACACTCACCACAATGGTGAAGCAATAAATGTGATGGCAAGAAAGTGTATTGTCATCAGGAGAACGGCAAGCAGCCGGGCACTTGCAGCCCGCTGCTGAAGCACAAAGGAGGACGCTCGAAAAGAAAGCGCTCGTATACACAGGACAAGCGCGAACTGTCACGGTTGTTTCGACTTTGTGTTTGAGCAGCGCGCTGCAAGTGTCGACTATGCTGAACCTGGCACTTTTGGATATTTGGTTTTCTTTTAAACTGCGGGAAGAGGGAGGGGGTGAGTGACATTTCTGCATCTGACGCAAGGTTGGCCAGCGTTCCTTTTTTCTTTTTTCCACATCACGAGTGGGTACAGAAGAAGGCCACATTTTTGTGAATTTCTCAAAGTCAGATTTGCAATTGAAACAAAATGTGGAAGCACGGCATAATAGGGAACAAGCTGATCTTCCTTACGAACTCAGCGTACCGCCAGCGGTAAGTAGTGGGTATAAGTAACTCATCGTTTTATAGCGGTGCAGGAATGACGCACGCAAGAGTGGTCGAAAGCGGCATGTTGCTCTGCGAGAGTTCACTAGTTTGATTTCACTGCCACGTGTTTCGGATTTTTTTTTTTTTGTTTTGCTAGAACTGATTTTTTGTGCCTTTTATATATATACGCATACATATAGCCGACGTCACAGCGACAGTGAAAAATCCACCGATAGTGTCCATTTACTTCATATCACACTACAAAAAAGAGCTGCCAGGCTATAGAGATGTCACCCAAAAGGTTGATTAGTTCAAATTAAAACCATTTCGCACAAATCGGTCTTGCCCAAAATCGAATAATTTGTCCATGAAACCAACTTCATAGTTCCTGTATACGTACGCTTGTTAAGAAGTAGCTCACAAATATCTGATGTTGAAGAGTGTCCCCATCTTTGGCTGCAATAAGTAGTGCCCACACGCTATTCCACCTACAAAAACTCGCTACGTTAATGACAGCAATGGCGCTCTAACAAACCACGAACACCTTAAAGAACTGTCCACATGCATCACACCGAAATGCAGCTTTTCTCATAGTGCTGCGCATACTCACGATTGCCTTCATGGTGTTTCTCCGGTAACCGTCTTTGCGTCAACGATCTCCCTAACCAGAGGATTTGCGACCGACTGACGTTTGCGTGGATCCTTATATATCTGAAAGCCAGCCCGGGGTTTGCAAGGAGGATTGAACTAATTTTAGAAGTGACGCAATCACCCATTTCTGTTCACAGACCTGCGACGCCTATAGGGAACGCCTTTGCCATGTTAGCGCTGCTGTGCAGAAAAGTAGATTATTAGTTGCTGAACATGTGACAACTGCACCACGTTAACATATTTCTATGGTAACTTTTTTCTTTTTTAAACTAGATCCTGCATTGGTAAAATATACCGTAGCACGTCCCTGGGCATTTTTCGAAAGGCGTGGCAAAATATCTATTCTCTTGAGCCAGATCACTCTTGTTCATTTATCTCCAATATGCAAAGACCTTATGAATGTAATAAAGGAGGCAGCAAATTCTCATTTCTTAACGCAGCTACGGGGACGAGACTGTCGCGACATCCTTTATTTCAAATCATTACCTCTCGCTCTGACGTTATCTCGTGGGAGTGAGAGAAGTGCAGTCGAAATCATGCCTCCACCAATGTTGTCAGATTTTAGCTGTTCGCAAGCCGAGTTCCAGTAGGACAAATGGCTGTGCAATCGCTCGTGCTTGTTAACGTGCCAGTGGTGCTCGCAAATTCCCTTGTGAAGCATTAGGCGTATTGTACCATAGTTTAATCATGGCGTTTTTAATGTAGGCCATTCCAACTTTGCCTTACAGCTGTAACAAATATCACTACACAGAGGAAATCAATCTCTGCTTTTTTTAAAGCCTTTCTTCAATGAGTAATATAAAAGGCCTTGCCGCCTGGGCAAATAAAAGTCCTGAATGCGAAACTGAATGGTTGAGTTAAAATCATGATAACGGCGCTACAGCGATGTTCAACATTGTTGGAACACTTCCTGATCTTTTGTGAGGTAGCTTGCTAGTAGAACAACAGGCACACCCACATGCACAAGCAACAGTCCAGGCAGTTTCCAAGATTGGCAAGGGCTCATAATTAGACTAACAGTCGCCACAGAGGAAGTGTTACTATTCCCCCATAAGAGGCCGCTAGTGCAGGAGCGAACGGAATACAAAGGGCGTTCCCAACCAGCTCGTCGTTCCAAAGACGTTAAGAAGTGCTCATTTGGTAACTCCTTCGTTTCATTAGTAGAAAATTTGCATGTTTTCCATAAATGAAACAGCAGCACTATTACGCATAGGAGTGAATATATTGACACACCCCTGATTAAAGATGTGCATAGGAAGGTCTCTCGGATTGCTTGCCCATGTAGCACATTGATAAAAAGAAAGAGGTCAGGACATATTGTGTGCCTTTGTTACAACTGACATGCGCTCAGTAACTTATAACCCCCCCGCCCCCCGTTAGGATTTCCCGAATGTACACGTAAGAACTGATCACTGACTATAGTAATTTTTTTTCTTCTTCATTTTCTTCAGCACTGATCGGCCGCTCGGTTTCGGCGTTTGCTACAGATATGGTCAGCATGTAACGTAAAAGGGCAGTTGCTTTACTAGTGCGTCTTGTTCACTCCTCCTTGCCTGTCTTAGGTTAACTAGGAGGTATATAAGGAGCCAGTCATCGGTGTCTTGGTCACAAACTTCTCTAGTCACAGTGAAGCAGAGACGGTGAACAGGGTAACATCATGATAGCAATCGTGAGTATCTACGGAACTTAGAGAAAAGCTGTATCTGTGTTTTGATGCATCGGGATTCTTCTTCGGCATGGTCACCCGCGCACTATTCCATACTGAACCACTGCTGTATTTGAAGCAACAAGTGATAAGCCTGACACTTGCATAGTGTGTCTAAACTACCTGTGGAGACCTTGTACTTGACAGTACCCTTTTATCCCTAAAGAAGCACGTGGGTTCATTTTAGAACAGTATATGACTCTTTTGGATATACGAATGGGCAGAAATAGGTGTCACCAAAACTACCAAAAGTTTTTTTTGTGATAAAACTAACCTAAACGTGCATTTATGCATGAGGCATGCTAGCTCTTGGGCCCAGGTGCTCAACTGACAGAATTTGACGCGCATCTTCACAGTACAACGTGTTTCTGAAGGAAATGGTGTTTATTTAAAGAATCGTTGTCTGAGTCAAGACTCTTTCATGCGCCTACTTGTACACTTCACGTAATCTTGATCTGGCAACTCGTAGACAACCGCAATATTCGGTTTCTCTTATCATCCCCTTTTATGCAGTTATTTGGGGCGTATAGCTCAAGCACTACAAAGCATCACATTCGACTTGTATTTTGCATTTTCCTTAGATTCTATTTGGCACCATACTTGAGAAAGAGTAAGAAGAAAACAATGAGAAACCGTACAGATGGGCCATGTCCCACATGTCTACCTTTAGTGAACTTCGCTAACCGGTTATGTTCCCTTGTTCAGTTCTCGCTTTTTAACATGTCTTTCCATTTCTTCTCAACTTTTCCACAGCTCGCCACTGCCCTCTTCATCTTGATTTCGGGTACAGCTTATGGCTATCCCAACTTAGGGTTCAATCCTGGTGCCAAGTTTGGCAGTGGCAGTTTCGGCATCGGTGGGCCCGGTTTCAACTTCGATGGTGGCAGCCTTGGCAACGGGGCGGCTGCTTTCAAGCCCGGTGCCGGGTTTGGCGGTGGCAACTTCGGTGGATCCGGTTTCAAGGCAGTTGGCGCTGGCAATGGGCTCAGTGGTGGCTTCGGAAATTCTGGCTTTAACGCAGGTGGCCGCTTCGGCTACGGTAGCTTCGGCTATGGAGGAGCGGGTTTCGAGTTCGGCGCTGGCAACCTCGGCAACGGGGCAGCTGGTTTCAAGGCCGGCGCTGGGAATGGTGGTAGTAGTTTCGGCTTTGGAGGACCTGCTGTGAACTTCGGTACTGGCAACGGTTTCGGCAGTATCGGCTTTGGAGGACAGAGTCTCAAGGCAGCCGGTGCCGGCCTTGGACTTGGTGCAGGCTTCGCAGGATTTAAGTCAGGTTCTGGCAACGCCTTCAGCAGCTTCGGCAGCGGGGGACCTGCTTTCAACCCTGGTTTTGGCTTCCGGGCTGGATATGCCCAAGGATTCAGCGCTGGTATTCAAAAACTCGGCTTAAATAACGGTTCCGGTGCCTACTGGTGAGTTCAGTTTCTCTATCACTATGATATAATAAAGTATTTTTTCAAGACACTCGTGGATTACACGTTGTTTGCTTATCGAATTACACTGTGTATATCTTATATACGCTCTGTCGTAGAACATCATCGATTATTTCAAAATGTCGTGTTCTTTTGTTTGCCTGATTTCTTTCAAATATAGGTAAGCAAGCGTGTCGACTCTTTAGAAAACGGGACAGCCTGCCTTTTAAAATATTTAAAAGGGCACACTTGAGTTTATTGCAGATATTATTACGAAGTCTAAAGTGAGAATTTATTTATCCAACAGTCACTTGCAGAAAAAAGAGCTCATTAGGTTTTTTATTCTTATGTTTATATTTACTGTAGTCACAGTGCGCAGGGTCACGTTCAGTGCATTTTGAGGAAAACGAAAATAGCGACACCTAGGCATATTAGCTATGCTTTTGAATGCCTGGCTACCTTGCAGTTATTTCTTGAGTATGCAGCGTAGGAAATTGTTTCAGCCTGGATGAAGTTCATATGTGCAGCGTTGAAAGTAAAAAACGTCACTTACATATCTTTCTCAGAAATCGAAGACAACCTCACATATCTCTCGCATTGGCTGTTGAGAGGTATATAGCTTTTTATATTTTTATTGAAATGATGAAATGATAGGTTGGTGCCATTATGGTGCCATCGGCTATTCTTTCTCCCTTAGCAAACAAATATATTGTAATATAATAATAAGGGCACCTAAAATTCATAAATATTACCAATCTAGTATCACATAACATACCCCTAACGCATATATTCAGGGCATCACGTCACTTGACGTGATAATTTACTTTTTAACCAATCGCACAAACATGGCCAGTAGAACAATTTAAGGCGACAAATAACAATGCCAGCTTTGAAGGGGTTATTAACCACGGAATCAATTACTTCAAATGTGGTTTTGGACACAATGAATAACGAGTATACATAACAAAAAGAATTTTCCCTGTCTTGGTGTCCACGTAGAAAACGATTTGTTGCAGTGTAGTTATACGTTGATGGGTGATACAAAATATTAAGCAATAATTTGTTAATCCCAGTTTACGTATTTTACACTCATAATCATGCTAAACCTGTACCCTCGCTTAATCATCTCTTTTGTTTGTTTCAGAACAAGCACGGCTCCTTATGGTGCTCTTGAACATCAAAGGATGGTCAGCGATTTCAACGCTCTTTCATCAAGCTAGTGTTCGGAGAAAGGAGGCGTTTTTAATTTCGTTTTGTGCTAGTCATCAGGAAGCTTTTACGTGAGACAATCAACGCTTTAGAAGACAATATTTTCCAGAGGTGGCGGATAATTGCGAGCTTTATGGGACAAGATCCTTTTCAGAACTTAGCTCTATATCCCGTGGAGAGTGAGTCAATAAAATGAATCTGCTTTGCAATGTTGTCTCTTAACTCAATGAAGGCGCACTTCTGGCGATCGTGCGTAAATACGCATGCAATTTTGAAGCCAGGCAGATTCAGTGGGCTGCTTTTGAGGCGGCTATAACTTTTGGAAAACCACGCCGGAAGCCACAGAAATTTTGGGAACGAACCAAGCGAATGTCAAATTTAATAAATGGATTTTAGATATTTACATCTGTGGTTCACGCTGCTTTAGGTTTTTATTGATTACTCTAAAAATATCGCATGACATCTAATATTTCAAAACACTTGCAACCGTTATTATTTGCACGATTCACTCGGACACGTCACGGAATTATGCAACTCTCTCAAGATCCGCTTTCTCAGACGGAAGAACTATGCGCGTGACTTACTGCGTTTTCAGAGTATGCGCACTACACTTTCTGTGTAAGCCTTTCACACGACGGAGAAACAAGCGTAGGCATCAGAGCACCAGCTTTAATTATGTTTTCCGGCTACAGATCCTTACGAAACGTGAAATGTTACCATAAGCATCAGCACGAGTGACGCAAGCATCGTCATGGGAATGCGTCAGCCCATCACGTCATCATGACCTAACAAGCCACCAGAATTTCGGACATTCTCTTAACGCCACCCTTTGACGTCACATGATGACGTCATCACATGACGTTGTCGCGGAAGGCCAAGGTGGGTCGGTCCCGCATGCACAGAAGGTCCAGGTGAGGTACACAAATTTTCCGATGCTTTGCTGCGCTTTTTGCGGACAACTGGCCTCAGAGACAGACTTTAGTGTCTTATACTCATTGATGTTGCCTTTCCTCTATCGCAATTTTTTTTTTTGTAATTTCTCCCTCTCTTCGCAACATTTCTTTTTAACATCTTTCATTCCCCTCACCCCTTTCCCCAGCATAGGGTAGCCAGCCGGTCTAAGAACTGGCTAACCTCCCTGTCTTTCCGCTTAAACTTTCCTCCTCCTCCTCCTCCTCCTCCGATGCCTCCAATCCTGGAGGCAGAGCGAAACCAGTTTGAATACAGGGAGTGTTCGGGTGCGAATGAACTGAATAAAAAAGTTCCTCCCATTGCGCTCAGTTGCCCAAGGCGAGGGCACGGCACAATTGACGGGCACTCGGCTTGTCTAGGCTTTACTAGGCACACACTCATGCATATACCAATGCACGAAGTGCTCACGTGATCACGTATTAATTCACAAGTATTGTCATGGTACCAGGTGTATTCGATTTGATGCCGAAAAAGGTTGTGATGCTGCCGCCTCACAACGTACAGCCGCTGTCACAGGATTTTCTGGCTTTCATCTTTGGAGTAGCTGATAGGCTGTGACTTAATCCGTGAATAAGACGCCAGAAAACAATCCAACCAACTCGAATTTAACTGTAAAGCACACGTTTGCTGAAAAGCATTGTTTAGTTTTGATCTGCCGTACTATTCTTATACTTAACGAAGCTCTGCTGTACGGTCCGCAGCCTCTACTGCAGCAACAGCTTCGCCTGTCAGCTTCCTTTCTGTGTCGAAGCTTTGTCTCTTTGAGATTGCCCATCGTTGAAACTATAATGCTCCCACGAACACAAAAGGCATCACTGGTTAGCGAACTCCTTTTATTAGAGTTCACCACTCGACACACAGTCAGATGTTCTGAAAAGTCTTTCCGTAATGGTATCGTATCAGTGTATCCTCAAATAAAATAACACCTCTTGAGAAAATATGTCAAGATAACATAAGCATAAAAAGGGTGACCCACACATATAAACTTAAACGAAAGTTCTATACATCATCACTTCACTGTCAAACATTGTTTGGTAATAACTCATTAAGGTGACAGAGCATTCCAAGCCGTCCTTCATCATTTATACGGGCTTAAAACTAACTTGAGTGGTTGGCTATACCCATATAAATGATGAACTCCAAACAAATAGCCCTGCAACGTGCGATTGCGAAAGGCGTCCTACTTATTCAGCAAAAAAAAAAAAAACCGCAGTTAATAAGTAGCGTTACAACCCAAACAATAAGCGCGCAGTAGTACGAAGGTGTGAAATGTGGGATTTCAAGACCACTTCGAATACTTATGTAACAAGCTGCATAGTGTAGTATTTCCTGTGCTGCCTCAGGCGTTTAAACTGGTATATCAAGTGTATACTCGCCTGCCACTGTGTACCTATGGAGGCTACAAATGAGGGCACGCTTGTTACTACCAGGTCCCGCAAGGCTTTTCAGTAATTTCATTCGTCTCTTTTTTTTTTTCTTTTTAACATCTCTTTTTAACATTTCTTTTTAACAACTATCATTCCCCTCACCCCTTTCCCCAGCACAAGGTAGCCAGCCGGTCTAAGAACTGGCTAACCTCCCTGTCTTTCCGCTTAAACTTTCTTCCTCTCCTCCTCTTCTCCTCATTCGTCTCTCATCGATAACAATCCAGACACTGATTTCAGAGATATCAGAAGCAAATAGAACATATGTGTTAGAAGCTTCACTCGAGGTATTTATATTCATCATTCACCTCAGTTAGTGTTCATGTCTATAAAAAATTAAGTACCAGGATTAATGGAGATTGTTCTTAATTTCTAATGTGTGTGTTTTAAAAAATTTGCGTAAAGAGATTTATTACAGGAAGCTTCCACAATTCTGACTCTGCAACTCACGACGCCTTGTGGCTTTGCGAACATGTACCTATAGTGCATAATGGAAGGCGGTTCAATATATTCTAAGCATAAGTCATTGCTTCGATAATACGGCGGCTTATTATTATGTAGAAATCAGCATCAAGTCATCGAGTAAGTAGTATACACTGCATTTACTGGTCAAGCTAAATACAAAGTAATGAAATGCTTAAGTTTTATAGGTGGCATATGAAAAAAAAAAGAAAGCTAATAGCAGCGGTAACAAAAATACCGACGCGTACTTTTGACTAGCGTGTAGTTTTCTCCTTTTTTTCTGAATTTTCAAAGTCAAGCATTGAGTAACAGCCAGCTGAAAGTGTTTCAGCAATCTAGAAAACTTCGGATCTTTCTTGGAGAATTATTTGCGGTCTATATTTCGGAGGTTCCTATATATACAGCACGGTGACGCAGTCATATAGCATATAGGAGTCTTATACCTGCGTACTGTCTGTCTTTATATAGGTGAAACAGGTTACGTAATGATGAAAGAACGCTCCTTGGAATAGATATACTCATACTCGAATAAGAAGCATACTCGGCACGGCAGACAATATGTGGCCTCAATAAAATATACATAGTTGCATCTTGTGACGGCATCTCCAAAAACATCTTTCATACCTATCGTAATTTCTTTAAAGCAGGTACTCACTTCATTACTGGAATCAACTTTATTGTTTCCCGACGAACACTCTCCCATTAAAATGGTCGTACAAAGCGCTATCCCAGAAACTATAATCGTGTTACACCAAACAGACATTTGCAGCGTAACAACTAAGTCCTCGGTATAAAAAACATGCATAATCTGTAATTTTTTTTTGCACCAAGATAAGCAGTACGAAGGGTTACCTTACTCTTTAGCGGTTAGTCCGCAATTCACACCATTATTGTCGAAACCATTCTCGTAGCCTTGGCCATATTCTGTGCCATAGCTAGTGTTCGACTTGAAGCCTCCTCTTTCACAGATTAAGCTGCCAGCACTGTAACCTTGGTGGCATCCAGAGCTCAAGCAAGCAGCGGACTTGAAACCAGACCCTCCAAAGCCAGCACTGGGCAGCACCACAATTCAAGCCAGCTCCTACAATACCAACGTCAGTCCAATACCCTGCAATACTAGTTCCTCTGAAAGTAGCAGTGGTTCCATAGTGAGCGCCAGACACGGAACCAGTACTCCGAACCCATAGCCAGCCCCACACTTGAATCCCCCGACAGGTTCATTGCCAGCACCAGACTTCAAACCAGCTGCTCCACAGCTGAAACCACTAGCACTGTAGTTCTGGTTAAAGAACCCCACCTAGGGTTCTTTACCGTGCACCTAAATCTGGGCACACCCGTGTCCAATGTTGCCACTGCGGAAGCCTGACCCAGCCTTGAAACGTGCTGGTCCGTAGCTGAAAGTTCCACCACCAGACTTGAAACCTGGTAGCCCGTTGCCAAGATTGCCAGCACGGAAGTCCCAACTAACATTGAAACCAGCTGGTCTGTAGCTGATTTGAAGGTCAGTTCAGGAGTATTATAAGCAAACACGTATTTCGTGAGACAAAATATCTTGGTCTGACAAACTAGCAGAAATATTTGTTACGCAATAATCAAATGATGTGAAATTCGGGATCATACTAGTGTACCACAAAGGGGATATTATTATATTTACAGGTATTCATATTTCTGTGATTTACCAATCACCGTTGATAAATTGAGAACTATTGGACCATGGTAGTTCGTACAGTGTCGCTATAGGAGTTCTCATTCAAACAAGAGAGACCATTATTTTTATTATTAATTAGTCATCAAGCCTGGCGGGACAGTTGCAACCTACAGGGATTGTTTATGTGGTTCCTATTTGACCACACTTTCACTTTGCTTTTTAGGTGAACTTCGACTGGCTTTGTCTACTACCAATGTTTTTGCGATCAGTTAATAAACATTGAATCCCCATCATTATGTAAGGAAACAATAGGTGGTTTGGCTAGGTTGGTTAATAAGGTTCAACAGTCCCAAAATGATAGCTTACAGCGCATTCTGAGACATGGACGAAGCAGGGATCACATGCACTTGTCCTTCATGTGTCCCTTCTTTGCACGTGTCAAAGAGTGCACTGCAAACTATTGTGGGTCTTCACCAACTAGCCTGGTCACCAGCTTGTTAACGTTCCAAAGCGGCTCCGCATAGGTGAGAAAGTATTGTGTATGATTTCGACCACCTGAGTACTTTTACCATGAAATGACACCATGTACTAGCTAGTCCTTTAGCGTTTTACCTCCGCTGGGATCAAACCCATGGCTTTGGTGTGAACAGTCCTGCACCGTAACTACTCAGTCACTGTGGCCCCTGAGGGTGAATATGGTCAGCGCAGAACATATTTGTTAAAGAGTTTAATAATGATCAAACTAAAGTATCACACATAATTCTCAGTGTTTGCAGCATTATAACACCTGATCCAAAAGCTATACGAGGCTTATTTTCGATATCAAAGAAGTTATCGAGTTTAACCGCTTTCATAATTCGAACTTGTGCAGCTAACTTAAACCGATCTAACACTTCTTTGTGCGTTTAATATGAAAGTGATAACTGTCATAAAGATGTGCTCATACAATGAAAAGCTGAGACAATTTGTCGAAGTGTTGTCTCTTTTATGTAAGAAGAATCGGTTGAACGTGTAAATATATGAACTCCTCTGTCATTGAATATACAAACAGGAGAATAAACGACAAAGTTAGCTTTTGCTTGCTAGCGTGCTTACTTGAGAACATTCACAGCAATGTGGTTAAGTTATTACGTATAACACCTCACAACAATCTTTAAAAAATATATGATGATCCTAATGTCCTCTAAAGCAAGCCTTCATAGCTCCCTAGGTTTCGGCAGTTTTGTGTATCAACATTTCAAAACCTATTTGAAGCCGTTGTCATTGACGCGTAGCATCGAAGAACAAGTTTCATCGCCATGATATGATAATTATAGCAATAAATCGCAATATACCAGAGTTGGTATTTGATTCTTTCAAATAAGATGAATCACTTATATATACAGAATGCTTGAGAAATTTTTTATTTCATTAATCTCGTACAAATATTAGCAGTGTGGAATCTACATTCACTAGTAGGGCCCGTAGCCGAAACTGGCGCCGAGTTTTCCAAAGCCAGTGCCGAAGCTCTGGCCAAATCCGACCCCGAAGCCAGAACTGGGCTTGATGGCTGGTCCTCCGAAGCCGAAGCCACTGTATCCAGAGCCGAAATTGAAGCCGGGTCCTCCGTAGCCAAAGTTGCCGAAACCTGAGGCAGCACCGAAGCCGAAGTTGCGAGCAGCTAAACTGAAGGCAGGTCCTCCGAATCCGAAACTACCGGGCTTGAAGCCTAGATTCGGGTAGCCGTAGCCAGTAGCCAAGACCAAAGCGAGAAGAGCGGCGAAGTGCTGTGGAAGAGTGGGTAGAAGGTTTATAGAAGTATAGCCACATGGAGCGCAGCTATGAGTACGTACTCTTGCCACTTCCAGTGTAATTATTCTCGGATATCGATGCCTTGTGAATATGGGGAGTCATTAAGAATACGAACTGCATTCTATGCAATCCTAAGGTAATCCTCTCAACATCCTGGTGAAATATGGAGGGGTAAAACTAAAACTCAAAGGGAGTAGTTTTTAGGATACCGACATATTTTGATAACACCTGAATGTCGGCAATGGATAACTGCGCAAATAAGGCTGATAACAAAAATTGATCAGGGCAAACAAACGAGACACAGAAAGACCAGGACAAAAGGAGTTATTGTTTCTCTTGTGCTCTTTAGGTGCCTTGTTTCTTTGCGCCACAATGTATTCATAATAAATTGAATTGAAATAAAATTGAAAGAGTTGAAAATTATGTCCACTTTCACCACAAGGCCGAAGCAATAAATTATGTGGCAAGAAAGTGGATTCTCATCCGGAGAACGGCAAGCAGCCGGACACTTGCAGGGCGCTGCTGAAGCACAAAGGAGGACGCTCGAAAAGAACGCGCTCCTATACACAGGACAAGCGCGAACTGTCACGGTTGTTTCGTCTTTGTGTTTGAGCAGCGCACTACAAGTGTCGACTATGGAGAGCCTGATGCTTTCGGATATTTCCTTTTTTTTTTTAACTGCGGTTTGGCGAGTGACACCTCTGCGTCTGACGCAGGGTGCGGCCGGCGTTCCCTCTTTTATTTTTTTCACATGACGAACGGGTACAGAAGTGGCCCACTTTTAGATGCGGAAGCATCTTATACTCGCGCCTTGTAGTGCGCCGTCCGCGCCGTCCGCGCCGTCCGCACCGCTTCTCGAACATTCGACAGCTGACGCGCGCGCATGCGCCGTCGCGCCGTCGCCCACTCTTCCACCATCTGTGCATCCCTTCCTCCTCTACACACCGCGCGTGCTTCACTCCTCCACCATCTGTGCACCCTTCCTCCTCTACACACCGCGTTCGACATCTACAATTCTCCTGATTCTCCAGTGGACGCGCATGTGGCGTCGCGCTTCGAGAACATTCAACAGCTGACAGTGCATGCGCCGTCGAGCTGTATATATACTCAAGGTCGGCGCTCGATCGCTCAGTTGCCGCTCGTCGGTTGGTTTGCACGGCGATGTCCAAGGTCGCGGTGAAATGAATTCCAACGAATCCACAAACACAATGATCGACGTCCCTTCGACCAGCGCCGCCCTTTCGCATACGTGTGTACGTGTTCACTCATTTAACACCTCCTCCTACAACCACGTTAACCAATTTAGCCATCGACCCAAGTAAGTCGCAATTTAACACCCCATTTCACAACCACGTTAACCAATTTAGCCATCGACCCAAGTAAGTCGCCTTTTAACACCCCGTTAACCAATTATATGCTCCGCATCCTCCTCAGTGTTCCGCCGAGGGAAGGTGCGGGCAATTTTTTTCGTGCGCGTCCCAAGATAGGTTTACTATGGAAAAAAAATGTGCGACCACTGTGTAATTGGGAACAAGCTCACATTCCTTACGTGCTCAGCGTACCACCTGCGGTAAATATCCTGTATAAATAACTCACCGGCATTATAGCGGTGCAAAAATGGCGCATGCTGGAGTTCGTTCGAATCTACCACCGGATGTTTCGCAATGTTTTTACTTCCGGTTTATCTTTTGAGTACCTTTTATGCATATATATTTATGCAAATGCCAGACGTGACGGCGACAACAAAAAATTTGACGACAGTGTCCATTTACTTCATATCGCAATAAAAAATGAGTTGCCAGGCTACTGATTTCGTCTAAAAGCTTGATCAGCTCAAATTAAAAACAATTCGCATATAATGGTCTTGCGAGAGATTCAATAAATTGTTCATGAAAAAACAACTCCATAGCCCCTTTAGACGTACGCTTGTCCATGTTAAAAAGTAACTCACGAATTTCTGAGGTTGGAGAATGTCCCCATATCTGGCTGCAAGAAGTACTGTACGCACGCAATGCAACCTACAAAAGCTCGCTTCGTTAATTGCAGCAACGGCACTCCAACAAACCACGAGCGCCATAAAGAACTATTCGCATGGATATATCACAACCGAAATGCACCTTTTCTCATAAGGCGTTGCATACTCACGATTGCCTTCATGGTGTTTCTCCGGTAACCATCTTTGCGTCAACGATCTCCTTGACCAGGGGATTTGCGATCAACTGACGATTGTGTGGGTCCTTATATATCTGAAAGCCAGCCCGGGGTTTGCAAGGAGGATTGAACTAATTTTAGAAGTGACGCAATCACCCATTTCTGTTCACAGACCTGCGACGCCTATAGCGAACGCCTTTGCCATGTTAGCGCTGCTGCGCAGAAAAGTAGATTATCAGTTGCTGAACATGTGACAACTGCAACACGTTAACATAACCCTACGGTAACGTTTCTTTTTTTTCTTTAAGTTAGACCCTGCATTCGTAAAATAATCCGTAGCACGTCCCTGTGCAGTTTTCGAAGGTCGTGGCAAAATACCTATTCTCTTGAGCCAGATCATTCTTGTTACCTTATCTCCTATATGAAAAGACCTTATGAATGTAATAAACGAGACTTCAAATTTGCATTCCTTAACGCAGCGGCGAGGACCAGATTGGGGCGACACCCTTTATTTTATATCGTCGCCTCCCACTCTAACGGGATCTCGCGGGAGAGAGATACAAGCGCATTCGAATCATGCGTCCACCAGAGTTGTCAGTCTTTAGCTGATCGCAAGCCGAGTTCCGATAGGACCGATCGTTGTGGAGCTGTTCGTGCTTGTTCATTCGCCAGTGCTGCTCTCAAGTTCACTAGTGAAGGATTGAGAGTATTGTGCCAAAGTTTAATCATGGTTCATTTAATGTAGGCGAGCCCAAATTCGCCTTAGAGCTGATAAAATATCACTACACAGAGGAAGTCAATCGCTGTTCCTCTTTAAGCATTGCTTCGATGAGGAATATTAAAGACCTTGGCGTCTGTGCATATACAAGTCCTGAATCCGAAACTGCAATGGTGGAGTTAAAATCATAATAACGGTGCTACGTCGAAGATCAACATTGTTAGAACACTTCCTAATAATTTGTTAGCGAGTTTGCCAGGAGAACAACAGGTCCGCACCCATGCACAAGCAACAGCCCAGGCAGTTTCCTGGATTTGCAAGCGCTCACAACTAGACTATTGCAGTGACCAGATAAGAAGCGCCACTATTCTCCTATGAGATCCCACTGTACAGGAACGAACGAAACAAAAAGGGCGTTCCCAACTAACTCTTCGTTGCAAAGACGTTAAGAAGTGCACCTTTGGTGACTCCTTCGCTTCATTAGTAGAAAATTTGCATGCTTTCAATAAATGAAGCAAGAGCACTCTTACACATACGAGTGCACAATTTGACACACCCCTGAATAAAGATATGCATAGGAAGGTCTCGTGGATTTCTTTCCACTGTGGAACGTTAATAAGAAGAAAGTGGACGGGACAATTGTGTCACTTTGTTACAATTTACATGCGCTCTGTAACTGATAAACTCCTTCCCCACGTAAGGAATTCCCGAATGTACACGTAAGAACTGATCACTGACTATAGTAATTTTTTTTCCTTCATTTTCTTCAGCACTGATCGGCCGCTCGGTTTCGGCGTTAGCTACAGATATGGTCAGCATGTAACGTAAAGGGGCAGTTGCTTTACTAGTGCGTCTTGTTCACTCCTCCTTGCCTGCCTTAGGTTGACTAGCAGGTATATAAGGAGCCAGTCATCAGTGTCTTGGTCACAAACTTCTCTAGTCACAGTGAAGCACAGACGGTGAACGGGGTAACATCATGAAAGCAATCGTGAGTATCTACGGAACTTGGAGAAAAGCTGTATGTGTGTTTTCATGCAACAGGATTTTTCTTCGGGATGGCCACCCGCGCACTGTTCTGTACTGAACCACTGCTGTATTTGAAGCAACCAGTGATAAGCCTGCCACTTGCATTGCGTTTCTAAACTACTTGTGGAGAAAATGTACTTGGACAGTACCCTTTTATCCCTTAAGAAGCATGTGGGTTCATTTTAGACCAGTATATGACCACTTTAGATCGTCGAATGCGCAGGAATAGGTGTTACCAAGCTGCTAAATGTTTTCTTTTTGTGATAAAACTAACCTATGAGTGCATTTATGCATGAGGTGTTCAAGCTCGTGAGCCCAGGTGCTCAAGCGAAAAAATAGAATTTGTATCTTCCCAGCAGAACATGTTTCTTTTTAAGAAATGATGTACATTCAAATAATCTGCTTCTATCAAGACTAATTCAATAGACTGCGTGTTCTCTACACGTAGGCTTGATCTAGTGTCTGGTAGACAACTACCTTATTCGGTTTCACTTCTCATCCCGTTTTTGCCCTGTTATTTGGGCCGTATAGCTCAAACACTACAAAGCATCACATTGCACTTCTATTTTGTATTTCTCCTTAGATACTATTTGGCACAAGATCAAAAATAAAACAATGAGAACCCGTACACATGGGCCATGTCCCACATGTCTACCTTTAGTGAACTTTGCTAACCGGTTACGTTCTTTGGTTCAGTTCGCGTTCTTGAACTCGTCTTTCCATTTCTTCTCAACTTTACCACAGCTCGCCACTGCCCTCTTCGCCTTGATTTCGGGTACAGCTTATGGCTATCCCAACTTAGGGTTCAATCCTGGTGCCAAGTTTGGCAGTGGCAGTTTCGGCATCGGTGGACCCGGTTTCAACTTTGGTGGTGGCGGCATCGGCAACGGAGCGGCTCCTTTCAAGGCCGGTGCCGGGTTCGGTGGAGGCAACTTCGGTGGACCCGGTGTCAAGGCCGTTGGCACTGGCAATGGGCTCGGTGGTGGCTTCGGAAATTCTGGCTTTAACGCAGGTGGCCACTTCGGCTACGGTAGCTTCGGCTATGGAGGAGCGGGTTTCGAGTTCGGCGCTGGCAACCTCGGCAACGGGGCAGCTGGTTTCAAGGCCGGCGCTGGCAACGGTGGTGGTAGCTTCGGCTTTCGAGGACCTGGTGTGAACTTCGGTACTGGCAATGGTTTCGGCAGTGTCGGCTTTGGAGGACAGAGTCTCCAGGCAGCCGGTGCCGGCCTTGGACTTGGTGCAGGCTTCGGAGGATTGAAGCCAGGTTTTGGCAACGGGTTCAGCAGCTTCGGCAGCGGGGGACCTGCTTTCAACCCTGGTTTTGGCTTCCGGGCTGGATATGCCCAAGGATTCAGCGCTGGTATTCAAAAACTCGGCTCCAATAACGGTTTCGGTGCCTACTGGTGAGTTGAGCTTCTCTATCACTATGAAATATTAAATTACTTTTTAAGATACTCGTGGATTACACGTTGTTTGCTTATCGGATCACACTGGATATATTTTCTATACGCTCTGTTGTAGGGCATCATCGATTATTTTAAAATGACGTTTTCGCTTGGTTGCCTAATTTGTTTCAAATATAGGTAAGCAAGCGCGTCGACTCCTCAGGAAACTTTACAACCTGCCTTATAAAATATTTAGAAGGGCATACTTGATTTTATTTCAGATAATATTACGAGGTCTAAAGTGAGAATTTATTTATCTGTCAGTCAGTTGCAGAAACAAGAGTTCATTATGTTTCGTATTCTTATATTTATATTTACTTTAGTCACAGTGCGCAGGTGCATGTTCAATGCATTTTTGAGGAACACGAAAATAGCGACACCTAGGCATATTACCTCTGCTTTAGAATGTCTTGCTACCTTGAAGTTATTTCTTGAGCATGCAGCGTATAAAATTGTATTAGCCTGGAGAGAAAGAGAGAGAATGAATGTAGGAAAGGTAGGGAGGTTAACTAGACTATGCGTCCAGTTTGCTACCCTACACATGGGGAGGGGGAGAGGGGAGTAAAAGAGAGAAAGAGAAAGATAGACACATGTCACATCACACACACAGTGCCGAGTTTCACAGGCGGTCCCTCAATGAAGTTGCTGTCAAGTATCTCAGGAGGGCTCGTGTGGCTTTCTGTGCTCATGTGCTGCGCGACCAGGCTCCTAAGATCTTTGCTTCATTAAATGGCCGGTCATCGAGTCTATTCAAGGCACACTTGAGAGTCCGGCGATCTTCATCAAATTGGGCACAGTGGCACAAGAGATGTTCAATGGTGTCTATACAGTTGCAGCTTTCACACATGGATGAATCCGCCATGCCAATGCGATGGCTGAATCACTTCGTAAATGCTACCCCAGTCCACAGCCGGCACAGCATTGTAGCGTGGATTAAGTTCATTTGTGCCGCGTTGAAAGTAAAAGACATAACCTACATATTTTTCTTGGAAATCGAGCACAACCTCACATATATCTTACATTGGCTGTTCAGATGTGTGTAGCTTTTTTATATGTTTATTGAAGTGATGAAATATGAGAGGTTGGGTCCATTATGGTGACCCCGGCTACTTTTTCTAACTTAACAAAGGAATACATTGCAAGAATAATAGTAAGGGCACCTAAAAGTCATGAGTAATACCAATCTAGTGACAAATAATTTACCTCTAACACAAATATGCAGGGCGTCATGTCACTTGACGTGATAATTCACTTTCTAACCAATCGCACAAACATGGCTAGTAGAACGCGCTTTTCAAGGTGACAAAATAATGCCAACTTCGAAGGGCTTCTAAACCACTGTTCAAGGAATGAATTATTTCAAGTGCGGCTTGGGGCGAAACGAATAACGAGTATAGATGATGGAAAGAATCTTTGCTTCTCTCTGTGTCCACGTAGAAATTGATGTAGTCGCAGTTATGCGTTTATGGGCAATACTGAGTATTTAGCGATGATTTGTAAATCACATTTTACGAATTTTACCTGAATTACATGGCTCATATTTGTGCTAAAGTGGTACCTCCGCTTAATCATCTGTTTTGCTTGTTTCAGAAAAAGGACGGCTCTTTATGGTGCTCTTGAATATCGAAGGATGGTCAGCGATAACGACGCTCTTTCATCAAGCTGGTGTTCGGAGAAAAGAGACGTTTTTAATTCGTTTTGTGCAAGTCATCAGGAAGCTTTTACGTGAGAATATCAACGCTTTAAAAGACAATATTTTGTCCAGAGGTGGCGGATAAATGCCAGATTTATAGGATAATACCATTTTCCAAACTCAGCAATGTATCACGTGGGGCGTCAGTCAATAAAATGAATCTGCTATGCATAGTTGTCTCTTCACTCAAATAAGGCATACTTCTGGTGGTCATGTGTGAATACATATGCAGTCTGGAAGCCAGACAGATTTGTTGTGCTTCTTCTGAGGTGACTATAACGTTTGCAAAACTACGCCGGCACCCATGCAGAAGAAGCAAGCAAATGTTAAATTTACTAATTCAATTTTAGATATTTGCATACGTGGTTGCTCCTTTAGGTTTTCATTGATTACTCTAAAACATCGCACTACATCTGAATATTTCTAAATATTAGCGACTGTTAATAATTGCACGGTTCTCTCGAACACGCCACGAAATGATGCAACTTCCCCAAGGGCAACTTTCTCAGACGGACAAAATATGCGCAAACCTTACTGCGTTTTCACAGTATATGAACTCCATTTTCTTCGTAAGCTTTTCACATGATGGAGCGACAAACGTAGGCAACAAAGCGCAAGCTTTATTTATTTTCTTCGTGCTATAGCACCTTACCAAACTCGAAATGTTACAATCAGCATCAGCACGAGTGATGCAAATATCATGATGGGATGGCGTCAGTTCATCACGTCATCATGACGTAATAAGCAACCAGAATTTCGGACATTCTCGTAAGGCCATCCTTTGACGTCACATGACGATATCATCACTAACGTCGTCGCAGGAGGCAAAGGTGGGTCGGCCCCACAGTCACAGAAGATCCAGGTGATCTACACAAAATTTTCAGTGCCTCCACTCCTGGAGGCATAGCGGAATCACTTCGAATACAGGAATTTTTCGGGTGGAATGAAATGAATAAAACATTTGCTCCCGTAGCGCTCAGTTGCCCAAGGCGAGGGCACAGCTCTATTGACAGGAACTTGGCTGGTCTAGGTTTTACTAGGCAGACACTCATTCATATCCCTAAGCCAAATCACAAACGATATCCGGTGGATTTGATTGGAGGCTGAAAGGAGAATGAGCACGAAGACATCGTGATACGGCCGCCTCATAACGCACAGCCGCAGTCACTGGGTTTTCTGTCTTTCATCTTCAAAGTAGTGAATGGGCCATGACATTATCGGTGAAAATGACACCATGATAAAGGCTTGCGAGGATCTAACGAAGCGCAGAAGGCTGCCCAACGTTGTGACTCTAGCTTGTCTATGCGGCGTTGTATCTTCTTCTGAAGACGTCTAGCGATTCGTAAATCGTCGATTGCTTTCGTGCGTCGGTACCTTCGTTCCGCACGCCGTCGGAGAGCCCGAAGTCGTTCTAATTCCACATCAAATTCGGTTACTCTCGAAGAGCATGTGAGGGTGCACACTGTGTCTTGCACTGTGGACTTGATCACCTCTTCTAAGTCAAATGAGGTGTTCTCTTGACAGCGTTCTTCTATGAGAGATTCAAACTTGGTCCAGTCTACTCTTTGGATAGTTTCGCGTACCTTGCAAGGTGATAATCCTCTGATCTTGACATATGTGGGAATGTGGTCGCTCCCATGTGTTTCTATGTCCGGAAATCATCCGGCACATCTGACAAGACCTCGAGAAACAAAAGTCAAGTCAAGGCAACTGCTGTATCCAGGGCCACGTAAAAATGTTGGGCTGCCATCATTTAACAAGCACAGCTCGTTGTCTGAAGCAAACGTTATCAGACTTCTACCCTTTGCGCTGATCTTCGGGCTCCCCCATAGTGTATGGTGGGCGTTGAAGTCTCCGATGATTACCCATGGGCCAGGAGTGGATGATAGGATGTGTCCTAGTCTTCTGTGGTCAAATCTACTTGATGGCGACAGGTATGCACCGACAACAGTGACAGTAAGACCCCTTTTCTTCACTGTTAAGCATATATATTGGTTATCGTTGTCAGGTGGTACAGGCCGAATAATGTAGGTCAGGTCACGTCGAATAAACAGCAGGACCTTGCTGTTTCCACTATAACAAGCCGACATAAAGGATTCGTATCCGGAGAGTCTAATAGCGCTCGATAAATTTGGCTCGCAGATGACGATGATGGGAAACATATTAGTGAAAACGAACCGACGGAAATCTGCAATGCGTGATTTCAGTCCCCGTGCATTCCACTGAAAAATTGTTGCTTTTTTGACCTCTTCCCTGAAAGACAGTGGCTGGTGGGCCATTATCTACTCAAGAGCCGCCAGTACTGGACTCAGAGCGTCCAGTACTTGAAGTGCACTTTTGGCTGACGTAGTGCGCATGTTGTTTAACACAGTGCGAATGGCATTAATTATGGGTCGTAGAAGAGCAATCACTTGCTTATCCAAGTTCCGCTGCTCCTCTGTTGTCGCAGCTTGCTCTGATGAATGTGGCTTCTGATGCGGTTCTTCCACAAGTTGCGTGCATGTAAGTGGCGGCCAATCTTCAGTAGAGAGAGATCTACTTGTTTTCTGTTTTCCATCGTCTGCGTTCGCCGCGGTGTACCCTGCAGTGGGCGCCGTTCCCAGATGCGTTGGCTTACTTCTTGTAGTTGACTGCGTTCTTCGCGAAGATCTTCGACGGTGACGTCGTCGTCTTCGCCGGACTTTTTCCGCGGCCTCTTTGTGGGTAGAGCTGTCTCGCACCATTTGTCTAAGAATAGTAAACTCCTTCTTTATGCGTGGACAGTCTTTGGAAGATGCACTGTGGGCACCTTGACAATTAGGGCACTTTAGAATGGTTGCGCTGCATTTGTCCTCGGTATGTGGTTCTGAGCATCGGGGGCACACTTCGGAGTTCCTGCACGCTCCCTGCACATGGCCGATCTTCTGGCACTTATGACATCGCATAGGTTTTGGAATAAATGGTCGGACCTGGTGACGAAAGTGGCCAACCTTCACATGGAAGGGGAGACAGTCCCCTTTGAACGTAATTCTCACACAATGTGAGTTACCAAGGCGACTGACATTCACAATGACGTTATCGTCGTTTGCCGGTTTTATTAGCACTGAAAGATCCGATTCTGGAATTTCAGTGGCGATGTCATAAATTACTCCTGTTGACGTGGTGCTATCAGCTGGTATTATAGACTTGACATTGATGTTACCCAGTTGCGTTACTCTCTGAAGCGCGTTTAGCGCACGTGGGTTCAGCACATCGATTGCCAAGATGTTCTTTCTTGTGTTTAGACGTATTTCTTTGATCTGATTTGGCGTAATATTCTCGAGATACACAGAGAGCGCTTGCCTGTTCAGCCCGCGTAGACTGTCTGTAGCCTTCAGTGGCACAAACAGGATAGAGTGAGGCCATCGCTGAGGGGCAGTTTTCACGGTAGTCGTGCTTGATGCCGAAGATGCATTGACGATCCGTCGTTTAGCCTTGCGGTACAGGACGGGTTGGAAGCCGTCGTCCGAGGACTCGTCGCTTGATGCGGAGTATAGCTCAGTGTCCTCACTCTCACTGGACGCGTTTCCTCGCTTCCTCGAAGCAGTCCCAGCGGTCGAACCGGACTCGGACGGTGCCCCGTGAGGTTGAACATCCATCACCACGATATATGGGGCGATAGACCCCACAACTGCGGCGAAAAAACCAGAAAAGCACAAAGACGAGCAAGATGTGTTCCGTAAACGAATCACTTCGTCTTCTTCTTCCTTGTGGAGGACAATAAGAGGGCTCCGGACATCTCCCATTCAGCGGTCTCCATTCAAGGCTCTAGCCCTCTCTCAACAGAGATCGGAGGTCGACGTGGCAGAAGAGTTCTGTGCCAACTTATCTGGTCAACTCGCAGATCCCAACATCTCCACGCTCTCACGTGGTGGCACGACATCACACGATCACCCCATGGACCAATTTTTTTCTATTCGTGAGCTTCAAGCAGCACTGGCTTTGTGTAGACGGACATCAGCACCCGGGCCTGATGGAATATCATACAGAGCACTGTGTCACCTTGGTGAGTGTGCGAGGAGTGCCCTCCTCGGGATATACAACGACTCGTGGCGAGAGGGCACCCTCCCAGTTAACTGGAAGACCAGCCGTTTGGTTCCATTACTGAAGCCTGGCAAGTCACCATTGGTGCTCACATCATACCGCCCGATTGCACTGGCTAGTTGCTTGGGCAAAGTGATGGAGAGGATGGTACTTGGACGGCTAGAATGGTTCCTGGAGCATCACAACATCTACCCGGACGCTATGACGGGATTTCGCCGTGGCCGGTCATCAATTGATAGCGTCATAGACCTGGTCACCTACGTGCAGCACGAAAAAGGCCGTAAGCGTCTCTGCGCTTCTTTATTTCTTGATGTTAAAGGGGCGTACGATAACGTCACACATGAAGCTGTCCTCACCGCTCTCAAGGAGGTAGGAGTGGGTGGTCGGATGTTTCAGTGGATACGCAGCTATCTCTCTGAGCGATCCTTTTTCGTGAGAACCGAGGATGGTGACACTTCGCTACACTACAGCCACCGTGGTGTTCCCCAGGGTGGCATACTTAGCCCTGTACTATTCAACCTGACGCTAATAGCTCTAAATGAGCATCTGCCAAGTACTGTCAGATTGTCAATGTACGCGGACGACATCTGCGTTTGGACGTCTGCAGTAACACGTCTACAGCTGCGAGCGCGAATTCAGAGAGCTGCCACTCAAGTTGCTATTTACCTCCGTCAACGAGGTCTGGAAATTTCCTCTGAGAAATGTGCACTAGTGGCATTTACGCGCAAACCAATGCATAACTACAGCGTTCTGATAAACAACGAAAGAATACGTCACCTCAGATTATACAAGTTCCTAGGTGTTTTAATTGACAGAGACCTCTCATGGAGCTCACATGTATCATACATGAAAAGGCGATTGACAGGCATCTGTCATTTGTTCAAGTTCTTCGCTGGAAAGAACTGGGGAATGTCCACAACTGCTATGTTGCGACTATACAGGTTTCTTTTCCTTGGATTCCTACGGTACAGCCTACCTGTGTTAACCAACGCAAGTAAAACAAGCATACGATTGCTTCAAAGTGTCCAGGCTCAAGCACTCCGGATATGTTTAGGCTTGCCCCAAAGTGCATCAACAGCGGCGACTATCGCCATCACAAGGGACAACCTCATCAAGACCCACATTAATGTGGAAGTGCTGAGGACACATATACGACACCTTGCTCGAACCCCTCGACATCACCTAGCTTCTCTACCAGTGGTCCGACCATGCAAATCTTACTGCAAAACAGTGACCGCACATGGTGAGTCGATCCCAACTTCGTTCTCTCCTGCCGTTAGACCTGTGACTCCGCCATGGTGCCTCGCTCAACCAATAATTAATATTAACATACCTGGCGTCGATAAAAAGGCCAATTTGTCGTCACCGGCTCTTAAACAGCTCACACTACTTCTCTTGTATGAGAAATATCAAGACTCCACACATATCTACACTGACGGATCGGTTC
The DNA here is from genome assembly GCF_013339725.1 of Rhipicephalus microplus. Lineage (NCBI taxonomy): Eukaryota > Metazoa > Arthropoda > Arachnida > Ixodida > Ixodidae > Rhipicephalus > Rhipicephalus microplus. The sequence goes on from NC_051174.1 coordinate 131,251,687, forward strand.
AGCCGGACAGCTCTACAGGAGCAGTAGTGATACCAAGGTTGGCCACGACAATTAAATTCAAGACATTTCACGCAACAACATCAACGGCAGCAGAATTGGCAGCACTTCGTGCCGCATTGCAATTTGTAGTTGATCAGCCTACGCGCAAGTGGACTATTTTCTGCGACTCGAAGGCGGCACTGCAGTCTCTACTATCAGCCTTACGCCGTGGACCACACGAGCAGCTGGTACTAGAGATAGCAGAGATTATACACCACCTGACTGAGAAAGGGCACCAAATTACATTTCAGTGGTTGCCCAGTCACTGCGGAATCATCGGCAATGAACGGGCCGATCAAGCTGCCCGCTCAGCCCACACAGAAAATCATAAACTGCGGCTACCACTTTCTAGGACGGATGCTGCACGAGAGCTTCGCAGACTTGCTCGCCGGCAAACCACATCGCAATGGAATCAGCCGCACTTCAAGCATGCCCGACTGTACTCGCTTGACCCTACGCTAAGTCTTCAAGTCCCGTCGAGGCTTCGCCGAGCAGACCAGACCCTGTTATGTAGGCTGTGGTTGAGCGTTGCATTTACCAACGCCTACGCTTTCCGCATTGGGATGGCCGACACCGCAGCCTGTGGCCACTGTGGCAAGGAGGAAACCATTCAACATGTTCTTTGTGAGTGCCTAGCGTATAGTAGGTGGCGACTATGCCTTCGCAGGGAACTCAACAAATTAGATGATCAGCCTCTGTCGGAGCAGGAAATTCTGCAGTATCGTCAGGATGCGACTTCACAGAAGAGGGCCCTGAAAGCGCTGCTGAACTTTTTGCGATTGACCGGCCTTGCTGAACGGTTGTAGCTGGGACGCCCTTCCAGTGTGTGTTTTCGTTTTTTTTATGAGTGCGCGTGCGTTTTTTTCCCTCTCTCTAACCCCTCTTTCTTGCCCCTACTTCCCCACCCCCAGCGCTGGGTAGCAAACCGGATGCCAATATCTGGTTAACCTCCCGGCCTTTCCTTTCTCACTCACTCACTCACATGACACCATGAAACATTCGAATATACTTGTTACTAACTATAAAGCACACCTTTCCAGTTAACCACTCTTTTTTTGTTCTCCTGTACTATTCTTATACCTAACCAGGCTCTGCTGTAAACGCCACAGTCTCTAGTGCAGCAGCAGCTTGGTCTGTCGGCTTCCTTTCAGTGTCGATGCTTTGTCTCTTTGCGCCTACGCGTCGTTGCTACTATAATGCTCCCACGAACACAAGAGGCATCACTTATTATCAAACTTCCTTTAGTAGAGGCTACCAAACTTCCTTTAGTAGCTCCTACGAAACCAATGTCGGGCCCATATCCTGCAAACTAGTTCCCCCGAAACTAGCAGTGGATCGATAGCCAGCACCAGACTTGAATCCAGTGGTAGGTTCGTAGTCAGCACCAGGTTTCAAAGCAGCGACTCCAGGGCCGAAACCACTACCACTGTAGTATTGGTCACATCTAGCGCTGAAGCCCACGCCGGAATCGAGCCCGTATCCAGCACCAGTGTTGCAGCCAACTCCTCTGAAACCAACTGCAGGTCCATAGCCAGCACGAGACTTCAAACCAGCACTCCCATAGGCAAAGATGCCAGGACCATATCCCTGGCCATATGCAGCACCGAAGCCCACACTAGACTACAAACCAACGCTGGGCCTGTATCCAGCAGCAGCATTGACACCGACTCCTCCGAAACCAACAGCAGGAGTGTAACCAGCACCGATCATCAAAGTAGCTCCTCCATAAATGAGAACACCAGCACCGTAGCTCGAGCTGTATCCAGCCCTGAAGGTCACACCATACTTCAAGCTAGCCCTTCCAAAGCCAGTACTGGTTCCTAGCCATCAACGGACGTCAAACCATTAGTGGGTCCATAGCCGGCCCCTGACTTCAATCCTTCTGTTCCATAGCCAGCACCAGACTTGAATTCAGTGGTAGGTTCGTAGTCAGCACCAGGTTTCAGAGCAGCGACTCCATGGCCGAAACCACTATTATAGTATTGGTCATATCCAGCACTGAAGCCCACGCCGGAATCGACCCCGTATCCAGCACCAGTTTTGCAGCCAACTCCTCTGAAACCGACTGCAGGTCCATAGCCAGCACGAGACTGCAAACCAGCACTTCCATAGGCAAAGATGCCAGGACCATATCCCTGGCCGTATGCAGCACCGAAGCCCACACTAGACTACAAACCAACGCTAAGCCTGTATCCAGCAGCAGCATTGACGCCGACTCCTCCGAAACCAACAGCAGGAGTGTAACCAGCACCGATCATCAAAGTAGCTCCTCCGTAAATGAGAACACCAGCACCGTAGCTCGAGCTGTATCCAGCCCTGAAGGTCACACCATACTTCAAGCTAGCACTTCCAAAGCCAGTACTGGTTCCTAGCCATCAACGGACGTCAAACCATTAGTGGGTCCATAGCCGGCCTCTGACTTCAATCCTGCTGCTCCATAGTCAGCACCAGACTTGAAACCAGCTCCTCCAAAGCCTCCACTTGGTCTGTATCCAGCACCAGGCTTTAATCCAGCTCCTCTGAAGCCAGCAGGAGGTGCATAAACAGCGCCAAGCTTAAAACCAGCTGCCCCGTACCCAAAGGCACTGTCGCCGTAGCCAACATCTGAGTTCGAACTGGTTCCAAAGCCATAGCCTGAATTCATGCCTGGTCCTCCATAGCCGAAAGTACCAGGGCCATAGCCAGTACCAGATTATGAGCTCGCTCCTAGATATTCGGAGCGGCCTTAACTGTAGCCAGAGCTGGACTTGAGAGCTCGTCCGATGCCAACGTTATATCCGTAACCAGCACCGAACTTAGAAGCTCCTCCGGTGCTGACGCTGGACCCGTAGCCAGTACTTGACTTTAAGCCAGCTCCTCTGGGTCCGAAAATGGCTCTGTATACGAGTTTACTTGCTGCTTTACCGACGACACCAGCTCCATCTGCCTTGAACGATTGTTATGGAGGCAGGGGCCAGTTTCACGACAGCGAGAGGGACCACAGCCACGGTACGACCTGAGCTAACATCTCGACCGATGACAATGGCAGAGGTGGCGGAAATACAGGCGATCAGGACCATAGTGATCTGTCAAAGAGTTGAGGTCACCACAAGTTGACAAATGGAGCTCACGCAGGCTATGACTACGTGCTTTCGATGCCTCCAACCTTATGATTTTTTTGCGATAACTATAGGAATCTGACTAATGATTGAAGACATGTGCGAAAACAAATTTTTATTCTTCCGTATCCGAGTTTACAGTAGAAATGCCTACTAATAATAAGTTAACTTTCAGAAGTAAGCCCATTACCGATGTTGTCGGTCGTGTTTGAAAATTTTTATAATAATTTGTACAGCCTGTGCATTAATATGTTTACTGTAGTACATTCTGCGCAATCTTAGTACCCTTACAGCGTCTTTTGAATTGTGTTCAGGAGTATGCAAAGCAGGAATAATAATAAATAGAAGGTTACGCGTAATGACACCTCGTACAGGAGTAAGACGATACCATAACAGACAAAAGAAAAAAGAGCTAAGAAGTTAACAGCATGTTCCGCATAGGTGCGCTAAATGGTGCATGTGACTGGTGAAGTCACGATTACAACTAATTGGGGCACTAATCCATGAGAGTAAATCAGTGCAGTGGACAGTGAGGAAGGACAATTATGCGCACCACGGAAATCGAAGCAGTATCCCATTAGTGCGTCAAGAATGATTGGTTTTAAAGTGTCATCTCAGACGTACGATAAGAAAACCAGAAAAGAGGTATTTTGTTGCGTATATTTGCCCCTAAATTGCTAACTGGTTCTTTTAAATGTGCTATAGAATTCTAATTGCAATAGGTTGACAGACACTGAATGCTGTCACTGTAATTCTGCATTTAATCTATTCGTATGCAGCAGTGGCAGGGGCATCAGAGAGGGAGGTTCTTGCTTGAGTACATTCCTCATGCAGTTGTACCCAAATGCAGCTTTTTTTTTCAAGCTAGGTACTGATGAAAGTCTCTATGGTGCCCCCTCAGTTACCGTCGCTGGGACAGCGTTTTCAGTGACTAGAAATGTTCGCCACCAAATGATAGCTATCTGGCTCCTTATATACGACAACCAAAATCTAGTGGCCAAGGTGACAGACAATCACGTTGGCGGGCATCTTGAGCAATGACCCACCCATTTTTTGCCTGGCGGACACCGCCAATATACCGAGGAGCTTGTACAGCAACCTAATAAAGAGATCTAAAGAAAACGTACATTATAGGACCAACCTCAGAGGACGTCGTTCAAGCGATCTATCTCTGAAAGAAGGTTTATGAAGATTGAAACCTGTCGTATGATATAAAAGCAGCACAGAATAATTTTGGCAAGCTCTAATTTTATCTCAAGTACGATAATTGGTTGTATAAAAGTTGCGCAGAATATGACAAGTTCTAATTTTTTTTTTCGCAAGCACGAGAATTGGTGGTGCCTCATGAACCAGGCCTGGCATTTTTTTTGTTGTTGTTGTTGTTCAGGGGCTTATCGGCATGCCTCTGCGCTTCTGAATTTAAAACTAAATCTACGAAACCACCGAATTTGCACCACTTTAGACTACTCTTAGAACGCTGTTGCCGTCAATGCCTTGTACATCTCGTTTCTCTAGCGGAATGCCACATCAGAAGAGCTCGATACCTCTACGCTGCACTGAAATCCCGGCTAAGGTCAAGATTTATCGTCATGCCAATAAACTCAGAGTCCTACTTCCAGTTTAGGTCAGAGCATAGAAACTGCATTTCCTATTGCTATGGCCCACCCTGTGTGCATGTAGTGGTCCAAGCAAACCAGCTAGGGCCAAACGAAGAAACGCAGCCTAGCTGAGTTTAATCGTGAAATCGAACCAAGATTCTATGATTTTTAATTAAGCTTTTGTGGCTACGCTCAGCTTCATTGAAGTTCGTTCCCCATGAAATATCAATTGTCATTTCTAAGTACACATTTCTTGCACTTCTGTGAATCTCAATTGCATATATATTGGCTTCTGTGGCCAGCGCGTTTAGAATTGGTGCTGGCTGGAGTCGAAATTAGGTTATTCTGCTTAGGACAGTAGCTGCTGCTAAAGCAAACAGAGATAGAAAAGGCGAATATTCGTAAACTAATGTTTCCTTTTAACCAATTAATTAACCTGCACGCTAACTACGCCAAAGCTTCGTTCTCACCAACTTACACAAGTTGCAGTAACGTGGACAACGAAAATTTAGAAAACTACAGAGAGATTTCGAAAGCGAATTATACTATTATCAGCATTCATTCTATAACTCAAAATTAAAGAATCATGAGACACATCCTTCCTGTATTGATTATGCCTATTATATTGTGTTTGATGATCTCGAATAGGGCTTAGTGTTTAGTGAGTTTAAATCCAGGGAGGCACTAGTGATTATGTTTGACCAGTTAGCATTCGACCACATGCTCTTGACCCAAGCAAAACGTGTCATTTTTTACTTCTTCTTTATAGATTTCGCAGCTATAAGAACAAGAGCCACGCGACCATGATAGAAACCTGCGACTTCGCGCAAGCTGGGGAGCAGGAACTATTTGTAAGTCGCGATTCTTTTATTTTCTTGCAGGCACCACTCTGCATCGACGGCCATGATCTGAAAACCTCCAACGAGTGCACGATTTAAACAAGAGTATTGCGAAGTTTCCGGGAACAAGTACTTGAATCAACCTATTCGACGAAGCCGCGCGTTGATTTGTATAGGTCTCCGAAGTCATTCCCGGGGTTTCACGCAGCAAATGCACGGCATGAGTGTAAAGCGTGCTGTACTGTGGAGAACTCCTGGGAACTTCGGTCACCCGCCGCGGTGATCTGTATATCGTGGCGCTTGGCTGATACATTGCCACTAAATTGAATCTCAGCAGTGGCAGCCACATTCTTATACAGGCGACCTGCTACATGCCCATTTTCTTAGATTTAGGTGCCTGTTAGAGAACCATTATTATTTGGGAATTTCAATGAAGTGGGCTTCTCTCATGTATGTCTGAAGCATCGGACGCGGGTTTTTGTTTTTTTTTTTGTTCTGCCTTCGTTCTTTGTGAAGCACTGTTTCATTTTCGTTTCAGTGACGTGGCAAAGAGTGCATTCCGGCACAACATTTATCACTTCGGCTGTACTTGCTCAGGTCATGTGTCCTGAAGAACGTCTCGTTTATAATTTATCCAACATTCTTTTAGCCTGTAGGCGATAGCGAATTGTATCAGGCTTTGTACGTTTGTGTTGACGTGACATTAGTGTTCTTATGGTGAAATTCCTGCGGCTCACCTTAAGTATTACGCAACGTTGTCAACGGTATAATAGCGCCGAAATTACGGCTACCGAGAAATCGTCATGCTGAATCCTTGACATTTTCTTGAAACCAAAATGTATGCTTTGATATTTTTCCTTCTGTCGCACCATCTCGTAATGACATAATCTGCGTACCTGGCTTCTACATATGACTAATTGATCAGACAATATAAAATTTTGTTAGATTCAGTACAATGTCCATAGGTATTAATTCGAAGTTTCATCTGCTGTCCTTTGCTTTGCTCCTCATTTTTTGACATGGCTTTACGAGCCATACTGTCTTTATTCTTGCACATTTACACTGTTTTCATTGTTTATTTCATTTTGCCCTTGAAACACTATCTGCATGGGTCCTTCTGAGGCTTACAAGCGGCTCGTAACTTCGAGTGCCAGCAGCTGATGTAAAAGCACAAGGGGCTTATGCCCCGTTTTTCGTCACTCACTCAACGCAGATCGTTTGAAGCCATTTTCGTGAAGTCCCGTGACCATGGTGCCACATAGCAGTAATTTAGCACTCGCCATTTTCGCATGCGAAATGTGCTTAGAGAGAGTAAAGGTTTTATTTCCCACAGTGGGCCGGCAGTTTGCTCTTAGTGGCTTGAGGTGGCGGCTCCGAGTTCTTGGACTCTAGCGGCATTCTCAGCCTGCCGGACGGCCCAGAGCTGGGCATTGAGCCCATTTGCTGACAAAAGAAAAAAAATTCATCGATGGCCCATCGTCACTTTAGCATGACAGCTTCGCATGGCTAGAGTATACTAGAACGTTGGCGTGACTCTGCGTTCCCAACTTATACGCTCACCCCGTCAAAAATTGGAGCCGGCCAACCGGGGAGACAGGACGCTCGTTGCGTTTTCCTCTGGCAGGACAGTGGTGTTCGATAACCAACACGCCACGATTAGGCGACCTTACACCTCCTGCCTAAGCCGAAGTCCGTCATCTAATCAATGACGCTTTTCTGTCTGTCACGGCGCTTTCTCTGATTCAGTTTTCCCTGTACAGCTACCACAAGCATATATGATTACAAGAGTTTGTTTACCTATTGATCATGGACATTATACCCCGCGACAACTTTCTGTGGAAGCACAGCCAAGGCTACGGAGCCGAAGCACGCTTGTCTTACTGCGCCACAGCATGTAGTCCCTCAACGAAAACGTTTGTATACTGTTCTGGGTAACTAAGATTTTACCGTTCGTCACTTACATTTTTCGCGGATTTATTTTTTAATTAGTGAATAAAAACATTGCGCAGTAGAAAAATTTTGTTTCACGCTCTCTCAGGTTTTTTGGGGTTTTTTTGGCTTCCGTCGCCTTTTTACCTCACCGCATTCCTTACTGTCAAAGATGGCGTCAGCCGGTTACAGCTCGTTAACGTCGCTTACGGAGAAAACACCACCGCGTGCCGCGAGTCCACCAGCTGCGCAGCCGTACCAGGCGTTGTCAAATCAAAAGCTGTCCGTACAGGCCAAGAAGGTGGCGTACAACGTTTACGCGCAAGTAAGGAAAAGCAGCGAAACGCGAGCAGCGAAACCTGCAGCGAAACGCGAGCAAACGCGAGCCGAAACGCGAGCAATTTTTAATAATTGTGACACGAGCCGAGTTTCGCTGCATTCGCCGCGCTTCGCTGCAGATGACATGCTTCATTTTTGTTGTTCATTCTTCCAGACCCATATACTACCTTGACGAAACCTGGGTCAACGCCGGACACACAAAGGATAAAGTATGCGCTGGTGAAATCGAAACCGAAACACCCGTCGAAGCGGTCGGACTACTTGGCGCAGTAGCACATGTGCATAGGCTCCCCCGTCCATAGGTATTAATTCGAAGTTTCATCTGCTGTCCTTTGCTTTGCTCCTCATTTTTTGACATGGCTTTACGAGCCATACTGTCTTTATTCTTGCACATTTACACTGTTTTCATTGTTTATTTCATTTTGCCCTTGAAACACTATCTGCATGGGTCCTTCTGAGGCTTACAAAGTTTTGGTATACAAATGAAGAAGTAATAATTGTCAAAACTAGGGTGAGTGACGCTAATGAAAAGTAAGTACACAAAATAGCACCATTGTCAACGTATTTCTTTGTGGACATACGTAGTGCATACGCATTCAAAATTATTAAACGAGCACCTTTCCACCTTTAATAAATAGCCTGGCGCAAGTGGCTCTCAACTTCGAGTGACAACAGCTGATCTAAAAGCACAAGGGGCTTGTGCCGCGTTTTTCGGCACTCACCCAACGCAGATCGTTTGAGCCAATTTTCGTGAAGTCTCGTGACCATAGTGCCACATACTGGCATTTTTGCTGAGAGAGAGAAATTTGCTGAGAGAGAAAAGAGACTATTTCACACAGTGGGTCGGCAGTTTGATCTTAGTGGTTTCAGGTGGTGGATTCGAGTTCCTGGACTCGGGCAGCATTCTCTGCCAGACGGCCCAGAGCTTGGTGTTCAGCCCACTTGCTCAGAAAAAAAAAATTCCTCGCTGGCCCATCCTCAATTCGGCATGACTGCATCGCGTGGCTATAGTGTACTAGAACGTTGCCGTAACTCCGCATTCCTAACTTACGCTCACCCTGCAAAAAATTGCTGCAGGCCAATCGGGTAGACGGGACATTCGTTGCATTTTCCTCTCGTAGGGCAGTGGCGTTCCATAACCAACACGCCGCGATAACAACACTTCTTATAACAACACTTCCGATAACAACACTTCCGATAACAACACGCCTTAACCAACACTTCCTGCCTAAGCCCAAGTCCAGCATCTAATCAATAACGCTTTTCTGGCTGTCACGGCGCTTTCTCTGATTCAGTTGTCCCCATACAGCTACCACAAGCATCTAAGATTACAAGGGTTTGTTTAAATATTGATCATGGACATTAGTGGTCAAAGTGCAGATGCACCACCAAGCGTCAAAGTGGGCGCACTGCCAAACACCGACAGTTATTGTGCAAGATCTCTTATACCAAAGTACAGTAAACATTTAGCTACTTCTGTAAGGACGCGTTATACTTTCGTGGCATACCAATTCCTATGATGGAGGGATCAACCAGGTCCTTCTTTTTTTAGGTGTGAAGCTCCTTATGGCGTAGGTCTGTACATTTCATGGGGCTTGTTGTTCGTGATGTACGTAGCACCGGTGGCACATACCAGCTCTAGAGTGGGTATGTGCCACTGGGGATGCGAGATGGGAGATGGTGGTACTTGGAGTGTTCACTAGATGGAAGCACGTACGGGCGCACGGACAGGCAGACTAGCAGACTGATAGAAGGATGAACGGATGCGCGAACGTACGAACGGATGGACGCATGAACGGACGGACGGTAGACGGACTCGCGGGCATACGGACGGACGCATGGATGGACACATGGATGGTCGCGCGGACGGACGGAAGCAAGAACGAACGGACGGACGGAAGCACGGATGGGCTGACGGACGCTTCGCCGCACTAATCGTCATTCACTCTGTGGATATGTTGTGATTTTTTTCATCATGCCACGTTCTTTCACAGTTCTCCTTTACTACCGGTCTTAATAATTAGGCATCCCAATTAACCAGGCTCATTCTCAGCACACTCAAGTAAATTTGTTAAAAACACATTCACGTTTCACTGCAACGAAACATGCATCACAGCGCTCGTTGTAACTAGAAAAAAAAATTTCACAGAAAAAAAATTATTGCTGCGTAATTTTGTGTTTCGCCATTTACAAGCAATATTCTAATTATTAGCAAGGGGTAGCCCACAAATTAAAGAGAATGCAATAGAGCTTACACAAAACTTCTTTTATTGCTGTAACTTTCATGAGCACATATGCCCAGCTGAAGGGTGTGAAGTTCTATGCCTCCTTACATGTGCGTTCTCAAATAAGTTAAAAATACAAAAGTCCATGTACATATTTCGTGATGGTCGAAGAGGAACAAGTGTTTCATGGGTGTTCTGGAAAAAAACAAAAATTGCAAAAAATTAGATATCCCACAACCATGTAACTAATGAGGTTGTATTCGTAGTAATCGTTTAAAAATTAGATGACTGTGGTCACAAATTGAATGGCGATACGCTGAAAAAAACTGTCAATTCATACTAACGCTGTGTCTTCTTGTGGGCTTGAAAAACCTGTGAAAATATTTAAGCTGCAGAATAATTAGCGGTTACTTTAAAGCAAACGGCTTTCTAATTAACAATATATATGTTTGTACGTTTACGACATGCACCTTTGAAGGGCGATGGCCGTTACAATGAAACAGCGTGGCAGAGTTCATGCACTCAGTACCTCCTGGTTTGTGTGAGCCAAATGTGTTATGAACAATTTCGGATGATGCCAGTCACTGCATAAAGTTTTACACGTTGGGAATTGTTATCGTTCTGATTTTCCTCTGTATTGTTTCGCTAATTACTGCCAGAAACACATTTGCTCCGCTATTTTGGGCTGAGCGAACGTGATTCATTCAGCTTAGGGAAATGAATGCATATCGCGAGGGGAAAATAAATGGACACAATACAATAACCTATACGCAAGTACAGGTACTTCTGCTGATTAGTAAGCAATGAAATATTGGCATGGGGCTGACAAAATATATCCTTCTAAAAAACGCACACTTACTACCACTTGGCTCCTTTGACGTATGTGACACCGAGCATGCCGATACCAGCACCATAGATGGAGCCATAGCCGCGACCGTAGCCAGCGCCGTAGCCGGAACCATAGCCTGAGCTGTAACCGACACCACCGAAAGCTCCAGGGACACCGAAACCAGCGCCAAGACCACTCAGTCCACTTCCGACCGCTACAGCCGGACCCACCGCCACAGTGGACACAGCAGGGACAGCGATGGCTACTGGCTGAGCCACTGGGCGAGTGACAGCTACAGCCGGAGCAGCAACAGCGACTGGCCGAGCCAGAGAAACGGCCGGAGCAGCAGTCACTGACACAGCCGGAGCGGCGAAAGTGACGGGACGAACCAGGGGAACGGCCGGAGCAGCAGCCACTGCCACTGGGCGAGCCACTGACACAGCCGGAGCGGCTACAGAGACGGGACGCGCCACAGCGACAGCCGGTGCAGCAGTCACGGTGACAGCGGGGCGTACGACGCCAGGTACTGCGGCAACACCGACGCCATAGCCCGAACCGAACCCAATACCAGCTCCACCGAGGCCGCTGCTCGTCGCGTAAACCAGACCACCGGTCCCATATCCAAGACCAGCGCCATAACCGTGACCAGCAGCTCCTGCGCCGTGTAGGGTAGTCACGGTGGTGGTCGTTGTGCCGTAAGATGTTGAGGTACGAGCTGGTACCGCTGCGACTGGTCTGGTGACTGCAACTGGAGCAGCAGCGACGGAAAGACCAGTGCCGGTAGAGCTAAAGCCAGAGCTCGAGCCGTAGCCGGCCCCGTAGCCAGAGCTGTAGCCTATGCTGGGTACCGCACCGTGGCCACCACCGATGAAGCCCGCCGAAGCAGCCGAAATCGAGCCGACGAGAACAGTAAGCTGCGGAAAAGTAAGCGTACGATTTGAATTACACGAGCCAATTTATACAAAAGCTGCAACCATATGCGTTTAAATTGTTTGCTCTTCTTAGTCGTTGTTGGAAAGGCCGGATAAAATCACGCGTTCATAGAGCAGACTACCAGGTTCGTGCATCCTTGTCAGCGGCTCAGGAAATGACGTGAAAAAACGAAGAACATGTAGAATAATAATAATGGGGCGTAATTGGGAGCACAACTCAATAAAACAGACAATAATTGCGACTGCAGTTCGAACTGTCCTTCTATAAACTTGTTTTGGCGTACCGTAAATCCAATAAACCTAGGACACAATGAAAAAGACGCAAGACAACTTTTAAACAATGTATACCGGCATACTATAGCAAATGATCTTAAACTTTCTTTCCTGAGTGTAGCAGCTTCGAAGTAACAAATTAGTGCACAAAAAAGCATCTAGAATGAGGAAAACAAATTTATCACTTGCCGCGAATATGAATAATAGCAAGTGGAATTGTTTTCTCAGACTTGTTAGATATACCTTTAAGAATTAAGACCCATTTTACACCAATTAGTGATTTTATGTCTCGGTTTTATGCATTGTAGTTGCGTTTCACGTTCATTTTTCTGCTGTGAATAATAATTGAGTACAGCAAAGATGAAAAAGTATATTGCCGTAAGAAATTCAACAGAACCTAATTGCAGACACCTGCATTACGCCGTAACTCGTTTATGAACTTGACTGCCTATAAACCACTAGTAGAATACACTGCATACATTTATTACACATTTCACCTATCATTATGAGCTGACAGCACCTTTAGTTATAAATATGTGGGTTGAAGTCGACGATATCCGTAGAGGCAGCAGTTCATTTTGTCATTACAAATATAACAGGTTTGTGGGCACCGACAGTGGCCTGGGGTACGTGAGAAACCAACCTATCTGATCGTTTTCGAACTACCTTCTTTAACTATAGTACTTCGCACAATGCTGTCATTACAGACTACGCTCACGATCTACAAATAAATAAGGAGGAGCTTTTGAAAACATGTGTGACTTCAGGAATCGAAAACAGTATCACGAATATCACGAACACAGTATCACGAAACCAGTATCACGAACATATCCAGTAGACAACGGCTTCCAAACGGCACTCTATAAATGGTGTGCGATTTGAGCCAATTTTCTCCGGTTAACTCCTTTGTGCACAACACTGAAAGACCCACGAGGGAAAAGGCCAAGTACTTCAGAACGATTCACATGCAGGGTAGCATCAAAACGTCCAGCATTTGTCCACTTAGGCCCACATACTCACGAGAGCGTTCATGGCAGTTTTCTTACAGCTACTTGCCCCACTGAGAGGAAGATAACTGACTCCAGGGAAGATTGCGGACTCTAAACCGATGCACGGTGCTTTTATACCTGAAACCCCGCTTGCGACGCAGCCAGCGGTCCTTGCGGACGTGTGCCTTCGGTAGTGCCCCTCATGCGGGTAAGAAGGGTAGAGCGAATAAGCTCTCAATACTGAATTTACAATTACTACGCACCCTCAGAGACAAAACCACAGAAGCTCTCGGGGAAATCCCTTATCGCTGATGTCCTGCTCTAGCAGCGAGTCCACAGGACAAGTCCACCCACTCGCTTTTCTTTCTTGCCTATTTGTACAGGGCGTGCCGAAGTGACCACAAGGATCGTGGTCGCTTCAGTCAGGAGAAAGCATGCACGCACAAAAACACGCGTGTGCACACAAACACACACACGTACATACGCATAAATATGCTCTCGATGAATCGACTCAGCAACCACGGACCTTAGCATAACTTAAAATCGACGTAGCCTTTACTCGGTACCACCTCTTTGCATCCTGCTTGAATGGCATCTTCTGACAGAACCGAGTACAACCCACGCGTTGTTCTGGACATTGCGAAATCAAGCTCGGCTCCTCCTGGATCGTTGCCAAACGCGAGCCGCTACATGGAGCTGACACCGTACTTGCGTTAGAGTGGCACTCTGCTCAAGATCACTTGGTGTACCAGTCTGGAAACAACTTCTCTGTGGCTGATTGCGCCGTAACGTTGGCCGTGTTACGTTATCCTATTCCGTGCTCTTTCGTCAAGTTCCAGAATGCATGGAAAGCTGACTACGGGTTATACCGGGGCGAAACGTTTGCATGTAACTATTACCCGGACTATAATGGAAGTAGTGATTCAGAAGTTTCGGACTAAGGCGAGTTGCGGCGTTCATGAGTGATCCCCTTGGTACTTTTCACTACTAATGCGGCGACGTTGCCGATGTTCCCAACGGAAGTGACAGCGGCGCAACTTAGGCTGTAGCCATCGAAACCACCGAATCAAACCTATGCGCCTATGAACCTGTAGGGACAAGCAATGGCAACGGCAAACTAAGGGAGAAAGAGAAAACAGACAGCTATATGAATAATAATAATAATAATAATAATAATAATAATAATAATAATAATAATGTCACAGTGGTGAGAATATGAATGAAAGAAATATATTTACAAAATATACAGGGAGAGTCAGAGGCAGCTGCCACCCAGATGGAAGAACAGCAGCAACAACAACACGAGAGCGATCGCATACGTCATCTTCGTCGTCGTCTACCTGATGCTCTGTCGTTCCCGATGTCGTGTAACAATATTCAGTACGGGTGGAAGCACAGCGCATGTCGTTACTCGCCAGGTCGGAAAACTCATTCATCGTTCGACTCACTCAGACACAGTCACTCAGTCTGAGTGAGTCCGGCTGAGTAATGTTCTGGTGAGTTTGAGTCCGAGTGAGTCATGCTCAGGGAAATTTTCGATGAGTGGTCGCCTGAGAGAGCCCTGAGCACGAACTACTTTTCACGAGTGAGTCTTCTGTGAGCTTCACAATTTTTACCGACCTCTATGTTCGCCACACGCTCCAAAATGGCCTGTGACCTTCGACACACGAGGAAGTTCGCAATTGCGGCAGGCCCCGCGCATTGTGGGAATCACTTCCATAACTTAGATCCAGATCTACAGCTTCGTCTTCCCTCAGGGATATCTCAAGCTGAGGAGACTCTTCTATACCGCCTGTGGCTTGGAGTAGCCTTCACGAACGCATACTCCTATCTCATTGGAATGGCCAGCTCTTCTACATGCACTTACTGCAGCTGCGGAGAAACCATCGCGCACCTTCTGTGTGAGTGCACCAATTTCAACGCGCGAAGACAAGAACTCACTGCAGCTCTGGATAGACTGGATGATCGGCCTTTGTCGGAACAAAGGACCCTGGGTCATTGGCCGAGCCCATCCTCAGCCCAGAAAGCTTTGAAAGCTTTGCTGCGCTTTTTGCGGACAACTGGCCCCAGAGACAGACATTAGTGTCTTATACTCTTTGATGTTACCTTTCCTTTGTCGCAATTTTTTGTAATTTCTCTCTCTCTCTTCGCAACATTTATTTTTAACATCTTTTATTCTCCTCACCCCTTTCCCCAGCACAGGGTAGCCAGCCGGTCTAAGAACTGGCTAACCTCCCTGTCTTTACGCTTAAACTTTCTTCCTCCTCCTCCTCCACTTCCAAGCGAAGCAGTCAGCGAGTGGTTGCTTACGCTGCACATTTATTTATTTATTTTATTTGTTGATACTGCAGTCTCAAGCAGAGACTATAGCAGGTGTGATACATTGATACAATGATATTTTAAAAAGGCACAACAGCAAATAGTAACTGTAAAATGCGACAGTATAATAACAAGCTGAATAAAAAGAAAAAAGAATATAATTTAAAAGAGGAAATTTATCCAATTGAACAAGATTGTGCAATAATCCGCCAGTTTCCTTCTCACCCATTTCTCGGATTTCAGTCAAGCGCGGTGGGGTGTATCGAGGTGTTTGCGCAAATCGAGTAGTTTACCGCATATCGTGGGCTTCTACAGCACGTCGGCCACACTGGCGCTTGAAGGGGCCCTCCAGCACGTTTACACATAGCCATGGAATAGATTAACTAAGTCAGTTTATTTTCTTACGAATGTGCCACCGCGAAAATGTTTACAATCCGTCCAGAAGGAGTGCAGTTACAAAGATTTGTCGCGCACTGCAGTTGCATTTTCTCGTCTCTCGTCCCGACGAAAGCGTGGGAAGCAAAGCAAGAAGAAGTGGCACGTGTAAAGAAAATACGTCACGCGAGCCTCATGGCATTCATAACTTTCTCTTTCTCTCTCTCTCTCTCTCTCTTTGAACACGAGGCTTTCATAGCGATTGCGCGGTCGTGCGTGGACAAGTAAGTTGCGGCCTCCCTCGGCAGCCCGAGTAACGACCAAGTGTGCTATGTTCAAATCAAACAATCACGGATACAATGACTGAGACAAGTGATTTTTGACCTTATATCATCATTTACCGAGTGAAGAGAAAGAAAATTGCAGCTGATTTTAAGATTTTATTGTGAATTCCAAAGGGCGTGCTGCGCTATAATGTTTGGCTCACGTCATCTCTGGAGCCTCGACTACGGATCAGCAATATTTCCTCACCATGTTCGAAAAGTGTTGCAGGGCCCCTTTGAAGTGCACCTTACGTTTCAACGTAACATCAGTGCTCACGTCAAAGCACAACCTTCACGTTGTAAAAATGAAGGGTGCGCTACGGTGCTATTAACTGCATATCACTTAGCGTTTCTTAATGTATTCCTCCGGTATCGAGCAAAGCTTGAATATAGCTTGTCGAGGCTCACGAGTGCAGATTTAACGTGTTTAATACATATCTATTGAAGCGAATAAACAACACTGCAGCCACAATTGATGTCGTCCGTACATAACGTCATAAAAGATAGTTGTTCCCAAGTAGTTTCCATGCCTTGGCTTGGTATGGTCTAGAGTATTTTATTGGCACGCGGAACCTCTGTCTTTGATTCCGGCTCTTATTCTGGTTCTTGTTCTTTGAGCACATATCAAAATTTCTCCCTCACCGACAGCCCTGGCGTTTCCGAAGCCAAACTTTTCTCGACGTCGGATTCTTTATGCCTTCGTTTTAAAATCTTACACCTTCGTTGTGCATTCAAAAGCACTTTGCAATTTTGCGGGTATGTGCAACTACTCCCCTTTGGCAGCTTTATATGGGCTCTGTTACGGCTATCCGGGCGCGGACGGCCTTCCATTTGCACTATCGGTTTGCGTCAACGCCGCTTGTGCTGACGTCCCGTTAAAATTGCCTCTTTACTTCTCGACTCCTCTATCTTTTTCTCCTTCTTTGATTCCCTTTCTTCTACTTTCGGTTTTTTGCTTTCTTTCTCTTCATTTTCTTTTTTTCTTTCTATGCTATGTTTTACTCTCCCCTTTCCTTCTTTTCCTTCTCACCCATCTCCTTACGTCTTTTCTCATCCCTTTAACTTTCCCGCCCCATTTGCACACTATACTACAGAAGGCTATTTTACGCTCTGCTAAAGCGTGCCTAAACTGCAGAGATAGCCGAGTGGTTACGATGCCCACGTTCAGACAGTTGGTACGTGGGTTTGAATCCCATCTCGTCAAGAAGTAGTTTTCACCAAGGATTTCTCTTTATTCATCTCCTTCTACTCCTTTCTTTCGCTGTCTTTTTTTTTCTCTTTCTCTTCTCGTTCTCTCACCCATAAGAATTACTCCACCTTACACTAGACAAATCCGTACTCATGTTCTGGTAATGAAGCAGTCAAAGAGTAAGGTGAAGAGAATGAACGTATAGCACGTGCCGGTTTGCGAATATGCCACTGTTCTTTTCGTCAATTACAACCAAACATCTCCGCTGTTGAACATATTCGCATGCGGTACTTGGGACGCTAAGAAGGTAATAAAGCAGTCCAGATCGACTCTATTCTTTCCACTTGGGGAAATAATAAAATTGATTCTCATGCTTCTACTACGCGACGCAGCTGCATCATCTCTCAATATTTGCGATACTGTGAGACAGCGGATTCTCTTCTGCAGTTACCGAGTTTTTATGCTTGAAGTATGTACGAGTATATGTTTTTTACTTGCGTTCAGATTATAACATGACATATTTTTATATAGTTACTGGACTGCGTAACTTCTCGAGATATCCATGTCATGTCGCGACGAATCAAAGTTCATGTGGGCTCAGATCTACGCGTTCGAGTCGAATTCATGCCGGTTTGACCCAAACTGAAGACGGTGGAAACGGAGAGAGAGAGAGAAATAGAGAGACATACATAGAGAAAAAAAGACCGGGAGGTTAACCAAATATTGGCATCAGGTTTGCTACCCCGCACTGGGGTCGGGGAAATAGGGGCAAGAAAGAGGGGGTCGATAGAGAGAGAAAAAAAAAACGCACGTGCACTCATGAGAAAACGAAAACACTCACAGGAAGGGCGTTCTGGCTACAACCGTTCAGAAAGGCAGGTCGATCGCAAAAAGGGCGGTGGCGCTTTCAGAACCTTCTTCTGTGAAGTTGCAGCTTGTCGGTACTGCAGAATACTTTCCTCCGACAGAGGTTCATTATCTAATCTGCTGAGTTCCTTGCGAAGGCATAGTCATTGTCTACTATACTCTAGACAGTCACAAAGAATATGTTGGATGGCTTCTTTTTTGTCACAGAAGTCAAAGGCTGTGGTGTCGGCCATACCAATGCGGAAAGCGTAGGCGTTGGTAAACGCAACGCCCAACCACAGCCTACGTAAAAGGGTCTGGTCTGCTCGGCAAAGCCTCCCCGAAAGTATGAGCGTCATTTGGCCCTAATTTGATCTGTTTCAATCCACCAGTTCGGCACGTCATCCGACTATTTATAATACGAAATGTAATGACAAAGCATGGTCGACAGAACGCTTTTGATGCAAGTAACTCTTTTGATGGTGGCTTGGTTCTCGTTTGTGTTCTTACAAAATACGATGTATGTGACGAACTCATCAACTAACATCCTCAACAGTACCATGAACCTTCTTTCGGTGTCCGTAATAGCAAGGGTATTTCAACGAAACTCTATTGGTTGCAAGCCAAGTCGAGTTTAAACAATTATCTTGTTGGTATGGTAGTTATGGTGCCCTACTGCTGATCCGAAGGTCATGGGTTCGATTCCGGCTTCTGCGGTCACATTTCGGAGGAGGCAAAGTTTTAAAGGCCCGTGCTATGCGCGATGTCAGTGCGTGTTTAAGAACCCCAGATGGCTTAAACTTCTCGTGCACTCCCCACTCTAAAAAAAATCCCTTTGACTCATTCCGCGTTGTCCTGGTTTGCCACCTGTATGACTCTCTTAAAAGAAACAAAGTGACTTTCTTGTGGATCAGACGTCTCTTCAAAGAAAGTATATTGATCCCCAAAAGACAGCCACCATGCCTGCTTAAAGAGAGTCTTATACGTCGCACATCAGGATTATACTCGAAAGGAGTCAAAATACTCTTTTTAAGGATTGTACCATGGTGTACCTGGTAACAATATCTTGGTTTTCATACGTGAAAGCCAGATTGTTATTATTTTTCTTAGGACCTAATCTCCTTTTTTAGAAGGAAGAAAGTTGTAGACAATTTCATGATACATGGGCTCTGTCACGCAAAAAGAATTGTGCCAGTTCGTGTTGGCTTGCGGCGTGTAGTGTATGTAAATGGTTCATAATATAACGCATTCAGGACACACTCATTTGGAAATGCATGATGCACATTTTTTTTATTTAAATATACCCTTCAAGCAGCCTTGCACACGAAGCAAAAGAATTTTTTAGGCATTATTGTACAGTCTTGGCGCCCCGGACTTCAATGTAAGACCTGATCAAGACTTTTTTCCCGAAGCTTCCAAGCCGCGAATACGTCTTCATTTTTTTTTTTTTTTGCAACGACGAACAAGAGCTTGAAGCAATCTTCCTAGGTGTGAGTACGTATAATTTAAAAATTTTCTATGGCCGCGTCAACTAGCGTTGTCCAGCGCGCTGACACGTCCGATGAGGTGAGGGCATCCAGACAATTCACACGACCTCGTTGTTCTGCAATAAGAGAGAAAAAAGAAGCACGTCAGCATAGTTACGCATATAATCGCAGTTCAATCACACGCCACAAAATCAGTACAACAAAATTTTCTGTTGCTTTTCAAGCAACATTTATTAATTGATGGTATACATATGTAAGTTTTTATCGGAAATAACACCTGGTACTTTTTTTTAAATATACCAAGTGTTTACAGCCATGCGAAAATTTCCCTGAATGTTCAACAGGTGTGTGCGTATACATGCTTCATAAAAAAAGTTATCAGAGAACTGTAAATGCACATATATATCTATGCGAGCGCAGTTTCATATCAGGAATCGGGCCTGGCGCGTTTAGTCCAATTCCAGGAGTGCCACGTTTTGTCATTCTTGACAATGTTCAGCTCATCCGGGGCTCAGGTGAGACTTCGTGCTACACTCACGTAGATCACAAGCTTTGTTGCAACGCTTAAGTTGGGGGAAACGAAAGAAACTTGGCGCTACGTAGGGTTCAATGGAAACATGCAGTTTACAAGAAGTCCCCGATTTTTGGTTGGTAGCACGCGCAAGTTACAGGGAACGCTGTCAGCCCGATGGTATGTGGTGTATGGTGTGGCCGTGCACGCCACCGGAAGTTGCTGCTTAAGCTTGCATGCTCCATTTTCAAGAAACCCAGTAAACATTACAACACACAGTGTTCAACGTGATACTTTCCCTCCACCCTCTTTCCCAGCACACAGGAGCTCATAGACCGAACAATTACAGGCCCTAACATACAAATGGAAGCGTTATCTCAAGCAACAACTTGTCTTTTTTTCTGTTTTATGACAAGCGAATACACTTACCAGCCCTTGTATCCGTAGCCGCCATAGCCGTATCCGTGGCCGAAACCGTATCCGTGACCGAGACCGTATCCGCCGACGGCCACAACGGGAGCGGCAGCGACCGCGACTGGGGCAGCGACGGCCACGGGCTTGGCCACGGCGACGGGGGCAGCGACGGCGACGGGAGCAGCGACAGCGTATCCGCCGTAGCCGCCGTGTCCGTATCCACCGTAGCCGCCGTAGCCGCCATAGCCGTAACCATGTCCGCCAACAAGGATGGCAGCACCGCCGGCGCTGTTGCCGTAGGAGTAGGAGGAACCCTTGACGGCGACAGGGGCGGCGACGGCCAGGCCGTGTCCGTAGCCTCCGTAGCCTCCGTGGCCGTAGCCTCCGTAGCCGCCGAGGAAGCCAGCCGAGGCGGCAGAGACGAGACCGAGGAGAACGATCTGTGGAGGTAACGCGCGGGGTGATGGACGCGATAACCGAACAATCGAGCAACATCAATGCAATTTCTCCGTAGTCTGTCGACTGTGAACTGTGTTGGACGAGCTGGCTCTACATTATGACTGAAAAGAGCGCGAAATAAAGTGGAACCAGACGAAGACAGTTAAAAAACAAGTGCATCCTTTGCTAGAAGAAATGAATCACGAGTGTCCTTTTGTTTGCTGAAATTCCGAAAGGCCTGGATGCTGCGCAATATTGTATTCTGACGTGTGCGCGTATACACCGCGGGTGGGCTGGGGGAGGGGAGTAGATAGAGGCACTTTTTATGCATCGTCTTTACACTGCGTTTTGATCGTAAGGTGGCAGTAGAAGGGAGCTGAAAACGGGGTCGGGGTCACTGCGGTACCATTTCACCCGCTTCTATCCCCCTAATGAAAAACAATAAGCATGCCGATGCTCTTACACTTTTTCCGGAGATGCAGGTATTCAATAAATTAGAAGTGGCCGTTGCATGTTCCGCTCGAGCCATCGAAAACATTGGAAATAAGTCTTGAGTGGTTGCGAATAATATTGCAGAAGCAACACCTCTGTAGTCTTCAATATGCTTCTGCAAGGGTGCAGATTTATTGCCCACACGCGACACCAATCACAATATTCTAAGCGAGCTCACACACAATTGTGTGCGTTGCAGCTGTTACTGTAGCATTCGAAAAACTCGGTCGTGATGTATGTCTAAGGTCTCGTTCTCCTAACTGTTTAGCAGCGTCGTGCCTCAAGAACGCATCTCCTGTCTTCAAGGACACCCGCTTCGCTATCTACGTAGTTACTGTTGAGGCTCGCTGGGAAGACCTCCACCAGAAGATTTACACATGCTTTAAATTCGGACTGACGTGTTTCCAATCGCCAAACGTAGCCTAACGAAAGGGTAACGACGTGTTAGCCTACTGCTTTAGCTGCGCCAGAGACTCCGTGTATTTGTCCTCAAGGCTCTGCTAAATACTCACAAGGGCGTTCATGGTTGTTGGAGCTGTTAGTTCCCGCTTGGAAGTGCTGAGGAAAACAAGGAGTATGAAAGCCCGCTAACGCCTCGTCGCGTTTTTATACGCCAAATTGCGGCCCGCTTGCACGTGAAGGCCACCGACCTCTCGGCGTTTCGGACAAGAAAACAATACAAAACAAAAGTGGACGCCCGCTCTAGCCAATGGTCGCCGCAGGCTTCTTTCTCAGGAAGCCCAAAAAAAAACGGGCAAGAAGTAACTGTCCGTAGGAAAGGGGTGTTAGTTGGCGAGCAGAAGGAGTGATTGTGGGAGTGGGTTGGCGTGTGATGGCAGACTGTGATCTCGGAACCAGGCGAGGTCCGGCAAGAAAGCTCGGCGGTACAGAGGCCCGGTCTACCACTTCTTTTTTTGTCTGGCGTACAAACAAAGCCACCTGTTGTATCTCTCTCTCTCTCTCTCTCTTTCTTCCTCACTGCAACCGAAAGTGTGCACCATTACCTCTCGGTCAGCAGGAAGAGGGACAAAACACAATCTACAAAGCGAAAACTCAACAGAGGCTGTAATGGAAGGCGAAACGCCCAACGTACGAACCCCCTCGGCTCGCACGGGGACCGCCGTTATACAACCACTACCGGCACCGCCCGTGTTCTCGCACTTTCCCGGCCGGCGCGAGAGCGCACAACGTCTCGGGGTGACGCAGAGAGGACCGTCCTGAATCTCTTCGCTTCGAACCAAGGCTACGCGTTCTTTTCGCCAAGCCGTGCCACGCGAGAACGGGACCACGTGGTCAACGCGAGCCGGTGAACCGGCCGGCCCAGCTCAAGCGTAGAGCGTTCGCTTGATGAGCGGCTAATGTAAGGCTTTTGGAATCCGTGGGATATGTATGGTGGCACGAGGGTCTCTAACAACGTTGCTTAGGTCGACGAAGTGTTGGTCGGTGGTGGTCGGATTCCAGCTTGCCGAAGTGTTATTAAGTCGGTAATGGAAGCACGCGTTTTATGGGCTAGGTCGAACAAAGGTTACCGTGTTGTTTTCTCGGTGCAACAAGTCGTACGGGCAAGTATAAAGTGCAAAGCTTTGGGATCTGAGTAGGAGAAATAAGTAATGCAGCGAGGTGAAGACTGGCCTAATGGAATGTTCGAGCACGTGCAAGTTTGGCAAAATGCATTAGCTATTGTTAGATATTTTTTTTAGTGATAGCCGTGGTACGCTCCCAACTTACATTTCTACCAGTAAAACTTGCACAGTTCTTTACGAAGTTGATCCACACCGAAATTTTTTCATAGCGACAGATCTCCCGCGACACTTTGAGACATTAATCTACAGACTTTCTGCACAATATACATCGATCAAACTTATCGGAATGTCATTGGGGTCATACAGAAGATAGTGCTCGCCATACTCTTTTGGAGTACGTTAAATACGTGAATGAAAGAGAAAAACTAAGGAACAAATTATCAAGTTTGGACAGGTGGCCCCTCACATCAAAGAAATTACTTGGACCATGTCCTGAAATGCATCTTCAGAAAAAGGCAAACATCTTCCTGACAGACTTCTTAGTGGAGACTGGACTGGATAAGCGTCTGTGATAGACAGCCAGGGATTGATATACATGAAATGTGTTTGTGCATATACTGACAATAGAAAAGGGAGGTGTGCGTGTGCGCGTTTGTTAACGACAATGTGAAGTGCTGTACGCAAACTGTGTATTGGCATGATATTTGAACTGGTTTCAGTGTGCTGTTATGTTTTTTTATGGATTGTTGATTTTTGGGTACCATTCAGTATTTCTTTTTTGCTGCAGAACTTCGTGATATAGAGTAGCCGAGGCAATATGGACCTCAACCTTTCCACAGCAAAACAACAACAACAACAACAACAACAACAACAACAACAAAACTTAAATAATATTTTCGCGTTTTTATTTATTTGTATTGTGCTTTTGTCGTTCCCTTTTTCTAAACTAGCTCCATGTCATATATTTTTTGAAGCACGATAGCCTTAAAAGCCAACCGCGAATAGCGAAAAGACACCCCCGCCTAACAATAAGTAATCATTTCCAACCAACGTCCAAGCGTTGTCGCTTGCCCTGTGTGTTTCCTATTTCGTAAACCTATATGGATGAGCACTTTCAGCCAATAATAAGTATTTGGCAGACTGCACTACTGCCCACGTAGTAAGACCAGTAATTGAGCCCATTGATGTTTAACAAACTGAGCTCTCGCCCTACCGAGTTTCTCGACTTTTTAAAGCACCTCCTTTTATTATCTTTGCTCTTGGAAATAGACGATTTTCAGCAATGTAACTTAGCTTGATGAGTGATGGGACAAAATCTATGCAGAAGCTAGTTACCATCTATATCTTTAATATGCTATTTTTTGTTTATATGCTTATTTGTTTATTTTTACACATTTGTTTATTTATTCATTTTTACAATACAGCTGACTTCACTCGTGACCATTGCGGAAGGAAAATACACAATGTCAAATCAAAAATACTAAAAGGTTATGAATAAGAAAATAGCAGACAATACAAATTTAACAAGGGCTTAGTATGCAATTATGCAATTATTGCTAATACACCTAACACAGAAACAGCGCAATCGCAAAAGGAAAACTATGAAAATGGCAACCAGTGTGTTTTCGGTTGCTCTTATTGCGTGTGTGTGTGTGTGTGTGTGTGTGTGTGTGTGTGTGTGTGTGTGTGTGTGTGTGTGTGTGTGTGTGTGTGTGTGTGTGTGTGTGTGTGTGTGTGTGTGTGTGTGTGTGTGTGTGTGTGTGTGTGTGTGTGTGTGTGTGTGTGTGTGTGTGTGTGTGTGTGTGATGCACACATGTAAAGTTTAAAAGTTTCGGAAAGGGGGGGGGGCGGATTTTTATATGTGCAAAGCAACGCGCCCATGGCTTATTGGGTTGCAGGATGGATACTTTATAGGAAGACTGGACTAAAAAAAGTGAATACTTAACAACTAACTGCAGCTTTCGGCCATTTTAAGTGTTGGGGGATTTCATCATTGCTCTTGAAAGTGCGCTCGCTTGCGCGATAAACAATGCTAAAGGCATTTCGCAACACGGCTTACCCTCGAACCTAATTACCACTGCAACAAATCTGGAAACTGCTGGATAATGCCTCCATTGCGTGCTTTTAAAAAAAACACTACCGTGCTCCTGCTGGCTGGACATTGTTCAGTGGTCATATTAAGTTTACGTGGCTCCCTTGGATATTGCGCCGCAGCGCCTCCGTTATAACAGGATACTAATTAGCGCGTAACACAGTTACCCCAACGATGTTTCATGGGTGTGAACGTTCTGAAAATGCTTTAGCGTCCGCCACGATACTCAAGTAAATTATCGCGCTGTAAGTTTTAGATGCCTCATCAAACACAAAGAGTGACTGTCGAAGTGAACACGAGAGATGCGAAAATCGACACCCTATGATCACGTCACTCTATGACGCGACCATGATGCCTCTACTTGGCGAAATTCGCGACCTTACTCTCATGGCGTCACTATGACGTTCCATAATGACGTCATCCCATGACGACATCGCTTGGTCAAGTGTGAGCCAATTCCGATGGCATTGTAGAAAAGCGGAAGGGGAAGTGCTGGAAGTTCGCAACACCTCCTCGTGAAGCCACGAAAGCTATTTTGTGCTTCTTAAGGACCACTGCACTTCACGAGCGCTCGTAAAAGAAAAGCGCCACACCATGCTGTGTAGTCTTGAGCTGACTATCCACCTGTTTTTTCACTCTTCCTCTCTCTTCTCAATGTCTTTCCTTTCTATTGTTGCCCATCTTCTCCCTAAGTGTTGCGTAGCCTACCGAGCCAAGCTTGATTAACCTCTCTGCCTTTCCTCTGCATTTCTCTCTCTTTCACTTCAATCCGTGTAGAAGAATGATAAGGCAGCTTTCGCTTCCGAGTCATCTTAATCAAATAAATTAAAGAGAATGTATCATTTTCACTTCCCAACCACACATCATTGTTTGCGCAAAAGCTGCACGCTAGATTCCGGATCCGAAGACCTTCACTGCGCCATGAAGTCATACATCGCTAGCCGGGAACAATGCATCGAGTCACATTTAGAGCAGTCGAAAACCTGCAGCTGCTTTCTTTTGGTTGTCATGACGAGCTGCAGCGTAAACACGCCACCCCGCCGCGGTAATCTAGTGGCTAAGGTACTTGGCTGCTGACCCGCAGGTCGCGGGTTCAAATCCCGGCTGAGGCGGCTGCATTTCCGATGGAGGCGGAAATGTTGTAGGTGTCTGGGCTCAGATTTGGGTGCACGTTAAAGAACCCCAGGTGGTCGACATTTCCGGAGCCTTCCACTACAGCGTCTCTCATAATCATATAGTGGTTTTGGGACGTTAAACCCCACATATCAATTAATCAATCAAGCGTAAACACGCCGTGTACGAGCAAACACGTACGCTACTACTTGTCGCAGGCATGCGTACAGGTGAGAAGAGGAGACGGGGAGGACACCAGCCCCCCTTTTCGCCTAAGAGAGGGAGGGTGAAGTCTAATAAGAGGAGGTCACTGCGATGAACCTTCGCCTTCCCCCGTGAAGGCGAACTCTGCGCAGGCTTATGCCACTTGTAGCCACGACATATAGGAAATGTCCAAGGCATCCGGGCTGTAGATTACGCTCATTCGTAACTAAGGTTAACCTTGAACATATTTACAACGTCGTTCAGCCGTCACCTTAATCAACCAGCTTTCCTTACCTTGTTGCTTTCGTTCAGTACCTAGTTAAGTGGTGCTTACGAATACATTATCCTGTCTCCTTACGAGCACACACAGAACACGTTAGATTTAGTTCCATCGAAGCTTTGTGACGCATATGTGATACGAGCACCAATTGTGGGCGATTTGTCAACAACCGACAGAAACTAAGTATGATTACGAGTTCTTCTTAAAAAAAACTGAAGCGAGAAATCTCAAGCAATCACCTTTAAAGCAAAATATCCTCACGGACAAGTTTCGGAAGATAAAGCAAGATATCCTCACGGACAAGGAAATCACCTGGAACCAGAAACTGCTCAGCAGTGGGGCACAAATTTGCATGGTAACGTTGCGGAAGTTTACGCCAACAAAGACACATTTCTAAGATATATTACTGTTAATAAGTCTATCTTTCTTAAGTATTTCTGTTGTAGTATGTGGAACGAAGTAAATAATTTTATTGTGTCAGCGAGAACAGATATAGGAATTGCTCATTGTAGGACAACCCTATAACAATAGAACGAAGGATTGCAGTATACTTTACGCATGATGTTAACACCTGTACTTGAAGAAAAAATGTTCCTCAGTGAAAGGGACATCTGTTCTCGAAACCATCAGATGTAAAGAACAGAGAGGCATATTTACGTTTCTGTCTTTTTGGCTCTTTCGCTGCTTAAATTCTGCTTGCAATCAGCAGTTTTCACGTTTATGTTCTACCCAATTACGTCTTGGATACTTCGTGAAACATGAAAAGTGGCCGTTGGCATCGACGTGAACATGAGGGATGCGAAAATTCTCAACAGCGCTTAGATAATGATGACGTCATAGAGAAACCACCCTGACTTCACATCACGTGACGGCCCATGGTGACGTCAGCCCATAACATAGTCACTTGGTCGATCCCGGGGGCATACGAACGGCAGTAAGCCCGGAGGTATTCCAATAAAATTAAGTGGATCAATACAATATATCGAGAACAAAGTGAAGGATAAGATGATGATGATGATGTCTTTCACCTTCAAGTCCTCTTATGCAAATGCGTAAGAGACCTTGTTACTTTTAGTTCATCTATCCACGATGAACATTTGTTGGACACTGGCCAGGCGGAGTAGGAAAAAAAAATCTGGAGCAAAGCCGAGCAAACGCACACACAACAATTTATTTGCCGTTGTGTGGCGGGAGCGGTGTGGCCATAACTTCGCGCCACTGTTAAATTTAACTCGGCCTTGCGCAAGGACGTTCTTTCTTAACAGGGAACTCGAGAGAGAAAAAAGGTTCTCATGCCAAGATTTAGAAAAGAGAGAAGGCCAGGAGAGAGAAAAAGAATGTTGCGCCACCCTGAATGAATAACCACCCGTCCCACACACGTTGTGCTTTCGACACATTAATGTTGACTGATCCTAGAGTGAGGCATAACGACAGTCCTGCGAGTCTCCAGACTGTACGCAATGCGTACCGCTTATTTTTACTACGTTCCGATTCAGGAGCGTTCCGGCGTCCACCGTTGCATTTACATACGCTGAAGGTCTCCGCAACGCCAGGGGCACCCCTGTTTCGAATAACCGCCCTGCAAACTGAAAAGAAAATAAACGCTCTCAAGGAACGGTCGGCCACACCTTTCCTAGTAGGCTACGGGGCCCTTAAAAATTAGAGCCATGAATTAGAGCCACGAAAGCTGGCAGCCATGGCAGGCTGTTGAGTTATCTACAGCTTGGCGGCGCTGCGAAACCGTGCAGACTGCGATCTTCATGAATATTTATTGAATCAGCCCACGCCTGAATAAAGCGCTCCAGTTCGAACGAACGGGCTGAAATGAAACACGCAAAAAAAGACTCCGCCCCCTCCCTCCCCCCGCTTGCTTTCTTTCCTTGTGGAGAGGGTTAAACCAATCGAACAGATAGCGTGAGTTAACGGTAGGGCGAGTGCTGGCTACGATTGCGTTGGCCACAAGCACTGTTCCCGCTGCAAGACCGAATGTAGTGACCTCGGACGGAAACCGACCTAGCGATTCGTTTCTGGCAGCAAGGACGTGTAAGATTAAGCCGTGGCTGAGTATCGCGCAGAAAGAAAGGTATACCGACTGAGCCAACCTGTATTCATTATCTGCAATCCGTAGAAATAGTTACGTTACTTTATAGACACGATAAGCGCGCATACCTTGTCTTATTCACTATAGATATCGCCCTTGGTCTTTTAGATGATGATGATCTGTGGGGACTGTAGCATTTGCAATGCCATGCTTGCACGACCACGGTATCAACTCTCTCCATTACGGAGATAACAAGGAAAGAAAGTATGTCAAGATGAAGCTTAGATACGGAAGCTAAGGTTAACTAGTTCATTCTTCAAGTGATCTTTTTGTTCTGGCAGCCATTTCCAAAGGAAGTAAGGAAGGATACAAAATGGAGAAAGGCAGGTTAACGAGAGACGTGCCCGGTTGGCAACCTCACGCTTGGAGAATAAGAAATATGGTGGTCATGAGAAAAAGCAAATACTGATTGGTATACCATCCGGACGGCGTCCTTATTTATGTTTAAAACTTTAAGTCCTGGCTTTCTCACTATTTGGGCAATACCCTCCTTTAGTCCTAACTAAGCTTTGTGCTCCATTTAATTGTCCTGGGTCATGTAAATATTCCCTGTGCAATAAAAAATCACCTCAAACCTTGTGGATGCAACGAAGCCCTAAGAACTGCAGCCGTGACCTTCCTCTATAGCCTCTGATTTTGTTTAAGCTACTGAGTCTTTCTTTAAGTTTATGGTACCGTAAGCAACATTACCACATATTTTAACCTATAGCCAATGGTTGAGCAATACACACTTTGCAGTGAGCGCAATGTTTCAATGAGGTATGTCGAATTGCCACTCGAGTTCCTAATGTTCCCCTTGGGCCACTGCCGGTTGCTTCACGTTGTTCGGATGTACAGCTTGAACTTTCCGGTGTATTAAAGCAGTGATGAATAAACTATTATCTGGCATTTTGCTGTCCTCATAATGTTTTTTATTTGTTTTATCTACCACACAAAGCTCTGTTCCTTCTACAAAAGCATCGAGAATGTGACCTGCTTGAATCCTAGTCAAGAAAAGATCAATTTTCTTCGTAGAAGGTTCGCAGAGAGTTCTTACTTGTACCTACACAGCTATTACTTCCTAGGCAGATTGAGTTTTTTACTCATGCGAATCCAACTCATTTGTTAAGAGGACCTGTTCCTAAAGGGGACAAAAAGAATTTCCACAAGAGAATATGCTCTCGCCTGAGCAAATGTGATTTCTCTCTTGCTGGTTTCTACTTAAATAAGGGGGCTTTTTCTGTGCCTTTACAAAGAGAAGTTTTCTCGTCTAATAATATCCCCCACAAGTGGTCATCTATTCATCCTTCTGAAGAGAATTTTTTTGCTCGAGTGCCAACACTAGATTGAGGCAACCTATACTGTATCTGCTGACTAGTTCTGTTGAATCTTTATTAACTGGGACTGCATGACACTAAGACACAAGCCGTGAAATGGCGGACCATGATGTTTTGTTGAAGTGTTAAAACTGAGTTGAAGACATCGAAAATTCGTGACAATGAGGTGTCAGTGCAGCCGACATTTGGACTAGGTTTCATATCCACCCCAATTTTCGCCTTTTTTCGATGTTCACATAATTGAGGCACTCTCCTTCATCTGCTATTTGCTATTTTTTGCTGAATGTTTCACAAAGAGACCATATGTGTTGTGTAAAATGAGCCCAAAACATATATTTTTTTGTTTTTTTCTTGCTTTATAACGATGAGCTTTAATGATCGATACACCAGCTGTTATGACTGCGGGTCTACTCATCACCAGTTCCCCATCTTCGACTCAGTGTGGTTCTCAGAAAAAGGCATTCACATCGTTTGCCCTTCTAGACACCTAAACTATACGCCTCCTTCCCCCTCCCAAAAAAAGTTATCAACTCAAAAACAACACGAAGGTTTCACACAATCATATTTTTAGCTTTTTTTCTTGTCACTGCGTCACTGTGAGTCAATGTGAGCTATCATTCACCAGATAAGTACAATAAGCATCGTAGTGAATTGTGCAAATTATTTTCACTACGATGCACAGTGTACCATCACCAAACGCAAAGCACCTTCTGCCTGTTGAGACACGGAAGTTCTAACGCATTCGAGTGAACAAACAGGACAAATGCCATTTGTCTGGTCCTCTCATTGCTTTGTCAAATAATATGTGATGTTATAGTCTAAGCCGTATACTAAAGTAACCGTAAATCAGTATATTCGTGCATTCATTTGATGATTGCATGGCACCCAGTGTTGTGCACTCACCTGAGTGTACATCATGATTGTACATGCAGTAAACGTTCAAATATTCTTGAAGATGACCCACGTGTCTATAATACTGGTGTACAATTCAAAAACGACTTTTATTTACCATTTCAGCGATAACCTGGGTAAGTACGCAGAAAAATATTCAGACAATAGACGTCCAATAATAAATTTATTTATCTCACGCGCAGAACACCAAGATGCAATATACCCACACCATCATTGAACATACACGATAAAAGCAAGCCATACAGTGCCTTAAATTCAAGCAGTTCCCGCAGCAAATGCAGCTACAATACCGCACAGTCAATATATGAAACTAATTTATTCGCAGTTTTGTTGATATGATCCTCCATAGGTAGGGGCGTAGGCAGACATTTTTTTTTTTTTTTTGCGAAGGGGCGGAGGGGGAACGTTCCCAGTTCGGCATGGGGTTCAGGCTTGTAAGCGTGATCGAGGGCCATTTCCTGCTCTGCCTCCCACAGAAAAAAAATTAGTGGGAAGGCTGTGAAGGCACGGACCAATTTTCCCACCCTGTGCCTATGTTATTGTCAGTAGGTGTCATAAAGAAAGCCAATAATTAATAATCTTGTATTTATCTCCGGCAACACTGCATCCCGCTCCTTTAGCCAACGCCTGTAAAGCGAGCTTCACTTATTACCGCTGAGTTGTGAGAGAAAGCCAGTGTAAAAAGCAATTGCCCATTTGCGAGGCAAAACGTTCTTTACGGGTTGGCCATCAGGGACTATTACGAAAGCACAGAAACAACAAAGTGTTTTCATGTTAAGCCGACTGATCGTATTTAGAGCTGCAAACTAATTTATCTCGTCAACCGTGTTCGCAAGTGTTTACCAATATCTGGACGGTCAACTTGTTTCAAGATGCATTTTATGAAAACCGCATTTATTTCCGTTGTATTTTTATTCTTTGACCTCGTTGAAACCAAACAGCACACTTTAGTGCAAGGTTCTCAGAAGCTTTTGTTTATTATCAAGGCTTTGTTGCAAGCAAAGCGAGGATATACACAAGCCGTGAAAACAAAGAAGGAAAACAAGAAGAGATGTACAAAGCCACTGAACTCCCTGCTGTAGTCAGCTGGAGTTCAAGGGAGACTAAAGTAAAGAAAGCCTTATGAATGATAACGTGCACATGTATGAAGTGGCCCCGAATGATCACTTTCATGAAGCCCATTTCCGGATAAGCGAAACAAGCAGATATTGTGCCCACAGCTTGTTTGGCCTGCGCAGAATACAAGTGGTTGTCGCCACGATGACTTTCCATGCTTTTATATACCTCCCCTCTCCCCTTGAAAGTGCAAAATGGCGAAGCATTTGTTTGTTTTCAATAACTTAAACATTTTATTAACGACAACAACCAATGACTCTGGGCTGACTGCGTAGCCCAATGCAGGCCGGACTTGCTTGCAGTCCTCGTCCCGAAGATCGGTCTTCTGGCGGGACCATTCATTCAGTATTTGTTTCCTAAGTGATGTTGTACCTGTAACGAAAATCGGGAAAAGAAATGCATTAGTCATTTGAGCTTAGTAACACAACTCCCTACAAAATCTCGGCTAAGATAGCCAAGACGCCATTAGCGCTTTAACTAAGGCCACTGTGGAATCTTAACATTGGCCATCTCGGTACTCGTTGAAATTCTGCTGCCTGGTTTACGTAGAAGCGGTCACAACACTTCGCGATTTATTCTTAGCTATCTATCACTTCGATGAGCTACATCATCGCTACACTAATACAAATACTCAATGCTTTTGGTCATCACATACCCCTCTTTACCACCCACGGAGAAGCAAATCGTGCGGGTTTCATTAACATCCCTTCCTTTTCCTTGGTTCTCAACTGCCTCTCTTTCTTTCTTGTCTTGCCCAGCAAGAGAGCTGCAGCATAACGTATCGACCGCAGTTGCCAGCATGTTCAATTCTACAGCACGGCAGAATTCTATTCTAACAAGAATATCTGCTCATATTCGAATCAGGGCGCGAACGTACCGCTTAGTACTTCTTGACGGCGAGGCCAACGCCGTAGCCGAGTCCGTGTCCGTAGCCAAGGCCATAGCCGAGTCCGTGTCCGTAGGCAAGGCCGTAGCCGGCTCCGTAACCAGCTCCGTAACCGGCTCCATAGCCGTAGCCAAGGCCGTAGCCGGCTCCGTAGCCGACGGCGACAGCGGGAGCAGCGACGGCGGCGACGGCGGGAGCAGCGACGGCAACAGCGGGACGCGCCACGGCGACGGGAGCGGCGACAGCAACGGCGGGACGCGCCACAGCGACGGGAGCAGCGACAGCGGGAGCAGCGACGGCGACAGCAGCGGCGGGACGAGCCACGGCGACGGGAGCAGCGACAGCACGGGCGGTGTAGCTCACGCCGTGGTTAACGTGGCTGGCGTAGGAGGAACCGACGAGGGCGGCAGATGGGCGGGCGACGGCCACAGCGGGAGCGGCGGCCACAGCTGGGGCGGCGACAGCGACTGGGGCGGCAGCGACGGGGGCGGCAGCAACAGCGACAGGGGCGGCAGCGACAGCGACACCAGCACCATAGCCGAGGCCACCATAGCCATAGCCGCCGTAGCCGAGACCATAGCCGCCGTAGCCGCCGTAGCCACCGTGGCCGTAGCCTCCGCCGAAGAGGCCGATGCCACCGGCGTTAGCGGCGGCGATGAGTCCGCAAAGGGCGACGACGGCCTGTGAAAATGGATTGTTGGGATGACCACAGTAGAACAGGGACAAAGCACAGTAATAAGAATGCGAAAACAATAGTCCAGAAGCTCCGCAACAGTAGACTTCCTCTGCATGCAGACTCTGCGGTAGACTTCCTCTGCAGTAGACTTCCTATAAACATTGATGTGGTTTGTGCTGCCAATTGGGTGGTCTTCAAGTAGTGTGTGGTTGTTTCCCGTTCAGCCCGTAGTAGTGATGAACATATAAACTTTCCAGGGTCACTTCCAGGAATACGAAAACAGTGCACGCCACAACAAATATTATATTAAAGACTATACGCACATACTACACTGTGAGGAAAAAGGGCCTTAACTCTACTGCAGTAACTGAGTGTCAGATTAAGGAATTAAAACCTTGTGGCACGTTTATCTCGCTGACTACCAGGCCTTTAGATTCAAACCGTCACCAAAGTAAGCAAGGTGGTCGTATCGTCGTCAGTTACAGTATCTGGTGGTCAATATTCAGGGTGGGTGACGGGTTAGAAGGTGAGGACAATCGGGAGCGTGGTTCACACCTATACATAGCTGTCATTCGCAAGCTCGGCGTTGCTCCCCGCTTTCTTGGTTTTCTCTTCGTAATCCTACCGTTTGAAATGCAAGCCGCGTTGGGTAACTTCATTTTGTCAGCGTAATAATTGTGAGCCTAAATCTCGAAAAACTACGAGCGGTCCTTCCACGGGACGGGTTACAGTAACAGGCGCCCTTATTGCGGGACAGACCGTACCAATATTCCTCATCCCGCCATTCGGCAACGGAATGTTTCTTTCGGCACCCGTCCCAACCTCTGCACGAGTGGTTTAGGTATAAATACTTACGAGGGCGTTCATGGTTGGCTTGTGAGCTGTTTTACTCGTGGACCCGAGAAGACCAGTGAGTTGTAACGGCTTCCGTCGGGCCCTTATATACTTCGGCCACCTTTCCGCGTCACGGGTGAGAACGAGGGGGTCAGTTAGGCTGACCGTCAGTGAGAGTGGGTTATCGCCCTTCCTCTTTCCTTCCCCATACACACCGCACCTTCTCTCCTCTCGCTTGACCCTAAAGCCTACCGGGCGCAGTGCGGCAGCCAATGATCTCGGCCAAGGGACCGCGAGCGGAAGAGGGGGTTCCGCTAAGGAAAGCGAAGGCGCCTTGGGCGTGTCGCACGCGGTCGGGACGGAGGAGGCGACGGACGATACAGAACACCGCTGACCGCACCGAGTCTCGGACGACGTCCGGTGCCCGTGGCCAAGGTCGCTGAGGACCGGTGACGTTCCTATCGTTTCCACGGGACACCGCCGCGGGGAAAGAGGGGAGGGCCTTCTGGTCAGAGGCGGCCTAGAAATGCAGGGCGTGGAAAGGAGGTCGAACACTGCTCTGAAGAGAGGGGTATTCCGGCGAGGTGTGCAGTGTTAGATCAGTGGTACTTTTAATAGCGGGAACACCTTGCCTGCGTAAGAGGAGGTTAGAGAAATATGCAGTATTGCAAGCAGTGATTCCATCACGTTCTAGGCACGTTGGAGGTCTCGACCCAGACATGTGTCTGGGGTACTTTCCACGACGTAGCTTCTTTTTTATAGATTTTTTTTATTCGCGGATGCACGTGCGTGTGTGCCCGGCTGTGAGCGCTTGCGACGGGAAACTTCTTAACAGGCATGTGTTGTACAGATAGTCGACATTTGCGTTCCAAAGAACAAAAAAAAGGCAAGTGGGCCAAATGCGCGATATACATATGGACCACATACGTTTGGTGCATTTGGTCTACAATAGACATAAGAGGTGGACCAAATGCCTGACAAACTTATGACTTGACGTAACACGAAACCCCGATCTGTCTGTCTTGACTTAAAGAGACTGTCTACCGTCCTTCGTTGCCCTCGTATTTTTTGTCACGATAAAAAACGTACCATGTGAAGTGTCTAACCTTGCAGCAGTTTCTCTGGAAAGTACGTAGAAATTTTTACAACAGAATTTCTCTGTCCGCGTTATGTCTCCTTCCATCGGTGAAATGAATGTTCGCAACACTGGTCGGTGCCAGGGAAAGTCGGGAACTGAAACCGCGTGAGGTTTTGGCAGGCTTCATCAAGTTTAATTATTAATAGAACAAATATCTTAGTGGTCGTTTTAAACACACACACACTTTTTTTGTTGTTCTCATGAGCGGTGGCGGACGCCGTGGTCGTATTTCTCCGCCGTTTGCAGGCAGGCATGCAAACAAGCGAACACGCTGCTGGCAGCGCCACCAGGCACGTGAGAAAAAAAAAAGCAAGAATTGGTCTCTGGCGCAAGCTAAAGCTGCCTCAAGTGCACAAAATACAATTTCAAGTTAAACGTGTTTGTTTTTAAGCAAAATAAGTTTACCTGCGAGGATTTCTTGTCCTACCAAAGGATTGTCAAGATTGACCACATTCGCGGTTGGGTGACGCTAGTGGTCACTTTTTATCGACTTTCAACATCAAGTAAAAATCACATTTACTTATTTCTGGCCCGAAAATACGCTCGTTGCCACCGATGTGATGAACGATCTTTTCATTTGCGCCACAATCAGAAAAAAAATTCCGAGCGGTAGACAGTCCCTTTAAATCTTTGTTGACCCTCGTGTATCGACAACTTATTCCCTTTGAAGGCATGGCTAGCTGTTTTATTATTTGTCCATTGTAATCATACTGTAAACCTTGACAGCATCATACAGGAGGAGGAATGAGCGTAACGAAGGGAACTGCGTACTGTGTGAATGTTTCATGTAAAAAACATTAGGTTCAGGACTGAGAAATCAGAAGCCAGAAAATCAAATATTTATCATGAAACAACACAGACTAACCGAGAAGGGTACATATTCGGCTCACAGAGTTCTGAGTAAACACTACGCGCGGCATGCTCGTGAAAAATATAGACTTTTTGATTTATTCTCTTTCAGTCAGGTAGTTAGTCGAACAAATTCAAAGCAGTCTCGTTAAAATTATTGTATTTGTATAACTATAATTATACTCGCTGATTGTCAAGATATCTTCCCATTGAGAGGATATTCTTGTTGTGAACGTAACTTAATTTCTCTTGACGTAATCCTTGAGGGAGAGTTGTGTGAAGTATCTTGAAACGAAATTCGCAATTTTAGACACCACGAAAGTTACAGGAGCGCCGTTTGGTGGCCTTACTTTCGTCGTCTCTGAATGCACGCATTTTCCTTCAAGTATACCTTGCGTGTTTCATTCAGGTTGTCTTTCTCTCTCTTCCCTCTAATTAATCGTTCCAGGTATTCACAGCATTTGAAAATAAGATAAATGAAATGTTCAACAGAACGTTGGCGCCCCTTTGCAAGAAGCCAGGGTAGTGGTGGCTGCATTTCCGACGGAAGCGCAAATGTTGTAGGCC
Organism: Rhipicephalus microplus; assembly: GCF_013339725.1. Classification (NCBI taxonomy): domain Eukaryota; kingdom Metazoa; phylum Arthropoda; class Arachnida; order Ixodida; family Ixodidae; genus Rhipicephalus; species Rhipicephalus microplus. Next base: position 131,288,778 of record NC_051174.1, read on the forward strand.
CGTGTGCTCAGATTTGGGTGCACGTTAAAGAAACCCAGGAGGTCGAAATTTCCGGAGCCCTCCGCTACGGCGTCTCTCGTGATCGTATGGTGGTTTTGGAATGTTAAACCCCACAAATCACAAGAAGCCAGAGTAGGGGACAGTTGGTTGTACATGGTGTAAGTGTTTGTTTGCCCACTACAACTCCTTCAATGTGGCTGGCGCGCAAAAAAGTCCACCCTTGGCAGAAAGCGATTTGCGAACCACACACATCAGCACATTTCGCGGCTTTCGCTGTTTGACTTCATTTCCGCTTCGTTATTTCGTTATTTTTTATTTTGTTTTTGTTTTTCGTCCCCCCTTGTAATTCGTCCTTCTTGGCTGTCGTCTAGCCGCCGCAGCCAGGGTGCGTAATTACGTCGAGAGCGAGAGTACGAAACGAATAAATTCAGAGAAGGGCCACCGCGTCGGGTCTACGTAACCGGCGCCTGTTCGCCTTTAGCGCGAGAACGGTGCCACGCACACTCCGCTCGATGCAGCCAGTCATTTGTTTCGGGAAGCCCTTCCTACTGAAACGAGCGAGCAAGCTGCCGCCTCGCGTCGGGCTTCGCCTCCTCTTGTGAGATGCATATCGATACGTCACGTACGCACCCGCAAACCCTGGCCGCCTAGTGCGTGGAGGGGAGGAGGGTGGAAAGTAGCCAGGCAAGTCAGCGCGCCCAAACTCGGGGTGTTGGTATGCCAGCTGAAAAAGTTGCCGCCCGTCGCGCTGCCCCCGGAATAACGGGGATGTGCTTCTTACACAGGCGGAGGCAGCCATTTCGCGTTCAGAAAGGATGGGCCAAGGGACCAAGAAGGAGAAATAAACAATGGATTGGATTGATTTTTGGGGGTTTAATGTCCCAAAACCACCGTATGATTATGAGAGACGCCGTAGTGGAGGGCTCCGGAAATTTCGACCATCTGGGGGTTCTTTAACGTGCACCCAAATCTGAGTACACGGGCCTACACCGTTTCCGTCTCCATCGGAAATGCAGCCGCCACAGCCGGAATTTGATCCCGCGACCTGCGGGTCAGAAGCCGAGTACCTTAGCCACTAGACCACCGTGGCGGGGCAAAAAATTAACGATGGAAGACTCGAGCTGACCGACCTGCTGAACGATTAAAACTTGGCGTGCAGATCCGTGCTTAATAAGACAGATCTAAACAGCGCAAACAAAAAAAAAAGGGGGGGGGAGGTAATACGAAAGAACCAGGAAGACCAGCAGACGCAGCGCTGTTTTCGGTCAGTCTTCCTCACTGTGTGTACCACCTTTTTTTTTTTTAGTTTTGCACTGTTTAGACTATTAGGTAAAAGTTGAAAAATGGTATTGCTGCATGGAAGGAGGGAACGAAGAATCACTTAATCAGTCATGCATTACCCGTCATGATAGTCTGTCCAGTAGTCATAGCGTCCGACCACTGAACCGAAGGTCGCGGGATCGAATCGCGGCCTTGGAGGCCACATTCTCGATAGAGTGAAAGTGTTTGTCGCCCTTGTGCTTAGATCTATATGTGAACGTTAGCCACCATGAGCCACATGCGTAACATAGAATTTTTTTTTTACACCGGGTGAAGGGCCCAGTAAAGCTGTGACATGCCGCTTTTTTTTTTCGCACCAAACTACATAGACAATGTGTTCTTCATCAATTTGTCAAGTGGTTAAATAAAGAAACTCAGACTCAAACGTTAAAAAAGCCCACGTGGTCGAAATTTGATGGAGCGCTTCACGACGGCGTCTCTCACTAGCATATCGCTGTTTCGAAATAACTCCATTCTGCACAGATTCAGTGCCGGCCCACATTCAACCAAGCGACGTTGTCGCAGGATGAATTGCGTCATTATGATGTCATGTGTTGTGACATCATAGTGACGCGATGACAACGTCACAAATTTCGGCGACCTCTGACGTCAGGATGGGGGCATCGTCAAATGATGATTTTTCCATCGCTCGTTTGGACGCCCATGGCACCAACGGCAAATTTTCGCATTTGATCAGGTATGTAAAAACATTCACAGGGTATTGATATATTAATATCTGTAGCATTAGTTACAACGCGTCATCCGGAGCATTTATTGTGTGGCAGTCGCCACCCACATTAACGGCGTGATTGTACCACTTAACCCAACCAAGTATCCATTCGGAGCAAGCCCCTCCCGCGGCGGCCTTGCTATGGCATCGCTGAAGAAACGAGGGCAAAGAGGAGTGGGGCAGCAGTAACACGCGGGGCGCCCTACAGGTGAGGGAAAGGGAGCGTAGGAAAGGGCGTACAGCATCGAATGGTGTCTACGCGCGCGAGCTTCTTATAAACGGGAACCCCTCGTCTTGCCTCGGCTGTCATCGTGGGAAGCGCTGGCGCCGGCTGGCGAGCTCTTACTCGAAGTAAAAGACAGCTTCACGACGAGGAAGTGTACGTTTTCCAGGCAAGAAGTTCCGGCGGCGCATTCGCGTCTGTTCTCAGTCCGCCGCGGCGGAGCAGTGTTAAGGTCCTCAGCTGCTAACCTGAAGGTCGCGGGTTCGATTCTGGCCGCGTAAGTCGCATTTCAACGAAGACGAAAAGGTAGAGGCTTATGTACTGAGCTATATCCGAGCACATGTACATGGTAGAAATTTCCGGAGCTCTCCGCCACGGCGTCTCTCATAATCTTATCACGGTTTTGGGACGCAAATCTCTAGGTATTATTAAGATACTTGGTTCTTGCGGAACTTTTCAAATTGCTGCCGCTGTGTTCTGTCCTCGAGCGGCGAACGATCCGTCTCCCATTGTGTCCTACTCGAAGGCAACCGGCACTGGACTGCTAACATAAGTGTAAGGGTATAACGCCCGAAGACCACGTTACGTTTATGAAGTATGTCATAGGCGAGGGCTCCGGAAATTTCGACCATCTGGCGTTCTTGGCCCTGCACTGACATCGCGCAGTAAACCTACCTCGAGCTTCTCGCATCGAATGCGCGGTCGGCTTTCAATCCTTCGACGTTGGGCTCCGCATTGAAGTCATGGTTAAATTATATGAATCGCGAAACTTGAAATAACTAAAAGTGTCGGACACATATTGCCACGAGCATCAACGCCCACCGACGATTGAAGCACGACTAGGTGAGGAGGAGAAAATAACCAAAACCAAAAACTCACTTCAATTTTTTCAAATAGTCTTAATTTTATATACGTAAAAGTTAACTGTAAATTTACTTTTTATCTGACACCTGGCTAAATAGTTGGTTGTTTCAGTTTTTGGTCGAGTGCCATCATTGGAAAGGGGAGGGGAGGAGGTGCATCCAGGCAACTTGCTATCAGAG